>OY987299.1:8500200-9720200 GCA_963920635.1 Pseudeuparius sepicola
AGTAGAATACCGCTGTGTTGCGGGTGGCATTTGTATTTGAATAACCCTGTAATTGTCATATTTACATTTTTCCAAAATTAAAAACAAAAAAGTTAAGGGAGTAGAATATTATATGGGTGGGTAAAAAATACAAAAATGTTATTTTGAGCATTTTGTATTTTTTACTCGTCCTGTACAACAAAATTTAAGTTTCTCAGGGTGAACAGTATTTTCTGAACAAGCAAAAACTTTAATCAAGAATGACTTTTTTACGTTACTTGCAAAATAAGGTAGATACACGGGCGTAGCCAAGGGGGGGGGGGGTTTCGGGGGTTCAAACCCCCCCCGAAATACGCAAAATATTACCTAATATTATACCGAAAAAATACGAGGAGTGAAGAGTTAAATTATTATTACGTTTGAATATATTATGTAGTAATAGTAGCGCCTAGCGCCATCTTTTGACGAGAGGCAGATGCAGTTGCAGCCGAACTATTTTGTATTGTAGGGACACTTTGCGTTGTTTCTCGATTATTCGCCACGCCCCTAGGTCGAAATGAGCGGAACTTTGTAGAAGTTCGTGGAAGTTTCTGGACGGCTACTGGGCTGCTATATAAGCGGCGCCGCGGCGCGTGACCGCGCTTACGGCAGTATTGTTCCATGCGAACTCGAAGCAAATAAAAGTGAAAAGTGGAATTAAGTGTACCGTGTAAGTGAGTAATTTTAGTGCACTGTTATTCGATGACCTTGTTAAGGATAGATAGATACGTGAATCATTATTACTGTAGAAAAATGGAGGGGAAAAAAAGGAAGGGTGATAAACTTAAAGGTATGGACGTCAAGGTCAAGGGGTTTCTAATAAAGAAACAAATTTGGATTTACCTATCAAAGCTTCAGCTACCTTGCATGCTGAAAAGAAGACTGCCTACCCCGAAATCTAGTTTGGAATGCCTAGATATGTGCGATAAAAACCTTTATCCTAATATTTACACATTACTACAAATCTTGGCTACCATTCCTGTATCCACTGCTAACCCAGAAAGGTCTTTCTCGAGCCTAAGGAGACTGAAAAACTATTTACGAAACACTACAAGTGAAAACAGACTTAATGGTTAATGAACATTCACTATGGAACAGAAATTCATGCAGATGAAGTAGTGGATATATTTAAAAGAAAAAGCCGAAGATTTCTTCTTTAATGGTTTTAGATTTAGCGCAGAGGAACGAAATTAATTTATCCATTTCATTTAAAGTTAAGAACTTTATAAATATGTCGTAGTTTTTCGGATGAATATATAGATATTAAATTTCATGTAAGTATATTTTTGTTGTTTTATTTACTTCTCAAACTAAACCCCCCCCCCCAAACTAAATCCTGGCTACGCCCGTGGTTCAGTGTTTATTCTTCCAATCACAAGAATTGAGAATTTTGCCAACCACATGTTATGAACAGTGATCGAAGGGTCATGCACCACTTCGTTAAAACCCCAGACAATATAACTAAGACAAATTTTTCTTAACGAATAATTCGTTGAGCACATCAACCGGTTTGTTGTTTGTAAATTGGCGTGATTGTCACTTGTACAGCAAAATTATACTAACCACGATAAACAGGGTGAATTTTTTTCGATGCCCACTATGGGGATCTCGGAAACTAGCAGAGCTAGAACAAAGGTTAAATGGGGAAATAATAATTGCAGTTTTGAATGCTCAATCTAATGCCCCTTCTGGATTTTTAAAAAAGTTCATGGCTCACTAGATATTTTGAAAAGAGTGTTTTTTTTTGCTATTTCATCAGATCCCTGTAGCTCCGTTATTTCTGATTGTGCAGAAAAACTGTAGAGACAAATTGTAGATAATTTTGGGCTTAATAAGATAATCTAATCCAATTTTTATGTTGTTTGTGCCTTTTGAGATATGACATAAACATGTGTTTTTTTTAAATGTAAATCATAGTTGGCTGTGGCCTTATCAAATCGGACATTTTTGAGCTTTCCAAAGATATAATACTCGGCATAGTTATTATAAAAAATAAAAGAGCTATGGCTAATTTTCTGATTTTTTTTTAATTTTCACATAGTCAGCCATGGAATATTTTCATAATTACGTTCTACTTTATAATTAGACATACTTCAAACTTTCTGATATAACTAAACCCCCCCCCCCCCCCAAAACTAAATCCTGGCTACGCCCGTGGGTAGATATGTCTATTCCGGTATTTTCTTACGGAAAAATAACATTTTTGTATATTTTACCCACCCTGTACAACAAAATTATTTTTATTATTTTCTAAGCAAACAAAAACTTTTATCAAGAATAGGCATACTACTGTATACGTTACCTATCTAATATTTCGAGCTATGTACCTACTCCGTTTGCCATTGGCTGTTTTATTTTGGTCCCATATACTCGTACATAATATTCGTTTCGACAAATATATTATTTTGCCAATATACGGGAGTAGTACCTATAGCGACAACAAAATATGGGCACAAATAAGCGCTGTAAGGGAAATGAAAAAGCGGGACCCATATAAAAGCTTATAAAAGCAGCCAGCCCCCGTGCTGCTAAAAAATTGTATTTGCCTCGTTTTAAATCAGCGGAAAACATCGCAAATATGCCCGTATTTTTCCTGGCTTATCAGAACCTCGCTTTCAGTGTTTTCTGACGCTGTTTTGAGCGAAAATTATTACCTACCTCGGGGTGGGTTGAAAAATAACGCGTTTTCACTTTTTTATGTTTACACACGTTTCTGAATAAGTTAAAATGTGAAACACCCTATATAGTCTTCCACTCGCAGATAACAGCAGCGGAATTCTAAGGTGCTAATGAAGTACTTGGAAAGCATTATTTTGTGCTTCTCGCATCACCTGATAACATTTGCCATTTAACCTGCCTATAGCTTGGCTATGTAAGGTTGATCTTTCAAAATTTGTTTATAGCAAAAAATTTTTGGATGCCCAATTTCGGCACTCCCTAAACACATGATCGCTGCAAACTTTGCATTTTTGAATTCTACGGATCAAAATACAGTATAGGACTTATAACGAAAACTTACCAGTGCCTGACACCTTAAGGATTGATTTATCAAATTTTAATGTATAAAAATCAATTTGGGCTTTTAAGGATGATTATTAATATGGAGTAATTAGGAGACACATCATTGGGAATAATTACCAACAGCCCAAATCAAATCAGCAATATATTTTTTTATAAACAATATTTGAAAATTTTCACAGCAATTTATAAAAAGAAAACAAGTGATTATTTTATGTAGAAATGTTTATTTATTCGTACATTCTCATTTCTGGAACATATAGTAACTTATTCTTGAGTAGAAAACTTTGTGATTCCAATTTTGGACGTTTTTATTTGTTCATATATGTCACAGTTGTTATTAAGAATAATGTTCTTTTATTTTTCTATGATAATATTGATTATCGTAAATGTTTTCCCATTTTATTTAGCTCCAACTGTTTTTATTCTCATTTAATATTTTCTATCTGTTTTCTATTTATTGTTCTTCTCTTCCCCTCCCTCTTTTCTTCTCCATATCTTTCGCTTTTTTTTCTAAAAATATTGTTTCTTCTCTTCCTCTGAAATGACAGACGGCATAAATTCTCTATAGAGTCGTTTCTTAACTATACATCTTTGATTATTTTGAATACGTAAATTGAATTTTTCTACTCCTATGCTAGTAACATACCTATTAAGTGACAGTTTAGGTTATAAGTAAGTCTATTGTTATGAACACTGACACGTAATGACTGACACGTAATGACTGACAGGTAATAAAAAAAAATTACGTATCTGTTCTTAATTATTAAAACGCAATTATCACGGGTGCCTTGTTAGCGCGGCATCCGCGTCACCATAGCAACTAACCAACATACTAATTGTTGCCTGTCAGATAATCAGAAGTATAGTTTATCTATTATAATAGTTTTTCTTTCGTCGAAGAAAAATTACAATACAAAACTCGAGTTGTAAGTTGTAAGCTTATTACATACTTGTGGAATTACAGCACTCGCCGCTGCGCGGCTCGTGCGCAACTTTTCCACTCATACGTAATAAGCTGCTTACAACTCTCGCTATGTAATATACTATTAATTTGACATGGTAAACTTGACTGACGTATTAATAAAGACTGTTCACGGCTGTCATGTTTGACAGTTCTCTGGCTCACCATGCGCCTCCCGGAAATAAAATACAATGCAAAATACATTGTTGACCATAGGCGCCATCTACTTTCCAGGACATGAAACTATAGCCGTGAGAAGTCTTATTAATACGACAGTCAACGATTATATGGTCTATTGTTAGAGACTTTAGAGATCATTTTTGTGATTTTCCCAGTGACTGACACCTATGTCAGGCATTGGCTTAGCATAAACATAACATAAGCCAATAGCTGATACCCCAACCAAAATCTTCAAAAACTTAGAATAGTTCTAAATCATTATCTTACCTTGCTTAGAAGTATAAGCCACAAAAATTAAAACAGTTGAAAAATCTACACTAAAAACACGTAATTACACACTATTTTTTACAACGATGAACTAATCAATTTCGCTAAGAAACCACAATGAATATAACCTCTATAAATTGACAAGTCAGTAAAAACAGAGTAACCAAGATAACTAACTTAGAACATACATTACTCATTATGGACCGGGAGATAGTGACAGATTTTTGGACGTGATTTTACTCAGTATGCCTTGCAAAGGGCATTATGTGGCACATATTCTCACAAAAATAAGGTATGAATCAGAGAGTCATCCTGGGTTCTTCATGTGAAAAACTGAGTTTTATCAATTATTCGAAAAATATGCGTTTTGATATGATTTTATACAGGCTGCGATGTGTTTTATAATGAAGTTCAAAATAGAAAATTCCTCGGAAAACCATAGGCACACCGTTAGGGTTGGTCCAAAGGGCTATTATTGCCACGTGACCTTGTACTTTAATAATTAATTTTTCCACGTTTCTGAACAGGCTGCCAATGAGAAGTATGCAAGTTCTTGTTATGAAACTGCTGAAGGAAAGGTGGCATACCGTTTGCGCATGTCCAAGTACACTTTACATCGAATAACTCGTTTAAATGATTAAATAACATTCAATTTAAACAGTACTTGGACATGCGCGAAAGGTATGCCATCCTTTTTTCAGCATTTTCATAATAAGAACTTGCATACTTCTCATTGGCAGCCTGTTCAGAAACGTGGAAAAATTAATTATTAAAATACAAGATCACGTGGCAATAATAGCCCTTTGGACCCACCCTAACGGTATGCCTATGGTTTTCCGAGGAATTTTCTATTTTGAACTTCATTATAAAACACATGGCAGCCTGTATAAAATCATATCAAATCGCATATTTTTCGAATAATTGAAAACTCAGTTTTTCACATGAAGAACCCAGGATGACTCTCTGATTCGTACCTTATTATTGTGAGAATATGTGCCACATAATGCCCTTTGCAAGGCATACTGAGTAAAATCACGTCCAAAAATCTGTCACTATCTCCCGGTCTATTACAACTGTGACCAGGCGCGGTCTTAGGGAGCCATGCCCCCCCTAATAAAATAAAAAAATAAGAATAAATAGATACGAATATTATTACTAATATTATCTAACTTACAGTGTCCACGGATTGAGTTCACATAAAGTATAAATAACAAAAAAAAATTCGAGTTGAAATTTGAGCTTCTGGAGATCAGCGCTGCTTGGTTTGAAACTAATTTGTGACATAATTTTGTTTTCGAAAAATCACCTTGGATATCACGAAGAAACTAATTTTCCACATCAGTAAAATGCCCTTTTGTGTGGTTTTGTGGCAAAATGTTATTAAGGAAACTTGTTCATAATGAAAAACTGAGTAGGTTTGCGAAATTTTGAAAGTCTATTCCTATATTTTGATTTTTTGGCATTTTTCCGACCTTTTTTAGAAGAATGCATTTTGTTAGTTTTCACATCAAAATGTTATTAAGAAAACTTTAATCAATGGAAAACTGGATAGGTGTGAAAAATTAGAACAGCCTAGGTCTGCTTTGATTTTTGTGCGTTTTAATTTTTTAGCAGAAAAAATCAAAGTCGACTTAGGGTTTTGAAAATTTTCACACCTATCCAGTTTTTTATTGTCAACAAGTTTTCTTAATAACATTTTGATGTAAAAACTACACTTTTCTAAAAAAAAGTGTGAAAAATGCCAAAAATCAAAGTATAGACCTAGACTTTCGAAATTTCGCAAACCTACTCAGCTTTTCATTCTGAACAAGTTTCCTTAATAACATTTTGCCGTAAAACCTACAAAAAAGGCACTTTACTGGGGAGGAAAATTAGTTTCTTCATAATTTCCAGGCCATACGTGATTTTTCGAAAGTAAAATTATGTCACAAATTAGTTTAAAACCAAACAGGGCTGATCCCCAGAAGCTCAAATTTCAACTCGAAAATTTGTTGTTATTTACAACTTATGTGAACTCAATCTGTGGATACACTGTATACAGGGTGAGTCGAAGTTAAACCGCCATACTCAAAATTTGAGTAGTATTTTTAAAAATAAGTGGGGTTCTTCATATAACATTTTGTCCAAAAACGCTTCGTTTTCGACATACAGGGCGTCAAAGTTTTCTTTTAAAAACAGAAAAAAAATAGTATTTTCGGTTCCATTTATGCTATCGAGTTGAAAATTGGTACTTTTATGTTTTCTGGGACTTTCTTCTAGCCGCTAGAGGGCGTTGGCTACGTCGTTACTTTCGAACAAAAGTGTTTTAAACTTTTTTGTCGTTGAAAAATCTGCATTTTAGACAGCGGAATATTAAATTACATTCGATTTTGAACAAAAAATGTCTCTTGTAAAAATACGAAAACCTTAACCGTTTTCATGAAAAACGCAATTTTGTTGATAGAAAGTTGATAGAAAATTCATAATCGCCGTCCCAGAAAACATAAAAGTACCAATTTTCAACTCGATAGCATAAATGGAACCGAAAATACTATTTTTTTTTTGTTTTTAAAAGAAAATTTTGACGCCCTGTATGTCGAAAACGAAGCGTTTTTGGACAAAATGTTATATGAAGAACCCCATTTATTTTTAAAAATACTACTCAAATTTTGAGTATGGCGGTTTAACTTCGACTCACCCTGTATAACCAACGCACAACGCACATGCAAAAAAAATTTGTTTATATAATTTTTATTTAAAATATATATTTTTTATTTTTGTGAGGAAATTTTTTTTGTGATATCGCCTTATTGAAGTTTTATTGTTATAGTAGGTACTTAAAAACCGCCTAAAGGAGTACATATCCGGGTATGGCCCCCCCTTCGCAAACGGATATGACCACGCCTGACTGTGACTTCTACTAAAGACAATCCCAACATAACTTTCAATATAAATGAATTTATATCTGCTCATTAGCTTATTTTTCAATTAAATAAAACATATGTCAAGTTTAGGCAATGTGTCAGGCACTGGTACGATTACGTTACCAAATTTCAACTTGCAACATAATACCTTGCAGAGATTATCTAATTTTACTACAATATTTTTGGACCATTATTAGACAATCGTCTAGCTTCTGGAACGGGACATTTGAACAAGCGAGTTACCTATGCAAATCAACTTCTTAACTTGATAAATAAATTACAAAAGATCCATTATACGTGGATATCACGAATCAGAAATATGATATGTAAATCTCCGAAAGCATTTTTAAGCCGCTGGACCGTCCGTCAGATACCCGATAGCTTTTAGCACCCACGCACCGCTCTCAGAGTCTTATTTTATTTTGTGCTCGTTTGCATAAAATTCGAAAGCGGGCGGACGGTAGTCCCAATTAAAATATTTTCGTTTCGATTCCGAATTTATGAAATTGGCTTTCATTAAAATACCACCGGTGTTGGTTTTCTGTCTCGATTAAATATAAGACACAATCATTTACAATAATGATTGTATCGGGGATTTTATATAATAAAATTTAATTTTGGTAGTTTGGGAATGGATATCTACAAGTGGGCGAGTCTGGTCATATAGAAAACTGCAAGCAGGGGAATAATAGGAGTTTGGTATGGAATATTTCATTTTTGCCAGTTCCTCTCAGTTTTTAAATAAAAAATAATCCAAAATGTTAAGGTATTGCTCCTACTGCTCTCAAAAGATGGCGCTAGATACAATCGATGTACTGTAAGTCCTTTGAAGCTAAGTTCATACAATCTTCCTAGTTATTATTTTTGTAAATTGTCGATTTTTACAAATATAACCTAACTACCTATTCTTGGTATAAGTACTTCAAAACAGTTCAAAGTCAAATAAGTTTTATTTTGAGAATTTAGTTTTAACGTTATTACAAGTCTTTGATTATTATATAAATCTATTAAAACAAAAATAATAAACCTATGTAACATTTATAATGTAGGTACGAAACATAGAAAAGTCTATTATCAGTGACTATTTCCTTCTATAGTCACTGCTATTATACTCGTAGGTATAAAATCTGGTTGATATATTTAGATACCAGATACTTCCCAGATTCCTCTGCTGAAGATGTTAGTGATTCATGTTCTATTTTTTGTGCTGTTTGCCGAATTAAGCCAAATAATGAATAGTGAATGCGAAATAATTACCTTTTAATATTATAAGTACTTATTTAAATATCAAGCTATAATTTTATTTCAATATATTTCTTTCCTATACCCAGCTCGAAGAAGACACAATAAATTGGGGAAAATTCTTACAACGTCCACGTATTCGTCTTTTTTTCACCAAAACTAGCATCCCAAATTCCGAAAAAGAGGAAAAGAAGCATTTTCAAAACCAAGAATTTATCGAGGAAGAACATAATGACGAGGACAAATATATAAATAGAAATATCTATATTTACAAAACTTGTAAGCAAGAATATTTCCTACCTCATATAATATTAAAAATATATAAATTTACCCATCCTTGTACAGGGTTGTCAGATAAAGTGCTGTATCTCGGAAACTATTCGTCTGATTTTAGGCTTTTTTTTTCCTCCATGGCCTACCCTTCGTATTTTGCCTACCTTGCACTTGCATATTAAATGCATTGATTATTATGCCCCTACACGTTTTTTTTTTTAATATTTTGAACTAAGTATAGGTACTTTGATAATTAAAAAATGATAAAATTTTGAAAGTTTATCATTAAATCTTAAAAAAAGACAAATAAGAATAAATACCGGTGTAACAGCGTCTTTTTAAAATTTTATGATAAAACTAAATTTTCTTTCTTTGATATTTTCAGCTAGGAATAGGATATCGAGATACGGTTTTCACTAGCCTATTTAGGTATCATTTCACTACATTTTTATGAAAAAAGTAATATTATTGCATTTAATTTTTTCGAGAATTTTGCAATTTTCTGTTATTATATCAAAAAACGCGCTCTAGCGGCATCACTGAGAGTTAGACATATCACGGGTAAGATGGGTTTGATGGACCAATAAATGCTATTTCCAACGAGACCAAGTTTGTTAAAATCCGTTCTGTCATTTAGGAGTTACAGCTGTTTATTTAAAAAAACATTGAATCACTCCCCACCACTTTATTTTAATAGATATGTCAAAAAGTGTTAAACAAAAATTACTCGAATAAAGCTTACCTTTAAAAAGCATATATTATTTTGGTAACATTACTAGGTGGATTTCAGTGAAAAATCACTTTAAAAGTTTAAGATGGCGGTTACGTCCCCTGGTGACTATCTTGGAAATCTGAAAATAATTTCCAGGTTTTTCTCTTGGCCACTTTATTCTAAAAAATTTTTACCGCAAGTCTCTACGACGAATAGTTTCCGAGACACAGCACTTTGCATTCTTATCTGACCACCCTGTACTTTTACTGTTCTATTTTCTGGTGAAAATAGATCTAAATTGTTTATATAATATGAATGCAACACTTCTATTGCCACCATAATAGGAAGATTGTTGGAATAAGCTTTTTCAAAACTCCACTCCGTACTTTCTGCAGCTTATTATTAAACTTCAGCAGTTAAATTTCACAAGCACTAAATGGAAAATATGTTTTCAAATATACAAAATATGTATACGGAAATACTGTAAGATTTAAGTACTTACATTATTTATTTATAAAAGTTATTAATGGGTACCTATAGATACCTACCCTCCAGGGCTTTTGTGTCTATCAACATGGACACTTGAAGCAAGCAGTTTTATTCTTAGAATTTAGCCTCATCCATCAGATAGCAGGTAACCATACTTTAAGCTGTCATGCTGTCATACTGTCAACCCACAAATCACTAACCAATTAAGTACCCTGAAGTTGCCGCACGCGGTTCTGATCGGCACCGTCGCAATAACAAGGCCCGCCAGCTGAAAGCGATGAGTCATCCAAGGGAGGTGAGCCTAAGGCGCCAAATTCAAATTTCAAGGTGTCAACTTCTTAAATTTGGTAAAAAAACACTTTCAAATGATTGTTTACATATATAGCTCATGGTTTTACAACACGGATAATAATCTACGAGAGTGAAAGTAACATTTTCAAGGGGTTTTGATGCATTTAGATATCTACCGGTAAAATTTTCGTAAATGCCAATTATTTCTCATTTTTTGCCTGCCTAGATACAACTAAATTGAAATAAATAAAACCATAAAACTTACTGATTTCAAGGTGGTTACGTTTAATCACGTAAAATTGTTAGATATAACACTCTCCAACAGTCCAAACCAAAATCCTGGAAAACTGTGTAGGAACAAAATTTCTTTTGATGGCCTTAACCCACTTTTCCCTTAAAATGGTGTCTTTATGGAGGAAAAAGCGGTCACATTAGGACCGCCTTTGTAGTTTCCCTTGCAGTTGGGAACGGAACACGTCCACGGCATGATTTGAATTAGTCCGAAACTATAGACACAACCTGAAACCTCTATAAACTAAAATTGAACTTTAATCACTGTATTCTGAACCACTGCTGTTTTACCACCTTATTAATAAAACTCCACGCCCTATATTACTAAAAAACACAGTCCAACACACAACAAACGTTCTTTAAAACAGGAAAATCGCCAGACAAGTAAACGTAAACAACTTCAAAAAGCAACCTCCCGACCTCCCTGTGATGACGTAGTGACGTTTCGCGTCGCCAGCTGGCAGGCCTTTATCATTGCGACGCGACGGTGCCGTTCTGATACGGATACATTATGATGTCGGTAAAGAAATATCTTAATAAATATCTTTTAAGGTATTTTAAAATTTTTAAAAAGATTTTTGATATTTATCTTGGACAAGGGACTTTTAGGGAACTAGATGACTGTAGTTCACCATTGCAATCGTCAAATTAATTTTTTAAATTTAATCGTACTAGCTCATTAAACAATTAGGGTGGATCTGCACCTGCACAACACT
Source organism: Pseudeuparius sepicola (assembly GCA_963920635.1). Classification (NCBI taxonomy): domain Eukaryota; kingdom Metazoa; phylum Arthropoda; class Insecta; order Coleoptera; family Anthribidae; genus Pseudeuparius; species Pseudeuparius sepicola. Next base: position 8,511,565 of record OY987299.1, read on the forward strand.
GCTGAGGACTGGACCAACACCACTAATCAGGTAAACGTGGTTCATTTCTTTATACTTTCTACAGTGTGTGGATACCGTTTGTAATTTATCACGACTTTGAGTCCGCGTGCCAAAATGTATGTATCGGCGATTCCCGCGATTCGATTTTGCGTGTAACCGTTTAATTTCGGGCAAAATAAAGGCCGATTTGGCCGTATTTCGCTCCACACATTTCGCCGAACAATATCGACAGGAACGCGACCTATTTGTTGAATAAACCCGCTCAACCGGAAACTAGAATTTGTGGTTGACGATGCTTTGTGTTTTCGGGAAATCGAGTTGACCGTAGGGTTGTACAAGTGCGGCGTTCGCTATGAAATGTGGGTTAACACCGACTGTTTCTTTCGCAGCGAATAAAAATCGCCAACAATATGACACAATGCGGCGGTCAACAACCTTTTGGAATCCAGCGCATCGCGCATCACTCTCTTTAGTCTTCAGCCGGCCGCCAAGCGAAAAGAGTACCACAAAAGCTCACACCTCCGAAAGGCGAATGATGTTACTTTTTCTTGCTGGACAATAAAAGTGTTGTTTGCTGAAATCTCCGTTGGGTGTATAGCTGCGAATTGTGTCCTTTAAGTGGTAAACGTGATTACTACTAAGTTATTTGGAGCGCTTCGACCGTGATTAGTTCTGGGCGTCAGGCGTTTATCAAAAGAAACTTGTTTTGTCTGCCACAACCTTCTCAAGGTTTCAAGCCCTGTGCAAACATGTGGCAACGCCGCAGCGGGACGGTTCAACGGGTCTGTACAGTATAGAGCAGTTTGCACTTTGGCTTAGTTTATCTTTTATAATAAATGATCAACCCTCTTTTTAATTATAATTAGATACATTTGTGAACTATGTTTCAATAATTGGTTACCTAAGTAAGTAGGTACGTTTGTTTAACAGACAATAAAGGTGTAGTAACAAGTAACAAAATATACACAGAAGTATAAGTATTTATAATAAGTACGATTCCTGGTGTGGATAGGTACATTTTCGACAAATAATATGGTAAATTTGGGCAAATAGAGGGGACTGCATTTTGTTGTAAGTCGAATTTTTGTGAGAATTTTTCGCAAAGTGCGCCATCAGGCAAATGATGATTACCTATCTTCCCTTATGGTTAAATTTTCATAAAAATACAAACAAGCGAACAGCATGTTATGAAGGAGAGTAATTCTTCTGATTGAAATGGCAGTTAGGGTCAATTTCATAATACATTCAACTAAATTATCTTTTGTCTGTAACATTAGGTAAAGAAACTTTTGCAACAGTACTAAACAATGGTTGGATTGTATAGAAAGCTGTCTCTGCAATTGGTTCTTAATCATTTTATTCTTAAATTTTCGTCCTTTGGAAAGCCGAAAATGAATACAAGTTGACCGCTTGCCATCAAGCAAAGAAAACCTAGCTACTTCAAGTTATTATTACGATTTGACTTACAGCCAGGTATATAACGGTTCTAGGCATCTTGAGGCTTGAAATTGTAAAGGAACGCTTCTTCACTTCGAACTTATAGAAATGTTTCACTTTTGAAAACGAAGCAAATTTATAAAAAAGCTGTCTCCAGCACTTCGAGCTGTCTGTTTCCACCCAGAGACACACTGCCTCGTCGTAGCAATCTGGCTACGATAGCGCTACCCGCACCACACAAATTATAGTTCGGGTAAATTTCTTGTAAAATCAACTCACATGGAGACAGGCCACGCCGCGCAGACCCGCAAGCCACGTTGCCAGCTTTGTCAACTTCAGGGCTTCTTCTAGAGTGGGCTGTGGCACAGCGGTCCGGATATCTTGTCAATACTGGTCTTTTGTATTGATGCACGCAGTAAAGAAAAACTTTATTATTCGGAGGCTTTCCTCTAGAAAAAACTCAATTTCGTAAGTAAAGCCGCTTTATTTATACATCGATCGCATTTTAATTAAAATTAGGCTCTTCAAAAAAACCCCAACCATTTGTTTCCTGTATAAAATGGATTTTTTATTCCCCGGCTTAATCCCGAAGTTCCTTTAGAAAATGAGATTGCCAAATTCAACGTTTTCGACAGAATTTGAAATTAGAGTACGCTCTTTGAATTAATGGGACATTTTCCCCTCAAGCGATTTTCCATCGCTGCCTACACAGGGAGTCCCATTTTTAAGAAGAGATCGTCGAGGCTAAATTTGTTTACACTTTCTAAATCCTACAGGCCCTTAAAATATCTTCGTATTCGTTAACAATGAAAATTGGAAATTTATTTTTTGTTCAAAAATATCAACAATCTGCGGACATGTTTTAACTTTTGCTATGGCATACTATTAGGCTAAAAATTGAGTTTTAAAAATTCCGTATTAATTTTAGTTCCGATTTCATAGATTTCCGTTTAATTGGAAAAACGTACACATCGCTGTTGATAAATGTTCATTTAGGGATTAAACTGATTAATGTAATACTCATATTAACGTGGAATTCAATCCACCGTAAGAAGGTAATCCCATTTTACTGTGCTTTTCAACGACCATAAGCTAACATCGCATACATCGAATTCAGTGCAGGGGACTTTTGTGTTCTGATTCGTTCAAACTAAAATACTTGTATAAAATGAAAATTGAGAGTTTATGCCTCTCTGCAGCAATGGGTTTTATGCAATAGGTACTTTGTATGATTATAATTTCATGTAGTAAAACCCGATTTTCAATAAACAATTTTGAATCAACGAGAGTACGCCCCGATTTGCCGATTTGAAATACGTGAGTCTTTTCGGGGCAATCCTCTAGAAAGTTTGACCTACATAAAATCATTCAATGCGGTTTGATATGATTTTAATCAGGCTCCCAAGTGTTTTATAATGAAGTTCAAAATAGAAAATTCCTCGGATAACCATAGGCATACCGTTAGCGTGGGCCCAAAGGGCTATTATTGTCACGTGAACTTGTATTTTAATAATTAATTTTTCCACATTTCTGAACAGGCTGCCAACGATAAATATGTAAGTTCTTGTCATAAAACTTCTGAAGAAAAGATGGCATACCATTTGTGCATGTCCAAGTACACTTTACATGGAATGAATCGTTTAAATGATTAAATAATATTCAATTTAAACTGTATAGGTACTTGGACATGCGCAAACGGTATGCCATCCTTTCTTCAGCAGTTTCATAACAAGAACTTGGACACTTCAACTTTATAACATACAATAATATTTGAAAGTTATGAAAAATGGGATATGATAGTCTGTTTTATACAATCCGGGGAAAATGCAGATGCAACGAGCAATTTATACTACGAGCGGTATCCAGGGAGAAGACATCCTTTCAAGGACATTTTTGCAAGATTGCGACACAATTTGATTAATAGTGGGCATTTTGAAAAGGGTAGGCCGAAAAGGTACGAGTTAAACAGAGATAGGCATTTTCCCCGGATTGTATAAAACAGACAATCATATCCCATTTTTCATAACTTTCAAATTTCATTGTTATAAAGTTTATAAATTATACAAAAATATAACATTCTTTACACCGCCTAAACAGCTTAACTGAAAATTTGACAGGTAACATTTTCCACGGTTGTTTCATTGTCTTAGCGTCCAAAGCCTACTTGTTAAAAGGGCGCGCTTCCACTTATACATATGAAATCCTAAAAGCTATTAGTAATTGATAACTACTTAAGCAAATCATTAAGTGTTATATATTTTTGGAATGGTAATTTTTTGCTCTATTAAAAAATGCAAAAATATACCGGGTGTTCCATTTAAAAATAATTTTTTTCATCGGTAACTCTTAAACCATTGACTTGAAAAAAAAGTAGTAGCAGCATTGGATTCTACGCAGAAAGTGCTTTAGGAATGTTTTTTCAGAAACACAAAAATGTATAAACCAATATGGGCGGCACATGTATCACAACTAGAGCACCACTCAAGCTTTCTTTGAAAGATCAACGAGAACGTCTCATCTTGTCTATCCGTCTTATTATAGTCTTTATATTGTTGATAATGTTTGAAAAGAGTGTGCTGTATTAAATAGTTATTTACATTCCGAGATGCGTAACCGCACTTGTTTTGCCGAGGAGGTTGTTTAACGCCCTTGTTGCCTCGGGTCTTAAAACTCTCTCCGAGGCCAAAAAGATAGCTTACGCATCGAGCAATGTATTACATTTTTCCTGCTACTGACAATTTCATATTAGGTAGGTAAGTAATTTGAATTTAAATATATACACTATGGAGTAGATTGTGAATAATAATCTTAAATATAAGAGGTAGAATGCAGTGATAATAAAAAAAAACTTTATCAGATCCCTCCGGAAATGGGTCGCCGAACTGTTTATTTTAACGTTAAATTTCCATTCTTCCTTCTCTAATTCTGTGTAGCTGTCACTCCTGTCACTGCCTTCTGATCGATGATCTGAGCGGTGTGACGTCACAACCATTCCCGCGATTCTCGTGTCGTTTCAAATGAATAGCTTGCGGTCACAACTTTAATTATTTATTGCAAATTAAATATTGCGATTTGAGGGCTGATATTTGGTATGTGCGCTTTCTTTAGATAGGCAAATATACAGGGTGAGTTTTTTTCGATGCCCACTATGGAGATCTCGGAAACTAGCAGAGCTAGAACATGTCGTTTCAAATGAATAGCTTGCGGTCACAACTTTAATTATTTATTGCAAATTAAATATTGCGATTTGAGGGCTGATATTTGGTATGTGCGCTTTCTATAGATAGGCAAATATACAGGGTGAGTTTTTTTCGATGCCCACTATGGAGATCTCGGAAACTAGCAGAGCTAGAACAAAGGTTAAATGGGGAAAGAATTGCCGTTATGAATGCTGAATAAGATAATCTTATCCAATATTTTATGTTGTTTGTGATTTTTGAGATAGGTATGACATAAACTTGTGTTTTTTTAAATGTAAATCATAGTTGGCTGTGGCCTTATCAAATCGGCCATTTTTTGAGCTTTCCAAAAATATAATACTCGGCATAGTTATTATAAAAAATAAAATAGCTATGGCTAATTTTCTGATTTTTTTAAATTTTCACATAGTCAGCCATGGAATATTTTCATAATTACGTTCTATTTTATAATAAGACGTATACTTCAAACTTTCAAATATTTTATTTGAAGCAGGTAACAAAATATAATAAAATAAAACAAAAATTATCATGATGGAGCTCCACCACATAATTATTTGCCCGTAAGAAATTAACTAGATCAGCTCTATCCAAATAGTTGGATAGGAAGAAATAGGCCTATTTCCTGGCAGCCCCGATCCCCCGATTTGTCTGTTTTGGATTTCTTTTTGTGGGGAACAGTACAAAAGAAAGTATGAGGCAATTGTTGAATTAAGAGCAGCTGTTTTACAAGCAATTGCCAGTATTGACAGGCGCTCTCTAAGAAAGGCGACAAATTCAGTTTTAAAAAGATGCAATATTTGCATAAATAATAATGGTGAATTGTTTGAACAACTTTTTATTTTAAAAGGTGACCTTTTAAATTAATAATATTTGAATTTGAGTTTTTTTATTTTTGTTTTCTTTTGTTACATTTTGTTACCAGCTAAAAACAAAATATTAGAAAGTTTGAAGTAGGTCTTATTATAAAATAGAACGTAATTATGAAAATATTCCATAGCTATGTGAAAATTTAAAAAAAAAATCAGAAAATTAGCCATAGCTCTTTTATTTATTATAATAACTATGCCCGAGTATTATATCTTGTAACGGAAATTTTGTCTCATTCCGTTACAGCATATTAATTTCTTTAAATTTATCAATTCATTATTGAACCACCCCTGTAACCGAAAGATAATGCTACGCCTATCGCGCATACGATCAGACTCTTCTTCTGACGTGGGTTTGTATTTTGTGGTTGTGTGAATATTGGTCGGCGAGCCAGATTCCAAAGTTCAGGTATGTAACTAAATAATTCCCTTTGATTGCTTGTTAAAATAAAATACCGTTTAATTTGTTGTGCTTATTTTTGGAGAATAAATACCTGATATTATTTCGATCTTATCAAATTTATCTAGCTAAAGTGATTTGTGATTGCAGTCGATTCCCCAGTCAAGTGTCAATTTTGTCGTTCATCTACCTAACCTTTTTTGTGGTACGAATCACAAACACAAACGGAAATTATATTCAAAAAATGTTAGTTTTTCATAGTGCCTTTCTATTAAGAATTTTCGCGGGTTATCTATAGAATTCGATAGAACATTCCATAATCTCGAAACCGGATATCGTACCACAAAAGGTTCTGATTAAGTTCTCGTTCCGAAGACACTTTCCGTTGCGTTCTCGAGGTGCTCGCATCGTATTTTTGGCTTGGCCACTTTTTTCAATTTTTCATCCCTAATTTATCGGTGTGATCAAGAGTGTATCGTTGAAATTTTACTATTCATTATTTAATATTTGTTATCTTTCAATTTCATGTGAAACATATCTACTGGAGCCCTGGTTTTCTGGTGTAGTCAACCACGTGTACTACCCCAAGAGTTCAACTTCATTTCAGCCAGCACAGAAGGGGTCCACAGGGGCTCGAGCGCCGTGGAAGTCCGTGGAAACCCTGGTGAGTAGATTTTATCTCATTTATCTTTTTCTTATCGTATTTTTTGTACCGTTTTCTCGATATATCTACTCACCTAGGTTCTACGAACTCGAGCTGTCCTCTGGACTTCGGCCTATGTTCTGCTCCTGATTATATTGCCGTATCTTAAATTTGTTTTAACCTTATTAACTTTTAACGATATACCACTCTAGGTCTGATCCCCGAAGGAACGTAACGGAGAGTCGCCTCAGATTTTCTTTTGCTATTATCACAAATTTTCTCTGTCATTAAATTTGTTTTTCTTACCCAGAGAACATATAAGCGTGTGTTAATATAACTTTTAATCAAAGACAAAAATCATTCTCTTGTCCTAGTCTGAGGTTCAGATTTCTTTTAAATATCAAGTTTCAAATTGTATATCTCATTTTTACTAGTAAATATTTTGCATTATTTTCGCTATCTCTAATTATAAAGATAGCCTAATTAAATTAGTCATACATTGTTGTAATTAAGATAGTTTTACTCACTAAAAGTTTAAAATTATAAGTAAATAGAAACAATATCGCCTATAGTTCTCTAAATATTTTCTCGACTTAAGAGATTGGGTACTGCTTGGTTTTCGACTTCACAGATACTTCGAAGCTGTTACAACACGCCTCCTCCTACGGCATCACAAGCTCTGGTTTGGTCACGTGCAGCTAAGCGACAGATCCACCAGCCACAACAAACACCCACGTCCCAGCTAGTCGGCACTGCAGCGTTGCAGCTAAAAGTGGTCTGGTTTGGTTCTCGCATATTGGGCACAGGCTTATATGAATGTGGAGTTGAGGTATTGTGTTGGACTATATCACTTTTACCCAAGTCTAAAGGACAGAATTGAGCCGCAGTGAAAATCTCAGTCGGTGTAACCTAAGGCGATTGTTTAATCTCAAATTTCAAATTTACTTCTGTTTAAATTTTCAGAAACTCTCTTTTGTAAGGCAATTTAATGCAAGAACGATTCTCAAATTGTAATAAACTTGTTTTTAGAATATAGTGTTTTATTTGATCGCCTCATAACTATATAGCTCCAAAAGAAAAACTTGCTCTCCGCATCTCGCTATCTCAATACATTTTTTCTTTGTAGTTCTTTTAAGTAACACCTAGTTGTTACAATCTTTGGAAAGCTCCAAAAATGTCCGATTTTATAAGGCCACAGCCAACTATGATTTACAATTAAAAAAACACAAGTTTATGTCATATCTCAAAAATCACAAACAACATAAAATATTGGATTATATTATCTTATTAAGCCCAAAATTATCTACAATTTTTGTCTCTACAGTTTTTCTGTATAATCAGAAATAACGGAGCTGCAGAGATCTGATGAAATAGCAAAAATTAACTCTTTTCAAAATATCTAGTGAGCCATGAACTTTTTTAAAAATCCAAAAGGGGCATTAGACTGAGCATTCAAAACTGCAATTCTTTCCCCATTTAACCTTTGTTCTATCTGCTAGTTTCCGAGATCCCCATAGTGGGCATCGAAAAAAACTCGCCTTGTATTAAAGAAATAAAAAAAATTATTCAAGTTCTCTATTGTTAAGTTGAACCTACGAAAACATGGTAAGTTATTACGAAATTTTCGAAAAAAAGTCAACATCAGACGCCTATACCTATACGGCATATCATTGGCCTCAATCGTCACAATTTGGTCCGCGTATCTCCGGTTTCGGGATTTCCCATTCCCGATGAATAGGTCTGCGAGGCGAAACTACAAAGGAAATAAAGGGTCATACACACCGGCCAGTCTAATAGATTCTCGGTACGCAGGCAGGATTTGCACCGGGCGTTTCGTTCTCCCCCATTTCGGAATTAAAATGGCGCATATGCACGTAGGGGCATTCGGCGGGAAAATTCTCGGGAAAGCGCGCATAGAAGACGCGCCGGAATAAGGCAATTACGGGTGTTCGCGCTGTAATAACGGGGCCATTAAATCTAAAATATACAGTAATTTGCCGGCGAACGGTATTAGGGCGCTAGGCGAATATGTTAATTTCTGGACAAACTAGATGCTACCTATTTTAATGTGACTCAATACTTTACCTTCACCCAGACAAATCTATAGACCAATAATTCAAATCGCCACATCAAAACAAATATTTGTTTAGGTGCCCGGACTGATTCCGTTTTTCTTATATGCCAAGCACCTTTCGTGTACCATTGTTCAAAAGTATTGCACTAATACACAATTATAAACTTTCTGGAGTTAAAACACTTGGCACTTTCTAGGAAACAATATAACCCCATTTAAATCGAATTTAAACTATTAATATACAGGGTGATTCAGTTTTATTCTTTGGCACTTCAACAGTGATAGAAATCCAAAAAATAACGGCACGTTCTTGTATAAACTATATCTTTTTAAGGCATTATAAAAAAGTTTCAGGGTGTTAAAGTTGTCAAAAATATGTGGAAAACTTAAACTTATTTTATCCGTTTTAGTACATGGCTTAAATAAAAGCTTGTTTTTAAAAAGGTTTTTTTATTTTCAATTGTATTTTGTGTTTTTTAGTACCTATTTGATTCCCATGTCAGGAGGGTGGTAAAGAAATTTAGTCCGCCATATTGCTTTATACCCGTCGAGCCCTTTCATTTAATACCCATGTTGGGTATCAAATAGGTAATCCGCCATCTTGGAGCGGCGGCCATATTGAATTTAGTGTGATGTCACCAACTTTATCGTTTTCTGCTCTTCAAACCCTTTCATTTGATACCTATATTAAGGGGGTTGAAAAGAAAATGTAGTCCGCCATCTTGGAGCGGCGGCCATATAGAATTTAGTGTTATGTCACTAACTTTTTCGTTTTCTACTCTTCAAGCCCTTTCATTTGATAACCATATTAGGGGGGGTTGACGAAAAAATACATCATCCGCCATCTTGGAGCGACGGCCATATTGAATTTAGTGTGATGTCACTAATTTTATCGTTTTCTACTCTTCAAGCCCTTTCATTTGATACCCATATTAAGGGGGTTGACAAAAAATACATCATCCGCCATCTTGGAGCGGCGGCCATTTTGAAAGTATTAGTTCATTATTTAACAAAAAAATTACAGAATAATTCTTAACACAAAATAATTCCCTGATCAAAGAAATACTCAAATAAGAGTAAACATAAAGTTAGGAAAAATGCTATGGTTGTTTACCTCTTTGTTTTGGCTTAATCTGTTCTTTTTTGTGATATATTTGTCTTTATATTAGTTTCTAAGTTGTCTTATTATGATTATTGTATAATTATTGCAAAACGCGCCACTATGCGTCTATCTTTTACGTTTTTTATTTATTTTTTAAGTTTTTAGAAAAGTCTCATAAAATGTAGAAATATTGAGAAACCTAAAAGATCGATAATTTGTCCAAAAATGCAGTAATTAAAACTAAGCACAAAAGGCTCAAACGATCTACCTGCCACTATTATTAATAAGTGGAGTTGTTCAAAAATCCCATCATATAGCAACTTGACTACACAGACACAAGTGTCTGCGAACAGGCGGTGCTGTCAGAACTTGGCACTCCTAACGCGTATTATCGAAATCTGTAATACTAGTGTAATAAACCCACTAGGGTATAATAAAACTACGAATCCGTGATGAGATATTTCCCACCCGCGATAATTTTCTCGTGTAGAGGCCTGATCCTACCAGCGCTGTCGTCCACCAAGCTATGTGGAAGCGCGAGTATGGTGAGCTTCGTATCGAAGATTCCGACGGCAGCCATATGCTTTAAATTATCAAATTATCAATTTATTTGTGGTTTCCGTATCTAGGTTGTTATATACATCTTTGGTGCTGTTTTATCGAAACGACGACGACGACAGACAGAATTCGAAGCGTTTCGGGCGTTTAGACTGCAAAGACGCGGTTGGCGTGTGGGCGGACGCGCCCTCCCCGACCATTGTTCCAAGATTGATGCGGATAATTGTCTTGGAAGCGCCGATACAATGACATCGAGTATTCGGGATGCGCTCGGGGCTTAATTGACCCACATTTCACCCAGACAATGGTTGGATGCGGCCCTGGAAAACGTGTACCGAGACAGTTCGCCATGTAAAGTTCGACGATCTGAACTGGCAAAAGTAGAACTTGATATTGAAACAACAACTGGACCCCCAATATGTTTTCTAATGTTGGAGAAATATTATGTTGAGATAGTCACATCAAAGATATTATCTAATCTCTCCGTTAATAAGACGTTGAGCAACATTTCTTAAATGTATACTATATACAGGTTGTAACTTTCATTATAGTCCAAAGCACGAAAGAAAACGTTTCTAAAGAATGCGGGCAGCGTTGCGAGATTTTCTATACGAGTAGTCGTTATATTTATTGGCGAATACAAGTTTTATCATATTGAAGCCGAATTTCTGAACTCTGTTATACCGAAAAAATAAAGCTCGCATCACGGGACCACTTACCCATTTTTGTTTATCATTTATTTTTAACGCGGTGTGATAAAACACCTATTATATTTTTAACTGCGAATTTGGGCTACCATACAGACCTCATTTTTTAGGCCGCTGGCAAGATTTTTCCGCCGGCTCAGATAGCTCAGTGGCGTTTCGTATGTTCGGGAGTTAACGTGTGCAAAATGAGGAAACAGGGAAGAACGTTGCATTCTCAAGCACGAGAAATAATTGCCAATGTTATAAGGGTTTGCCTTCCTCCATAATCTAAGGCATCACCGTTAAGAATAATATTAACAATAAATTAAATAACAATTATATGGAAATTAAGTCAGTGAGTTACACAAAATTGAGCTACGCCCCCTGAACTGTGACTAATTCTATAATATCTGCGAGTTCTTCCCCCTTACGTCGCACGCATTCTGCGGTGAGGAGGACTATAGTACAGGTTGTAACTTTCATTAGTAGATACATACAATTTAACTGGTCTATGAAATTTATTTTTGAAAAAAAGTTTTTAAATCATTATAAATATGACAAAATTGCTCTCATACTTAGAAACATTTTTGGTGTTGCTTGTCAGACGCGCCGTCAGGACGACGCGATAGCTGATTGCAGCTAGCGGGCCGGAGGCAATGACGGAAATTTGCAGAAACTAACTTTTATGTATTCTTTACGTTTTTGACTATTTTTAAATAGAGCAAAGGAAATATGTAAACCTTGAGATATCCATTAGACAATTATTATGAAAAATAATACCTAACATCGAGATAATACGGAGGATAATTCAGTCACCTTTTAGTAATTCGGTAATTATTTCCAATTATGTAATCCACCCCCGATTTGGCTACCTCCCCTATTTTCGAGGTCCCTGAACACGAATTCGGCCTTGGTTTTTCCCGGCAGGGCGAAGCTTTCGTGAAAATGAATTTTTAAATTTCCTTTTGACATACCGGATTTCACGACGATATTTGTGGTTGTAATCGGGATATGTTCTACTGTACGCATCTCAAACTAATCACCACACTATTTTGCACCTTTTGCAACATCGAAATTTCGCGAAAACCCGCGAAAAAAACGATATTTTGTAAGATTTTTGACGTGTTTACGTACGCTATTTTCGCCCATGCCCGACATTCGGCGCGCGCCGACGTACTCTCTCTACTCTACTTTATTACTCTCTACTCTACTTACGCCTATGGAGGCGGTTTCACATAGCACTCGACTGCGATCGCAGTGACTGTTTGGTGGGCGTGGTTCCGCTGCCAAGCGAATATCGATGAATTCGGTGTACACTGTTATCGCAGATACTGTTATAACTATAAATATTTCTGATTTTCAGATGAAAAAATGTATCATCTATTCGAATTATATCGATACAATGAATGTCTATGGGACATCTTAAAGTCACCCCAATATATTTTTCGTATGGGAGACGTGTAAAATTTTGGAAATCTTGATCTAACTGTTAATATAATTCAGTCAAAACGTGGTCTGCTTAATAAAGGCGTTTTCTGCCAATACCTTGTCTTCTTATATTTAAGTCTAATATTTAACATTAACTTTTTTTAATCATAAGGCACATGATAACATAGACTTTTCTTTTATTCGGCGCCACTTTGTAACTACTACTGTCAACACACTTCTGCAAATATTGTGAAACACCACATAACAGTTCTGCTTTTATAGCACCCAACAGTTGGCTTGTGATCGCAGTTGACTGCTATAGTCCTCCTTACGGCAGAATGCGTGCGACGTAAGGGGGAAGAACTCGCAAATATTATAGAATTAGTTACAGTTCAGGGGCGTAGCTCAATTTTGTGTAACTCACTGACTTAATTTTCATATAATTGTTATTTAATTTATTGTTAATATTATTCTTAACGGTGATGCCTTAGGCTATGGAGGAAGGCAAACCCTTATAACATTGGCAATTATTTCTCGTGCTTGAGAATGCAACGTTCTGCCCTGTTTACTCATTTTGCACTCGTTAACTCCCGAACATACGAAACGCCACTGAGCTCTCTGAGCCGGCGGAAAAAACTTGCCAGCGGCCTAAAAAATGAGGTCTGTGTGGTAGACCAAACACGCAGTTAACTATACGTACTATAGAAACAGGCACAAAACGCGTTGGCTAACTGCTTTTGTCAGCCGACTGCTTGGTAGAAGTGCTGTGTTGCCGTATTTCAAAGGCGATGGTAGACGCGACGATGTTGAAAAAAATTTAATAGGCGTTAAAAATAAATGATAAACAAAAATGGGTAAGTGGTCCCGTGATGCGAGCTTTATTTTTTCGGTATAACAGAGTTCAGAAATTCGGTTTCAGTATGATAAAACTTGTATTCGCCAATAAATAACGACTGGTCGTATAGGAAATCTCGCAACGCTGCCCGCATTCTTTAGAAACGTTTTCTTTCGTGCTTTGGACTATATGTGAAACCGCCGCACGGTCGGCCGTCGACGATTTCATCATCTACTTGTCTCTTTTCGGCTTCAGAGCGGGAGCGTATGCTGTTGTCTCTGTCTCACATGCAATGCATTTATCCTTGAGGATTGCCATAATAACCCCTGAGGTCAATTTAAAATACGGCTAGACAGCTGCGGATAGGAATGAATTATTATTAGACATTCGTAATCTCGACTCCATTAGTAATAATAGGGGAATTTTTGCATAAAAATATAATTGTATTTTTTTAAATATAGTTTCTTATTGAACATTGAAAAAAAATTGAAATAAAGACCAAAAACCTATATAGACACAGTATTTCCTAAGCATCAGGAAACAAAATAAAAGAATACTGAACTTTTAACTATACGTACAAGAACCTTTCAACAAAATTCGTTTTATCAGATAATATTGTGGGCGATTCCTCAATTTCCCGCTACCATGAAATCAAATTACTTCTATATGAAACTTTTTTATTATGGGTCGCTTTTAGGAGTTTTTATACGTTTGCACGATAGCGTCTCGCTTCCTGGCGGAACTTTTCCAGTTTACCTCTCCGCTTTTTTTTTCAAACTTTCCTCGTTTGAAATCTGTCAATTCTGGAGACCTTGTTCGCCACTCCGCCTCCGCAGCGTAAACCACGCGAGAAACTTTTTGCCGACCTCAGTGAAATTATTCAATGTCTCTATGTTTATATAGTTTAATTAGTACATAAATTTTAACTGGCGGTAGGTATCGACCCCAAAAATACGCCCATGAAAATATTTTTTAATGTGCAGCGAAAAGAAAAATTTATGGCCTTTCAACAATTTTTCAGAATTTTAGAGACTGTTTGGGAGCCACTGGTCGCAAGGTTCTTTCATTATTGAAGCGATGACAAGACGGGGTCATAGGCGGCGTGCGGCTCTTAATAATATTATACAAATTTTATTTAGATGCTCTAAAAAATAATAAAATAAACTTTGAAATAATTCAAACCAGCAAACACCACACAAAAATCTATACACAAATCCGTAAAATAAAGCGCAATCCTTATTTCCGTGCACGGCACTGGTTATACTGGCCTAACTGGCCCACGTCGACACCTGCTCCGTGGATCTCCGAAACGCCGACCAATCAAATCGCTACGTTGGCTTTCTTTTTGGCTACCTCCTTGACTGGGTCGACGTCGACCGCATAAAAACCTTTGAATTTTATATGGGTGATTTCTGCTGATAAGTCTGGTATTTTTACCAGTAGCAGAGCGTGGTAAATGCTATGAAATATATCGCGCCCCGTATATAACTGTTCCAAGTTAGTTCATTTATATTTTACCAGGGTAGCTCGAGAACAGGCGCCTCGGCAATAAATTACGAGACACTTTTTAACCATATTAAACCGAACCTGGTATTAGTAGTAAAAAGAGATGAAGGAGACAAGCAAGATAGATATTGTAGTAAAAACAAGTGACTGCATGCTCGCCTAATATAATATCACCAATGCTTGCATGGGTTACACTGTTCGACGGCTGGCCACTTGTGCAGCGAAATGCAGTGGATGGGCGTGCCATAATTTGACAGATCTTAGGATATAGGTACTTGCTTAAATAATTATAATCGATATGGCTTTTTAGAGACCTTTTGACAATATTATATGGTGCATTTCTGCTGATAAGTGTAGCAAAGCGTGGTAAATACTATGAAATAGATCGCGCCCCATATATTACTGTGTTCCAAGTGAGTTCATTTATACTATATATTCGATTCGTTATAACTGTCGCACTTTTCCGGGAAAAATATGTAAAATTTGACAGAAATAGGCTTTTCCAATAGCTTGAAGTTAAGTAATCTTTGAGAGAGTCGTCCTACTGTGCACTTATATTGTGGTATTACCACAATACACACAGTATATTGTGTATACATTAACGTATAATTTTGTGGCACCCTGTACAAAATAAATAAAGCAAGTATATTATGGTCGTATATGGTTTATTCAATACACACTACAGAACATCGAGTTTTTAGCCCGTCGTCGGACATAGGCATCCGTTTTTACACTGTCGGTATTTCGATAGGTATATTACAATGCAATATGAATTATGAATCGAATTGGAAAGAATGAAGTTCGCGCTATTCTTATTTATTGCCGGCGATATCCTAACAAGCGATGAAGCAGGTTCGCTAATTACATGTTATTTGTTATTTGAATAAACCTGTTCATTGTTTCGCATAAATCAAGTAGATTTGTTTAGTCATCATGGGAATTCTGCAAGTATTATTTGAGGATTTGTCTGATGCAGCATCTTCTTTCATCGATAAGCTTTTGCCAAGGTCAAGAAATACAAGGTGGCCCACCACGAACTGTATATGGAAAACTAAAAGTAGGAAAATTCTGAAAATTTTGCACCTCACCAATGCCCATGGGCGCTGCTCAACTAAAATATTTTGGTGAATCTGGCACTTCCGGTTATACCGGAAGTCGATATCAACTATCTTATCTCAAATGGAACACTCTGCATATTATTGCATTTTTGGATTCAAGGCATCATTTTGGAACAAAAACATGCAACATGTCCTATGTCTACATCCAACCGTTTTGGAGATTTGCATTTTTCCGAAAAAAAAATTACAGGTGCAGACCTAAAGTCAATTAGCAATTTATACGAGGTAACCGCGAAATTTCAAATCGAATTTTTGGCATCGTGTAACAGAAGCCCTGACCTAGTGATCTCTGCTGAGAAATAAATCCGTTCGTATACAGGGTGTTCACAAAATATGAATAAAAATTACATTCAAAATGTGCTTAAATCTCGCAATTTTCAAATGGAAACCCCCCTTTTTTTTAAGTGCCAGATTCACTAAAATATTTTAGTTGAGCAGCGCCCATCGGCATTGGTGAGGTGCCAAATTTTCAGAATTTTCCTACTTTTAGTTTTCCATATACATATAGATCGATGCAGTTCGTGGTGGGCCACCCTGAAGGTAATATTGGAAAAAGTCTTCGTCCACTCGTTTGGAAAAGATATTGACGCTGGAGGTTCTTATAAGTTTTAAAAATTAGGTTTAGTGGAGAAAAATAGAAAAACAATATACCTACTACGTTTGTATGTTGTGAAATTTAAGGCATTTTTGACAAGAAAATTAAATTTGGGTATACTCTTCAAGCTGAATCTATTGGCTAAGTCAAAGTATATTTAGTTGAATTATTATTTAAAAAACGTCTTATGAAGCAGACTCTGCATATTTACATTATACATTTCAGTGTGAATTTTAAATAGCCAACCGTCCAACAATAAAATAAATGAATTGGATTTATTCGAACAGCATCAATCAGAGAGCCTGCAGCCATTATTCTCATCATAATTTATTCAAAACGTATATGCGACAATAGCCGGGAATGTTTAATTTTTCATACCTCCAGGGCTGATCTCACAATATTGGATTTTAAATAGAACCGAGTCCAAATATTGTATAATCGATCTCGGGCTTTTAGCAATTACATGGGAATTTAATACGAAATAAGCTACATTTTGAACAATTAGCGCTAACCGTTATCTAAAAATAATTGTTTAAATCTTCATCCGTGCAGCCGAAGTGGGTTCCTACGTCATAACAGTTTCCGAAAGTTGACGAAAGTTTGGACCAGAAAAAGAAGAAATCGTATAGTATATTGCGCATTGCTTAACGAGTGGTACACTATACTTTGTGCACGACCAGCAATTTGTTTAGATAATATTTGAAAGAAAAGTGCAGAAAATAAAAAGCCATGGTCTTTTTTATAGACAATTTGAGAGCCACTGGTGGTAAGGTCCCTTCATTATTGAAGAGATGGCTCCTTACTACAGCGTTGCTATACTGTCAGATAATTCCTTGAAAAATCTGTATATATTTGCAAATTTCTACACATCCACCATAACTTAGTAATACCTAATACTCCAGGAAAATAGGGAAAAACTTTTTCTCTCTCAGATTTTCTTATATAAAAGTGTAAGTTTTGAGGTCAGAAAACATAATATATGTCACACACGCAACTACCAGCAACATAAAGCGTTTTGAGATATAGATATATATACGATTTTTCGCGTTTTTTGACCTAAAAACTGCTAATATCTTAAAGAAGATGCATTTTTTCGAAAAAAGTTTCAAATGAATGTAGTTCAAAATTAAATTTCCCACAAGATTTCTCCTATAAAAAATTTCGATTTTCCCAATCGTTTTCCCGTAAAAGCGGAAAAACCGCATGTATATATTTTAAATGAACTACAGATTATGTGAACAGTTTTATTTACTATTATAATAATAACTTTTAAAGTAATAGTTGACATTTTGTTGAACACAAGGCCTACCTTTCCAAGAAAGAGACTACTGGGTCCGACAAAAAGCTTTGCCATTTGTTCAGTGTATTTATCTGCGTTCTTCCTTGGGCGCACCCGGTAATCTCCAAATCACAATAGGAAATAAAATACTAATAAAGGAAATTATAAGCCATAGGCGGAGGGTCGGTTGCAAAATGGTTTGTTTGGATTAAGTGACAGGCAAGGAAAATAAAAAATTTATTCATTTATTATCGTTTTTACCTGTTCCTTAAACCAACCGAACCATTTTGCAAAACCATTAAATTTTGAGACACTAATAAAACAAACTATTTGATATTTATAATAGTGTTGGCATCACAATTTCACATAGAGAATTTTATTTATTAAAATAATATTACAATTCAAAATTTAATGGATCGTCTTCGGAGAATTCGGAAGAGTCGTCAATAATAAGAGGCTCAATTTCCAGGGTGTCGTCATGCAATCAATTCACCAAGATTCCACATTTTATTTTCTTCCACAATAACATGTTGTATCGCATTTCGCCAACTTTCTGCAGTAATAATGTTCAGTGAATTAATCATAAGCTGCCGCACATCCTTACCCTTATAAGTAGTGTTATGTCTTGCAAAATGTCCTTTCATATTTGGGCTCTATGGGGTTAAACTCACAATGGTATGGCGGCAGGCTTTGCACAATTATGTCACGTTCTTTTGCCATTTCGTAGACTACATACCTCTTAAATCCTGACCTATGTTTTAGCCATTCAATAATATTCGCTTTTCTCCAAGAACTCGTTGGAAGCTTCTCCACTAGTCTAGAATGATAACTTGCATTATAAATGACAAGTATGGAATTATTTGGTATCCGCTCTATCATTTACTGAAAATATTCTTCAAATACATCGGCCGTCATTACTCGTGATAATCTCTGGTAGAATTGGAATAAAAGTCTAATAAACCGCCATCTAGAAATCCATCTTCGCTTCCAACGTGTGTTATGATTAACCTACGACCTTTTCCAGATGGAGGGTATAATTATTATTATACCTCTTGACCACCCTTCCATAAAAGCTTGTCGAGAACTTTGAATATTTTTGTCTTTCCATACTTTTGAAACAGTATGTCCCTCGTTCAACCAAGTTTCATCCAAGTAAAAAATGTATATTCTCTCACTTCGAAATCTTCTTATCGTGCCTAGGTGATATTGATATTATTATTCCATTTATAAGGATTTTAGGCAAATAGGTGTAACTACCTACAATTTTAGGTGTCATCATAATTAATATAAAAGTAATAAAAGGCACATAATTAGGGTTTTAATAATTGTCTGTATTAAAATTGGGAGGAATTAAGATAATTACCGACACCCTAAATATTATACATAATTGCCTCAAAAAGGGCAATAATATTGTAATCTAATAAAGATAACTTCATACTTTTGTTTTCAATGTGTAAATAGGAAAATTATCCGTGAAAATATTTGGTTGTTGTCTGAAAGAGATTTTGACAATAAAAAAACAAAATTCCGCATACGCTACTCATTTCATACACAACAACCACGATACACTTACCCACGGTATGTCACTAACGAATCCGAAAACAAGACACCTCTGCGCATCTACGTCAGTTGCGAATCACGAATTCAAAATAATGGGCGGTTGCGGTTGTGTTTTACGATTTTTTATAGTTTACAGTTTAATGTGTCAAGATAAAAGTGCAAACAACTGAGTGATCGTCAGTCCAGCTCGACAGTGCTTTAAAGTAGGCCAAAAATGCCGGGATGTGCAGTCAGCGTTTGTCCAAATAATAACAGAAACAGTATGGGAACGGAAATTAAGTACTATAGATTTCCCAAGGACAATAATCTTGCCAAAAAATGGATTGCTGCATGCCGCAGACAAGACAGTATCAATTTAAAATATGGTAAGGAAACAGATTAGTTATAGAACAGAGCATTAAAAATAGAGGACTCAACAGAGTTTATGCCTGGTTTATATAGCAAATAAAATAGAATGTGCAATAAAAAATTAGCCTTGTTATGGTTAAAGGAAATCATTATTTGATCCCTATTTTACTCACTATTTATTATGTTGTTTTGTTTGTTGTTTAACTATAAACTAAGCATTAGTTGTGCAGGTTGTGCTTGTGTCGAGGCTTGTGTGCATTAATTGGTAAATAAGGCTTAAATTGACATAAAGCGACATAAACACTATGGAAGGAAAATGTTATATTTTTGGTAAGGCTTTGAATTTTATTTATCAATATCTTTGCCTATAACAAGTTATCTGTAAAAAACTTTTTTTAGATGGAGAGTTTGTGTCGATAGAAGCCAAAACGTAGTTCAGAATTATCTTACTTAAAATAAATGTATTATTTAGATACCTATATGATATTTTTTATTGTCTACCAATATACGGTCTTTTAAAGAAAAATCCTGTTAATTTAACAAAATATTCATCAATTTTATTTGCATGCATGGGATTAGCTAAAACGCAAAGAAAATAAATTATTTGTAAATTTATAATTATCAAATTAAATGTGTTTTTTATCAACAGAATATTTATTCATTTATCTAGTAATATAATCTACATATTTTTAACAACATTTATTTAAAAGAAAACGTTTAAAATAAGCAAAAACCCATAAAAAAGTATATATTGCTGTGTAAAACAGATATGGAGCAATTTAAATTCTGATTCGCAACTGACGTCACAAGTTACGCACTGACATACCGTGCGTAAGTGTATGGTGGACAACAACCATATTTTTAAAGATAATTTTTCTATTTTACACATTGAAAATAAAGGGGATTAACGCCGACTATGGTTTACGATCATTTTATGGCCCTGGAACCTCTTCTGTGCTATCAATTCGTTTTGAACACAGTATAGTTTTGAAATGAACACACTGTTAAATATTTTCACAGGATCGTTTTCGGCAACCATCCATTGGCCTTAATTGATTTTTCACGGCTTCATTACGATTCGGCTCGTCCAACGCCCCCCATCTTTTTCTCTTCAAATATTCAAAAAAAAAAAAATGAATCGCGTATTCCGATTTTGGGATCCCCGCAACCGATTAATATGAATGAACCACGGCCTGCTGTATAAATTCCTGATCTACAATCCGGCGAATGCTAAGCGAGATACGATGGGGCCGGATAGGAAACAATATGCGGCGGTGGAGGCAAAATCTAGGAGGCTGTGCGGAGTGTGGGCGGTCCGTTGTTTCGACGCGACGCGCAGATGTTTTCGCCGGGTTGCTAGATTTCGGGAAACAACTGGTGGTACACGCGCGGCCTCAGAAATCGTTCCCCTAGGCGTGAGAAATGAGCAAGAAATCAAGAATTTCGGGCTAGTGCGGCAACGTTGCGCCAATTCCACGGCTTCTCAAATCAACAACTTCCCCTACATTCCCTCGTACCGGACCCGCTCCTCCCCGTAGAAAATAAAAATTTCGTTAACTGACGTATTAACACGCCAGTCAACGAAAATAGGTTAGATAATAAATCGCTGCATTCTCATTATAATAAAGTGGATTTAAAGTTTTAGACAGTTTCTTGATGTTTTGAGATTCACGTAACGTGAAATTACGCGGATTTCTTTTATTGTCAAAGTGGTATTAATTAAATAAGGTACCTATAATATCTAAGTATAATTGTGTTATTAGGTATAGAAGAATCTCGTAGTGTTTTTTTACATTGGTTTATTACACTTCTTTATCGTAACCGCGAACCAAATCTTTGGTTTATTTCAATTTTTAAAGCTTCCCTGGAGTCTTCGCCTGAGGTTCTGATGCTTCCCGGGCCCCCGAAAAATCGAGAAATGAGAAAAATAAGCAATTTCCAATAGTATGGTTTCAGAGGATTTTCCGTCGGTTTCGTTATTTCCACAGCCGTCCCGTTTCTCGAAAATGGTTAATCGTGAATCGGGAATTTCTCTTAGATATCGGATTTTCGAGGTTATTTTTGGTACTGGAGGAAAGTACGACACCCAATTAAGAGATTTACCACCTTCTTCGATTTTTATAGAATGGCTCTATTCAAGCTTGTCGAAAGACTTTTGCGAAAAAAGCCGCCAATGTCCGTGGGCAGGGTTATAAGATTTTGCACTATGATTCAAGCAATCAAATAAGGCCAACCTAACAGCGCCGAATTTACTGTTTTTTTGCAATGTAACTGGCAATATGTCACGTAAGGTAATGTCGCGTAATAAGATGTTATATTTGCCGTCACTTACGCTTTTAAGGTTATCGCTGGCTTTCAAACCGAGAGAGAGGGGAGGGGTAATTGCAACGTTGTCAGTTGAACGCCTTTGCGTCCGCAGTCCGCACGTATTGGAACGATTTCGAGGGCCGCGCGTGTACAGTAAATCTAGGTCACGTTTTTAGATGTGCGACTTTAATTTAATCACCTGTGGATGATTTATGGACCATTGGAAAGGGAAAAATCTCAGAAATAATATTCGAAACAGGAAAAGAGCTACCTACCAGAAATTAAATAAAAACTACTAATTATTCTTGCACCAAATGTCAATTTCAGATATGAGTGACTTAATGAGAGCAGTCTTCAGAATTGGATGTACAGGGTAGTCAGATAAGAATGCAAAGTGCTGTATCTCGGAAACTAATCGTCGTAGAGACTTGCGGTAAATTTTTTAGAATAAAGTGGCCAAGAGAAAAACCTGGAAATTATTTTCAGATTTCCAAGATAGTCACCAGGGGGCGTAACCGCCATCTTAAACTTATAAAGTGATTTTTCACTGAAATCCACCTATACTAAAATCGAGCAACTCTTACGCCTGGCGTAAACAAGAGCACATGCGTTGAAATATCCGCCATAGCCGCACGGAACGACCTTTATTTAATTTTCGTCTTACAATTGTGTACATCAAAATATTTCAGACAAGAATTATTGGCTTAATTAAAATGGTTCAAAACATCGATAAAATTATTTGTGGCAGTGTCTAAATAGCTGAAAACAACAAGATAAAACCACATAACTATACACTTTTGCGATCGAGCATGTCCCTGTTGCCAGTGAAATTTTATAGCCTATACCGACCAATCGCGGATAGTCATTGAACACTTGGTTTTATTTACGCCAGGCGTACGGATTGCTCTATTTTACTATAGTAATGTTACCAAAATAATATATGCTTTTTAAAGGTACCTAAGCTTTATTCGAGTAATTTTTGTTTAACACTTTTTGACATATCTATTAAAATAACTACTAGTTGTTCAGAATCGATCCGAAACCCTAAATTCAAAATTTTGTCAAAATAAAAAAAATATTAAATAAAAAAATTTAAAAATTAAAAAAAATGTAATTTGTTTTGTAGCTTTCAATTTTATTTTGAAATGATTACTTTTTTAAAACAACTAGCCTTCAAAACTTCGACGGCGCACTTTTCTAAACGCAGAAAATTCTTATATTGCTATTTTTTTTACTTCAATTTAAAAAAATGCCCAAGTAAAATGATTTTCGGATTTTTAGCCTCGATTGTGACATCGCAGGTGGCTTTGACTTTGGATGAGTAGGCAACTAATTTTTTGTAAATAAATAGGCCACAATGCCATCTACCTTTGGTAAATATTTCTGGTCGGTCAAAGTTATAAGGTTGTTTCACTCTTAAGTGAGACACTCTGTGTACAGGGTGTCCCATAACTTATCCGCCATAGGGTAAGAGGTGGTACTAGATGTCAACATATACCGTGAGAGCAAAAATGCCTTAGTAAAATGTTGCTCGTTTAAAAAATACAGGATGTTGAAAATGAAACTTGATTTTCAAAAAATTTCAATAATTCTAAAACCGTTGTATTTAGAAATAAGATGAGAAAATTTTGTAGGAGACATTGATTTCAAGTTTTCTTGAAGAGAATTATACAGGCTTACTATGTTGTAAGTAACACTTCTCTCGGAAAACGTGGTTTTATGGAAGGTGGTATCTATGCAAACCCTTATAACGAACATTTAGATTATGCAAGTGAGAACGAAAGACAATTTTATTATATAATAAATAAGGCGGAGTTTTATAGTTAATAATTCTATGGTAAAAACAGGCCGAGTGAACCCATCCCCTACCCTACCATTTTGATTCCAACAGCTTATGAGAGATTCTTTCAAACTTTCGTATTCCATATATCAAACGGAGGCAAGAATTTTGCACTTCTTGAAATCTATGTTTTTAAGTTTGAGTTAAACTGTTACCATAAACAACATACGCATTGTTGAACACGGACAGAACGAGAGAATCACAGAACAACCTTTTGAGTTTCGCAGACAAGTCATGATGACTGGAATAAAGTAATTTTAATCCGACGTATATGCACGTTGAATACAATCTGAGACATGCCGCTCAAATCGTAGAGAATTGTCAAACATAAGGCCAAGATTCAAACATCCGAACAATGTCTTTAATTTACGCCTAATAAGTGTTTTCTTATAGAAGGCAACCAGGCATACATTGTTTCAGTTTCCTATAAAAAAAAAACACTCCGCCCATGATTCCCCATTATTTTCTTTAATTTGACATAAATCGTAGCCTAAATACAAAAAACCTCTAATTTGACATACCTACATTTCTATGGAAATCTAAAATTTTTGCGAGTGCAAAAGATAGAAAATAATCTAGCTATCTCTACAGGGTGTTCGAAAAATAGACGGAGATATTTTAGAGGGTGATTCCCTGTTAAGAAATATGAAAAAAAGTTTCTATAAACATGGGTCCGGAAATGCAGAGTTTTCAAGATACAGGATGTTAAATATATTGCATGTCACTGGACAAAATTGGTTTATCAATTTTTGCAAAAAAATCACAAGTGCCTTGGAAAACAAATAATCAAAAGCATTTCTAGGAAAGAGTGTTATTGCAACTTTTCCAATATCAAAACATAAAGTACACTACAACCAATTTTGTCCAGTGACATGCAATAAAACGGTTTTTTTTTTCTCGAAAACGAAGTGAGATAGGAAAACAATACAAGAGGGAAAGAAGTTGTATTTTTAGATGCTTAATCAAACAAAAAATATTAAAGTTACAAAAAAGGTAGTGGCGTACATTTTTTTGATAATAATATTCGCTAAGGTGCCCCCCGGGACGCCACTGGACTTAATAAATTTAATCTAGTTAGGGCGAAATTAGCCTCTTAATACAACAAATAACATTGCCAAATTTCAACAGAATCGAGTAAATAATTTTTAAGACATTAATAATTTCATGTTTTATTTTTTTTTATTTAACATCCTGTATCTTGAAAACTCTGCATTTCCGGACCCATGTTTATAGAAACTTTTTTTCATATTTCTTAACAGGGAATCACCCTCTAAAATATCTCCGTCTATTTTTCGAACACCCTGCATAATGCCCAAAATCGGCAAATAATGACACTAATGACTTTATTGCCCCAACTCTTTCCTACCCTAATGAGTAAAGGCGCGTGCCTATGTAATCGTCATTTACTTCATCGTATGTTCAAATCTCAAACGATGCATTTTTTTATTTTTTACTATTTTATTTTATTTTACCATAATAGTAAACAATAAAATACCCAAGCGGTGTTCAGGAGGCATACCACCGAAAAAGGTCAATGACTACATGGTTGATTGTAGACTTTCTATCTTTTTTTAGAGTAGTACGCATATTTTTTTATCTTGGGGACAAAACAAAGGGCATTTTACGACTGTAGTTTAACGTCATAATCATGAAATTAATTTTAAAATTTTAGTCGCATTAACCTATTGTTGCAAAGATGCCGCTATGAACCAGGAACTAATCGAGTGGATGGATACCATCCCATTTTGTAAAATTTATGCCGGGCTATTCAGCCACGGATGAAGACAAATTTCCGACTGTGGCAATAGATTACGCGGACGCGTCCTATAAATAATAGAAATTACCAAACTGCCACTCGGCGTGTGTCGTTAATCGTGTGCCTTTTTGTTGGCGGTCCTTATTAGTAAAAGTTATAAATGTTTTATTCGAAAACGGTACATTTAGGAAGCATCTTATAGGCGCCTTTATATCCTGAACGTTAATTTATGCGCAATTAATTTATGTAAACGACATACATAACCACGGGTGATAGTTAATTATTTACTCTCAGAGAGATGCCGACAAACACAACTTTCTAGTTGCTTACCTGAAAAAAAAAACAGCAGCCAATTTGATTTTTGATAAATTCATCAAAAAATATTATATAGAAAAAATATATACAGTGTGGTCATTTAAGTGTTCAACATATGGGATTTTTCTTATTAATTGCACAACGCAAATACAAATATTCCCTAAAGTTGGTGCATGTTCTATATTCATATTAGGCGCACTTAGAATGGTTGCAACTCAAACAGCAGACAGGGTAGGTCAAAAAATATAAAAGTTTTACAAGAGTAAAGTATCCTTATTTAATAAAATTCAGCAAAATGTTATTAAGAAAAGTTGTCTAGAATTAAAAGTTATGCCCAAACACCAAAACATGGCCTCATAAGACAAAAAATATATTTTTTTAAAAACATTAGGTAATAATTCAATAAAAAAAGTTTTAATATTCACCCTAAACAATTTTATAAAACAATCAAAATTAAATCAATTTCGCATAACTTTGTTCAAATTCAAGCATATTTGTAAAATTAACTTAGATTTTTATTTTTTTAGGGAATCACAAACTTCATGTTTGTTGCAACGATATTAAACAAAACTTTAAAATTTCGCAAAAATTCTTCTGAACAAGGTAAAAAATTAGTAATGATAATGTGTATATTAAAAAAACTCTCATTTAAGGTGCAAAATTTTTATTTTAAATGTTTATTAAGAAACTGGAAAATAATTGACCTCTTAGCCTCTTAGGAGGCTATATTTTGGTATTTAGGCATAGCTTTTAATTTCAAACAACTTTTCTTTAGAACCTTTTGCTGAATTTTTGGAAATAAGGGTAATTTACTCTGGTACAATTTTTAATTTTTTTTACCTACCCTGTATGCTGTTTAACTTGCAACCTTTCTAAGTGCACCTAATATGATTATTGAACATGCATCAACTTTTGGCAATGTCTGTATTTTGGTGGTGCAATTAATAAAAAAAAAAACATATGTTGCGCATAGACAGGCCGAATTATCTTTAATTTATAGTATTTAATGTGTCTTCCTTTAGGAAAAATAAAGGAAAACTTGAAAAAAATAAACTTGACGACCTGTATAATGAAAACCGTTAGGATTTTGCCCGTAAAGTTGAACCACCCTGTATAGATGGCGTATAAAATGCTTAGCGAACCCCTTGTTAAATTTTATAAGTGTTACGTGTCACTCTCCTTTGGTCAAAAGCATTGTTGTTGAAACCGTCCACAAAAAATCCTGCTACACCAACTTTCAAACTTTAATTTTCGTGCGAAAACAAGTTAAAACAGTTAAATTGTAATGTCTTACAATTCTTAGGACTCGATACTAAGGACTCGATGTGTAGCTTTCTTTGTTTATGGTTATATCTTTTTGTCAGGTTCTCTATATCCAAATGCGTAGATAACTTAATTTCGAAAAATATAGTTTTATAGGTACCCGTTTCTTTTGGCTTTTTAACACAGAACTCCAACATCATCTGCCTTTGTTGTTATTTCAAAAACAAACCGTTCTCTGTGCGTACACGGA
Organism: Pseudeuparius sepicola; assembly: GCA_963920635.1. Taxonomy (NCBI): domain Eukaryota; kingdom Metazoa; phylum Arthropoda; class Insecta; order Coleoptera; family Anthribidae; genus Pseudeuparius; species Pseudeuparius sepicola. The sequence goes on from OY987299.1 coordinate 8,538,931, forward strand.
ATAACTTCGCAAACTTCGAAGATAAACAAAGGAGGCGAACTCTAATTAAGGGGAATTTGGCATTTAAACTTTTCAAAATAATAATTATTGTTTGTCTTCATAAAATATTTGAAGAGCGAAGGTTTGTACTTCGTTATTTCGGTCAATGCCTTTGAATTGAGACAGTTCTTCTTTTTTTTTTGTGTGAACGATCGAGTGGGATTAGCAATTAAATACTATAGGATTTTATAATACAGTACAGGTTTTTTTCTCTAGAAATACAAAACGTAGGTATATACTCTGGGTGTGATATTGACTGGTTTTTACCACTCTCTACTTTCCAAAACAACTTTCGGCTAACTTTTTTGCAAAAAATAAAATGATAAATAAAAACATTTTCAAAAACAAGCTTTTATTTAAACCATCTATCAAAATGAATAAAGCAAATAATTCAACATAAAATATTAAATCATTTTCTGCGATAAGGATTAAAAACTTATTTTATCCGTTTTACTACGTGGCTTAAATAAAAGCTTGTTTTTAAAAACTTTTTTTATTTATTATTTTATTTGTGTTTTTTAATTAGTATGTCTTGATCTATATCCGAAATGTAGTCCGCCATCCTGGGGCGACGGTTATTTTGAACCAGGGGCTCTTTAATGTAAGGGGACCCAGCATTATATTTCCCAAAGTGAGGCCTATTCTTTCCTCATTGTAATGGTATCAGTGATGCCAAGTATGCCATTTTATTGGAGAATCTATGAATATATCGGGTACTTTGAATGTTAGTAAAAATTAATAATGGTTTCCATAATTTCTAAAAATTAGACTTGACAATTTTGTGTATACAAGTGCAGAATGTGGCAACTGTCAAATGAAAGAAATTTATTTTATAGTTGAAATTTTGATTTCCAGCAATTATTTCCACGAATTTAAGTAATAAGTATGGTAAGTCAGTGCCGATTTTGCTTATTTAAGAATTTGTCGCTATTGAACTTTGTTATCAGGTTCCTCAATCCATTTGTAATATGTATACTTAAACGTTCTTCCCTTGTTGAATGTATCTACCCAAAGAACTTTTACAGATTTCGGGATGGACTAATAAGATTAGTTCTAGTAGTTCTAATGATGTAGTTTTTATCGGTGTTCATTATAATTTTTTTGTAATTTCATTTCTCTCCCAAGGTACCTCATTAACTTAAAATAAACTTGTAGTCGTTGTTAAAAACTCTTTAAAAAAATACCTGACTGAAGCTACCTGCTTAATGATTTGAAATTTTCGAAATACGATTTGTTTTGAACTACCTACTTATACGTAATAATGCCCACGTAACGGGAATTGTAGGATTACTAAAGGTGATACAGGAAAAATCTGGTTGCAATTATTGGGACTACTACAGGCGGCCGCATTACCTTTAATTGACACATTTGAGTATCTGGAAGTTAGAAAACTTAAAAATTGTGAATTATGATGGGAAATATTTTGCCTTCTTTAGAATCTATGGCACTGGTATGTCACATAAAACCTGATGGCAGTTGGACACTGACATATAACATAATCTTGTATCAGCCCCCTAGTGGTCTCCTTGGAGTCAACAGAAAACAAACTTCCCCTCAAGGCTTCACTTTTCCTATGTGATAGACTGTGACATGCTGGGTCCCCTTATTTTAAAGAGTCCCTGTTTTGAACAAGTTACAATAATTTTGAGTATACTAGATTGTATTGTCATCAGCCTCATCTGTTGCCTCATCTGTTAGGTGAAACTGGTGTAAAATTCAGTTGCAAGATTTGACACACACTAAAAAGTGAAGTTAAATAAGAACTTGTAAAAAGATAAACACGTTTTTGTAGATAAACAACCGCTAGCCATAGCTAGGCACTACAAAATCATTAACCGATTGAATAATTATGTAATACATCTCAAAACAAATTCATTTATTTGTCACAAAATTATAACACTTCTCGTTACTAATTTAAACGGCATACTTTATAAAATAAATCACTGCTCTTTCGTTTGAATAAAGAAAACATAATTTGAAGAGAGCTTTAGAAAATAATATGTCTAGTGGTTACTCGGTCACAGATAAGCACTATTTATTAGTTTCCGATGTAGACATTTTACATTTTATTTCTCTACGTTTCCATAACAGAAATAATACATCAAAGAACTGCCTTAGGTGCTACAGCAACGACAACATAATAAAGAATTTAATTCTCGGCACACTCAAACAAAAAATATTACGCCAACGACAGAGAATTTTGTACACACCGAAAACAAATTGTAAGTAATTACGGAGGCAGCGTTGTAACAACTAGCGAACGTTAGATGAGGCAAAGGGGCAAAGTGGCTGGGATTTACACCGCTTTCTGGGGAGAGAAAGTTTTAAATAGAATTTTAGATAAAGAGCTTGTTCGGTTGGGAACACGGGTCGGGCTAGACGGTTTACCCGGAAATTGTTGATTGCTCTTTCGTGCCAGAGCGGCATTATCCGCTGGATAGATCTGATATTATATTCCAGAAGGCTATTTTCTATAAATAGACGCTATCGGATTTTGATATTTTCCGCCAGGAATGTGTACTTACCGTGTGATTTCGTGCGTTGGGAATAGAAAATTGTGGCTGTATATATGCAAAATTAAAACACGTATTTTCAGTTATTTTTTTCTGATAAAATGGTAAACATATTTTTATTATACTTCTTTGAAAACACCTTATTTTCATCTGTTTTAGCAATAATGAAAGATGGGATTTTTCGGGCTAGCGCACGGAAACAGCGCATGGAAAAACTTTCCGTGCGCTGAATAAAAATACCGAATATATGGCTTTAAAATAGAAATATACAGCAAAGTAAACTAAGAAACTCTATATGCCCTCTGATATTTAACATATACCTATTTTGTATTTTAATTCGTAAGTGTTTCAATATTTAGATACATTTCTGTAATATTTTTGACGTTTTATTCACCTTATCTGACAATAACTAATTTACAACAAAGCACCTTTGAAATAATTTGAGAGTAACCATGGAAACGCATCATACATACCAAACACTATATTGTCTGCATTGTTTATTTTTTTTTCAATTAAATTTATTATAATATGCCGATAAAATGTTTTTAGTTTCCGTTTTCAAAGAAGTATAATAAAAAATATCGTTCATTACACGTCCAGAAATAGATTTTTCCGTGCTTGCATGACTTCCCGTGTTCGGCTGCGCCTCACACATGAATTTGTCGCGCGCCCACGGAAAAATCTTTATTTCCAGACTCTTAATGAAATATACTATTCCGCTCACGGTGGATGTAATATAAAGACGAAACTGAAAAATCGAATGCCTTTAATGCAACTGCTGAGAGACCAACTACCGTGAAAACCTAACCTAAGCAAAAGATGCTTATTAATCAAAAGATACTGTTTTTTGTTCTTCAAATTGGCTATTTAAAAAATAATAATAAAAAAGATGCATTGCAAACAAATGTTTTAGTTTCTTTCACAACTAAGTTGGGAATCAGGAACCTTTGGCACTTAGAAAATACTTCACACACCAAAACTTTGTTTTTTGCACTCGACACGTATTTCGCTAACCATGTTAGCATTATCAGGAGATGATTAAGTCTAATCTCCTTATTCCTAACCTAACCAAAGTTATTTATACTGTGAACTACCTACTATATTATTCCTAAGTTTCTACCTGTCAATTTATTAACATGTATAAAGGGCTGTAGAGGATTGGAAAGGGGTTACCTTAGGTGTGGTCCCATTTAAATATAAGGAAAAAAATTCCTCCCCTAAGGGTAGATAAATTGGGGATGAAAGTTCATATTAGACCGATTTGGATGATTCTTATTTTATTAGAAAGGGGTTACCTTAGGGGTGGACACATTTAAATTTGAAGAGAAATTAAATTGGAAAAGAAAAATTTCAATCATAAGGGACAAATAGGGGATGGAATTTAATAATGGACCGATTTCGAAAATTCTTAATAATTCAATAAAAAATAAGAAATAAAAAAAATTTAACAAAAAAATTAAAACCGACTTCACAAATTTGCCCGTATGCACACTCCACTAAAAATTAAAAAAAAAAAACAACAAAAATTAACAACGACTTCACAAATTTGCCTGTATTCACATTTCAACTAAAATTTTAGAAATATTTTTCTCTTTCTAAATTGAGTCATCTTTGGAGTCGGTGACAGTAAGTTATGATGTATGTAGGATAATATGATGTATTTATATCTAAATAGATTTAAATTCTTTGCCTTGACTGTCACCAAATCCAAAGTTAACTCTTTAGATAGAGAAAAATATTTCTAAAATTTTAGTTGAAATGTGGATACGGGCAAATTTGTGAAGTCGGTGTTATTTTTGTTTTTTTTTTCTTAATTTTTAGTGGAGTGTGCATACGGGCAATTTTTTTAAGTCGATTTTTTTTGTTATTTTTTTTTTTATTATGGAACGTCTAGTTTGTCCAACATACTTTTGATTACAATCTGAACAGCTAACTTCATATATTTCACTTTTTTCTAAAAGATATATATCATTATCTCTAAATATAATTTCTGCAAAACTTTAATAAGATAAATAATAAAATGTAAGTGACTACGATATTGAATAATACTGAGTTTTGCAAAATGAGCATAAATATAAACGGTTATTCAAGAATAACTGTCTCTATAATATAATAGTATCTAGTAAATATATTATATTTTATTTACAATATTCCTGGAAATTAATATATTTTTTATTTTTTGAACTACTGCAGTTAACTACAGGGGACTAATTTATTTTTTATAAGTTTGATTCAACTATATTTTTGCTAAAATACTTAAACAACCAAAGGAGTCTATTGGACTTCCTAATTTCCTAATGCATTGTTTCGCTTCTGGTTATTTTAGCAGGGCGGGTTTCGAGTTTTTTGTCCACTTCCACACAAATATCGAAATCCACGGACATTAAAATAACTTTAACAGAAAGGAAAGTCTTAGACTTAGAGGCATTTCGAATTGAAAATCATGAAAACATTAAAACAAAATTATTATTATTATTAATGGAAAAAATAAATACAAATAATAACAAAAGAAATCTGCGTCAATAATTAAATGTACCTATTATGGATACTAATTGCTTAGTTAGGCACCCTTCTAAAGTAATAGCGACAAACACGCGTAATCTAGTGCGTAATAGCACCTTTTTAAGTTTTTATGATAATCAAAAGAATGAAACTGTTTTAGAACTGGGTAGGTATATTTAATTAATCCGATGAAGACAATATTGCTTACATATTGTTTTTCATTTGTATTCTACAAAATGATGGCTTAAAAATATTAAATTTTTGTTTATCAATGAATGATTTAAAATATCTGAGTACAGACCTACACTATCCTTTCACTAAATTCTAAATACGGCCCTGCCTTCTAAACAGAGAACGTGGCGACCACCGGCTGCCAAACATCAAAGGCGCCGTCGTCGAGTTTATATTCTCCCCTTCCTTGTTCTCTGGCACTGTGGACCCCACGGCCCCCGCGCCCTGCCGCGCCGCGGCTCTGCCTGCAGTGCTGCCAAAGTTTAGTATAGGCATCTCTGGACGCTGGTGCTGCGTCAACTTGTCTCGACAAGCTTTAGAGTCTTGGTAGCAAGACTCTTGCGAACAAGAGTCTTGCGATGACGTCACTAAACAAAAAATGCAAGAACAAGAAATTGCAAGACAAGATTTTTTCCAGCAAGAGTCGTGCAATACAAGAATGAATTTAATTTCTTGTCTTGCTTTGTAAGACAAGACAAGAATGGGCCTTACAAGACAAGAAATCTTGTCTTGTGAAGCACTACTTGGGGTTACCTACTAGGATTTTAATATTATCTGAAGATTTATATACTAATTTTAGTCCAGCACAATATTAAACACTTTTTCTTGAAATCGGCAGTGAAGTGTCCCAAAATCGTCATTAAAAGCACAGAAATCGTACAATAATGGGCTACATTATTGTACGATTTTTTCAATAAGTAGGCCTTGGCGAGATGTAAACATCAAACGTCAGACGCGGAGAAATCGCCCGTCAAAAGTGACCAAATATTCAAAACCCGGCCGATAAAGGCTCATTTAACTTTTCGTACACATTGCGAAATTGTTTCCTACAGAAGCGCAATCCTTCAGTATACATATTTTAGTATGTTTGAATATCAATAGATTATTGTTATGGAGGCTGCACAAGAAGCAGCAGTTTGGTTTTTCTGTACGAAGGTGCCGTGTCTTGTCTTACTTGACCTAGGTAGAGCGATCGTCAGTCAAGCAACGCCGTGCGTAGTCGGTTCATGGACGGGTGATCCCTTGGCACCGAAGTTCTTTTTATGACTCATGTGGTTTATTTCCACATGAGTCATAAAAAGTTGAACTTCAGTGCCTTGGTACATAAATAACTATTTCAGACCTTTTGTGAACCGGGCTTTGTACGGATAATGCAAACATATTTAGTATTATCTGGCTTTTTCCTAAACTTAGTGGAATCTTTAAGTTTTTTTTTATATTTGTGTTTATTTTGCTTTATAACCATTGACCTGGGCTAGGATAAAGAACAAAGCAAAAAAGTAAAAATATTATGTCAGGGCTCTCAGCCAGTTGCACGAGCAGGGAAGCGCGATTATTCCGTCAAAATTCCCAAGCGAACGAAATAAAAACTGCGTCGACCGCACTGGAAAATACAATTTTCCGTACTTTGACTCTGGAAAACGGATAAATACCCAACTTTATTCCGACGCTAACGAAGTTAGAGTTTCCCGGTGCAGTTTTTCAAATCGAATCGCTCTTCGCAACGACGGACCGAGACTACGCTGATACAGTCTATTTGCCGCAACTCGATAAATCAGAGAGAATCTTGACTGGGTAATTTATTTCTTTTTAAAGTAGTCTTCCGCTTCGGTTGGGTTCTTTAATTGGCTTCATTAAAAGAACAATCCAGAGAAAAACTGGATAAAAATAATTTTCTTGAAATCGGCATTAAAATGTCCCAAAATCGTCATTAAAAGCACATAAATCGTACAATAATGTAGCCCATTATTGTACGATTTTTTCAATAAGTAGGCCTTGGCGAGATGTAAACATCAAACGTCCGACGCGGAGAAATCGCCCGTCAAAAGTGACCAAATATTCAAAACCCGGCCGATAAAGGCTCATTTAACTTTTCGTACACATTGCGAAATTGTTTCCTATAGAAGCGCAATCCTTCAGTATACATATTTTAGTAGGTTTGAATATCAATAGATTTGTTGTGGAGGCTGCACAAGAAGCAGCAGTTTGGTTTTTATGTCAGAAGGTGCCTTACATCATTATACTTGTCCTAGGTAGAGCGATCGGTAAAGTAAAGCAACGCCGCGCGTAGTCGGTTCGACGGGTGATCCCTTATTATTATTTTCTTGCCTAATACAACATTTTTTTTCCGATTTCAAAAAAAATATAATATGTACCTCGGCACTGAAGTTCTTTTTATGACTCATGTGGTTTATTTGCCTCGGCCAGAGGCCTCAGCAACTAAACTCCACATGAGTCATAAAAAGTTGAACTTCAGTGCCTTGGTACATAAATAACTATTATATCCAGATATCGGTTATAAAAAAATAATTACGCTACTTTCCGAACTTGCAACGTAAACTTAAACTACTATTTCGGTAAGTAAAAAAAAAACAATAATTCTAACAATAGGAAAAGATAAAAGTGGTCAGATTATTATGAAATTTTTGCCAGTATGTAACTTATTCCAATAGAATTTTTTGGAATATTGTATATAACAGCAAAAAAATAAAAACGAAAACTTACAAAACCTTATTTGTAAAACGATTTTCGAATTTATGTACTCAGTTGGGACTAGTTTCTGAAAAGCTTTATTTTGACTCAAAGGAAAAAATAAAATCGTAATTTTGTAAATTGGGGCTCTGAGATTTTAAATATTAAGTTATCAATATCAAAAATGAGATAGAAAAAAGGAGCATGTCTATCTTAAACTGGAATAAAATTGCCTCTTGACTTTTCAATTTATGACAAATCAAGTCAGCCATGATAATAAAACTGACAATCGAGTAGGTTGTTAATTCATTATTTCTATTTATTATTAGTCTAAAGTTTTGTTGCTGAAGCTGTTACTAGTTAGAGTTTAAATAAATCTCTCGCTGCATCTCTCTGTGATTTTTCGTTATTTCTTCTGAAATAATTTAAAATTCGTTCTTTCTCGTCCTCACTAAACCCAATTTTTCTCGTGCTAATCACACTTCCTGTCGATCTTAATCTTCGATAAAGCTTACATAAATGAAGCACTCTGAACATTTCTACTTATTTCTTTCTACGTGTCTTTTATCATTTTTGATAAAGACCTTTAAAATATCACAGCATTCTTCTTTCAAAAACATTTTTTAAAACTGTAACTAGTATCAGCTTCAGTAACACAATTTTAAGACTAATCTGACAGGTAAATAGAAATATTGAACTTATACAGCCATCAGACACTGACCATGAGATTATGTATCTAGTTTAATGGAGCTTTTTTTTGATAAATATCTCGGAAACGGTTGGAGATAAATAGGTCAAATTATAGGTATATCGTTGGAATCAGAATTAAAAAAGGAATCTTATAATGGTTAAATGGAACGTGTAAGTTGTAAAATAGAGAAAATCTCTATCATTTTCGCTATAACCAGAAGTTATTTCAAAAAACTAAATATTCAGGAATACTACTTGAAGGTTCTTTAATGGTTGTGTACGTAATTTTTTTTTATTTTACAAAAAAAATTTTCGCGATAACTTTTTTACTGACCCCGTATACAAAATCCTAGTACACCATCGAATTCCTCTTAATTTTTATAGTCCAAAGCACGAAAGAAAATGTTTCTAAAGAATGCGGGCAGCGTTGCGAGATTTCCTATACGAGTAGCCGTTATTTATTGGCGAATACAAGTTTTATCATATTGAAGCCGAATTTCTGAACTCTGTTATACCAAAAAAATAAAGCTCGCATCACGGAACCACTTACCCATTTTTGTTTATCATTTATTTTTAACGCGGTGTGATAAAACATCTATTATATTTTTTTTATTTGGTCGCGTCTACCATCGCCTTTGAAATAAGGCAACACAGCACTTGTACCAAGCAGTCGGCTGACAAAAGCAGTTAGCCAACGCGTTTTGTGCCTGTTTCTATATGGTACGTAAAGTTAACTGCGTATTTGGTCTACCACACAGACCTCATTTTTTAGGCCGCTGGCAAGTTTTTTCCGCCGGCTCAGAGAGCTCAGTGGCGTTTCGTATGTTCGGGAGTTAACGTGTGCAAAATGAGTAAACAGGGAAGAACGTTGCATTCTCAAGCACGAGAAATAATTGCCAATGTTATAAGGGTTTGCCTTCCTCCATAGTCTAAGGCATCACCGTTAAGAATAATATTAACAATAAATTAAACAACAATTATATGAAAATTAAGTCAGTGGGTTACACAAAATTGAGCTACGCCCCTGAACTGTGACTAATTCTATAATATTTGCGAGTTCTTCCCCCTTACGTCGCACGCATTCTGCCGTAAGGAGGACTATACTACAATATCATTTTTTGACTGACGATTTTATGTTAACCTGTCTCCTCGTAATGCACTTTTTCTGCTTCGGTGGCCCTTTCAATTGGTCCCATAAACGATCCTCGGGTAATTAAACTTTAAACTTACTGTACTGTTAAACAAAAGTTAACTCCAAAGATTCTAGATTTCAAAATAAAAATGTACGCTGCAGATATGAATGTGTAACAACTATTCTCCTACTTCAAATCCCGAAACCAAAGATTCCCGCCCGTGGCGGCAGTAAAATTGAAGGCGGGCCGTTGTACCCGGAAGCCGGCCCGGATTTCCCGCCGGAAAATCCGGAATTTTCCGCCGGTTTATCGGCGAAAAGCCGCGGCAAAATTCCACGAAAACCGCTAATATCGCGCCGAGCCGAAAATGCCAGAAATCTGTTTACTGACGGAACGCTGAATACCTACTCGTATATGCGTGGATGGCTAATGCGAACCGGATTACTTTTCTGTATGGAAACGGGATTTTCATTTTGGTATTGGTGACAAGATTGAAGTTTGATGGAAAATTGTACCTAATGTCATTGATTACAAGGAACAAAAAACAAAATTCCTATTCATTTTGTTACCAAGCTTTAATATTCTCATCGACTTTCACAGTAATGGAGTTTACCTGGTTTCCCAGCATATACAGGTTTAGTCATTAATTAATAGCACATAGTGCAACCGCATATATTTTGGGCCAAAATATTACGATTGAGGCTAAAATATGCCTTATAGAAATGTTGTTTGTTTAAGAGATACAAGGCGTTGAAGTTTTTTTTTTAAATTGCATTTGGGCTACATCTCCCAACATAATCAAGCTGCTAAACTGAAATTTGGCGCTGCTATGTTTTTGGGGAAGGAGAATAAGTTGAAAATGTCAATTTCTACGTATCTCACAGAGGGGGGCACTTGCGCTGTTTTTGGATCGTCTTTTTACTCGTAACTTTTTTGAGGTTATCTTTTTGGTGTTGCAGGTCCATCATTTTAGTGCATCTCTTTATTCTGCAACAAAAAAGTGCTCTTGTTTCATAACGATCAAATCAAAACGGCGCCAAAACACCCGTTGACTTCAATATTGGAAAAATAAAATTTTCACCTACTAAAAATGAAGAAAAAAAATGCAAAATGAACATTGGTCGAAACACATTCGTTTTCTTGAAATAGCTTGTCCATATTTTGTCGAGTTTCAATCCGTTCCATTTTTTGGGACTTTGTTCATATGGGTTTTTTTCTCGCTTTAAATAGTAGGTACAGTCGTTATGCAATATTTGAAAGCAGTAAGTGAAGATTTTATTTTTCGAATATTGAAGTCAACAGGTGTTTTGGGGCACGTTTTGGCAATTTCAACGCAAGCGATTGATGTTATCGTTATGAAACAAGAGTAGGTACCTCTTTGCTGCAGAATGAAAAGGTGCACAAAAATGATGGACCTGCAGAACCAAAAAGATAACCTCAAAAAAGTTACAAGAAAAAGCACGATCCAAAAGCAGCGCAAGGGGCGCCCTCAGTGAGATACGTAGAAATTGACATTTTCAGCTTATTCTCCAAAAACATAGCAGTGCAAAATTTCAGTTCAGCAGCTTGATTATGTTGGGAGATGTAGCCAGAATGCAATTTCAAAAAACAAACTTCAACGTTCTGTATCAATTAAACAAGCAACATTTATAATTTCAAGGCATATTAGCCTCAATCGTAATATTTTGGCCCAATAAATATACCTATACAGTGTCCTCCAAAAAGTTCGCAGCATAGGGGGGAAATTTTTAATTAATATTTTATTCTGAAATTTACTTTTGGGGTTACCTTTTGCTTGAAAAAATATGAAAAATGACCCTCTCAAACGTGGTCATGTGACTTTCCTTATCTGTCAAAAATGACATTTAAAAAAATATATCGCCAAAAATGGGTTTATTTGTTAAAATATCAAAAAGTTTTACTTGAAAAAGTTGTTTCTTTTTCAATTCTACGTAAGTGTACCAAATTTTAACGCTCTAATAAAAGATTTAGTTTTTTGCTAATTTTTAATATTAATTTATGAAATTTCTGAAAATTTTAAAAACTTGTAACTTTGTAAAAACTTTTTTATATTACTATAGCTTTATCATTCTATTAACTTTTTATTACTAATTACCGACAAGAAATTTCAAAAGAAGATGATATTAACGCTTTAAAATTCTGTAATGTTTGCTGCTAAGTTGATGTACCGTCTAGCATTTAGGGTATACATTTAGTTACATTACGTTTTCCAGTTCTAAATTGATGCCAAAATAATAGTAAATTAAGTTATCATCAAACTATTTTACGTATCTAAGCAAAATTATTTGACTTTTATGGAACAAATAACAATTATTACCTTTAAAAGTTTAATTTCGCTTTAATCAATATTGATGAGTAGGACATGGAGAGAATTGAAGCAATTGTTTTTATTTGACAGTTTAATTAATACTCTTGAAACGGAGAATGGTAAAAACAATTGCTTCAATTCTATTCATGGCTTACTCATCAATATCCATTAATGCGAAATTAAACGTAAAGGTAATAATTATTTGTTCCATAAAAGTTTATTCCTTTACTCAATGATAAATGTCAAATAATTTTTGTTAGATAGATAAATAGTTTGATGATAAGTTAATTTATTATTATTTTGGCTTCAACTTTGCAGCAAACATTATAGAATTTTAAAGCACTGTAAGTATGCGGTTGCACTTTGTGGCATTATTAATGGCTCACTCTGTACACACATAATCTAAAATCGTCGGTCAATCGGCAAGAATATTTTACCTGTACCCGCACTCCTGGACAAAAAGTTCGAATGCCTCGCACATAAAAATCAAAGTAGGCCCGCCATTATCGATGCGCCTTTGTTTCAGGGGCGACGTGCGGAGGCAGGTGCTGCAGCGCCGCCACCGAAGCTGCGCTGCGCGCCCAAGGCCGACGCGATCTGGCCGCGTTGCTGAGGCACAACTCGAAGTCGCTACACGGACTGCTGCACTCCACCTCGCACACCGTACACAGTAAGTACCTGCGTTACTATCTACATAGTTCACAAGAAAATAATCAAATGTAGATGTTATGTATCTCAGATAACTATAGCCCGCCCGGCGCAATTTGAGCAACGGAAGGAATGCGTATAAAAACTAAAATGTATACGCGTCGTTGTCAGATGTTTCGTATAAATTTATTTCGATAAGTTAATAACGATTTAAAACACTATAAAATGATTTTATTACTTATCTTTTTCTGACATATCAGGTAAAGGGTATCAATTGAGACATGCCGCTAAAACTTCCTTTTTCATTTATAATAGGGTAGTTTCCTCTAATCAAATTTTCAAATAAATTGCACATAACTTGATTCATCAAGTCCTAAGGTAGCTTTAACTATTTTTTATTTCCCGAATAAGTATCCACGAAGTTAGAATTTTCAAAATAAAATTTGAATTTATTTGAATTTGCGTTCGGGACCCGACCGCGTGTTGACGTCATAATAACGAGCCGACCATTTTCATTCGTTTTTTTATCATGTGGTACGGACTTGGACTGGAGACCTAATCTTATTATTTTGTGATTTGATATGTCACTAGTCAAATAATATCAGCTGGAGTTTTGTTTACATTTCCAAATTTGTAATTTTATCAAAGTTATTGAGGAGTTCCAAACGATTTTGAATTTTATATTTTATTAAAACCATTGTTTATCGCGTCGTCATAATAGTAAAGGACTAAATGAGGTATTAATTCATTTTTATACCAGACCTAAATGTTCACAAATCAACGATTAAAATAAGGTAAGCAAGTAGGCAATGTAAATTTTTATCATTGCTCCTTTCTTATAATATAATTAAAAATTGTGCTTGTCTTTGAAATTGAGAGAGATAGTGTAATAAAATCTAATTAATTACAAATGCAAATCTTAACTTATGTACATGGTACAATCGTAAACCCTATAGTTTCATTAGAAAGAAAACTGAATAGGTACCATAAAATTGATATTGGTAGTAGGTAGTTCAATCCCCAGATAAAAGTGTTTGAGAGCAAAGTATAATTTAGTAAACACTCTTTCTCAATTTGATTGTAGGTAGGTACCTAGATAATATAAATAGGTAATCATTTAAATTCCAAGAAATACCTACCTACCTGATGCATTTATATAGGTATGAGAGTAGATAGAGTGTTTAATTTGCTTTCTGTTTCAGTGCGAAGTAGTTGACAAAGAGTAAAGTAATGGCTCCTCCTGTAGTGAATGTGGGTTTTGTTAAAGCAAGTTCAATCTTCCGGAAATTGACATACCTATTTATGCTCTCACAATTTTTAAAGCGAGATGCCAAAGCGAAACAATCTCGCGAAACGCGTAAACCGCAAAGCTAGAATAGGTTATGTTTAGATACCCACAAAACATAAAGATTAGGTTAGGACGGCACCGTTATCGTTACTAGTTTGCTGCACCGTTGCCAGATCCCCTTTCGGACTTGTATTCAGAAGTAAATCCTGTACTCCAAAGACCGACTATTCTTCAACAAACATTGAGAAAGTATATTATATCTTTACGGAATATAGTGTTTTTTTATAAAGTTAACTGCTGTTATTATTTATTGCAATTAATAGGTTTGTTCTAGGAAGCAATCTCAAACTAGTCCGAACCAATAATCAGAGTTAAAAACAGTCAGAGAATTTGAACTGTATAATCAACTTTATGTTGACAATTTGAGTTTCCATACTAGAACACAGCTATTCTAATAACAAAATATTCGACCAGCAAGGAAAAATCACACGAGTTGGCAACGTACAATAAACGAATAAAGCTTCAAGGCTTCGCGGTCCTATTCACATAGCTCAAAATTATTATGACGTCAAAATTAAGAAAACCGTTAAAAACGGAAATAATTTTGAACTCAATTTTCTCCCAAAGGAGGTAAAATTTTTAGTTTAAAATTTTACTAGTGTAGTCTGAATCAATACAGGCTTTCAACAAAATAAAATTTGAAAAACGGTTAAATACCCTATTACAGGCACTAAAAAATCTTACTTTGTTAATATTCTTGGCTTGACATTGTAGGTTAGAATTTTTACGTTCGATACTTGGCATTAGGTCGCTAAATGTCGAATTTTGTGGGTTGATGACCAAATAAGACCTACAATCATGAATGGTTACCCTCCACCCTCTAAGTAGCTGTAGAAGACGCCGAAGTCTGCTACATCTCACCGCTACTAACTAATATCAATTGGAATAAATAATAACACCTAGCCGATGGAACCCGTATCTCCGGTAGCTTAGTTGGTTAAGTGCCTACGGCTACAGTAGGTGTCCCGGGTTCGAGTCCCAGCTGGAGTGCTTTTTTTTTTCAATTAATATCCTTTACCTGATATGCCACTAAAACATTCTTTATTAGGTACTAAAAAAATCTTTCTTTGTTAATACAGTGGGGTCATTGAAGTGTGCAACTATGGAATTTTTTTTATTAATTGTATCGTGATTAATTGCACCACGAAAATGCAAATATTCCCGAAAGTTCTTGCGTGTTCGATAATCATATTAGGCGCACTTAGAATGGTTGCAAATCAGACAGCATATACAGGGTATATAAAAAATATAAAAATTGTACAAGAGTAAAAGACCCTTATTTCAGAAAATTCAGCAAAATGTTATTAACAAAAGTTATCTAGAATTAAAAGCAATGCCTAAATACCAAAACATGGCCTCCCAAGAATAATAATATTTATGCCGTCTTTATTACAAGAAAATGTTTTTTTCTAAAAAACGCCCACACGCGTATATTTATTTTGTATAAAAAACAATTTTGGCGTTCATTTATTACCAATATTTTGTGATGGCATTATAAAAATGCGGTTATGAATTTTGTCTAGGTTTCGTTATTTTTTAAAGTAATTTCCCTGGCCTATGTAATGTTAAGTTTGAGGCCAGATCGGGTTTATCACGTTAACTGGGACACCCTATACACCTTTCAAAAACTTTAGGCACATTAAACTCGGCCGTTGTTTATCTAACATTACTTTTGAATGTTCAGTCCGAATTTTCCACATGAAAAAAATTCCCCAGAAAAAATAAACTGTTCGCTATAATTAATTTTAAAAATTAAACAAATTAACAATATTTTCTGCGGAAAAAACGCAAGTGTCTATAATATTTCCTGAACACGCCTCGCGTTTCGTGAGTAGGTACTCATTTGATTATTTATTAATTAAAAGTGTATATTTTTATAATAAATCAAAGGCGAGCTGTTTATTCTAATCTAATTGTATATCGGCCGGAGATCTCTGTTTAAAGCTGTTAATTACCATTTAGAAGTTTAATTTATTTTTAACACGTGCACGCCACACCATTAAAAATCAGCTAAATTAATTTATTTCTTCATTAAGGAATGGTCATAGGTATGCGAGCCGATTGCATCTGATCGGGAAAAAACCGTTGCTTTATATTATGCGTGCGGCTATTAACATTTAGATATATTCGCATTGAAAAAAAGTTAATAATTTTCTTGGTATCATTACGAGCATGTCGGCAAAGCTCTTCGCACGTTCAAATTGAAGTAATTGTAACGCGAGAGAACAAAAACTGAATGTTTATTGCATGAGGCGTGAAAATTATCCACGTCGTGGGCACCGCTCGAACTATAGTCCTCCTTACGGCAGAATGCGTGAGACGTAAGGGGGAAGAACTCGCAAATATTAGAGAATTAGTCACAGTTCAGGGGCGTAGCTCAATTTTGTGTAACTCACTGACTTAATTTTCATATAATTGTTATTTAATTTATTGTTAATATTATTCTTAACCGTTATGCCTTAGATTATGGAGGAAGGCAAACCCTTATAACATTGGCAATTATTTCTCGTGCTTTAGAATGCAACGTTCTTCCCTGTTTACTAATTTTGCACACGTTAACTCCCGAACATACGAATCGCCACTGAGCTGGCGGAAAAAACTTGCCATCGTCCTAAAAAATGAGGTCTGTATGGTAGCCCAAACACGCAGTTAACTTTACGTACTATAGAAACAGGCACAAAACGCGTTGGCTAACTGGTTTTGTCAGCCGACTCCTTCGCAGAAGTGCTGTGTTGCAGTATTTCAAAGGCGATGGTAGACGCGACGATGTTGAAAAAAATATAATAGGTGTTTTATCACACCGCGTTAAAAATAAATGATAAACAAAATGGGTAAGTGGTCCCGTGATGCGAGCTTTATTTTTTCGGTATAACAGAGTTCAGAAATTCGGCTTCAATATGACAAAAATTGTATTCGCCAATAAATAACGGCAACTCGCGAACGAAATCTCGCAACGCTGCCCGCATTCTTTGGACTATATACTACTGTCACACAGCTCTAGATGCTGCTCTAGAATTACTATTATTCTTAGTCACTGGGTCACGGTCGCATGGTAGTGGTAGTCCACCTGTTGATTACGCGGCGGTCAAATTCATGAAAGTGCAGTTAACAAAGCTTCCAAGCATTTTCTATAGGATATAGTCCAAATTTAAATAGATAAAAAAGGGGTTGAGTGGAGTAACCAAAATAACCCAAAAATCTTCTAATAAGGACTAGTAAATTCTTCAAAAGTGTATGTAATATACAATGTGATCACATATATTTTTTCACCCCCTATTTTCTATATTTTTGAGGTTAGGAAAAAAGGTTCAGATATAAGTTCTAGAAGCCAAAGCAAGCTTTTTTCAGCGTTTACTTAGTTTTATACAGGGTATTCAGAAGAGCAGTGCCAAACTAAACGATTGAGGCCAATATGCCTTGATAGAAATGTTGTTTTGAAATTGAATTATATAGCCACATCATCAAGTAATCAAGCTGCTGAACTGAAATTTGGCACTGCTGTATTTTTGGGGACGAAGAATAAGCTAAAGTTGTCAATTTCTACGTATCTCACTTGGGCTGTTTTTGGATGGAGCTTTTACTTGTAACTTTTTTGAGATCCATCATTTCAGTGCATCTTTTCATTCTGCAACAAAAAGGTACTCTTGTTTCATAATTATAAAATCAATTGTTTGCGTTGAAATTTGCAAAATGTGCCCCGACGAAAACACCTGTTAACTCCAACATTCGAAACATAACATTTTCAGCCTGCCGCTTTCAAATGTTACAAATCAACGATCAACACATTCAAATGCAGGAAATTTATATTTTCGAAAATGATCACTCAAGAGTAAAGTACCCTTATTTTTTAAAATACGGTAAAAATTTACTTACAAAAGTTGTTTGGAATCAAAGGAAGATGTCAGATTGAAAGTCACAGCCACCTAGTCAAAAAAAAGAAACTTAACTTTTTTTGTATTTTTTCGACCACCCTGTGTATTACAAAAAAACAAAATACCGCAAGCGCAACGTATCATCGGATAACACATGAATTTGCTACTAAACTTTAATTTTGTTCGATTAGCAGATAGAAATTTAAATTAATCGAAACCGGAGTTTAAAAATATTAAATTTTTGTGTCGAACGGATAAGAATGAACAGCATGGGTACCTTGCAAACGGTGAGAGATAGAACAACGGTTAAATAGGGGAAAAGTTGCGCAATTTTAAGGTCAATACCAATAACCAATAACTTTCGCCATTTATTAATTGCAACAATACATTTGTTCGGCCTCTACACTATTTCTGTGATGCAAGATATAACATGCTAACATGATAAATTTTGTTTTTGAAAAAGCACCCTTTATTTCTAATAATACAAATTACTAACTAAATGCTTAAAGTGGGAGTGATGACAAATGACAAGGAGTTGGTTTCGTTGTTTCAAAGCTTTCTAGGTGGAGGATTTTTATTTATTTTTTATTATTGTATGTGACTGTTATTAGTTTTTGCCGTCCTTTTTTGGTTCTCCAATTGAAAGATAAGTTGTAAGTTAAATTGTTGGCAATACTGATTAATATTATTTAAACTTATTATTATTAAATATAGGGCTGCATTAGAAAAAAAATGAATGGAAAAAAGAAATTTTCGATATAATTGCCTCAAAACATTTTAAAAATATTTCGTGTCATACATAATGGTATTTGCAATGAAAAGTGCTTTCAAAATCTGCAAAAAAAAACAGGTCTGTATTTAAAAATTGAAGTTGAAGATGGTTTCTCAAAATCTAAAAACGCCCTCTTAAAGCCCTTTAAAAAGTGCCACAAGAAATTGTTTTTCTTTTTTCCTATCTGTGATAACAACTTCAGAAAAAATAAAATCGAAACGAAAAATTTTACTAACTCAAAAAAAGAAAAAATATATTAGAAATCTGTTTGTGCCATTTTATTGACCTCGAAATTGCGCAACTTTTTCCCCATTTAACCGTTGTTCTCTCTCTCACCGTTTGCAGGATCCCCATGCTGTTCATTCTTATCCGGGACACATCGTATAGTAGATGAACTTATGAACTAAGGTGTTTTAAGGTCAATGAAATTTGTTTACTGAATCAACAGGTTGCACGGGCGTAGCCAGGATTTAGTTTTGGGGGGGGGGGGGGGGTTAGTTTGAGAAGTAAATAAAACAACAAAAATATACTTACATGAAATTTAATATCTATATATTCATCCGAAAAACTACGACATATTTATAAAGTTGTTAACTTTAAATGAAATGGATAAATTAATTTCGTTCCTCTGCGCTAAATCTAAAACCATTAAAGAAGAAATCTTCGGCTTTTTCTTTTAAATATATCCACTACTTCATCTGCATGAATTTCTGTTCCATAGTGAATGTTCATTAGAGCCAAACCATTAAGTCTGTTTTCACTTGTAGTGTTTGGTAAATAGTTTTTCAGTCTCCTTAGGCTCGAGAAAGACCTTTCTGGGGTAGCAGTGGATACAGGAATGGTAGCCAAGATTTGTAGTAATGTGTAAATATTAGGATAAAGGTTTTTATCGCACATATCTAGGCATTCCAAACTAGATTTCGGGGTAGGCAGTCTTCTTATCAGCATGCAAGGTAGCTGAAGCTTTGATAGCTAAATCCAAATTTGTTTCTTTATTAGAAACCCCTTGACCTTGACTACACCACTTTTTCCAGTAGTCCATACCTTTAAGTTTATCACCCTTCCTTTTTTTCCCCTCCATTTTTCGACGGTAATAATGATTCACGTATCTATCCTTAACAAGGTCATCGAATAACAGCGCACTAAAATTACTCACTTACACGGTACACTTAATTCTCTTCACTATTCGTTCACCACTTTTCACTTTTATTCGCTTCGAGTTCGCATGGAACAATACTGCCGTAAGCGCGGTCACGCGCCGCGGCGCCGCTTATATAGCAGCCCAGTAGCCGTCCAGAAACTTCCACGAACTTCCACAAAGTTCCGCTCATTTCGACCGAGGGGCGTGGCGAATAATCGAGAAACAACGCAAAGTGTCCCTACAATACAAAATAGTTCGGCTGCAACTGCGTCTGCCTCTCGTCAAAAGATGGCGCTAGGCGCTACTATTACTACATATATTCAAACGTAATAATAATTTAACTCTTCACTCCTCGTATTTTTTGAACCCCCGAAACCCCCCCCCCCCTTGGCTACGCCCGTGACAGGTTGTATACAGCTTTGGGCTATGGGGAAATGCATTTTTATGTGAGTCTTGACATTACGCGCTGCTACGCCCCATGGGAGGAGTGGAAATTTCATTTTTTTACAGATTTTCAAAGAATTCTGACCTCGACTCTGACGGTATGGCAACGCTGGTAGGAAGCCATCGCTTCGGAGTAAAAATAAAATGAGACGATTTCGCGTCGATTATCCACTCTATACATTTCGTATTCATCGGCGCCGGCTCCTTACCGTCCACCGGAATCGTCCGGGTCATTTCTCACCTCCCGGCTCCTCTCGCACACCGCAGACTGCGCGGAGATAGCGGTGAGTCATGGGCCAAGGTGCGCCCCCTATCGGCCGCACTGAGGTCGGTTTATCTGCATCGGGCATTTATCACTACTGCACTCCATAGACGTAACTAGGTCGTATTTTTAGGGGGGGCTGATCGGGACCGGCTCAAGATTTTGCGGGGCCGGGTGCCGCATGAAAATGCGGGGCCCCGACAATGGATTATTTAATCCATTAAGAAGAAATTTTTTAAAGTCGGTACGCTACTTACAAAGGTATATTTTTTCACATGTCATTCTGTAAAATGGGAGGCAGGGGCTACGAGTTTGGATCACTTCTGTGACGTATATAGTAATTAATTTCGAGTGGTGGAGGGACAATTTTTGTGTCTCTTTTTAAAACAAGGGCATTTATAATAATTTTAAAAAATGCGCCGCAGGCGAAATTTTTTAAAAATATGAAGAAAAATTATATAAAATTAGTCTTGGGAAATCCCAATATCTTCAAATTTACAAGCTGGAGTGAATATTTTCAAATTCCGAAATGGGTTCGGTCCCGCCCTTCTAAATACGTTACTGATTGGATCACCCTGTACCACCCTTCAGGTGCCACACCCAAAAACGTTAATTATTTTAATGCTTCAAAAAATAATGTATAGGTCTATCTACTGGTAATTTTGAATCATTTTTAATTCATTTAAGAGAAAACATTATGAATAAGTAGAGGTTTCCGAGTAGAAACCAGAGAAAAAATGTTGGGAATGTCTGCTATTTTGTGATGCAAGATTATTTACATAGTACATATTATAACGAAACAACAATACACTGGATGAATAACAAAATAAAAGTCTCGTCTGGCACAGCAAAAGTACATACTCCGACGCCCGTCTCGCCTCTCTTTCTCTCGGCAGCAGGCACGGTGTGTTCGCTCTCGCTTGCGCGTTTAAATTTCAGTCGGATTTTGTGGGGGCACAAGGCGCAAGATTCCGCAAGAGCAAGCGATTCGTGGAAACTGGTGAATTTAAAAAGGCGCGTGCGGTGTTCGCCGTGTTGCGTAACGTTGCGTTGTCAGAATCTATCTTCGCACATCCTTTACATTTTAGGGAGGGCTAATAGAAATTTAGGGGGGGCTAAGCCCCCCCTAGCCCCCCCCCCCCAGTTACGTCTATGCTGCACTCGATTTAAACGTGCGCGGCGGCGTTCTGGGAGTCCTCCAACGCCTACTTGCACGCCCAAGTAACATTTTAAGTTATAATTATTTATCTTAATCTAGTCTAAATATTTGTATTAGGGTTATAAAATTGTCGTTTAGGGTAGACAAAATAACTATAGGTCTTATAGTTGTTATGATGTTATTTACTCGAATCGTGAAAGTAATTGTCCTATAAAAGTCTTATAACAGGCATAATATGGTTACTTTAACGTCAACACTATATAGTCGTTCCAAGGTTATTATAAGGTTGTGAAGAGGTCTCCGTCGTTGAGAATACAACAACTCTTACGATTTTAGAAATATACTTGTACGACGGTTGTAAAGAAAATAATTTGACCACATTAATTAAAACTTTGTGGAGCGATAGTCGTATAAAGATGATTTAAATATATTATAAGACATCAGTAAGTGGAAGTCATAGATGTTGGAGAACAGTTTTAAGCAAGATCTTAATACGACATAGAAATGAGAACATGACGGTAAGAAAGTAGTGCACATGCGCGTTAATATTAATTTCAACCTCAATATGACCCCCAGTAAGTGGTAATAAAAAAAAAAAACCTTTATACGACTTTCATGGGGTCATTAGTAAAAGTGAGGCGTAATTTATTGTATCATAATATGTATCATATTATGATGTGCCATATTTAATATGTCATACAGTAAATGTAAAGCAGTAATAAGACAGTATAAGCATATCAGGGTCTGTTAAAATTATTTTGAGTTTTACAAAAGACTGGGCAAATACAAATGCTCAGGAAATTATAGACGAACAGTTACACAAATTTGGAATTAAATCAGTTTTGTCATAGAAATCTTTATTTTTTTTATACTACTACTACTAGCACTACTAAGAACTTGACGAGGCACCTACCCCGGACTGCAGAAACTTCTCTTAATAGTCGTTTGACAGTTTTAGAACTATTTATGACTTCTTAGTAGTTTGATTGAAGTTTTACAACTACTAAGTCATATAAGCACAGTCTGCCATGTTTGCCATCAGAAATTCAGTTAAATAGGATAACCATGTTTAACTTGCGAAAGGGGCAAAACTTCGAATTTAATTTGTAGGCACAAATCGTAGAAATTTGAGTGGAAATCATGTACTTTCGACATATCGAACGATTCTGTACAACTGTAACACTTTAAATTTTAATTTAAAGCACGTTCATAATTTACATTTTTTCTTTCATTTCCTTTAATTTCCATTATTTTAAAGGCGCGTTGTAAATTTTCGAGCTGTATTTATAATTTTCACAGTAAATAAAAATTCGCAATAGATTCCGTTGAGTACAATCGTCAAAAATCGAGATGCTTTATTGCATAATATCACCAACGTATAATTTCGTTTTTACCACTCGGTCGAGAGAAGCAAACAGTGCACAATATGACTTCGCATTATGTCAAATTAAATCACACCGTTGTATTTGTTCCATATTTACGACTAATTGGTGAAGGTAGATATTAATAGAGATATTCACAACTTTAGAGCTACTTCTTTATGACGTTAATGTATCTTTAAATCTACACCACCCAATGGACAAGTCAGATAAAAGTTGTATGAAAAGTCATGAAAACCTGTTTCCAACCGTCCATATTCAGTCATAAAGGAGTTGTAAAAAGGACGATACGTCTATAGACAAGTTGTATTATTGCTCGCAACAATACGTCACGTTTTTTATGCAACTTTAAATGTTACATGGGCGGAGACGCAATCGGTACTTCCTTTTGTTGGAGCCGTATTTTTTATACTTTGGTCAAATCTTGCATGCCGAATTAGAACCACTTCTTGACATCCGATTGAGCTGAAATTTTGCATACACCTTCAGTTCTGACGACAATACGATATGCAATACTCGATATTGTAATACTTTCGAAATGGCCGCCGCTCCAAGATGGCGGATGATGTATTTTTTGTCAACCACCTTAATATGAGCATCAAATGAAAGGGCTTGAACAGTAGAAAACGATAAAGTTAGTGACATCACACTAAGTTCAATATGGTCACAGCTACAAGATGGCGGATTAATTTTCTTGAACTGAAAAAGTAATAATTAAATTAATAGTAATTTTTTTAAAACCAAGCTTTTATTTAAATGTTCTGAAAAGAAGAAAATAAACTTTGAAATATCTATATCAAACCAAAGCAAACTCATAGTTTTGTTACATTACACAATGGTACAAAATATAGTTAAAATGAATATAGTTAATTTGAACAAAGAAAACTTTACAAAATACCTTTGATGACATGGCAGAAAAGACGTTTTTTATATTACTATTTTATTTTACTTTTTTAGTTTTAGTCCTATTTAAAAACGTAGCTTTATTATTTTAAATTGTATTATTTGTATACACAGTGATTCAGTCATGATGTAAAAAATTGTAACCACACAGTGGGGGAGGTCTACTAAAAAGAAAAATGCGAATTTTTCCCCGAAATCTAAAACATGGGCAAATCAACCTTATTACCCCAGCAACTCGGCGCTCTGGTAAGCTATGTTGCCGCTTGTGCGCACCGCGCAGTCACGGCGTACTCGAGAAAATTGCTACCTGTACAATCTTATGGAAATACAGGTAGTGCGTTTGTACGTTTTGTGCACAGTTTTAATTGTTCAACATTTTTGGGTATTGGGTACAGGGGCGGATTAGAGCTATGTTGGGCCCTAGGCTAAATTTATTTAAGGACCCCTTCACCCGCCACAATAAAAAAATTAGGTAAAATTTAGGTAAAATTTTAAGTTCCCATAATTTTTTATTAACAATTTTATTTATTTTAGAAAAGGTCATATTGAAAAAATATTAATTTAACATTTAACTTTATGTACTAAGAACAGAGTAGATACATAGCTACCTACTTATTATTAATTAAAACCTTTTTTCCCGGCTTTTATACTTGCAAAGCTTGCCATAATTTTTGTGTTTCTATATTATTATTAAGGATTCAGATTTTTGTTCTCAACAAATACTTCTAAAACAAAGGAAAAAATAATATCGGGAATTATGTATCTACCTAAGGCGAGACCTAAAGAGCAAAAAAATCTGAAAAAGCAAAAAAAAAACAAAAAAAGGCATATACCTAGAGAACAAAAACCAAAAACAGGAGGCAAGCAAATCCCCTAAGCATATTTTTTCAAATTTCAGCAGAAAAAGTTCAACCTACCTTCAACTTTTCGATAATTCACACACATTAAGAATCAATATCAGTTGTAGGTATTAGTATTAATGCTTTTTTTGAAAAAACATGTATTTTTGGAACATTTTGCAAAACTTCGGCCTTTAATTATGCAATTTTTCTTTTGTTTTTGCTCCACTTGGAACCGAGCTCGTCTGAAGAACATCGTTTTATTATTTTCAATTGCTTTGTTATTACTGATGTGAGTGGACTAAATAGAGTACCCAACAGCCTAGATGAAAAAATAAGGAGCGATGTTTTCTTTGTCTGAAATTTGCAATTGCAAAATGCAAAATGTAAAACCTTTTCCAATTCCGAATTCCGATCAAAACATCGAAATAAGAACGGGCCCCCTAAATCCTTGGGCCCCTAGGCTATAGCCTATTCTGTCTATAGGGTAATCCGCCACTGATTGGGTACATTGATATTTACAAAATAAGAACAGGATCGACATTGGAAATCAAAAAGCGAGTCAAAAGGGTAATAAATTAACTTAGACCATGATGCACAATAGAATGTTTTGACATTTTTTGAAATTTCTGTGAAAACGTAAAACCTACATTTTCGATATGTTGTGAAACTGGCAACTGCGCACCAGCCTTGACGAGTGAGCTTACTAGCTGACGAGGCAAGCGCCGTTAGGTAGGGGTTTTAATGCACTTCGGAAAATATTTTTTATTTTTTTACATCATCACCTTGTATAGATAAGCTCTAGACAAAGACGTCCACCCACGCTAACTCCTATGAGCCGCTGCGCCGAGTGCATGCATATACGGTCATATAATAAAGCTTATCTCTCCAAAACGATATTTAGATAGCGGGATGGCATAGTGCCGACGTGCCTGCAATGCACAATAGCCCTCC
Organism: Pseudeuparius sepicola; assembly: GCA_963920635.1. Classification (NCBI taxonomy): domain Eukaryota; kingdom Metazoa; phylum Arthropoda; class Insecta; order Coleoptera; family Anthribidae; genus Pseudeuparius; species Pseudeuparius sepicola. The sequence goes on from OY987299.1 coordinate 8,564,561, forward strand.
TGACTCATACCAAAGAATATTATGATCTTTGCTCATACCGTGTGGACCGACCACGGACAGTCGCCTTTCTTCCGCCGATGTCAAACAAACGCAGAGGAGAAGAATAGTTATTTATGTACCAAGGCACTGAAGTTCAACTTTTTATGACTCATGTGGAGTTTAGTTGCTGAGGCCTCTGGCCGAGGCAAATAAACCACACGAGTCATAAAAATAACTTCAGTGCCGAGGTACATATTATATTTTTTTGAAATCGGAAAAAAAGTTTTATTAGGCAAGAAAATAATAATAAGGGATCACCCGTCCACGAACCGACTACGCGCGGCGTTGCTTGACTTTACCGATCGCTCTACCTAGGACAAGTATAATGACGTACGGCACCTTCGAACAGAAAAACCAAACTGCTGCTTCTTGTGCAGCCTACACAACAAATCTATTGATATTCAAATTTACTAAAATATGTAGACTGAAGGATTGCGCTTCTATCGGAAACAATTTCGCAATGTGTACGAAAAGTTAAATGGGCCTTTATCGGCCGGGTTTTGAATATTTGGTCACTTTTGACGGGCGATTTCTCCGCGTCTGACGTTTGATGTTTACGTCTCGCCAAGGCCTACTTATTGAAAAAATCGTACAATAATGGGCTACATTATTGTACGATTTCTGTGATTTTAATGACGATTTTGGGACATTTTAATGACGATTTCAAGAAAAGTATGTTATCGCATTATTTCACGTAACCGCTTACCTAATGCAACTTTAAAAAACATCTTCGGGAAAGATTTGTTGCAAATTATTCTGGCATTAGCGCTCTTAGTGTATGGCTTTACAGTACAACAGATCAAAAGTTTTTGCGACACCTTATAACTTTCAAAGAGACTATAATATCATCTAACTTTTGCATAAAACTCGTTTTTCTGACCAGTGTATAAGGTATTTAAAGTATGGTTTAAATAAAGTCTCTTGGAACAGCATAAAAACCTTTTGAATTTTATACGGGTGATTTCTGCTGATAAGTCTCGTATTTTTACCAGTAGTGGAGTATGGTAAATGCTATGAAATATATCGCGCCCCGTATATCACTGTGTTCCAAGTGAGTTCGTTTATATTTTACCAGGGTAGCTCGAGAACAGGCGCCTCGGCAATAAAATACGAGACAAACCACTTTTTTAACCATATTAAACCACACCTGGTATTAGTAGTAAAAAGAGATGAAGGAGACAGAGAAGATAGATATTGTAGTAAAAGCGAGCATACTGCATGCTCGACACTGTTTGACGGCTGGCCACTTTTGCAGCGAAATGCGGTAGATAGGCGTGCCATAATTTCACAGATCTTAGGATATACTTGCGTAAATAGTTATAATCAATATGGCTTTTTAGAGACCTTTTGACAATATTATATGGTGCATAACCTTTACGTTGTGTTTGACGACAACCTTAAAAAAACCTTAAAAGTTAAATATTATGTTTCTTGTAGAATATATGTATATTTTTGAAAACTGCGTGACGCTTATATCATGTCCTATATTCTTTTTGTTACGCCAATTAGAGTTTTTCATGCTGTTTCAAGTGACTTTAGGAATAATACCCTGGTTAGGACAAAATAATCCAAATATCCAATAATCAATAATGAGCATGAAAATTGTAGAAGAAACTTATTTCGACGTCCCAGGCCTACAGCGGAAACACGAAAACTGAAAATAATATTGCGAAAAGTGGTCCTTATCATTCTCAACAACTTTTGTAGGAAAAGATTTTTTTGTATCTTTTATTGTTCAAAATCTATTTATCAGCAAAAATACCAATTTTATTGTTTACTATTTTATTTTACAATAGTAAACAACTCAGAGAAATAACCAAGGATAGAGGGAGTAAGGACAAAAAGTAAACAAAGCCAACATCTTTTTGAGTGATGCCACGTACTCCATTGTTTACAGCATTTCATTTCAAAATAGAAGGGTTTAATAATGGGATTAAATGAAGGCGCACCTCCCATAACGCTAAATTAACAAACGTAGTTATTAATTTCTTGTATGTAACAGTTTTAAACTAAAACTAAATTGCGCTGTAATTATAGTATCAAATTACCACTTTACCAAAATCGTCACAGATACCTCAAACCGCCCGACATGGCAACGCTGCTGTTGATGCCCCGCCTCCCGCTGGCGCCGCGTCCGTATTTGTTTTGTGTATGCCCAGCATGTCAAGTTTTCCGATTGTTTACGTATGCATTTTTCCCGTTTTTAATTGTTTTTCTGTTAATTTATAGGCTATTTATTAGTATTTAGGATATGGTGACTGATTTTGTATACAATGGGACGCAGAAAGTGTGTGGTATGTGGCTAAATTGATATTTCTCAGGATATAACCTATCTCAGGTAAACGTTGTACACACGGGCCTAATGTTTGTTTACTTCGGTAAATTTGCATAAGATGTTGGTTGACTACAAACGTATGTATTTTGAAGCTGTTGCTCCCTCTATCCTTGGTTATTTCTCTGAGGTAAACAATAAAATCTGCTCTTTTCTTGATAATTAAAAAAAAGACAATGCATTGTGCGGGATTTGAGTCTACGATGAAATAAATAGGCTACATCCAATTCTGAATATTGTTTTCGTGAAGTTACTCATATCTGAAATTTTTTGGTGCACAAATAATTATTATTAGTTTTTAATTAATTTTTGGTAATTTCTGAAAGGGTGCCTCTTTAGAATATTATTTCGGAGATCTTTCCCTTTCGATTGGTCCATAAATTATTCCCAGAGAATTTCACAAATAAATTAATGCGATCTAGATTTACCATACTATTACTCCCCATGGCGGGAACATTCTGCGCATCTGTTCGCGCAGCCGCCATTGGGGAATAGATTCTGTCAAATGGATGCAGTGTTGGGGCGATTGGGCAGTTCTTTTTTGGCTGTATGCTGTATGAGAGATATTACAGTGCCGTGGAGTGTGCGTTTTTGTAAATTTTGCTTTGTGTAAAAATTTCCGTGGCGCCCATAAAAATTTAGTTTTCAAAAAAAATATTTGTTTTGGTTTTGTCAAATAAAAAAGTAGATAAATAGAAACAAACAAAAAATTATTAAGTATAAAGTAATCCAGTAAATATACCTACTTTGTATACAGTGTGACCCAATTTGATACTGGACACCTCTTAAATATATGAAGGGCAAGGAAAACAAATTGTCACTATTTTTTTATTGGCAGTACTTACCAAGGGAGAGTATCTCATAGCTGGTGGTATTTGGATGGGGTAATTATTTCATGGCTTGCTATGATTTTTTAAAATAGCAAATTTTCAACCCCATTAGATATTTTTTTACGACAAAATATTATTAAGGAAACTTGTTCAGAATGAGAAACTGAGCAGATTCGCAAAATTTTAAATGGCTATAAGGCCTACCTACTTTGATTTTTAGACTTTTTTCTTAGAAAAGTGTCCTTCCTGGAGCTTTCACGTCAAAATTTTATTTTTTCACGATGATCAAGTTTACTTAATAATATTTTGACGTGAAAGCTCCAGAAAGGACACATTTCTAGGAAAAAAGTGGGAGAAAAAGCTAAAAATTAAAGTAGGCCTTGACTTTTGAAATTTTGCAATTATTCTACTCAGTTTTTCATTCTGAACAAGTTTTCTTAATAACATTTTGTCGTAAAAAAATCCCTAATAGCTATTTTGAAAAATCATAGCAGTCCTTGAAATAATTACCCCATCCAAATACCTACTCTCCCTTGGGAATACCGATAAAAAAAATGGAGACCATTTGTTTTCCTTGTCCTTCATATAGTTCTGAGGTGTCCAGTATCAAATTGAGACACACTGTATAACATAAAAAAACATAAAATATAATATAAAACAAATAATTATAAAACATATCAAAATTTAAATATATCTTTTTGGACACGAGGTAGATTCAAAAATGTCAAATTAACTCAAGAGTAACGTACCCTTATTTTTTAAAATACGGTAAAAAATTACTTACAAAAATTGTTTGGAATCAAAAGTGGATGTCAGATTTAAAGTCACAGCCACCTAGTAAAAGAAAAGAAATTTAACTTTTTTTGTACTTTTTTCGACCACCCTGTGTATTACAAAAAATCAAAATACTGCAAGCGCAACTTATCATAGCATAACACATGAATTTGCTACTAAACTTTAATTTTGTTCGATTAACAGCTAGAAATTTAAATTAATCGATATCAGTTAAAAAATATTAAATTTTTGTGTCCAACTTTCTGTCGGTCCCTGTATGAAAGATATAAAAAATCTTTCGAATACTATTAACAGTCAACAATACATTTCAGTAAGCAATTTAGAAAAAATCCACTTTTCGTGCTTTCAAGTCAGCCTTATGGCGCCCATCCAATTTTGGCGTTTTTTGGCGCCCCTTCGCACCTGGCGCCTGTGTGCGCCGCACACATTGCACACGTGGACGGCGCGGCCCTGAAGTATCCCAGGAAGGAGTAAAAGCTGCTTGTGCTTACCACACACTATACACTGTGTCCCGGATAAGAATGAACAGCATGGGTATATTGCAAACGGTGAGAGATAGGGCAACGGTTAAATGGGGAAAAAGTTGCGCAATTTCGAGGTCAATAAAATGGCACAAACAGATTTCTATAATATCTGTTTTCGTTTTTGAGGTATTTTGAAAAAAGTAAAATTTTGCGTTTTCGATTTTATTTTTTTTCTGAAGTTGCTATCACAGATAGAGAAAAAAGAAAAGCACTTTCTTATGGCACTTTTTAACGGGCCTTAAGATGGCGTTTTTAGATTTGTTCTACAACGTTTCGTTTTTGAGAAACCATCTTCAACTTAATTTTTTTAAATACGGACCTTAATTTTTTTTGCAGATTTTGAAAGCACTTTTCATTGCAAATACCATGATGTATGACAAGAAATATTTTTAAAATGTTTTGAGACAATTATACTGAAAATTTTTTCTAATGCGGCCCTGTATTTAATAATAAGAAGTCTAAATATTAATCAGTATTGTCAACAATTTAACTTACAACTTATCTTTCAATTGGAGAACTAAAAAAAGGACGGCACATACGATAATAAAAAATAAATAAAAATCCTCCACCTAGAACCAACGAAACCAATCCCTTGTCATTTGTCATAACTCCCACTGTATCATTTAGTTAACAATTTATTTCATTACAAATGGAGGGTGCTTTTTCAAATGACGACAAATTTAACATGTCAGCATGTTATATCTTGTCTCACAGAAATAGTGTAGGCCGAACGAATGTATTTTTGCAATTAATAAATGGGAAAAGTTATTGATTACATTGGCTTAAAGCTTTCTTCTCGCAATTAGGAAAAGCGAAGAATTTACTCCAAAACACAATGCGACACTGTTTGCTGTACAACAACAGAGGAAAACACTTTACCAGACGCAGGGCCGTACAATTTAAAAGTATTAAGTTTTCGAAGTAAAAATAAACTGTAAGTTATATTGTTGTTAATACTGATTAATATTTAGACTCCTTATTATTAAATACAGGGCCGCATTAGACAAAAATGAATGGAAAAAAAGGAATTTTCAGTATAATTGTCTCAAAACATTTTAAAAATATTTCGTGTCATACATCATGGTATTTGCTATGAAAAGTGCTTTCAAAATCTACAAAAAAAAATCCAGGTCCGTATTTAAAAAAATAAAGTTGAAGATGGTTTCTCAAAAACGAAACGTTGTAGAACAAATCTAAAAACGCCATCTTAAGGCCCGTTTAAAAAGTGCCATAAGAAAGTTTTTTCTTTTTTCTCTATCTATGATAACAACTTCAGAAAAAAATAAAATCGAAAACGCAAAATTTTACTTTTTTCAAAATAACTCAAAAACGAAAAAAGATATTAAAAATCTGTTTGTGCCATTTTATTGACCTCAAAATTGCGCAACTTTTTCCCCATTTAACAGTTGCCCTATCTCTCACCGTTTGCAATATCCCCATGCTGTTCATTCTTATCCGGGACACAGTGTATACTTTACTAATACTACTCTCTATTTCTGAATTGATTTTCCCGACTACACTTCTGACTTCTATTCCCCCAATATGGCGTCAAGGTCATTGAATTTGCGGATGATTTCTCAAGAGTAAGTTATACTGCTGGTTGTTTTATATGCTCCGCTATTACTGCATAGTTTCAAGAAGCTGTTGTAGGCTGCGTCAATCCAGGAGCAACACGTCCAGCGCCGTCGCCGCTTAACCCGGGAAATAACTCGCCTTTATAATAAAATTGGCTTTGGCTCCTTTACGCCACCCGACGGCTTTATGTGAACTTACGGCCTCCCGCCTCCCCCACTTGTCACTTTGTTGGGACAGGTTTATCGGCTCACCTTTGCGGGGTGCCTCCGGCACGTTCGTGGGGGCTGCGGAATTTAATAAAAAGTGAGCAATATAATTAGGATAAATGTGTATAAGAGTACGCATTTAGTGAATAAGATACAATAACTTTTGCATTTTATACCTGAAGGCATGTTTTTACGTTTTGTTTAGGGAAGTGATTGTTTTGTAACACGTTTTCAACCATTTTTCTTATATATTGTTATATAAACCTGAGATTTAAAACTTTATTGCCACTTCTGCAAGTGCGTACTCTTATACACACATTTGTATAAGAGTCCGCAGATGAATGTCTATGAGTACGCATGTTATAGTTAGCCAGTTGTTACAGATTATATAATTAAGCAAAACTAAAACATACGCAAGTACATTTTATTTACTGAATGTATATGTGCATTGGGCATATATAAAAATAAAGGGTGTTATTTAAGTACGTAGCCAAACTTCAAGGTGTGATTCTTTGAGTGATTTTAAGACAAAAAGTTTATATAAACATAGGTCCGGTATCGCTTAGTGTTGAAAATACAGGGTGTCAAACAAAAATTTTTTTCAACAACATCTTAATAATCCTGTAGCCGATTTTGTTTAAATCTGGCAGTCTTATTTACGGTAGAGAGGGGTTAATTTAGCCCTAAGTAGATTCGAATTATTAAGTCCAGTGGCGTCCCGTGACAAATATTTATGAAAAAAAATGTGCGTCACTGACTTTTTTAAAACTTTAATATTTTTCAAGCATTAAGGAACTAAGAATAAAACTTTCTGGGCTCTTGAATTTTTTTTGTGTCGTGCTTCGTTTTCAAGAGAAAAAATAAAAACCACTTTATTGCATGTCACTATTTTGCTGTTGCATTGCTGCTTTCTCGAAAACGAAGCAAGATACCTACAACTTTTTGGTCTCTTGAATCTTGTTCGTATCTTGCTTCGTTTTCGAGAAAACAGCAACGCAACAGCAAAGCAATGACATGCAATACAGTGAATTTTATTTTTTCTCTCGAAAAGGAAGCACGACACGAACAAATTCAAGAGACCAAAAATTTGTATTCTTAGTTCCTTAATGCCAGAAAAATATAAAAGTTTTAAAAAAGTCAGAGGCCCACATTTTTTTTTTCAAAAATATTTGTCATGGTGCCTCCGGGACGCCACTGGACTTAATAATTTGAATCTACTCAGGGCTAAATTAGCCCCTCTCTAATGTAAATAGTAAATAACACTGTGAGATTTAAACAAAATCGGCTAAAGGATTATTAAGATGTTGTTGAAAAAAGATTTTTTTTAAAAAAAGGTTGAGAACCTTTATCTTGAAAACTAAGCGATAATGGACTTCTCTTTATATAAACTTTCGTCTTAAAATCACTCAAAGAATCTCCACTTGAAGTTTGGCTACGTACTTAAATAACACCCTGTATAGTAATGTTAGAAACTAACATCTTAGATATTTGGTACGTTATTAATTAAAGGTTAAATAATTGCCGTAAAAATGTCAAAAATAAATTGTCACTCTTCACAATGAAAACAAGTGAATTGTCCAGTTACATACGTTGTGCAGGATTCATGCCACCAATATTATTGCACTGAGAACACATAATCTAGTCTTCATCGGATTTCGAATATAAATCTCCACATCCCGGGCAAGTCGCATCTTCGTGGGATTCTTTGACTTTCTTAGTTTTTTGCTTCTGCAATGATTTAGATTTTGTGCAACTAGGTACTAATTTTCTCTTTGCTATTTTTTCTACTTTTGAATACTGCCACAATTATAAAATATTATGTATAAGAGTACGCACTGCGAAATCTTAAGACAACGACCGTTGCGTACTCTTATACATTCACGTGAAATTTCATGTTTTAGCATATTTCTTTTGCAGAAAATATGTTTTCTATATTTTTTAACTACAAAAGTGATATCCATAACATACAAAAGCTCAACAAAACATTTAATATATAGTAGCGTCAATATTTACCTTTAACAAGTCTAATATCTCGACTGCCTACAATTACAGTGCGACACTACGAAATTTTGGAACGGCCATACTGTAAAAACACTGTCGGTAACGCAGATTTTCGCTGGTGATACTTCCATAAATTGGCGCTAGAATTATAATGTACCTTTTAAAAGAACCAGTAGATGGCGGTATATATTAAATAGTGGTGGTGCGTACTCTTATGCCTGTGCGTACTCTTATACACATTTACCCTAATTTGAGACGGTCTTAGTGCGCTTTTTATACGAAGAGAACAAGATTTATGGGTAATAACACAGAAAATATTGGGCATATTTATTGCGATAGTACAGTAAATGAGCTTCGGATACCCATGGTATCATCTATTGTAAATACAAGCAAGGTTCAAATTTAAAACACTTGGGAATTGTTTTCTTAAAACACTCCTGCCTCCTCGACGTCGACCGCATAAAAACCTTTGAATTTTATATTGGTGATTTCTGCTGATAAGTCTGGCATTTTCACCAGTAGCAGAGCGTGGTAAATGATATGAAATAGATCGCGCCTCGCATATCACTGTGTTCCAAGTGAGTTCATTTACAAAATGACAAAATAATACAAAGTATTTAGTTGTTTATTATGTTGTTTAACCAACACTTGTTTACAGTCACGCCTTGAATACTTGTAAAATATCATATTAGCTCTCTTCTGCAAAAACTACCTGCTCGTGGGCTATTGCCACGTGAACTTGTATTTAAATAATTAATTTTTCCACGTTTCTGAACAGGCTGCCAACATAGACGTAACTAGGGGGGACTAGTGGGGGATTAGCCCCCCCTACATTTCTATTAGCCCTCCCAAAAATGTAAAGAATGTGCGAAGATATGCTTCTCGTAAACAGAATAGATCTAACATTCTGACAACGCAACGTTACGCAACACGGCGAACACCGCACGCGCCTTTTTAAATTCACCAGTTTCGACGAATCGCTTGCTCTTGCGGAATCTTACGCCTTGTGCCCCCACAAAATCCGACTGAAATTTAAACGCGCAAGCGAGAGCGAACACACTGTGCCTGCTGCCGAGAGAAAGAGAGGCGAGACGGGCGTCGGAGTATGTATATACTTTTGCTGTGCCAGACTCCAGACTTTTATTTTGTTATTCATCCAGTGTATTGTTGTTTCGTTATAATATGTACTATGTAAATAATCTTGCATCACAAAATAGCAGACATTCCCAACATTTTTTCTCTGCTTTCTACTCGGAAACCTCTACTTTTTCATAATGTTTTTTCTTAAATGAATTAAGGATGATTCAAAATTACCACTAGATAGACCTATATATTATTTTTTGAAGCCTTAAAATTAACGTTTTTGGGTGTGGCACCTCAAGGGTGGTACAGCGTGATCTAATCAGTAACGTATTTAGAAGGGCGTGACCGAATCCATTTCGGAATTTGAAAATATTCACTCCAGCTTGTAAACTTGAAGATATTGGGATTTCCCAAGAATAATTTTATATAATTTTGCTTCAAATTTTTAAAAAATTTCGCCTGCGGCGCATTTTTTAGAATTATTTTAAATGCCCTTGTTTAAAAAAGACACAAAAATTTTCCCTCCACCACTCGAAATTAATTCCTATATACGTCACAGAAGTGATCCAAACTCGTAGCCCCGGCCTACCATTTTACAGAATGACATGTAAAAAATATACCTTTGTAAGTAGCGTATACCGACTTTCAAAAATTTCTTCTTGGATTAAATAATTCCTTGTCGGGGCCCCGCATTTTCATGCGGCACCCGGCCCCGCAAAATCTTGAGCCGGTCCTGATCAGCCCCCCCCTAAAAATACGACCTAGCTACGTCTATGGCTGCCAATGATAAGTATGTAAGTTCTTGCACACTTCTCATAATTAATTAAAATTCAAGATGAAATTTCCTATTTTGAACTTCATTATAAAATACTTGGCAGCGTGACTAAAATCATATCAAAACGCATATTTTTCGAATAAATGAAAACTCAGTTTTTCATTATGAAGGTGACTCTCTGAGTCATACCTTATAATTGTGAGAATATACGCAACATAATGCTCTTTGAAAAGCATACTGAGTAAAATCATGTCCAAAAATCTGTCACTATCTCTCAGTCTATAAGTGTACAAAATAATAGTAATCCCCCGTATTATTATTATTATTCGAAATTAATTGATAGCTCGCTGCAACAAAAGGCTTAGCCATTTGTTCAATGTACTTGCTTGCATTCTTCCTTTGGCGCATCCCGTAATCTCCAAATCACAATAGGAAATAAAATGCTAATAAAGGAAGTTGTAAGCCCATAGACGGAGGGTCGGGTGGTTGATTTGGGCAAGTAAAATCAGAGCACTGTCATTCACTTGCAAAATGGTTTGTTTGGGTTAACGGTTAAGGGTCAGGTAAGGAAAATAAAAAGTATATTAATTTATTATCATTTTTACTTGTTCCTAAAACACGCTCAATTTCCAGAGCGTCGTCAATCAATTCATCAAGATTCCACATCTTATTTTCTTCCGCAATAACATGTTGTACCGCATTTCGCCAACTTTCTGCATTAATAATATCCAGTAAATTACATTCTTAAGCTTATAAGTAGTGTTAGATCTTGCAACATGTCCTTTCATTTGGGCCCATATAAGTTCTATGGGGTTTAGCTCACAATAGTATGGCGGCAGTGTCTGCACAATAATTATTGCACGTTCTTTTGCCATTTCGCCGACTACATATTTCTTAAATAATCACCTATGCTGTCTTTAGTAGAATTGAATTGAATGTCTAATAAACGGCCATCTCCAAATCCATCTTCGCTTCCAACGTGTGTTATTATTAACCTACGACCTTTTCCAGAGGGAGGGTTTATACCACTTGACCATAAAAGCTTGTCTTTGAATATTTTTGTCTCTTCATACTTTTGAAACAGTATGTCCCTTGTTCAACCAATTAAAAAATGTTTCTTCCTTCATTTCGAAATCTTCTTATCGCCCGTAGTTATTCCCTTCTCCAACAAATGAGTTAATTAGGCCAAACCCAAACATCAAAAAAAAAGTTCTTTCTAGCGCGAAATAGTTCCATACCCTCCTAAGAGTTAGTACTAAAAAGTTACACCACCACCAGCGTCGGGTTTCGGGGGGAGAGGGTGAAAAGGGCAGGAAATTCTTATTTTTCACAGTTTTGTGTGAATATCTAGTAAACTATGAGGTTTAGCGCAAACGTCATCATATACGCAAATGATATATATTAAATTCTGAACAAGAATTGTTATATACAGAATTATGGTAAAGTGAACGGTTTCCATGATATGGAGGGGTAAAGATTTCTTTGTTTTTGTTTCACGTAGTTTTTCTTAAACTTAAAATGATTACATACAGTATAAATTAGTAACTGAATAATGTATGTAGAATATATATAGATATATCTATGCATATATAGATACATATTACACCCATAGATTGTTATTTTTTGTCACAACATAACCTCATAAGTATATGACTATAAATATGTCCAATACAAGTTAGTAGCCTTAGTTAATTTGTACTCACTTTTTGCCCTCATTCATTATAGCGTTCTGATTTCCATTCGTTCTTTTATGTCAAATCATTCGCATATCTAATTTGTCCTTAGCTTGTAAAAATGAGAAAAACAAGAAAATATATATTAAACAATCCTCATCGTATGCTTCTGCAGAGATGGTTGTGTCCAAAACTGAGAGTGTCGAAGAAGTGATCTCAATTGTTCAAGTATGTGCAGCAATTGCTTAGGACTTGCATGTCTCAATAGAGATACTGTAATCATCGACGACGATTTAAATGATGATTCTCAAGTGGACGAAGAACACGAAGATTTGTTTCCTCTCACCAGCCCGAGTTAAGTATTTGGTGCTGACTGATAACGCAATTAATGATTCACCTAAAACTTATAACCTTTTGTATCATTTTGATTTCCCTCCCATTTTTTCAATATAGATTTATATATTTTCTTGTTTTTCACATGAGCTTCCTATTCATGACTTTCTCATTTTTACAAGCTAAGGACAAATTAGATATGGGAATGATTTGACATAAAAGAACGAATGGAAATCAGAACGCTATAATGAATGAGGGCAAAAAGTGTGTACAAATTAACTAAGGCTACTAACTTGTATTGGACATATTTACAGTCATATACTTATGAGGTTATGTTGTGACAAAAAATTCAATCTATGGGTGTAATATGTATCTATATATGCATAGATATATCTATATATATTCTACATACATTATTCAGTTACTAATTTATACTGTATGTAATCATTTTAAGTTTTTTCAACAAAAACTACGTGAAATAAAAACAAAGAAATCTTTACCCCTCCATATCATGGAAACCGTTCACTTTACCATAATTCTGTATATAACAATTCTTGTTCGGAATTTAATGTATATCATTTGCGTATGGAACGACGTTTGCGCTAAACCTCATAGTTTACTAGATATTCACGCAAAACTGTGAAAAATAAGAATTTCCTGCCCTTTTCACCCCCTCCCCCCGAAACCCGACGCTGGTTGTGGTGTAACTTTTTAGTACTAACTCTTAGGAGGGTATGGAATTATTTCGCGCTAGAAAGAACTTTTTTTTTGGATGTTTGGGTTTTGGCCCAATTTTACTGTACTATTTGTCTACAATGAGAAAAGACTTCTGTTTCTTTCAGCATACGCTACTCATACAACCATTATGACGCCCCATGTGGTTTGCGATAATTTTACGGCCCTGTGTCACCAATTCCTTTCCAATACACTATATCTGCTTTTATAATAGGAACAGCTTTTTCATTTATAATTTGCGGCTTAATATTACTTATCTGTGAGGTACTGATAAAAATCTGTCGCGCCCGTCCGGCAACCCAATTAACACAATTCCACCGAAAGCACGTACGGATCCAGTTGGAGTTGGAGCGTGCTTTCCCCAAGCAGCGGCACACGCAGCGAGCCAGCGCAGCCGCCCCAGAATGCCCGGGTCTATTAAATAATTGATAATTGCCGCTTAGGAAATCGCCGTCGGCCGTGGAGACACGACGCACGCGAGCGGCAGTAAAAGTGAAAAAATCAGCAAGGCGGTCACGTCCCGCCGACGACTTCGGAGGCTGGCTGACCCGGTGGCGCGCGCGCGCTACACCTGTCTTTATAACCTGCGTCGGTGTGTGAATTACTTGGCTTCCATTAGATTCTTCTATGCTTCTATGGAGGAGTAATCGATAAACAATAAAACTCTTGGGTTTCGACAGTACAAAAACAGTGGTTTATTTGTTAATCATATACGACCTACGTTTCGGCACAAAGGCCATCATCAGGTAACTAACGTTTCGTATCTTTTTACCAGTTAAGACAAACATATTTAAAAAAAAAGTATAAAAGTTATGGTCTGTTTGCAAATTTAAGAATATACTTACTTATAGTTTATAAATTCAAATCTTCTACTTAAACTAATAAATAGATCGCCCCCCGTATATCACTGTGTTCCAAGTGAGTTCATTTAAATTTTATCAGGATAGCTCGAGAACAGGCGCCTCGGCAATAAAATACGAGACAAAACACTTTTTTAACCATATTAAACCGCACCTGGTATTAGTAGTAAAAAGAGATGAAGGAGACAGAGCAGATAGATATTGTATTAAAAACAAATGACTGCATACTCGCCTAATATAATATCACCAATAATTGCATGGGTTACACTGTTCGACGGCTGGCCACTTGTGCAGCGAAATGCGGAGGATAGGAGTGCCATAATTTCACAGATCTTGCGTAAATAAAAATATAGTTATAATCGATATGCTTGTAGAATATGTATATTTTTGAAAACTGCGTGGCGCTTATGTTCTATATTCTTTTTGTAACGCCAATTAAAGTTTTTTATGCTGTTTCAAGTGACTTTAGAAATACTATACCACGGTGCCAAAATTGTTACCAAAAGTTTGTTTTGTTTATCTACCGCATTTCGTTACCGTTAATTTAATTAATGTTATTGAATAAAGTACATAGTTGGTCATAGTTTCTATTGTTTTTGTTACTTTTGGTCCAGAGGGAATACAATTTTTTACTCCCTTGGGTATAAAATATTTTAGTCTCAAAGGAGTAAATGCCGCATTTTAGTCCCGCAAAAACTATCTAATTTATTTCACAGCAAGCATTTACACTCTAATATATCTACACTCTACATGTGTACTATAAAAATCGAGATAAAACTGTACAAACAACAAAAAATAATACATTTTACTACTATCTAGAATGTAACAACTTTTTAACCTTCATCTCATCTTCAGAATAATCACTACTACTTGTAGAACTGCCATGCCTTAAAGAAATTATCAGAGGCTCGACAGTCTGCTCTATGACTACATCAATTTCCCAAATTTTTTCCTCTTTCTTAATAACATGTTCTAAACATTTACGCCAATTTTCTACAGTCGACTGTTTTACCTCTTCTTCGAAAAGCTCCCGTACATCATTCATTTCGACTATTTCCCTCGTCTTAATTTCCACCAATCACAGACGCGCAATTTTGAATTACAAATGGTTTCAAGATGGAAAAACTGTATGACAGCACCTACCTGTCAGCAGTTTTTTCGAGTTTGCCCGCGGCAAAACTTGACAGCTGTTGTATAATAGGTAGTATTATATGTTTTGTAAGCTATGTGTATGCAGAATAATCTGTTACTCATGAAATAGTCTTGTCAAATACCATTCGGGCATCTAATCTTTCTTGTGAAAAAATCCAAAAAAACACAATGCTAAGCAATATTTTTTTTAACAAAATGCATTCGTGCAGGTGCAAAAATCCTCGTCTTCGACTCGGATTTTTGTTGCCACCAGCACTTATGCTTCTTGTTAAAATATTACTTAGCAACGTGTTTTTTCGATTTTTTTCAGAAAAATTGCCCTTATGATATTACTTAGGAATATCGTATTTCTTCTCGCTACAAAACCTTTAACTTGGGCCCATGTTAATTCTATCGTGTTCAATTCGCAATGCGATAAGGCGGTAGTCGAAGCACTACGATATTTCGACTAAAGAGTATAATAGTTATTTATGTAGGGTACCAAAGCAATGAAGTTCAACTTTTTATGACTCATGTGGAATTTAGTTGCTGGTCTATTATAATTTATTATGTCATTTAGATGAATTCCGCTAATTCCGCTACTCCTTACAAGGAAAGTTTTAATTTCGTATTGTATAATGTTGGTTGATTACAATGCTATATACGAAAGGATTGCCTATTATCGTTTTTGGTCTGAGATTCTGACTGCCCGGCACTTCATCATCAATCTAGAAAATACCAAGAGTCGGGAACTAAATAATCGCTACATAAATCTCCGGCTGTTTTATTGCTGTTTTGTTATTAAATACAAAGCGGCGGAGCGTCAGGTTTAATGGGCCGACCATAAAAAATTCTATTTAGCATTTTCATTTGCGTTTACCGTTCGCGCGTTTCCAGGAGCGAATGCAACCGACGGTTTTTAGGTCCACAAGAAGTAATTACGTACCGCGTTGCGTAGTTCGCTTTGCGGAAATTCTACAATATCGGTTACAGGCAATCAGTGTAAGTGCGCACGACAATAAAAAAAAATGAACCCTCATGCAACAGATGACCCTTTTTTCAATGTTTTTTTTTTTCGATATCCTGTATGGGTCAAAGGGAATTCAAAATACAATCGAATAATACTGGCGTTTTCGCCATCAACTTTTAAGCATGGTAATTTAATTTATATACGGCTAGTTAACTAGAACATTCATCTGACCTCAATGGGCTAGGGGCATGATTCTCGCTTTGCGTGCGAGAGGTCGGGGGTTCATATCCAGGTTGAGGCTGTTTTTTTTTATTTTTATTTTTTAAAATACATTTTCTAAGAGGGGAAATATTTTAACTCTTGTAGTTAAGTTGGGTTGATAAATAATAATAATTACATATACACACTGAATAAATATTAAATAAACTATTTGCAGTTGTTAAATTCTCTTTTTAAATACAACTCGTGGTATGCCTAATAATAGATAATACCTTTCGTTAATTTACCACTCATTATAATCCCAATGCTAAGAAAATGCCACTCCTGCTGCGCAGTTGTGATATTTGCAGCTTTGGGATAATAATTTGTAAAATTAACAAAGGTATTATCGATAATAATAGTACTACTTCTTGTGTTACCCCTGATGATGATCCACAAAATTAATTAACATCCCAAATGATGATGAAACTAATTTTTTATTATACTTCTTTGAAAACACCTTATTTTCATCTGTTTTAGCAATAATGAAAGATGGGGTTTTTCAGGCTAGCGCACGGAAACAGCACATGGAAAAACTTTCCGTGCGCTGAATAAAAATACTTAATATATGGCTTTAAAATAGAAATATACAGCAAAGTAAACTAAATTTAAGAAACTCTATATGCTCTCTGATATTTAACATGTACCTATTTTGTATTTTAATTCGTAAGTGTTTCAATATTTAGATACATTTCTGTAATATTTTTGACCTTTTATTCACCTTATCTGACAATAACTAATTTACAACTAAGCACCTTTGAAATAATTTGAGAGTAACCATGGAAACGCATCATACGAGGCATCATACATACCAAACACTATATTGTCTGCATTGTTTATTTTTTGTCAATTAAATTTATTATAATATGCCGATAAATTTTTTTAAGTTTCCGTTCAAAGAAGTATAATAAAAAATATCGTTCATTACACGCCCAGAAATAGATTTTTCCGTGCTTGCATGACTTCCCGTGTTCGGCTGCGCCTGACGGAAAAATCTTTTTTCTACAAGCGTGCGGAAAAGTACACTTTTCCGCACGCATTGTAGTTTAGAAAGTGTCACTTTTCCGCACTACTTTTCCGCACTAGTGCGGAAAAGTGTCTTACTTTTCCGCACGCTTGTACAAAAAATAGTGTTCCTAACTCTTGCGGAAAGTGTCTTTTTCACACTCGATTTCTTGGCTGAACTCCGCTACGCGTCGTTCAGCCAACTGCAATCGCGTGCGGAAAAGTGGCATTTTCCGCACTTGTTAGGAAATATACTATATTTCCAGACTCGTAATGAAATATACTATTCCACATCACTAAAGTGTCCTTTTTGTAGGTTTTACGACAAAATGTTATTAAGGAAACTTGTTCAGAACGAAATTTCGAAAGTCTAGGCCTACTTTGATTTTCTGGAATTTTTCCCACATTTTTTTTATAAAAGTGCACTTTGTGTAGCTTTCCCATCAAAATGTTACTAAGAAAACTTGTTCACAATGAAAAACTGGATAGGTGTGAAAAAACCCAAGGTCTACTTTGACTTTTGTGCGTTTTATTTTTAGCAGAAAAAGATCAGTTTAGTTTAATAAATTTTACAGCTTTCCGAGCATCCCAGCGCCAGGTGTCCTGACTGCCGACTCTACAATGGTTCTCTATCACTAAAATACAACTCAATATGAAAATATCAACCTTCCGAAAACTCCGCACTTTTTTGACGCCAGCTCTTGGTCTAATAAGGATTAGAAAAAATTGTCAATAAGAAAAAATGCTCACAAAGAATAGAATATATCATTCCAGTGGCATATCAATTATTGCTACTTGATTGGGGTAACACACGTCATTTTAAAAAATTACTTGCAATAACTATTCCTTGGCCAGTGCCACTTCATGATACTATACCATTTTTTTTTTTTAAATTATGCCGATTTCGAACTTGGATCACCCTGTACATGTCTCGCCTCTAAAATGATCTCATCATCTTTCTTATTTTCCACAGATGTGATGACAAAGCAAAATATCTCTTTAAGATGTGCCAAATAAATCTCACCACACACCCTCTCAAGCCAATCTCAATTTTTATATGGACCCCAGGGATTTTATATTCCTCTACCGATATTTTACTGGTCGGAGATATCGGCAGAGGGACAAATTCCGATGTAATAAAAGCGTGAAAATTACTCTATAAAATCGTATCATCGGCCGTATTTCAGATAGAAAACGACGTTGTCATCTGCACGGACATCTATCTGCAGCCTGATGTCCGATGCTTATCATAGCGTTTTGTCTTGGGAAAATCCATTGCCGTACGATAAAGTGACATTGAAATTTAATATCAACAAATACCTATTTTCAATATACAGTGTGGCTAGAAATTGTGGAATATTTCTTATATTTCTTAAAATATTCCTCATATGAAAAACATGTTTTAATAAAAGTGTTAGGGGAAATTATTTCCCGTTTAGTTATATCAAGCAATCTTTCGTAGCACAAAAAATGTGGTTGCCATGGTAACCGATTTAATTTTTTTAAATGGCACCATATACTTATTTTGGTGAAAATTGATACATTGGAACTTTCTGAATACGATACAATACAATTTTAATGGGGGTCGCATAAGAAAAAAAATACAAAAAAAAAGTTTTCTATTATGCTATTGACAATGTTTATCAAAATAATTATTAACATCAAGTTAGCCATGCCAAAATCAGAACAATGCGAAACTGTCACTAGCTGTGTAACTGTGTACATTGTTACACTAAACGTACTTTTTTACTCAATTTTCTGTATATTTAAGTACTTAGTATGTTAACCTGTATTCTTTCCGTTTCACTTAATTCAAGCGCCATTACAACTTACTAAGTACTTAAATACACAGAAAATTCAGTAAAAAAGTACGTTTACTGTAACAATGCACACAATTACAAGCAACTGACAGCTAGTGACAGTTTCCCATTGTCAATAGCATAATAGAAAACTTAATTTTTTGTATTTTTTTCTTATGCGACCCCATTAAAATTGTATTGTATCGAATTCAGGAAGTTCCAATATATCAATTATTTTCACCAAAAAACGTATATGGTGCCATTTAAAAAAAAAAACAAGTCGGTTACCATGGCAACCACATTTTTTGTGCTACGAAAGATTGCTTGATATTTTAAGAAATATAAGCAATATTCCACAATTTCTATCCACACTCTATTAGAGCGTTATTTCCATAGGTACAGGGTATTCATAGTTATTTTTTAACCCCTGCCCCTTCTAGTAGAACTAGAACAGAGGTTAAATGGGAAAATAATTGCAGTTTTGAATGCTCATTCTAATGCCTCTTTTGGATTTTTAAGATATTTTGAAAAAAGGGATTTTTTGCTATTTCATCAGATCTCTGTAGCTCCGTTTATATTTCTGATTATACAGAAAAATTGTAGAGACAAAAATTGTAGATAATTTTGGGCTTAATAAGATAATCTAATCCAATTTTTTATGTTGTTTGTCATTTTTGAGATATGACATAAATTTGTTTTTTTTTTAATGTAAATCATAGTTGGCTGTGGCCTTATCAAATCGACCATTTTTTGAGCTTTCCAAAGATATAATACTCGGCATAGTTATTATAAAAAATAAAAGAGCTAATTTTCTGATTTTTTTAAATTTTCACGCAAATATTTTTATAATTACGTTCTATTTTATAATAAGACATACTTCAAACTTTTAAATATTTTCTTTTTGTGGGGAACAATACAAAATAGAGTATGAGACAATTGTTGAATTAAGAGCAGCCGTTTTAAAAGCAATTGCCAGTATTGACAGGCGCTCTCTAAGAAAGACGACAAATTCAGTTTCGAAAAGATGCAATATTTGCATAAATAATGGTGGATTGTTTGAACACCTTTTAAAATAATAATAATTTGAATTTGAGTTTTTTAATTTTTATTTTATTTTGTTACCAGCTAAAAACAACATATTAGAAAGTTTGAAGTACTTACGTCTAATTATAAAATAGAACGTAACTATGAAAATATCCCATGGCTGACTGTGAAAATTAAAAAAATCAGAAAATTAGCCATAGCTCTTTTATTTTCTTCTTTAAAAATCCAAAAGGCGCATTAGATTGAGCATTTAAAACCGCAATTCTTTCCCCATTTAACCGTTGCTCTAGCTCTGCTAGTTTCCGAGATCCCCATAGTGGTCATCGAAAAAGACTCACCCTCTATATGTAGATATAACTATGTTTTTTTTTAATAGAACACCCTGCATATTTTTCTATTTTTTAAAATATAAGAATTTTTGCGATTCCAACGATACCGAAAATGAAACCTGTGCAGGTATACTTTATATAGAAAAAAATATCACAACAACTAACGATGAACATTCGCCTCAACTCAAACTTTGCCCCCCCCCCCCTTTTCATTACCGTCAAAGGCAATGCTAATTTCAACGTATAGAAATATTCCAGTCTTCATCTTGAAACGTCTCATGGGACGCCACTGACTCGCTGCACCCTCTGGCGTTTCAGTGACAGTCGCCAAATTAACTAACTGTTTTTCCGGATGTGACAGCGAAGTTTCAGTCGCCCGCCGACTGCGCGAAGTTCGATTCAAGTTCCACCAAAGTTCTCTGGCCCGAAAACCGCAATCGACGAAATACCTACCGACTTTTCGCCTCTGATTGGAGATGCTTTCTCGCTGTTGGTTTGAGGATACTTTATTATGCGTTAGAGGAGGTAACTTCGCCGGCGTTTGGTTTGTCACTTTTCGTTCTATTCGAATTAGACGATAAAAATACAAGCGATCGTTCTCCTTTATATAACCGACAACCTCGCACGTGTATATACAGTTGCGGGCAACGTCAGATCCCTATTGGCCGATCCAGGCATGATAATATCCAACTAATTAATTAATGCTGTTATAACCGCACCTAATTCATATCAGTAAAATTATTTCAAGGTATTCTTCTTAACTTCTTAAGTAGTCACAATTCGTTTTAGTCTAACTAACTGCTGTTGCATAACTATTCCCAGAACAAAAGCAATGGTCGGGTGGTGGCGGTAGGAACAGTACCGACTGTAGCGCTCTAGCGACTGTGGCGACTAGGCGACTCAGTCTTGTCAATATCTTGAGTACAGGTGTGTGGACCGTGGCGTGTAGAGTTCGGCGATTCGCGAGGCCATGAACTTGTACCTATTGAAGTTGAAAGTAAACAGTGATAGAATGTTTTAATTCTGATGCATATTTGTATGTACAGGGTGGTCAGATAAGAATGCAAAGTGCTGTATCTCGGAAACTATTCGTCGTAGAGACATGAGGTAAAATTTTTTTAGAATAAAGTGGCCAAGAGAAAAACCTGGAATTTATTTTCAGATTTCCAAGGGGGCTTAACCGCCATCGTAAACTTTTAAGGTGATTTTTCACTGAAATCCACCTAGTAATGTTACCAAAATAATATATGCTTTTTAAAGGTAAGCTTTATTCGAGTAATTTTTGTTTAACACTTTTTGACATATCTATTAAAATAAAGTGGTGGGGAGTGATTCCATGTTTTTTTAAATAAACAGCTGTAACTCCTAAACGACTGAACGGATTTTAACAAACTTGGTCTCTAATTTTATCATTTTTTAATTATAAAAGTTTACTTAGTTCAAAAAATAAAAAAAAAACGTGTAGGGGCATAATAATCAATGCATTTAATATGCAAGTGCAAGGTAGGCAAAATACGAAGGGTAGGCCATGGAGAAAAACAAATACCTAAAATCAACTTGTCAACAAATATTAAAAACCTATTCCTAACTGAAAATGTTTTTTTTTTATAAAACTAATGCTTCCTTAAATCCTCGAACTGTTTTCCATCACAGTCAATGCATTGTTGGAGCCGCTGATGCGTGGACATTACAGCAGCTCGAAAGTTATACCGGGGCACCTCTATGTTGACTTTCCATTATGGACAATAGGAGTAATAAGTATAGCAGAAAAATAAGGAGCATAATAATATGTATAATAAAAATGCAGGTACTTTACTTTTTCCGTTTAAATAACGCAAGATGTACCTAAATAAACATAGGGTAAGTAAAAATATACATAAGTGTGTATCTAGGAGCAAACAAAATTATTTACATAGTATACAATTTTTGCAAAATTGTAACTTTTGGATTTGATTTATTTTATCTTTGGGTTTTTAATACCCTATTCGCAAATCTAAGTGTATAGTAAATACGAACTTGTGTATATAATGAAACCAAGTAGTCGTGGGGAAAATTTTTAGATGGATATATGTATTTTACTGATCGGAATTCCTTTAGTGGGCTAGAACTTAAGCCATCCTGATGCGATAAGTCATTAAATTTTGATAAGAACATATTTTCTAAATTGATTATATATTCACTAAATTCTCCTGGAGGTACTGTCAAACTGCCAAATGGTCGTGAACTGCCTTCATAGGCTTTTAGTTCGCAAAATATTGTTGACTTGTCTCTGCCTGCCAGATTACGCATACGAATATGCCCCTAACCATAAGCTTCTGGTAATAATCTTAATGGAACAGCACTTGTTAATAAACTTTTTCCGGACGAAGTGAATGATTGTTCATCAAAACGTACAAATTTTTATAGGTTCAATATTCGCAATATTTTTATTTACATCAAAGAAAGAAACACGCACCTGTGACATGTTGGCTTTATATTATTCAACATAATATACAATATACAGTGTGTCCACGGATTGAGTGCACGTGGGGTGTAAATGACAAAAAATTTTCGAGTTGAAATTTGAGCTTCTGGGGATAAACCCTGCTTGGTTTTAAACTAATTTGTGACGTAATTTTACTATCGAAAAATCACGTATGCCTTGAGAATTTTGAAAAAACTAATTTTCCACATCAGTAAAGTGCCCTTTCTGTAGGTTTTACGACAAAATGTTATTAAGGAAACTTGTTTAGAACGAAGAACTGAGTAGGTTTGCGAAATTTCGAAAGTCTAGGCCTACCTTGATTTTTTGGCATTTTTTTCCCACTTTTCTTTAGAAAAGTGTAGTTTGTGTAGCTTTCACATTAAAATGTTATTAAGAAAACTTGTTCAGAATGAAGGACTGAGTATGTTTGCGAAATTTCGAAAGTCTAGGCCTACTTACTACTATTCTGATTTTTACGAGTTTTAAACTTTTTAGCAGAAAAAAAAATCAAAGTATACCTAGGCTTTTGAAATTCTTTCGCACCTATCCAGTTTTTCATTGTGAACAAGTTTTCTTAATAACATTTTAATGTGAAAGCTACACAAAGTGGACTTTTCTAAAGAAAAGTGGGAAAAAATGCCCAAAAATCAAAGTAGGCCTAGACTTTCGAAATTTCGCAGACCTACTCAGTTCTTCGTTCTGAACAAGTTTCCTTATTAACATTTTGTCGTAAAACCTACAGAAAGGGCGTTTACGATGTGGAAAATTAGTTTTTTCAAAATTCCCAGGCATACGTGATTTTTCGAAAGTAAAATTACGTCACAAATTAGTTTAAAACCAAGCAGGGCCGATCCCCAGAAGCTCAAATTTCAACTCGAAATTTTTTTGTCATTTACACCCCACGTGCACTCAATCCGTGGACACACTGTATATGCCATATAATATTATGCATAATACGAGTATTATGTAATGATATAATAATATTTCGATGATTATAGAAATAATTGATTAAGAGATTTTTCTTAATTATACGTCAAACTAAATCTTACCTTCCAGGGTCTTTAGGAATTCGAAAAAAGGACACGCAGATTTTGAATTGCTTTTACAGCCATCCGCACTGCAATAAGAACCGTGATAAGCCATCACTACTCAGAATTGGCAACGGTATTGGATATAATTTACGCGCACCCGGTACAATACGAAGCACACCGTTCCGAGAGACACTGTGCAAGAAAGTGACGCTCGGAATCGCCCGCTCAGCGGGATATCGATCGAGGGCTGAGGCGAAGGGAGCGGGATCGGGCAGGAGGGAAATATTTGTTTCCA
Source organism: Pseudeuparius sepicola (assembly GCA_963920635.1). Taxonomy (NCBI): domain Eukaryota; kingdom Metazoa; phylum Arthropoda; class Insecta; order Coleoptera; family Anthribidae; genus Pseudeuparius; species Pseudeuparius sepicola. The sequence goes on from OY987299.1 coordinate 8,588,648, forward strand.
CAGGCCAAGTGAGCGGACTTATAGTATTCTCTAGCCTTTGCTTCCCCTCATATCCATCTTCCGTGTCTCAGTGGTGCCTGGTGCCAAGCGAACGGCGCGGCAATAAAAATTTAAAAGAAAATCCGTCTCCATAGTTGCAGACGTAATCTCTTTCACTATCGCCACATCTGACCTCGCCGTTTAAAAGCCGTGTCGGATCGGCCAATAATATAAATATAGCAGTCCTAAACGGTTGGCGACGTTCGCTGCCGCGTGCCAGGGTATTTTGGCAGGCCGGCTGCGTCCGGCGCTCCCAAATGTCGACGACCCCCTCGTTTTTCGTGCCCCGTCGGTCAGGACCGTTTTATCAGCCGGTTATCCAGCTTTTTGCTTTTGTCTTCCCGGTCGGGACGGTCCTCCGAGCGAGGCGCCCGACGATTTATGTACTTCCTACATTGCCGACTTATGCAGTTATTGCGTTCATACCCGTACGTACAGGGCGCCTATATACAAACAAAAAACACGCGTGCAGCACAGTACACGTGATAGAAGTGAATACTTCTTTACTATAAGAGAGAGAGATAGAGAGAGAGAGAGCACGGGCGTAGCCAAGGGGGGGTTTCGGGGGTTCAACCCCCCCCCCCCCGAAATAAGCAAAATATTACCTAATATTATACCGAAAAAATACGAGGAGTGAAGAGTTAAATTATTATTACGTTTGAATATATTATGTAGTAATAGTAGCGCCTAGCGCCATCTTTTGACGAGAGGCAGACGCAGTTGCAGCCGAACTATTTTGTATTGTAGGGACACTTTGCGTTGTTTCTCGATTATTCGCCACGCCCCTAGGTCGAAATGAGCGGAACTTTGTGGAAGTTCGTGGAAGTTTCTGGACGGCTACTGGGCTGCTATATAAGCGGCGCCGCGGCGCGTGACCGCGCTTACGGCAGTATTGTTCCATGCGAACTCGAAGCGAATAAAAGTGAAAAGTGGTGAACGAATAGTGAAGAGAATTAAGTGTACCGTGTAAGTGAGTAATTTTAGTGCACTGTTATTCGATGACCTTGTTAAGGATAGATACGTGAATCATTATTACTGTCGAAAAATGGAGGGGAAAAAAGGAAGGGTGATAAACCTAAAGGTATGGACTACTGGAAAAAGTGGTGTAGTCAAGGTCAAGGGGTTTCTAATAAAGAAACAAATTTGGATTTAGCTATCAAAGCTTCAGCTACCTTGCATGCTGATAAGAAGACTGCCTACCCCGAAATCTAGTTTGGAATGCCTAGATATGTGCGATAAAAACCTTTATCCTAATATTTACACATTCCTACAAATCTTGGCTACCATTCCTGTATCCACTGCTACCCCAGAAAGGTCTTTCTCGAGCCTAAGGAGACTGAAAAACTATTTACGAAACACTACAAGTGAAGACAGACTTAATGGTTAATGAACATTCACTATGGAACAGAAATGCATGCAGATGAAGTAGTGGATATATTTAAAAGAAAAAGCCGAAGATTTCTTCTTTAATGGTTTTAGATTTAGCGCAGAGGAACGAAATTAATTTATCAATTTCATTTAAAGTTAAGAACTTTATAAATATGTCGTAGTTTTTCGGATGAATATATAGATATTAAATTTCATGTAAGTATATTTTTGTTGTTTTATTTACTTCTCAAACTAAACCCCCTCCAAAACTAAATCCTGGCTACGCCCGTGGATGTACGGCAGCTGATGATTGAGGGGATTCCATGACACACTTGACTTGCGGATGCAACTAATATACATATAATATAATAATAATATAATAATTGCAGCCTCAGGTCAAGTAAGTAAAGCCCAAGATCATCAGAAACCCTCAGATCCCAGGATTCATTCATAAAGTCTATTAACCCAATCCATAGACGTATAGCTGCGCTGTATACGGGTGTTTCAGACCTAAGTACAATAATTTTAACCACATGTGGAGAAAATACAAATACACAATTAAAAAAAATTAAAAGTCAATAATAAAGCCAGAATTTTTTTTAAGGGAATAACGACGCCACTGGCGAGGTAACGACCGCGAAGTGGGCCGGCCAGAAGCTACATTCTTGGGCGACGTGCAATGTTGCCGGTTTTAGCTGGTATTCCCCGATTTTAAATACTTTTAAGTAATTTTACCATTTATGCATTTATGAAAGGCCAATTCAATTAAAGTATCAATTGAACTTACCCTTACTTGCGTTTATTTTAATGATATTAACTTCTGTTCTTATTCTTGTTAATCCTTGAAATGACTAATGAAATCAGGCGGTGAAGGCGGCCCTTCCGCGAACTGTATCGGCAACGTCGCACCGCGAGCAAAACGACAGTCGATACATCGAGAGGGAGCGCAGAGAGCGACCGCGCTGGAGAGTCGGCCAGTCGGCCATTAGAAACCAAGAAACCGACAACGCAAAAAGATACGCGGAGAAGGTACTACAATTCCCATCGGACGCAGGGCGAGTTGAGGTCTAAATTCCGTCTGTGGACGCCGTGGAAAACCGCAATACCATATCGCTCGGGCGCTGCCGTGCCGCCGAACTTTTTTATGAACTTACTAGAGGAGGATAGTTTTTAAACCACGTTTCATTTGCTATCAGCGATTATTATCCTAAAGGGATAATAAAAGGTAGGCACATTTAGATAAATCAGTAGATACCTTGAAGAGATTAAAAAATATTGAGTGTTTTCCTTGCCTGGCGCCGCGATCTGGCAACGTCGTAAGGAAGAACTGAGACGAATTTGCCTCTCCCTCGCGCCTTGGCTAAGCGTGTACCCGATAATAAAACGGAGCGGCTCGTTAGGGGAAATATTAAAATTATTTAATTATTTCTAAAATATTTCCGAAAAAACTTTTTTTTTTTTTCGATTTTCCGCATTTAGACACCTTTCCGAGTATGTGGTTAAAATTATTGTATTTAGGTCTGAAACAACCTGTATGATGTTTTAGTGGGGATTCTTGTTCCCTTTCATACCTACAGAAAAGTGTACAAATACTAAAGTCGACTCACTCCTTTGATCTCTCGAAAAACCGCCAATTTTTTGCGACCGGTCGTAAATCAGCGTCACCTCGCACGCTTCGCATTTACGAGGGCGACTAAACTTTTTATGTTTTACGTTCATTTTAAATAAAGCCTAACAAAACAAATAAATATTTAACGACAAAGAGTTAAAGTAATCATATCTACTTTTTCATCCTGTAGTAAATATTTTGATATTTAAGTTGATATAACAATACAGAACATAATATTACGCATACGTACCTACACAAGGATGCGTCTTACCATAAGCTTCTGGCAATAATCTTAATGGAACAGCCGAGGGGATAGCAGTTTTTACTAAACGTTTTCCGGACGAAGTGAATGACTGATCATCAAAATGTGCCTTGCAAATTCTTATAGATTTATATGCCTCTTCAGGTGGAATATTCCCAAATTTATGTTCTCCGATGAACCCTAAGGCATTCTTCCATTGCTGTCACCTTAAAATTTTCAATATTTTAATATTATAGGTATCTATATTATTCTTCGATAAACAGCTAAGTATTCAAAGGTCACATAAAAATGTCTGAATTTTTGTAGGTAGGTACCTCAAACTCAATCTTACCTTTCAGGGTCTTTAGGAAATAAGAAAAAGGTACTATAGTCATTTGAATGCTTTTACAGCCATCCGCTCTGCAGTAAAAAGTGTTACTAGGCATCACACAACACAGTCACGGGCGGTCGGTAATATTTTGCGGTAATATTTTGCGCGCGCCCGGTAGAATGCCAACGAACCGCTCTCAGCTACACTGTGTACAGCTTATTTTCTTATATTATAAGATATCGATAGGCTCGATGAGGAGGGGAGCGGGAGAGGGCAAGAGGGAAACGTTTGTTTACACAAGGCCGACTGCCTGGACTTATTAGTATATCTCTGGACGCTGCCCACAGAATATAGTTTATTTTCTTTGGTGACATTTTCGCCACCGACAGAAATAAAAATGAAGTGTCGGCTCTTATAGAATCGAATTTCATTAAATCCCGTTGAAAAATTCCGCAGGTCTTACTACTGCCCTTCGTTGCTTCAAAGTTAATTTGACCGACCAGCAGCAGTGTGGGAAGGTTTTTGGCTTCCCCGCCCCCAGATTGAACCTATATTAATTTCAGCTGAAGCCTTTCGATGAAATAACTTTCTCCTTTTCCTGTGCGCGTCATGAGCTTTATTTTGTATGGCATCTTTTGGCATTTTTACCGGCAACATAAAATGTATTTATTTTGTGTATTCATTACACTACTACAACTATCGATAATAATAATAATATTTATTTTTACTTAACTTAAACGCAATAATAGTTATTTCTATACCAAGGCACTGAAGTTCAACTTTTTATGACTCATGTTGAATTTAGATGCCAGGTCTCTGGCCGAGGCAAATAAACCACATGAGTCATAAAAAGAACTTCAGTGCCGAGGTACATATTATTTTTTTTTTAAATGAAAAAATGTTTTATTAGGCAAGAAAATAATAATAAGGGATCACCCGTCCACGAACCAACTACGCGCGGCGTTGCTTGACTTTGACGATCGCTCTACCTAGGTCAAGTGTGACAAAGACACGGCAGCTTCGAACAGAAAAACCAAACTGCTGCTTGTTGTGCAGCCTCCATAATAAATCTATTGATATTCAAACCTACTAAAATATTTATACTGACAGATTGCTCTGCTATAGGTAACAATTTCGCAATGTGTACGAATAGCTAAATGGGCCTGTATTGTCCGGGTTTTGAATATGTTGTCACTTTTGACGGGCGTGGCTCCGCGTCTGACGTTTGATGTTTACATCTCGCCAAGGCCTACTTATTGAAAAAATCGTACAATAATGGGCTACTTCAGTGCCGATTTCTGAACTTTTAATGACGATTTTGGGACACTTCACTGCCGATTTCAAGAAAAAGTAATTATTACAAAAAATATCAATACATGACAGGTAAACAAACATCGAATCGGGAAGAGCCCATAGTACTTAAAAAAAGAAGAGTTAACGGCTTTATGTTTTTAAATTTTAATCCCATAAAGCCGTTAACTTTTACCTTTTTTAATCCTATTAGGGACGTGAATAATCAGGAAATATTACTTATTATTATGTCGATTTTAACAAATAGTAATATTTTTTCGATATACAACATTGGGCTACTAACTGTCGTTAATAAATTAATTATTCTTACTCCTGCTCAATTATAATATCATCTATGAAGGTAATATAAAAAAAAAACTATAGAATGAAACAGCTGTGAACAAGAAGCGAATAAATTGTTCTTTTATAGCCTTTTAAGTGTTGGTGGTTCGCGGCAGCGGCATCATGTATGAGGTGTCACGTGTGTCTTTGTTTGGCCCACTTTTTCTTATTACATTAGTATGTTTTATATCCTCATTAGTGTTCATATGACACATAGGTATGTGTGACAAAGTTATAAATATTAAAAATGTCCACGTTAATAAAATGCATAGAGGTACTTGTTGAGAATAATGGAACACAAATGTCCCACTGATTTAGCAATAATCTTATGTATGTATGTAGTTAAGTTAAAGTTCTCATACAAAAGAAAAATGGGAAATTATGTTTCTCGCTTAACAACTAGCACGTGTCACAAATTTTTCTCGGAATTTTTTAGTTTTGAAATGAATGTACTTAATACTTCGAATGTGTCTCGATATTGACATGTTTACTTAAAAACAAGAAATAATAGTTATTTATGTACCAAGTCACTGAAGTTCAACTTTTTATGACTCATGTGGAATTTAGTTGCCGAGGCCTCTGGCCGATAAAGAACTTCAATGCCGAGGTATGTATAGTATTTCTAAAGTCACTTGAAACAGCATAAAAAACTCTAATTGGCGTCACAAAAAGAATATAGGACATAAGCGTCACGCAGTTTTCAAAAATATACATACTCTACAAGCAACATAATATTTCACTTTTAAGGTTTTTTAAGGTTGTCGTCATACACAACGTATAAAGGTTAATGCACCATGTAATATTGTCAAAAGGTCTCTAAAAAGCTATATCGATTATAACTATTTACGCAAGTATATCCTAAGATCTTAGAAATTATGGCACGCCTATCCACCGCATTTCGCTGCACAAGTGGCCAGCCATCCAACAGTATAATATTACCCATGCAAGTATTGGTGATATTATATTAGGCGAGCATGCAGTCACTGGTTTCTGCTACAATATCTATCTTCTCTGTCTCCTTCATCTCTTTTTACTACTAATATCAGGTTCGGTTTAATATGGTTAAAAAAGCGTTTTGTCCCTGGTAAAATATAAATGGAGTAGGCTTTGGACACTTGGAACACAGTGATATACGGGGCGCGATCTATTTCATAGTATTTACCATGCTCTGCTACTGGTAAAAATACCAGACTTATCAGCAGAAATCACCCTTATAAAATTCAAAGGATTTTTATGCGGTCAACGTCGACCTAATCAAGGAGGTAGCCAATAAGGAAGTGGGCGTAGCTATTTGATTGGTAGGCGTTTCGGAGATCCATGCGGAGCAGGTGTCGACGTGGGCCAGTTAGGCCAGTATAACCAGTGCCGTGCACGGAAATAAGGATTGCGTTTTAATTTACGGATTTTGGTTTTGTGTATACAGGGTGAGTCTGAAATAACTGGCATCCTTTTTTGGGTAAGAGAGATGGTCATTCTGAACAACTTTTCTTAATAAATGTTTTTCCTATCGCCGAAATTTTCCTCTAATTTTTTTAATGTACCAACATTTATTTCATACACAGCAGATAGAATAGCGTAAACTCGGTCTCAAAATACTATACTAGTTGATGATTTACCATTTACTCGGATGTTGGCAGGGCGCCAGTGCCGTGTTTTCATAGAGGGGGGATTTTGAGGGGATGAATTATAGAAAAATCTCGGCGCTAGGAAAAAAAAATATTAAGAAAAGTGGTTCAGAATGACCATCTCTATTACCCAAAAAAAGGATGCCAGTTATTTCAGACTCACCCTGTAGATTTTTGTGTGGTGTTGTTTTGTGTGTAACAAAATTATTGGTTTGCTTTGGTTTGAATTATTTCAAAGTTTATTTTATTTTTTATAGAACATTTAAATAACATTTTTATAATGTTATCAAGTGCCGCGCGCCTCCCACTCGATTTTGTTTTACAAGAAAACGCCGCCCAAGCGTTTTTATGCTGTTCTAAGTGACTTTAGAAATACTATACAGACATATTATATTTTTTTGAAATCGGGAAAAAAGTTTTATTAGACATAAGGGATCACCCGTCCATGAACCGACTCCGCGCGGCGTTGCTTGACTTTGACGATCGCTCTACTACTTAGGGCAAGTATGACGAGGCACGGCGCATCCCAACAGAAACTCCAAACTGTGCTGCCTGTTGTGCAGCCTCCAGAGCCTCCATGAATAATATATTGATATTCAAACCTGCTAAAATATTTATACTGAAAGATTGCGCTGCTATAGGTAACAATTTCGCAATGAGTACGGAAAGTTAAATATGGGCATTTATTGGCCGGGTTTGAATATTTGGTCACTTTTGACCGGCGATGACTCCGCGTTTGACATTTGATGTTTACATCTCGCCAAGGCCTTCGCACAATAATGGACTGCTTCAGTGCCGATTTCTGAGCTTTTAATGACGATTTGAGATACATACAGGGTGAGTCGAAGTTAAACCGCCATACTCAAAATTTGAGTAGTATTTTTAAAAATAAAGGGGGTTCTTCATATAACATTTTGTCCAAAAACGCTTCGTTTTCGACATACAGGGCGTCAAAGTTTTCTTTTAAAAACAGAAAAAATTAGTATTTCACAAAAATTGTTGTAAAAATTGTTAATTTAGGACAATACCCTAAATTGTTAATTTAGGACAATACCTACTGTAAATAAAGAATTCCAAATGAATAAATCCCATTTCTCAGCCTACTACGAAATTTTAATTTTTTCGAATTCACGCGCACCGCGACACAAAATTGCGTTTTTCATGAAAACGGTTAAGGTTTTCGTATTTTTACAAGAGACATTTTTTGTTCAAAATCGAATGTAATTTAATATTCCGCTGTCTAAAATGCAGATTTTTCAACGACAAAAAAGTTTAAAACACTTTTGTTCGAAAGTAACGACGTAGCCAACGCCCTCTAGCGGCTAGAAGAAAGTTGATAGAAAATTCATAATCGCCGTCCCAGAAAACACAAAAGTACAAATTTTCAACTCGATAGCATAAATGGAACCGAAAATTTAATTTTTTTTTTGTTTTTAAAAGAAAACTTTGACGCCCTGTATGTCGAAAACGAAGCGTTTTTGGACAAAATGTTATATGAAGAACCCCATTTATTTTTAAAAATACTACTCAAATTTTGAGTATGGCGGTTTAACTTCGACTCACCCTGTATAATACAATGGAGATGTAAGTTTTCTGTATGTTTCATCTATGTGGTCTAGTTGTAGTCAGTATATTGCCTATTTTCTTCACGACAAAAATTTAAAGGCAAGTCGAATATAGAAGGCTTTAGATAAATCGGAGGTTCCTGTAAATAAACTCCCTCCTACATATTCCATCTACCCCTTCATTTGAGGGTCGTTCAAAATACGGGAGTATCGGAAATTCTATTACCGTGCTCTTTCGCTTCTCCGTTTCTCCTTTTTCGGGAAACAATCGGATTATGGAAAATAAACGGGCGGATATTTGTATTGTTTTCCTTCCGACGGGGTCGGAATTTATTGGTTGTTAAGGACAGCGCCACGTCGACCAAATGGAAGGACATTTGTTTTACGGGTTTAAAATGGCAAGACATTGCGCTTTTTTAAGGACATCCAATGCCATCTATAAGACCAACTTCCCTTAGTCGCATATCTCAGAACATCCGCTGCGGATGGACAAACTGCGCTTGTATACAATCGCATTTTTACGAAGCTTTTAAACATACAGGGTGTTTCGGAAAATGGTAGCAATATTAAAACAGTTTCACCACTCCACCACTCGACTAAATTCTTCCTCAGGGCTACAAATGAGACATTTTGGTTGTAGGTACAAATTATCTTATTAGGTAAGATTGCAACACAATTTGATTAATAGTGGGCATTTTGAAAAGGATAGGCTGAAAAGGTACGAGTTAATAACAGAGAGGCATAACTTTCAAATTTCATTATAGGTATGTTATAGAGGAAAGTATACCCTAATATGAGACAGTTCTCAATGTAAGACCCCACACTAACTCCTAAAGTAAGAGTCTCTATCTAGCTGGCAATGTCTCAAACAATCACTAATGGTATCAGTTGCCACATGTAGTGCAGTGTCTAGCTCATCTAAATTTTTAGGTTAAGAACGGCATTGTTTACTTCAACCGTACAAACTTTTAAAGGGCTTTGGTTATCGTGTAATTCTGAATAACGTGGAAAGTGTTTAATATATTTTTGTAGCTTGTTGTATTGAATAAAAGTTATTTTATAATTAGAGTAGTTATATAACGCATTTAATAACATTTGTTAACGATGGCAAAAAAAAATTCTATGATCAGATTCCTAATATGAGACACCCCAGTGTCTGTGAGATATCTCATATTATAAGGAGACTTGCTTCATCCAATTTAGATTGCTAATAATTTGAATAGTGTCAAGTGTTATATGTTGTATAATAAACAGTTGTATACTGTGTTAAGTTGATATTCCTTTTATGTTTTTGAAATAATAATAATAATAATAATAATTCTCACCCTCACAATACTCCAAACTAGGAGTACCCCAGAAGCAACCACATGCTTGTGCGGGGGAGAGGGGCAGTTACTATTATTTTGTATTCATTGCCATTTGCGGCTAGGGCCGACTTTTTTCCCGATAGAACTATAGGATATCATTCGCTCAAGTACTACGGAAAACCCTAGAAAACCGTAGTAATCCCAGTGAGTGTAGGACAATAATTAGTGAATCACACGGATAAAGCCTATTTAGGAGCAATACCGTGAACCCACATTTGCCCAGCGCTCTTGGCCATAGCGGTGTTTTTCTTTAAAGACATGTACATGTGCCTGCCTCGAACCAAGGTCGATCGAAGGCAGAAAAACATGCAGTCTAAAAAGTCAGCGAAAAATTATTTTGTGGTAAGTAGTATTTTTTGAAACCTTAATATGAGACTGTCTCATATTAGGAACCTGTAAGTGTGTCAAGTGTTATGTAACAAAATTGTTGTATACTATAGGTTAATTTGATATTCTTTTAAAGTTTTTGAAATAAAAATTATTTTGTGGCAAGTAGTGTTTTTGTTAAACCTGGACATGCGACTGTCCCATATCTAGGCACCCAATTAAAAATTGAAGATTTGACTTTTTTTTTCATAATTCTCATTTACGCAACAACTGTTAATATTTGGCAATCCTACATAAACTGCAGTAAAAATAGAGACTACATTAAACGTATTCGACGTAAGTGTGCGCATTGTAATATACAGGGTGAGTCACATCTAAAGGCAGAGCCGCAAACACAAGGTAGAATTCGCTAAAATAAGCACATATGCTTAATAAACATTAGCTCGAAAACGCTTGGTTCTCCATATACAGCGTGTTGAAATTTTCCCAAAAATATCATATATTTTTTTAATTTCTTTCGAGCCCGTTTAGGAATTCCAACAAAATATGATACATATTATGGGTTGTCATTTTGTGCAATAATTTGGCCCTGTTCAGATGAGCACCGGCGTAGATACAAATAATTTTATTTTAAATGCCAGCATAATCACCTTGGCTCTAGTTTAAAAAATCCGAAATTACGAAGAAACTGTGCCAGAAATAAAAAAATACCAAGAGGCGCTTTTTGTTCCAAATTGGATGGTCTATCCAAGAAAAGGCAACATTTTTGGTTTTGCACAGGACCGTACTACTTTTTTTACAATTATTTACAGTAACTCTCGCAGTAACTATTTGTATCTACGCCGCTGGTCATCTGAACAGGGTCAAATTATTGCACAAAATGGCAACCGTCCAATGCATAATGTGTACCAAATTTGGCTGGAATTCCTAAATGGGCTCGAAAGAAATTTAAAAAAATATGTTATTTTTGAGAAAATTTCAACACGCTGTATATGGAGAACCAAGCGCTTTTGAGCTAATGTTTATTAGGCATATGTGCTTATTTTAGCGAGTTCTACCTTGTGTTTTCGGCTCTGCCATTAGATGTGACTCACCCTGTATAATAGGACAAAATTCAGAACAAAATGTAATGTAGTCTCATTATTAGGGTACTTTCCTCTAAGTTTATAAATCATCAAAAATATAAAAATCTTTACACTGCCTAAACAGCTTAACCGAAAATTTAACAGGTAACAGTAAACATTTTTCCACGGTTGTTTTAATGTCTCACCGTCCAAAGCCTACTTCTTGGAAGGGCGCGCTTCGAATTATACACATGAAATCATAAAAGCTATTAGTAATTGATAACTACTTAAGTAAATCATTAAGTGTTATACCGTTGACTGACGTATTAATAAAGACCGCTCACGGCTGTCATGTTTGACAGTTCTCTGGCTCACCATGCGCTTCCCGGAGACAAAATACAATGCAAAATACATTGTTGACCATAGGCGCCATCTACTTTCCAGGACATGAAACTATAGTCTTGAGAAGTCTTATTAACTCGTCAGTCAACGGTTATATATTTTTGCAATGGTAATTTTTTACTCTATTAAAAAAATGCAAAAATATACAGGGTGCTCCATTTAAAAAAAAATCATCGGTGATAATTCTTAAACCATTGACTTGAAAAAATGTCGTAGCAGCATTGTATTCTACGTAAAAAACTGCTTTAGGAATACTTTTACAGAAACACAAAATTTTCAACCGGAAAAAAGTTACGGCCCCTTTTTGAAAATGCACATTTTCGAAAAACGCCCTGTAACTCAAGAACGGTGACAGATATCGATTTGCGGTTCTCGCCATTGTTTATCATAAAAAATTAGCCTCAGACACCGATATCAGTTTTCGTTTATCTCCCTTAAAGACAAGAGTTTTCCTTTAAAAGTGTCCAATTTGGCCCACCCTGTACAGGGTGTTCCCGTATATTTTGACCCACCCCTAGAGCCTCTATTTTTCGAGTTAGATAAAAATTACTTAAATGAAAGTTGTAGAGTACCGAGGTGTATTGTCCCAAAAATAATGGATTGACAGGAATGCCCTTGCCTTGCCTAAGTTAAAATGTTTTTCCATGGCAACCTTGATAAATATAAAGATCGTATTTATCTGCCATTTGGAATATCATGCGAATGCTTAGAGCAAACATATAACATATTTATATTGTTGGAAGCACAAATATACAGGGTGTTCGATTAAAAAAAGTAAGTTTATATTTTTTCATAAATTTGCGATGCTCATTTGTTTTATCTAGTAACAGATCCTAGCGGTTCAGAAAAAAACCCTACAACTTTCATTCAAGTAATTTTTTTCCAACTCGAAAAATATAGCCTCTAGGGGTGGTTCAAAATATACGGGAACACCCTGTACACATCGTCACTGTAAATACGCGTGGTTCCTAACCATTCTTTACCTCTGTCATAAGATGAGATGTAATCTTCACATTAAAATCATTTTTGCCTCAAAGAAAATCACCCAAACCTGACAAACCCTTGGTATAGTGCTGCGGCTTCTCCTTTCGCGATAGAGCCCTCCACGTTGCGGCGAATCTTTCAGATAAACCAGAAAAGACAATGGTGGGAATTAAGAATGTAGTCGGTGGGGGAACAGTGAGAAGTTGGAACGCCGCCAGCGACAGAGCTGAGAAGCCGAGATACAGTTCTGAGTGGAGGGGGAGTGGATGGTGGGTGGAGGGGGTATAGTTTACGACGGCCTGCCTCTGCCTCCGGCGCGTAATGCAATTTTTAAGGGTGCCAGTGAGTTACTGCTAATGCAAATTTTGATAGACGAGCCGGCGGGTTTCGCTGTTTTTAGGTGTTATTTAATTTTGCGGGTAGAACAGAAAAGTAAGAACGCAGGGGGCTCGTCTGTAACACGGAATCTACACAGGGCGATTCAGTTTTAATGCAGCAAATTTTGTAGTATACGAAGGAGGGCCGATTCCACGACGGCCTGCCTCTGCCTCCGGCGCGTAATGCAATTTTTAAGGGTGCCAGTGAGTTACTGCTAATGCAAATTTTGATAGACGAGCCGGCGGGTTTCGCTGTTTTTAGGTGTTATTTAATTTTGCGGGTAGAACGGAAAAGTTAAACGCAGGGGGCTCGTCTGTAACACGGAATCTACACAGGGCGATTCAGTTTTAATGCAGCAAATTTTCTAGTATACGAAGGAGGGCCGATTCCACGACGGCCTGCCTCTGCCTCCGGCGCGTAATGCAATTTTTAAGGGTGCCAGTGAGTTACTGCTAATGCAAATTTTGATAGACGAGCCGGCGGGTTTCGCTGTTTTTAGGTGTTATTTAATTTTGCGGGTAGAACGGAAAAGTTAAACGCAGGGGGCTCGTCTGTAACACGGAATCTACACAGGGCGATTCAGTTTTAATGCAGCAAATTTTCTAGTATACGAAGGAGGGCCGATTCCACGACGGCCTGCCTCTGCCTCCGGCGCGTAATGCAATTTTTTAGGGTGCCAGTGAGTTACTGCTAATGCAAATTTTGATAGACGAGCCGGCGGGTTTCGCTGTTTTTAGGTGTTATTTAATTTTGCGGGTAGAACGGAAAAGTAAGAACGCAGGGGGCTCGTCTGTAACACGGAATCTACACAGGGCGATTCAGTTTTAATGCAGCAAATTTTCTAGTATACGAAGGAGGGCCGATTCCACGACGGCCTGCCTCTGCCTCCGGCGCGTAATGCAATTTTTAAGGGTGCCAGTGAGTTACTGCTAATGCAAATTTTGATAGACGAGCCGGCGGGTTTCGCTGTTTTTAGGTGTTATTTAATTTTGCGGGTAGAACGGAAAAGTAAGAACGCAGGGGGCTCGTCTGTAACACGGAATCTACACAGGGCGATTCAGTTTTAATGCAGCAAATTTTCTAGTATACGAAGGAGGGCCGATTCCACGACGGCCTGCCTCTGCCTCCGGCGCGTAATGCAATTTTTAAGGGTGCCAGTGAGTTACTGCTAATGCAAATTTTGATAGACGAGCCGGCGGGTTTCGCTGTTTTTAGGTGTTATTTAATTTTGCGGGTAGAACAGAAAAGTTAAACGCAGGGGGCTCGTCTGTAACACGGAATCTACACAGGGCGATTCAGTTTTAATGCAGCAAATTTTCTAGTATACGAAGGAGGGCCGATTCCACGACGGCCTGCCTCTGCCTCCGGCGCGTAATGCAATTTTTAAGGGTGCCAGTGAGTTACTGCTAATGCAAATTTTGATAGACGAGCCGGCGGGTTTCGCTGTTTTTAGGTGTTATTTAATTTTGCGGGTAGAACGGAAAAGTAAGAACGCAGGGGGCTCGTCTGTAACACGGAATCTACACAGGGCGATTCAGTTTTAATGCAGCAAATTTTCTAGTATACGAAGGAGGGCCGATTCCACGACGGCCTGCCTCTGCCTCCGGCGCGTAATGCAATTTTTAAGGGTGCCAGTGAGTTACTGCTAATGCAAATTTTGATAGACGAGCCGGCGGGTTTCGCTGTTTTTAGGTGTTATTTAATTTTGCGGGTAGAACAGAAAAGTTAAACGCAGGGGGCTCGTCTGTAACACGGAATCTACACAGGGCGATTCAGTTTTAATGCAGCAAATTTTCTAGTATACGAAGGAGGGCCGATTCCACGACGGCCTGCCTCTGCCTCCGGCGCGTAATGCAATTTTTAAGGGTGCCAGTGAGTTACTGCTAATGCAAATTTTGATAGACGAGCCGGCGGGTTTCGCTGTTTTTAGGTGTTATTTAATTTTGCGGGTAGAACAGAAAAGTTAAACGCAGGGGGCTCGTCTGTAACACGGAATCTACACAGGGCGATTCAGTTTTAATGCAGCAAATTTTCTAGTATACGAAGGAGGGCCGATTCCACGACGGCCTGCCTCTGCCTCCGGCGCGTAATGCAATTTTTAAGGGTGCCAGTGAGTTACTGCTAATGCAAATTTTGATAGACGAGCCGGCGGGTTTCGCTGTTTTTAGGTGTTATTTAATTTTGCGGGTAGAACGGAAAAGTAAGAACGCAGGGGGCTCGTCTGTAACACGGAATCTACACAGGGCGATTCAGTTTTAATGCAGCAAATTTTCTAGTATACGAAGGAGGGCCGATTCCACGACGGCCTGCCTCTGCCTCCGGCGCGTAATGCAATTTTTAAGGGTGCCAGTGAGTTACTGCTAATGCAAATTTTGATAGACGAGCCGGGTTTCGCTGTTTTTAGGTGTTATTTAATTTTGCGGGTAGAACAGAAAAGTAAGAACGCAGGGGGCTCGTCTGTAACACGGAATCTACACAGGGCGATTCAGTTTTAATGCAGCAAATTTTCTAGTATACGAAGGAGGGCCGATTCCACGACGGCCTGCCTCTGCCTCCGGCGCGTAATGCAATTTTTAAGGGTGCCAGTGAGTTACTGCTAATGCAAATTTTGATAGACGAGCCGGCGGGTTTCGCTGTTTTTAGGTGTTATTTAATTTTGCGGGTAGAACAGAAAAGTTAAACGCAGGGGGCTCGTCTGTAACACGGAATCTACACAGGGCGATTCAGTTTTAATGCAGCAAATTTTCTAGTATACGAAGGAGGGCCGATTCCACGACGGCCTGCCTCTGCCTCCGGCGCGTAATGCAATTTTTAAGGGTGCCAGTGAGTTACTGCTAATGCAAATTTTGATAGACGAGCCGGCGGGTTTCGCTGTTTTTAGGTGTTATTTAATTTTGCGGGTAGAACGGAAAAGTAAGAACGCAGGGGGCTCGTCTGTAACACGGAATCTACACAGGGCGATTCAGTTTTAATGCAGCAAATTTTCTAGTATACGAAGGAGGGCCGATTCCACGACGGCCTGCCTCTGCCTCCGGCGCGTAATGCAATTTTTAAGGGTGCCAGTGAGTTACTGCTAATGCAAATTTTGATAGACGAGCCGGCGGGTTTCGCTGTTTTTAGGTGTTATTTAATTTTGCGGGTAGAACGGAAAAGTAAGAACGCAGGGGGCTCGTCTGTAACACGGAATCTACACAGGGCGATTCAGTTTTAATGCAGCAAATTTTCTAGTATACGAAGGAGGGCCGATTCCACGACGGCCTGCCTCTGCCTCCGGCGCGTAATGCAATTTTTAAGGGTGCCAGTGAGTTACTGCTAATGCAAATTTTGATAGACGAGCCGGCGGGTTTCGCTGTTTTTAGGTGTTATTTAATTTTGCGGGTAGAACAGAAAAGTTAAACGCAGGGGGCTCGTCTGTAACACGGAATCTACACAGGGCGATTCAGTTTTAATGCAGCAAATTTTCTAGTATACGAAGGAGGGCCGATTCCACGACGGCCTGCCTCTGCCTCCGGCGCGTAATGCAATTTTTAAGGGTGCCAGTGAGTTACTGCTAATGCAAATTTTGATAGACGAGCCGGCGGGTTTCGCTGTTTTTAGGTGTTATTTAATTTTGCGGGTAGAACGGAAAAGTAAGAACGCAGGGGGCTCGTCTGTAACACGGAATCTACACAGGGCGATTCAGTTTTAATGCAGCAAATTTTCTAGTATACGAAGGAGGGCCGATTCCACGACGGCCTGCCTCTGCCTCCGGCGCGTAATGCAATTTTTAAGGGTGCCAGTGAGTTACTGCTAATGCAAATTTTGATAGACGAGCCGGGTTTCGCTGTTTTTAGGTGTTATTTAATTTTGCGGGTAGAACAGAAAAGTAAGAACGCAGGGGGCTCGTCTGTAACACGGAATCTACACAGGGCGATTCAGTTTTAATGCAGCAAATTTTCTAGTATACGAAGGAGGGCCGATTCCACGACGGCCTGCCTCTGCCTCCGGCGCGTAATGCAATTTTTAAGGGTGCCAGTGAGTTACTGCTAATGCAAATTTTGATAGACGAGCCGGCGGGTTTCGCTGTTTTTAGGTGTTATTTAATTTTGGGGGTAGAACGGAAAAGTAAGAACGCAGGGGGCTCGTCTGTAACACGGAATCTACACAGGGCAATTCAGTTTTAATGCAGCAAATTTTGTAGTATACGAAGGAGGGCCGATTCCACGACGGCCTGCCTCTGCCTCCGGCGCGTAATGCAATTTTTAAGGGTGCCAGTGAGTTACTGCTAATGCAAATTTTGATAGACGAGCCGGGTTTCGCTGTTTTTAGGTGTTATTTAATTTTGGGGGTAGAACGGAAAAGTAAGAACGCAGGGGGCTCGTCTGTAACACGGAATCTACACAGGGCGATTCAGTTTTAATGCAGCAAATTTTCTAGTATACGAAGGAGGGCCGATTCCACGACGGCCTGCCTCTGCCTCCGGCGCGTAATGCAATTTTTAAGGGTGCCAGTGAGTTACTGCTAATGCAAATTTTGATAGACGAGCCGGCGGGTTTCGCTGTTTTTAGGTGTTATTTAATTTTGGGGGTAGAACGGAAAAGTAAGAACGCAGGGGGCTCGTCTGTAACACGGAATCTACACAGGGCAATTCAGTTTTAATGCAGCAAATTTTGTAGTATACGAAGGAGGGCCGATTCCACGACGGCCTGCCTCTGCCTCCGGCGCGTAATGCAATTTTTAAGGGTGCCAGTGAGTTACTGCTAATGCAAATTTTGATAGACGAGCCGGCGGGTTTCGCTGTTTTTAGGTGTTATTTAATTTTGCGGGTAGAACAGAAAAGTAAGAACGCAGGGGGCTCGTCTGTAACACGGAATCTACACAGGGCGATTCAGTTTTAATGCAGCAAATTTTCTAGTATACGAAGGAGGGCCGATTCCACGACGGCCTGCCTCTGCCTCCGGCGCGTAATGCAATTTTTAAGGGTGCCAGTGAGTTACTGCTAATGCAAATTTTGATAGACGAGCCGGCGGGTTTCGCTGTTTTTAGGTGTTATTTAATTTTGCGGGTAGAACAGAAAAGTAAGAACGCAGGGGGCTCGTCTGTAACACGGAATCTACACAGGGCGATTCAGTTTTAATGCAGCAAATTTTCTAGTATACGAAGGAGGGCCGATTCCACGACGGCCTGCCTCTGCCTCCGGCGCGTAATGCAATTTTTAAGGGTGCCAGTGAGTTACTGCTAATGCAAATGTTGATAGACGAGCCGGCGGGTTTCGCTGTTTTTAGGTGTTATTTAATTTTGGGGGTAGAACGGAAAAGTAAGAACGCAGGGGGCTCGTCTGTAACACGGAATCTACACAGGGCAATTCAGTTTTAATGCAGCAAATTTTGTAGTATACGAAGGAGGGCCGATTCCACGACGGCCTGCCTCTGCCTCCGGCGCGTAATGCAATTTTTAAGGGTGCCAGTGAGTTACTGCTAATGCAAATTTTGATAGACGAGCCGGCGGGTTTCGCTGTTTTTAGGTGTTATTTAATTTTGCGGGTAGAACAGAAAAGTTAAACGCAGGGGGCTCGTCTGTAACACGGAATCTACACAGGGCGATTCAGTTTTAATGCAGCAAATTTTCTAGTATACGAAGGAGGGCCGATTCCACGACGGCCTGCCTCTGCCTCCGGCGCGTAATGCAATTTTTAAGGGTGCCAGTGAGTTACTGCTAATGCAAATTTTGATAGACGAGCCGGCGGGTTTCGCTGTTTTTAGGTGTTATTTAATTTTGGGGGTAGAACGGAAAAGTAAGAACGCAGGGGGCTCGTCTGTAACACGGAATCTACACAGGGCGATTCAGTTTTAATGCAGCAAATTTTCTAGTATACGAAGGAGGGCCGATTCCACGACGGCCTGCCTCTGCCTCCGGCGCGTAATGCAATTTTTAAGGGTGCCAGTGAGTTACTGCTAATGCAAATTTTGATAGACGAGCCGGCGGGTTTCGCTGTTTTTAGGTGTTATTTAATTTTGGGGGTAGAACGGAAAAGTAAGAACGCAGGGGGCTCGTCTGTAACACGGAATCTACACAGGGTGATTCAGTTTTAATGCAGCAAATTTTCTAGTATACGAAGGAGGGCCGATTCCACGACGGCCTGCCTCTGCCTCCGGCGCGTAATGCAATTTTTAAGGGTGCCAGTGAGTTACTGCTAATGCAAATTTTGATAGACGAGCCGGCGGGTTTCGCTGTTTTTAGGTGTTATTTAATTTTGCGGGTAGAACAGAAAAGTAAGAACGCAGGGGGCTCGTCTGTAACACGGAATCTACACAGGGCGATTCAGTTTTAATGCAGCAAATTTTCTAGTATACGAAGGAGGGCCGATTCCACGACGGCCTGCCTCTGCCTCCGGCGCGTAATGCAATTTTTAAGGGTGCCAGTGAGTTACTGCTAATGCAAATTTTGATAGACGAGCCGGGTTTCGCTGTTTTTAGGTGTTATTTAATTTTGCGGGTAGAACAGAAAAGTAAGAACGCAGGGGGCTCGTCTGTAACACGGAATCTACACAGGGCGATTCAGTTTTAATGCAGCAAATTTTCTAGTATACGAAGGAGGGCCGATTCCACGACGGCCTGCCTCTGCCTCCGGCGCGTAATGCAATTTTTAAGGGTGCCAGTGAGTTACTGCTAATGCAAATTTTGATAGACGAGCCGGGTTTCGCTGTTTTTAGGTGTTATTTAATTTTGCGGGTAGAACAGAAAAGTAAGAACGCAGGGGGCTCGTCTGTAACACGGAATCTACACAGGGCGATTCAGTTTTAATGCAGCAAATTTTGTAGTATACGAAGGAGGGCCGATTCCACGACGGCCTGCCTCTGCCTCCGGCGCGTAATGCAATTTTTAAGGGTGCCAGTGAGTTACTGCTAATGCAAATTTTGATAGACGAGCCGGGTTTCGCTGTTTTTAGGTGTTATTTAATTTTGCGGGTAGAACGGAAAAGTAAGAACGCAGGGGGCTCGTCTGTAACACGGAATCTACACAGGGCCGATTCCAAACAGAACATCGATGTTCCATCCGACCGAACTGCTCATACTGCAGGATTACGTTGTTATAGGTCCGGCAGCGAGGTTGAATAGAATGATCACTTATTGGCCCGGATTTTTCTTATTCTTCATTAATTTAGATTGCATATCTACCTACATAAAAATCAGTGGTGGTATGGTATAAATTAAGTCACTTGGAACAGCACAAAAGCGCTTGGGCGGCGTTTGCTTTGTAAAACAAGACCGAGAATAAAATAAACTTTGAAATAATTCAAACCAAAGCTAACCAATGATTTGGTTTCACACAAAACAATAACACACAAAAATCTATTCACGAAACCAAAATCCGTAAAATAAAGCGAACTCCTTATTTCCGTGCACGGCACTGGTTATACTGGCCTAACTGACTTACGTCGACACCTGCTCCGTGGATCTCCGAAACGCCGACCAATCAAATCGCTACGCTCGCTTTCTTATTGGCTGCCTCCTTGACTAGGTCGACTTCGACCGCAAAAAACCTATGAATTTTATACGGGTGATTTCTGCTGATAAGTCTGGTATTTTTACCAGTAGCAGAGCGTGGTAAATGCTATGAAATAGATTGCGCCTCGTATATCACTGTGTTCCAAGTGAGTTCATTTATATTTTATCAGGGTAGCTAGAGAAAAGGCGCCTCGGCAATAAAATACGAGACAAAACACTTTTTTAACCACATTAAACCGAACCTGGTATTAGTAGTAAAAAGAGATGAAGGAGACAGAGCAGATAGATATTGTATTAAAAACAAGTGACTGCATACTCGCCTAATATAATATCACCAATAATTGCATGGGTTACACTGTTCGACGGCTGGCCACTTTTGCAGCGAAATGCGGTGGATATCTGTGCCATAATTTACAGATCTTATTATAGGATATACTTGCGTAAATAGTTATAATCGATATGTCTTTTTAGAGACAATATTATATGGTGCATTAACCTTTACGTTGTGTTTGACGACAACCTTTAAAAAACCTTAAAAGTGAAATATTATGTTGCTTATAGAATATACAGTGCCCGCCAAAAAGTCTGCACCATATGGGAAATTTTTTTAGTAAATAACTTACGGAGAATTTGTTTGCGGCATCAGGTTTTGCTTGCTCTAGAACCAAAATTGACATAACCAAATATTGTGACGTAGTCTCTTTCATAATATGTCAAATTTGACATTAATAAAAAAATGGGCTTATTTAACCGAATTTCGAAAAAAGTCATGAGAAAAATATGTTCCTTTCGCAATTTTGTACCCTTGTGCAAAATTTCAAGAACCTACTACGATTTTCATATTTTGCCCTGTGTTGCCCTTCTCCGTATTTGTTAATCCATAAAAGTCGATCCTATTCAATTTAAAACACTTATTGACTAAATACATACTGCACAATACTTAGTTTACGGTCTAAATATCCTTCTTTTCCTTTTTTTGCAAAAAAATTAAAGTTGAAGAAGCACGGTTGGTGCAAAGCTAATCTCATTTTTACAGACAAACACATAAATTCGATTTACAAACTCCTTTCTATAGTAAATAGTTGTAAAAACATACAAATATTTCTGTCATGCCGATCTGATCAGAAATATGTAGAAAATTTAAAATATTGTGTCCAATAATATCCAAGTTGTCATAGGTATTTTAAATCTTGTAGTTCTTGCTATGCAATAAGAAGTAGGCTTTGGAAACAAACATACAAAGGAAGAAAAATTAAAAATAGCGCAAAAACACAACATTCCGAACGTGGTGCATGCGGAAACAATACTTATTGTTAAACCCTCATATTTCTGTATGTCTTCCACCTTTCTATATGCAAATAATTATTGTCCTGTTGTTGAATTCTTCAATTGTTTGATTAGGAACGAATGCCAAAATATTAATCCTGGAAGTTTGAGAAAAACAATTGAAAATTGAAACAACAGGACAATTATTTGCATAGAGAACGGTGGAAGACATAAGTACAGAAATATGAAGGTTTAACAGTAAGTATTACAATAATTTCTGTTAATGTTTTTCGCATCCACTACGTTCGGAATGATGTGTTTTTACGCTATTTTTAATTTTTCTTTCTTTGTATGTTATTTTTGTATGTTGTTTCCAAAGCCTACTTCTTATTGCATAGCAAGAACTAAACAACCTGGATATTATTGGACACTATATTTTAAATTTTCTAGATATTTCTGATCAGATCAGTTTAGTTTTTTTGCAAAAAAAAAGGAAAAAAAAGGACATTTAGACCGTAAACTAAGTATTGTGCAGTATGTATTCAGTCAATAAGTGTTTTAAATTAAATAGGATCGACTTTTATGGATTAACAAATACGGAGAAGGGCAACACAGGGCAAAATATGAAAATCGTAGTAGGCTCTTGCACAAGGGTACAAAATTGCGAAAGAAACATATTTTTCTTATGACTTTTTTCGAAATTCGGTTAAATAAGCCCATTTTTCAGACATTTTTTTCATTAATGTCAAATTTGACATATGAAAGAGACTACGTCACAACATTTGATTAAGTCAATTTAGGTTCTAGAGCAAGCAAAACCTGATGTTGCAAACAAATTCTCCGTAAGTTATTTACTAAAAATTTTTCCCTTATGGTGCACACTTTTTGGCGGGCACTGTATATATTTTTGAATAGTGCGTGACGCTTATGTCCTATATTCTTTTTGTGACGCCAATTAGAGTTTTTTATGCTGTTTCAAGTGACTTTCGCAATACTATACCTATTTTCATCGCCATAAAAACAAAATCTTTCATCCGGTATTCAGTTCTCTGTTGCCACCGTCTGCGCATGACCCCCATTTAAAATCGAACTGTATTGTATTTACTCAAATCGACGTTAGTATTCCTGGTCGAGCATTGGTAACGCGTATGGCAATATTTGTAAATCATTCTGAAGCGTTTTTACGTTTTTACGCCGTGCCGTCATCGCTCAAAATATACCCGTGTATGGGCATGTGTAATAATGGGAACTGCAAAAACAATGTGTGTAAATGTGTTAAACAATAATGTTTTTGATGAAAGCCATTGGCATGGCGGTGACACATGTTTTAAAAGCCTCTACACGTCAAAGGCTTTCCGCTTACGTAACGAAGAATTTTGAGAACGGTATAGAATTGTAAAATGATAGGAACTTATTGGTATGTTTCCGAAATTCAGAAAAATATCAAAAATATTTCAGGACGTTCATATTCATGTGGATAAAGTAAATATTTTCTCTTCGTCTGCTTTTATCACGAAATGCACTATTTTAAGTTGAAATAAATTTATTACAAAAATTGAAAATGTAATTTTTCAAAAAGGGCAAAAGATAATGTCACAATAAAGTTTTATTAGTGTTGTGGTATTGACTAGATATAAAAAATGCATATATCACTAATTCCAGTCGCTTTAATTATTTCTGCATATAGGTAGTTATAAGTATACACTATAATTAATACAATCAACTAATAATGTCCCTTTTATTCACTATAACCAATAAAAAGAAAGTAAACTTATTAAATCGTTCAGCCGGAAATCATGGAAACCCTGGTATGGATTCTTACTGACTTCAGCAAGTTCCTGATGTTTCAATTCTCAATTCTCATTATATTTGTCCTGAAAAACAACTGGTGGACTTTTTGAGGCTTTGAAGACATTATACATGAAATAAGGACCAAAAACATATGCTAAAGGCCAGGGACTCTCTTTAAAATAAGGGGAGCCAGCATGTCACGGTCTATAACATAGGAAAAGTGAAGCCTTGAGGGGAAGTTTGTTTTCTGTCGACTCCAAGGAGACCACGAAATCTGTGAAGGTTCTTTGGGTAAATACATTCAACAAGGGAAGAAAGTTCAAGTATACATATTACAATTGGATTGAGGAACCTGGTAAAAGGTGCAATTTCATTTAACAGTTGCCATATTCTGCACTTGTAGGCAGAACATTGTCAAGTACAATTTTTAGAAACAATTATTAATTTTTACTAACAATCAAAGTACCTGTTATATTCATAGATTCTCGATTCTCCAATAAAATGGCATACTTGGCATCACTGATACCATTGGAATGAGGAAAGAATAGGCCTCACTTTGGAAAGTATAATGCTGAGTCCCCTTACTTTAAAGAGTCCCTGCTAAAAGCCCATTCTTCAGCGCTTCAGTACTTCCCCTCCAGGTATTATTATAAATATGTGGAAAGAATAAAGGCTGCAGGTTAGTGCTCAAACTAAACCTAACCTCCTATTCTGTAGGTATACCTACTCGGAAACTTCCCTATAGGTTGGGTGGGCAGAGTATGCAAAACTTGTCTTTCAGAACGAACGCTGGCACAATGAAATGCACTCCTAAACTCCCAGCACGTAACAAGTAACAACTTAGTACTGGGACTGGGCCCCGGCGGTGCATAGTATATTATTCAGCTACCAACCAGAGATATCGATCTGCAAAGTTTAGTGGCGATTGTTGCAGCATCCGATGCGCGAAACTTTTCGAACTTATGTATTCACACGCGGAATTTCCACTTAACCTACACGTTCAGTTAGCACGGCAGATTTGAACTACCCAGAGATTGAGACAAAATACAACATCACTGTAGTCATTTTTTTCTGTAAGTATATAAAAAAGGAATAAAAAATAAGTTACCTACAATTTACTATACATACATCCAGGGTGTTTTTTAATGTGTGTCGTGTGTCTTCTTTAATCTTTAACACCCTGTATCTCAAAAATGGAGGTATGCTTTGGCCAAGAATACCTAATTGGAAAAAATGAAAACAGAGGCGAAACTATTGATTTTAGGTACCTATGTAGTTGTTTAGACAAAGTCGACATAAAATTTAGTAGGGAGTTCAATTTTAATACTATTTATAGGGCGTTGCGTTTGAAAAAATAAGTTTTTGATATTTTTTCATAAGAGTGTTGGAGAATAAATTTTTGATCACCCTGAATAATCAATACGAAATGACTGCCTTCTCAGTAGCGTACAACATTAACCAGCTATAATAAAGCTTGGACAAAATTTGAACTTAACTGTCTTGAAGTTAGCGAGAATTTTAACAACTCCAGCAAATGTCAAAAATTTCAAGGTTGAATATCTTAGAAACTATGAGGTTTAAGTATGCAGTTCGTTAGAAGTTGCAGAAAGTTTCAGAAGTTTTATTTCGTTCGGTTCTCCAGATACTTTTAATGCACGGTCTTCGCGTCGCACCCTGTATATTACTATACCTTTGAATATGATTTGGCTTGCTTCTGGCAAATGCATTTGGAAAAATATATGCGTCATATTTAAATTTTAATAAAGAGGAAGAGGTGTATTTTCGTGCAAATTATATTTAAAAATTAGGATGAAAAAGCGCTTTCGGCTACATAGCCATCATCAGTACCACCTAAAAGAGAGCATGACACAACTTAGAGAAAAGTCAACGATTTTAATATGAGCAAGGGGAACTAAATTTCTTTGGTTATGTGATACATGTCAGGTGTATTGGAGCAACTCAGTTATCGTCTTTTTATACTTGTATTAAATTGAGTTGCTCCATTTTTCTGTACACACCTGACATGTGAGTATCACATAACCAAAGAAATTTAGTTTCCCTTGCTCATATTAAAATCGTTGACTTTTCCCTAAGTTGTGTCATGCTCTCTTTTAGGTAGTACTGATGATGGCTATGTAGCCGAAAGCGCTTTACCATGCTATTTTTTAAATATAATTTGCACGAAAATACACCTCTTCCTCTTTATTAACATTTACGTGCACGCAGCCGAAATCCTTTCAATTTATTTAAATTTTGTAAGGGAACGTGTATGAAAATACTGATACAAAAAATACGATATAGTTTTTAACCGACTTCAAAAAAGGAGGAGGTTATCAATTCGGTTGTATGTTTTTTATGTTTGTTAACTCAGAACTCCGTCATTTATAAACCGATTTGGACAATTCTTTTTTATTTGAAAGGGTATACCTACAGAATGGTCCCATTTAAATTTAAAGAAAAAATTCCACCCCTAAAGGGTGGACAAATATGGGATGAAATTTCATATTGAGCGGATTTCGATGATTCTTTTTTATTAGAAAGGGAGTACCTTGTACCTTAGAGGTGTCCCCATTTAAATTTAAAAAAAAAATCCACCCCAATTATTTTTTATTTGAAACGGTACCTATATACCTACAGAATGGCCCCATTTAAATTTGAAGAAAGATTGCCACCCGTAAGGGTGGAAAATAGGGGATGAAATTTCATATTAGACCGATTTCGATTATTCTTTCTTTATTGGAAAAGGAATACCTTAGGTGTGGTCCCATTTAAATTTAAAGAAAAAATTCCACCCCTAAGGGTAGATAAATAGGGGATGAAAGTTCATATTGGACCGATTTGGATGATTCCCATTTTATTAGAAAGGGGTTACCTTAGGGGTGGTCACATTTAAATTTGAAGAGAAATTAAATTTGAAGAGAAAAATTTCAATCCTAAGGGTGGACAAATAGGGGATGGAATTTAATATTGGACCGATTTCTATAATTCTTTCACTAAAAAAATAAGAAATAAAAAATTTTAACAAAAAAATTAAAACCGATTTCAAAAATTTGCCCGTATACACACTCCACTAAAAATTTTAAAAAATTAACAAAAAAAACACCGACTTCACAAATTTGCCATATATGCACATTTCAACTAAAATTTTAGAAATATTTTTCTCTTTCTAAATTTAGTTATCTTTGGAGTCGGTGACAGTAAGTTATGATACATGTAGGATATGATGTATCCTTGTCTATCCATTTCAGACAAGGGATGTATTCATTACTAAATAGATTTAAATTCCTTGCCTTGACTGTCACCAAATCCAAAGATAACTCAATTTAGAAAGTGAAAAATATTTCTAAAATTTTAGTTGAAATGTGCATACGGGCAAATTTGTGAAGTCGGTGTTATTTTTTGTTATATATTTTTTTAATTTTTAGTGACGTGTAATACGGGCAGTCGGTTTTAATTTTTTTGTAATTTTTTTAACGAAGTATCTTTTTCCTATTACTTTATTAAAAAGTCTGCCTCTTACTGTGAAATTGGCACAATATAAGCTGCCGCTGGATCTTATCAGACTACTAACATATTGAGTAAAATCATTGAGTAAAGGAACTCAATGGTAAAATATATAAAGACACAGAATAAATAGCGCTAGGCTATAATAATATAATAATATTCTGTGATAAAGAGCGCC
Organism: Pseudeuparius sepicola; assembly: GCA_963920635.1. NCBI lineage: Eukaryota > Metazoa > Arthropoda > Insecta > Coleoptera > Anthribidae > Pseudeuparius > Pseudeuparius sepicola. The sequence continues at coordinate 8,615,805 of OY987299.1, forward strand.
TTGACGCATTTTTTCTGCAAAGATGTTCAAGGGCTTCTTCAGCACCAATAATCTATCAAATTCGGCATATTTTTTATTACCACAAGCGAGATAAAGTCAAATATCCCACAAAGTTTTTTTTATTGTTTCTTTCGTTCATTTTTATGTGGGAGGATTTTTATGGATAAAATTTGGTAAGGTTATTGCACACAAAAAATAAACAAACAAATGTTTTGAATAAATATTTTGGGCTGAATAAATACTGGAGGTTGAAGACCCGTTTATTCCATTCATTAATAGGCAATAAAAGTGCGATTACACGTACGCAGTGCTAATATTATAGACAAACAACAAATAACCTTAAAAACACAATGAATCATGCAATCGGCAACAGGTTGTTTACACAAAAGCGTGCCATCATTTGAGATTCTTCAAACTTTATTTAGATCCTTAGTCCGGGACTTCGCGTGTAGGGACGTTTTAGAAGGCAACCAGTTATTGTTGGGAGAGGTATCGAAAGCCCAACAACACAAAGCCGGCGTAACGCGCGTAAGAAAATTAAAATTCCTCAGTTGGGTTCAGCTCAAAGTGAAATTCCCCGCCGGCCGGCTCGTTACCGACGTACGCTGGCATCGGAATTGTTGCGGTGTTCTGCGTTCTGTTTCGCCAGCAGTTACCGCACCGCTCTATAACTAACTCGCGCATCTCATTTCCAGGTGCTGTTGCGCTGGGTTCGCACCGAACGAACATAGAACGCGAATTATTTCATTTGGGCAATAGCACAGAATAAATAACTTCGCAACAGAAGCCACCTTAGTGCACGGCCACACATAAGGCGGACGGCGGAGCGGAGAACAAAGCGGAGATGTTATAGTAGGGGAGCCCACGATGCTAGAAAGAAAAAAAGGTTATATATGTACCCTTCCACCGGTGGGGGGAGCGTCTACAGGCTTTCACAAATGTAAAAAAAAAATAGTCACATAGAGATATTCGAGCGCGTCAGATATTGGTAGTGTATATGCCCCACGTGCCTCCGATGACGTAGGTATGTTAATCTGCCAGTTTGCATGGTGGGGGCGGCCGTACGGAAGGGTTAAAAATGATAAGAAAAAAATTTACTCGAGCGCGTCAGATATTCAGAAGGGATGTTAAGTGAACCCGAAAGAAGCTTCCATTCAATAGACTGACGATTCGGATGTGACGCCAGCTCGTGGCGGCTTTTTAAAAATGCAAAAAAAAATCGCCATTTTGAAATACTCGAGCGCGTCAGATTTTCATATAGATGGTTCAGCTTGATGTCCTGGTCGTGCTGATCCATAATCTGACGATTATATGGAGGGATTTTCTTAATCTGACGGTTTGCAAAAAAAATTTTTCATAATTTTTTTTAATGGATATTTGCGTTTTCTAAGAAAAATATGTTGTCTGTAAAAAATTAAGGAATTTTTGTCTATAAAACATATGCTCTTAATAATTTATTTTCTATATTACAGGGTGTTGAACGTGGACTTTTCAAATATTTTATTACCTATATTTCTTAAACTAAACAAAATTTGACAAAACGTCTAAAATAAAACTTATAGATAAAAAGCAGGTCTATCCAAATATCAAATAAAAAATGTACGTTCGCTACAAAAAAGATTCTAAGGGCGCCGCGATGCAGAGCGTCGTTTGTCAATATATTCTCAATTTTATCGTAATTTAGTCTTCGTTCGGTCCTATTTAAGACCCCGGAAGCAGATATATTTTTTCTCTTTTCGTTTGCCCACAATAGGCCAGGGACATCGAGTTTGAATAACCCTGTACATATAATACCACGAGTGCTGTGATCAGCTGTGATGGCGTGATGGCTGGCGTGTGGGAACGGTGCGAGAGAAAGAGTGAAAGGGAAAGAGAGGCGCGTAGTGGGGAATACATGCTTCACTGCAGCTAGCTGCACGCGCTAAACTTTATCGACGATTTTTGTGGAAATCGGCAGATTATATTTTTCCCGTCATCCTTAAATCCTTAAATTATTTTTTTGCAAGTTTGTGACCCTCCCACCCCCTCTCACGTCACGCTCAAATCGTCAGATTATTGAAATGCACACTTTTCAGCATGTAATTAACCCATCATATCTTAATCTGACGCGCTCGAGTATATCCATCTATCGATTTTTTTTTACTATTCTGATCGGCTGCCCTACACGCGCGGCCCTGTATAGCTTAGATATGGTGGAGGTACTCAACAGGGTGCAAGGTATCCCCCCATATGTTAATCTGCCGCGCTTGAGTAAATCCAAAAATCCCCTCTTGGGCTCCCCTACTATATGAAGTTCGACTTTTCAATGTTTCCCATTTACTTCCAACCTCTCTGCGCAATACGCCTTTGAAAGCTGTCACAATCCGCCGACTGTGTGGCCACTACCCGCACTACTCTCCGCTTTCCGCTCTGCTCTCCGCTCCGCCGTCCGCGTTATGTGTGGCCGTGCACTTAAGGACATGTGTCAAACATAAGCGAGTCTCCATTTCGAAATTGCCAGGATTTTAAACATACACTGGGTTCTTATATAATCTTTTTGCAGTGTAGATTAACGTCAAATCAAATAAAATGCACAATATTTTATCCTGTTCGAAGATAGTTTGTCTAAAAGCGAGTCTCCTTTTGACACTTGTCACTAAGGAATTGTCAAAACTTGGTTTCGAGTTATTATGCTTAGCTGTGCGGCTTTTGGCACTCCCTGGCCGCCAAAACTAAAATGTTTGAGGATAATAATCCATCGGTAAGTAATTTTGTAATTTAAATTAACTCTTGAGGCCATGTACCAAAGTGGCATAGGCGTTTGTGTAGGTACCTACTTCTTCATAATTGGAAATTTAAATTTAGAATTCCTGTATTATCAAGGATTCCTAAAATTAATGACATAAACGTGCCTTATAATTTTTTACCTGTATTCTAGGTACTGATTTCACGAAAAATGAGGATTTCTTGCTCGATTAGTTTGTCGAAACAACTCAAAGGTGCGCGCCACTGTAAAAACGGAAACGGCGTCCCTCCATATGCAGAGACTGTCCCGGTCGAGCGTTAAGCCCAAATTTGCTCCTTCCTAGGGTTCTTATGAATAAAAAACAGGAGGGAGTCCATTATTCTGACATCGGACATGGTGGTTTGTGGGGTTTAGATACTTCTTCGTTGTATACAGGGCGATTCAATTTTATTCAAGGACACTTCAACACGTGGTATAACTTTTTATTCACGGTCGCCTCGTTATCTAGATACCGAGTGTTTAAATTCCCAAAAATGTTAACGTTTAATTTTTTATTTTTCCAATCGTTAAAGATATTCAAACGAGATTGAGTACACATAGCACGAATTGATCATGTGTCATAAAATAAATGCGATAATAATAAGTTTCCCAAATATAGCCAGTGGCGGAGATAGACAGTGTATCCCCAGATGGGGTACCGCACTCTTGTATAGTTTCTTATATTTGATTTTTTGAGAAAAAGTCATTCTTGATAAAAAGTTTTGCTTGTACTTAAAATAAGATTGGCATGGAAAAAGTTAACATTATTTATGCTGGGTGACCAGAAAATTGAAAAAACGTTAATTAACATAAGAGTAAACTGCCTCTATTTGTAAAGATACTGAAAAAAGTTACTTAGGTGTAAAAAATGTTAAAGCGTAAGGCCTACTTTGATATTTTGATTTTTTTTCTTGTTTTTCTTCGATTAAATGTTTTTCTGTAAATAATATGACAAAACTGTATTAACAAAAGTTACTTAGAGTACTAAACTATGTACGATGAAAAAATTTTGACAATCCCGGCCTACTTTGATTTTCTTCCAATATTTTCCAAAATACAAAGTAGGCCTAGAATTGTTAAATTTTGTCATCAGGCGCAGTTTTCCATTCTGGGTATCTTTTGTTAATACAGTTTTGTCATACTATTTACAGAAAACCATTTAATCAAAGAAAAACAAGAAAAAATCAGAAAATCAAAGTAAGCCTAACTCTTACGTAAGTAATTTACTACGCTGAATAAATTTTCTTTATAACTTTTTTCAGTATCTCTACAAATAGAGGCAGTTTACTCTTATGCTAATTAACGTTTTTTCAATGTTCTGGTCACCCAGTATAAATAATGTTAATTTTTTTCCATGCCAATCTTATTTTAAGAACAAGCAAAATTTTGTATTCTCGAAAAATCAAATATAAGAAACTTTACAAGAGTGCGGTACCCCATCTGGGGACACCCTGTATGTATAGGTACACTACATATTTGTTTTATTAAGAAAAATGCTGTGTGCAGAATTTTCTTTTATGCTCTTCAATATTTTTTTATTCTAAATAAAAATCGTCTCTTGACATTTTTTTGTATACCTGCCAGAATTTTACGGGAGAACCAATATTTATCGTTTATTGCTTTTTTGGAATGCAAAGAGACTACTTGGGTCCGACAAAAAGCTTTGCCATTTGTTCAATGTATTTATCTGCGTTTTTCCTTGGGCGCACCCCGTAATCTCCAAATAACAACAGGAAATAAAATGCTAATAAAGGAAATTATAAGCCATAGGCGGAGAGTGTATTGTAAAATGGTTTGTTTGCAGTAAGGAAATTAAAAAAATTATTCATTTATTAGGCATTGTTTTTACCTGTTCTTAAAACTAACCGAACCATTTTGCAAAAATATTAAATTTTGAGATACTAATAAAACAATAAACTATTTGATATTTATAATAATGTTGGCAATACAATTTCACATAGAGAATTTTATTTTATTAAAATAATATTACAATTCAAAATACAAAGGATCGTCTTCCGAAAATTCGGAAGAGTCGTCATGTTCTAAGGCGATAATAAGAGACTCAATTTCCAGAGTGTCGTTAATCAATAACAAGATTCCACATTTTATTTTCTTCCGCAATAACATGTTATATCGCATTTCGCCAACTTCCTGCAGTAATAATGTCCAGTGAATTGATCATCAGCTGTCGTACATCATTAAGCTTATAAGTAGTGTAATGTCTTGCAAAATATCCTTTAAGTTGGGCCCATATAAGCTCTATGATGTTTTGACAATAGAAAAACAAAATTCAACAAAAATAAAAGTGGTTTACGTTCATTTTATGGTAGGTACGATATTTTTTATCCGTGCTATCAATTCCTTTCGAATACACTATAAGTGCTACACGTTACTGTTCTTTTCTCTTCTTTGTTCTTACACTAAAGGTACAGATGGTGTAAAAAACTATTTGTACTTACTAGTCTAAAATACACTTTGTCGCAATTCGTTTAAATTTTTTGATTTTTTTAAATGATTGCATTTCGTTGGCCGCCGCAAATGAATCGGTGCCGTGGCCGCCTCGCCGCGGACATTGCGACCGAATTAATGACGTCATCGGGCGAAAACAATGGCGGCCGCGCGGCCACAATGGCGCGCCCGCCCCACTCCGGCGTATGCCCGGACCCCGGGCTGCGATTTGTTTCAAACCGGGGGATTTGGCGGCTCCGCACTGGTATTAGCGGCGTAATCACCGAGGCGAAACTAGATGGATGTAGTAGATATATATGCCGAGCTGTAGGTACAGTTGTTTGTTGGTTAGTTAGGTTATAGTGTATTCGAAAGGAATTAATAGCACAGATCAGGTACCCTTTAAAGTAAGGGGACCCAGCATTATACTTTCCAAAGTGAGGCCGTTTCTTTCCCCATTCTAATGGTCTCAATGATGCCAACTATGCCCTTTTATTGGAGAATCTATGGACATAACAGGTACTTTGATTGTTAGTAAAAATTAATATGATTTCTAAAAATTAGACTTGACAATGTTCTGTCAACCAACACAGAATATGGCAAGTGCCAAATGAATAAAATTTATTTTATATTTGAATTTGGTTTCCTGCAATTATTTCCAGGAATTTAAGTAAGGTAAGTCAGTGTTGATTTTGCTTATTTGAGAATTTTTCGCTATTGCACCTTGTTACCAAACCATTTGTAATATGTAGGTATAATAGGTACGTACTTGAACTTTCTTCCCTTGTTGAATCTATCTACCCAAAGAACTTTCACAGATTTTGGGATGGACTAATACGATTAGGTCTTGTACATAGTTCTAATCATGTAGTTTTTCTCGGTGCTCATTTTTGTAATTTTATTTCTCTCCCAAGGTACCTCACAAACGTAAAATAAACTTATAGTTGTAGATAAAAACTGTTTAAAAAAGACCTGACTGAAGCTACCTGCTTAATAATTTAATATTTAGGAAATACCATTTTTGTTTTGAACTACTTATACGTAATGCCCACGTAATGGGAATTGTAGGATAACTAAAGGTGAGACAAGAAAAATCTGGTTGCAATTATTGGGACTACTACAAGCGACCGCATTACCTTTAACTGACTATCTGGAAGTTAGAAAACTTAAAAATTGTGAATTATGATGGGAAATATTTTGCCTCCTTTGGAATCTATGGCACTGGCATGTCACATAAAACTTGATGGCAGTTGGACACTGACATAACATAACCTTGTACCAGCCCACTTATGTGGTCTCCTTGGAGATATACAGAAAACAAGGCTTCACTTTTCCTATGACATGCTGGGTCCCCTTATTTTAAAGAGTCCCTGGCACAGATAAAGTTCCAGGGCCATAAAATGATCGTAAACGACAGGCGGCGTCATTTTATTTTATTATCATTAAAGGGCGGAATATATGCAAATTGCATATATATGCATTTTTTGCATATTTTATTCAATTTCGCAAAACATTGCATATTTCTGGAAAAACTATATTTTTGTGCATGTTTGCATGTTTTTCCTATACTTATTTATAGATATAAGATATAACCAAGATTATGAGAGGCCAGAGACAATTCGCAGTGTGTGGTGCAAAGTCAAGAAATCCTGAAAAATGCGGATGTAGCTAACCAACTTGTTTTTATTAAAGTTAATTTTAGTTTTATACCAGATTATAATTCTTTCATTAGAAAGTAGAAATTTAGGTTTAAACGAATCGATTGATTTTGTTCAAACATTTTCCGCTAAATGTACAAAGGTTCCCGGTGATGTAGGTATTAAAGTTAGAAAAAAACTAGATGCTACGATGCTACTGTAGAAAAGAATGAAGGGTTCGAATCTTTAATGGCAGTAAAGAGTATTTTTGATGGTAAATCAACCAACGAAGTTGCACCTTGGCCTTATATCTTACTACCCAAATTAAAATATTGTCCTATTACATCGGCAGATGTTGAGAGAAGCTTTTCTACAGTGTGTCTGGTTTTTCGTGTTAACACCCCTGAAAATCTAAGTAGGCTAGGGGAATTGAACGGGGCAATTTTTTTTATAAATATTTGCGAGGTATTGGTTTGGCATTGCCGCGAAATCCTGGCCTACTGCGATTTTTTAAAAATGATGCATATATATGCAAATGGAATTTCAGGGACATATTTATAAAAAAATTGACCCGTTCAATTCCCCCAGCCTACTTAGATTTTCAGGGGTGTTAACACGAAAAACTAGACACACTGTATATATAAACATATTTTTAACGACAGAAGGCAAATATTTTTATTGGAAAACTTTGAAAGGTATTTAATCATAAATTCCTACTATCAAAGAAAATGGTACTTGCGTAGTACCATTTTCTTTGCTACTATACAATTTCAAATTAGAATGTTTTTATAATTTTGCTTTAAAATACCTATAGTATTTTACGAGGTATTTTATGTATTTGTTTTCCTTTAATTTTTCTTAAAATAAACCTTTTCTCTAAAACCAGTTTTGGTGTTTTTTATGGTATTTGTACATGTAAAATAAATGCATATTATTGCATATTTGGCCAAATAAATGCATATTATTGCATATTTGGCCAAATAAATGCATATTATTGCATATTTTAAACAAAAATGATGCATATATATGCGCATATTTCGATTGAAATTAAATGCATAATATATTCCGCCCTTTAATTATCATTGTGTAAAATGGAAAAATTATCTTTAAAAATATGGTTGTTGTCTAACAAATGTGTAGCATATGCTGAACCGAAAGTATATTTTCATGATCGGTTGCAATTTACTGTTGAAATCAGGGGCGTGCGGTGACATTTTAAGTAATGGAAGCAATGTTTAAAAACTTACCTATTTGTAATGTAATTCGATTCCTCGATCACTTTTTGCGAATTCGTCAATGACGTCATCATAAAAACGTCGGATGCTCTAACATGTTCTGGAGAAGTATATTCTCAATAGACAACAGCGATATCTGTGAAAGTCATTCATTCATTTTTGTGGTTAAATTTTTCATAGGGGGTTTTGCTCTTCCGTTTGTAATTAATTGAAGCTTATCCGCAAAATTTAATGTTGAATATCCCTTTATTATTAAGGCATACACTACACATTCACACACACTCTTCTTACTTAATAATTGTCTAACTTTAACATTTTGAACGTCATTCCCGACAGCCGAAATTGACGGTATTTGCATGTCCACGTCCGCATTATTGTCTTCCATATCGCCCGAGATACGACGCGCGCGACGCACCGACGCAGATCAAAACCAACTAAACTATACAAAGAACCTACTGCAACGATAGCTTCCACGCCCGCTTAAAACAGACGTCAGCCAGTGCGGTGGAGGTGGAAAGTTCAATAACCTCTCGACTATCGAACGCTACAGAAAAGCTAGCGACCCGCATAGCTTACATTGTACTGTACTGTCGCTCGGTAGGATGGGAGCAGTCGGAGTCAACGCCGCATTTGCTATAGGCATAACATATTGTAGATTTGATATATTTATGATATATAAGATATTTTTTAGCGTTTTTGATATACCTAGGTAACTAAACTAATTGCTTCCTGTTTAAAAATTCAAAAATTATATTTTATCATTTTACATTGTTTTGGTTTAGGGGAAGCACTGCTTCCCTTGCTTCCATGAACTGCACGCCCCTGGTTGAAATAGAAAATGATAAAAAAATATAATTTCTTGATGTTAATGATGGCTCAACCAGAACTAATTGGTAACAAAAAACAACTTTTTTTGAACGTCTTCTCATTTTTTATTCCGAACATCCCCTTAAACAAAAGATTAATTTAGTCAGTAAAACCCATTCTTTTGACCTTCCCGCCATTTTGAAAATGCAAATACAGGGCCGGCTGCGATTTTTTTATACCCCCGATTTTCACGAAAACCATTTAGAGATTTTTTTATTTAAAATCTGACCCCACAGCATTAATCAGAACACCCCGAAACCCTTATATACCAAATTTGAGTAAAATATATACAGGGAGTTCCATTCTGCAGGGTGCCAAAGTTGAGTAAAATAGGAATTTGAAAGGCATCTGCCAAGTCAAGTGTGCCATAATATATATTCAAAACAGTTGAATGGTCAATAGGACCACTCAAGGTGTCGGTGTGCAAAGGTCCAATAGAAAATATACAGAGTGTTCTTATCTGTGCCATCTCAAATTAGGGAATTTTTGGAACTTTATACGGGTTAAAAATCGATTATGTCAAAACCGTTCCACACACTATAAACGAACCAAATCTAAAAAATACAGAAGCCTGCCAGTCAGTAAGTCCATATCAGTTAAGGTGGCTGGTGTGCCACAACAGGAAAGGCACAGAAAATGTATCATCTTATCTTAGACATCAGTGACTTTATTAAGAAAGGTCCAATAATTTATATTGTTTTTATTTGCTGGTTGTCATTTTTTAAAGAAATAAATTACTTTTGTGTTTATTAATATTTTTTCAATGATTCCAAAGCACTTCTGACCAGTATAAAGTTTAATAAAAATTCAGAATTTTGAGATGGCCCAGAGAAAAATACCCTGTATATTTTTGTAGTAAATCTTTTCACACCAACATTTTGAGTGGTCCTGTTGACCATTTAACTGTTTTAAAGGGATTCTATGGCACACTTGACTCGCCACATGTCTTTAAAATTCCTATTTTGCTCAAATTTGACACCCTACAGAATAGAGCTCCCTGTATATTTTTTGTTGAAATTTGGTATATAGAGGTTTTGGGGTGTTCTGATTAACGTTGTGGGATCAGATTTTAAATATAAAAATCGCTAAATGGTTTTCGTGAAAATCGGGTGTATAAAAAAATCGCAGCTGGCCCTGGATTTGCATTTTGAAACAAAAAAAAGTTTATGCGATTATCTCCAAAAATGAAGATTTTACAGATTTGTACAGTTGGACACCCTGTAGAAAAAATAGAACCTATATTTCTGAAATTATATTAATTATTAATAATATTTCGTATTTAGTACCTATATACACACTTAAATTTGCGAATAGGGAATTAAGAACCCAAAGACAAAATAAACCAAATCCAAAACTTACAATTTTGCAAAACTTGTAAACTATGTAAATAATTTTTTATATGATCGTTATAAAAACTTTACTTTTTTTAACCTTTTTAAATGCCTAAAGTATATCTTTTCTTAAAAATGTTAAAAAAAAACTTACTTTTTTTCACTCTGAGCAGTTTAGGGTGAAAAAAAGTTAATTTTTTTCACTCTAAACTTCCTTACTACGTTTACATGGAGTTTGGAATCGAATTTAGTGTAAGGCAGTTTGGTGTTTTCATAAATGGTAAATGTGGCGTTAAATCCCGAAAATAAGAAAATTTATTTTGAGATTCAAATCAATCTCAAAATCTCTTCATGCGGTTTTCAATAATTCTAGAAACATATTCAAATCGATTTCAATACTATGTGTAAACGTAGTGAGACCGCGATCTAAATAATATAATCCTCGTAATTGAAAACCATAATGCATTTATATGCCCTTTAGTATATAACACAAAAATCCCATCCCAAATATTTAAATGTTTAAGCACGATCGTATAAAAAGTAATGTATGAAACTCATGCATAAAGTGTCTTTTTTTCATTCATGGGATTGCGCGCACTCACCTGCGGTTCGTGCGCGCAACTTTCCCATTCATGAAAAAAAGTACTAGTTACTTTATGCACTTGTTGCATAAATAACTATTGTTTGCTCATGGGTACACACTTATGCATATTTTTACGTAAGCCTAGGTTTAGTTAGGTATATCTTGCGTTATTTAAACGGAAAAAGTAAAATATCTGCATTTTGATTATACATATTATGCTTTTTATTTTTCCGCTAAAGCTATTCCTATTGTGCATAATGGAAAATAAATATAGAGGTGCCCCTGCATTAATTTATGATCGCGACGACTTCAAAGGTGTGATCCGATTTATAGTCTCTAGACTTTGATTATAATGGTGTACCGTATTCTAAATACATCAACGAAGGACTGGTTTGGTAAATATTCAATAAAATACACATATCGTTTAAAAGTTTCACACTCTGTATCTTTTTTATAAGGCCCCCAAATAAAAAGTTTATAGGACAAACTGACAAAATTTTTCGATGTTCTTCTGATGCTATAGGAGTTTGTTCCCTTAAAAGTATGTCACCCTGTATATATATCTACAGGAGTACAGGAGACACGCGGCATTTGACTGTCGCCTCATATAGTAAAATTATTTTAAGAAGTCCTCACTGGGACTGTCAAATGGTAATTTCGCCATCCTAAGTTGGCATTAATGCAGCAGAAAAAGCAACCGGGTCATAAGCCCAGGTCAGTAACGAGCCCATTTGCACAATGAATAACTACTAATTACACGAACAAGAACAACATAGATAACGGTAAAACTCATGAAACGTATAATACCCGCCAATATTTTCACTGCCCAAAGTTTGAACCCTTTTGAACGATCCGGAAAACCTTCACTGTCACTTTCACAACACCGAAACAAAATTTGCCTGAGTCCGCCCCATAGACGCTGGCGCAAGTGGCTGATTTTAACAAAATACCAAAATGAAAGTGTTTCCATGACGTTTGAAATTATTATTAAAATGAGTTGTAGTCATAGTTATTTTTATTTGTAGAGGTATAATCGTGATTGGCAATAGGGTTTTTATTTTATTATGTTCTTTTTTCATATCACTTGGGTAACTTTTCACATCAGAAATCAATGAGTGACGTCATTAACTAGTTGAGACACATATACCACAGTTATACCCATGGTTAACAAAAAAATCCTAGGGATTTTGTGGAGAATGTCATCTGACAAAATCGGGACTTCTTACAGTAATCGGGGTATAGACTTCGACCAAAAAAAAAAGACGAAGAGCGAGGCATCCAGTTCATCGGCCAACTGGGCGTGGCCGGTTAATTGAATCATTTATTAAGTTATAATTGCGCGTCACATTCAGAATTTCGCCCAATTTAACGTATTGTGGCGACGATAAGATAATAGTGGGCTGGGCGTCCAATTACCGGACGAATAAAAGACGATCGCGTCACGGCCGCCTAGGCATCGTTGGGCGAGACGGCTGGTCTGCTACTATCTCAAATTATTTTAAGAAGTCCTTACTGGGACTGTCAATTGGTAATTTCGATATCCTAAGTTGGCGTCAATGCAGCAAAAAATGCAACCGGGTCATAAGTTCAGGTCAGTAACGAGCCCATTTGCACTAATAACACGAAAAGTTACAAGAACAAGAACAACACAGATAACGGTAAAACTCACGAAACGTAGAAAACCCGCGAATATTTTCATTGCCGAATGTTTGAACCAGTTTGAACGATCTGGAAAACCTTCACTGTCACTTTGACACACCGAAGCTAAATTTGCCTGAGTCCGCCCATAGACGCTGCGAAAAGCAGCTGATTATACCAAAATGAAAGTGTTTCCATGACGTTTGAAATTATTATTAAAATTAGTTGTATACCTAGTTCTTTTTATTTATAGCGGTATAATCGAGATTGCAATAGGGTTTTTATCTTATTATGTTCTTTTTTTTCGTATCACTTGGGTAACTTTTCACATCATAAATCAATGAGTGACGTCATTAACTGGTTGCGACGCATATACCAATATTATACCCATGGTTAACAGAAAATTCCTAGAGATTTTGTGGAGAATGTCATCTGACAAAATCGGGACTTCTTACAGTAATCGGGGTATATCTCAAGGTGAGCAAAACAGATTATTGGCAATGGTGACGTAGATAAACTGAGGAACTGAAGCATTTGTAGGTTACCTATGTGTTGGGCGATTTGAAGTTTCTGTTGAAGATTTTATTAAAGTGATAATCAGGCGCGGCTCGTGAGTTATTAAGTTATTAGTAAAGGTGGGTCAAATCGGGGCAAAGAGCAAAAAAAAATACATACGCCTTGAGATATCAAGTCAAGTTCAAGTCAAGTAGTAATTTTCCAATATCAAGTCAAGTATTTATTTTTCAAGTAATTGAAAAATCAAGTTTTTCTTGAAGCTACTTGATTACTTGATTTTTTATTAGTTTCAAATTTTATTATCAGTTAGGACAGTTAGGTAATTAATAATAATAAACCTTTGCATTGCACACTTTTTTGCAAAACTAGGAAAGAACAAAAATAAACTATTTCAAGTCCATACCAAAACTATGTGTATAATCTGTGTAACATAGACAACAAAAACTTCTATTTGTTTCACATTGACACCGTTCAAAGCACTTTTTAATGTTATCATTTTCCATCCACGACTTAAGGCTCATGAAGCATCTAGTGGATTTGGCGCTTAAACGCGTGATCGTTTCTGTCTCTGTCAGCTCGGAGCTCGGGCAACTACTACGCGAGCGCGAACCAGAGATACGGAGGTGGGGAGAATGAGCGTGAAGCTGCGCGAACAGACTAATTTTGTCTCGCGCCATTTTGAAGACACTTTGCCCAGTTTATATACGTATATTAATAAAAGCCTTCAATTTAATCCACCTAATCTATGTAGTAATAAATGTAATTGGTGCAGAAAGTTACGGCACTGAGAACTGATAAAAGTAAACAAACCTATTGGAAAATCCTTACCGGAAATAAGATATTCCCTCACTTCTTTCTCTTGTAAAATTCTTACAGTCTTTCACAGAACACGACATAAAATCAAAATTACTTCGAAAACTCCAAATAAAAACAGGTAAGCACTCCGCACCAGCCGGTAAAATGTCAAAAGTGTCTTCAAAATGGCAGATTGTAGACGAAAATCATGATGCGCAGTAGGGCAAAGCGCGTTCTCCTCTCCTCTATCTATTTCTCTGACGCGAACGTATAAGCGTATAAGCTTTCCACGATCAGAGGTTCCCAACAATCCCAACCAGTGTTCCGCCCGCTGATCACCTGGGGATCATTAAATTCAGGTCCTCGAAATAAAGTTAGAGGACTTTTTCGCTGGAGTGAAGTGTGGAATGTGGGACAAGGGACAAGTAAAAATTTATTTTTAAATCCTCAAACTATCTATTTCGGACTTAGGGGCCCTTACCTACACACACCGAACAAAAAAGTTCTAGTGGTACCTATTCAAAGAAAGGTTGAGAACCCATGCTATAGATAAATGTTCCGATTTTAATCGATTGCCCATTGAAAACTCAACTAGTTTTGCGCTATATAATCACTTAGATTATGTGGAGCTTGCAGAAATGGTTCATGCGTTGTTGCGTTGTTTATTCTGTATAAACAAGGGTGTTAGTAATATAGATTCGTAATTCGTAATTAAGATCAAGCAATATCAAGTAGATTGAAATTACTTTATATCAAGTCAAGTAATAACTAGTTGAAATCAAGTCAAGTCAAATATGTAATTTGTCAAAAGCTTGATTCTCAAGTCAAGTCAAGTTATTTTTTAAAATGTCAAGCTACTTGACTTGATGAAACCCTAATTATTATGAAAAATAATACCTAATGTGGATATAATTCACTCATTATTTAGAAATTCGGTAGGTAACTATTTCCAATGGTATAATCCACCCCCGATTTTCTTGAAATTTTGGCTACCTCCCCGATCAGGCGTAGTTTTCGAGAAAAAATGAATTTTCAAATTTTCTCTTGACGTCCCGGATTTCACGACGATATATTTGTGGTTGTAATCGGGATGAATTTTTACTGTACGTAGCTGAAACTAATCACCACACTATTTTGCAACATCGAAACTTAGCGGAAACTCGCGGAAAAACCGAAATTTGGAAAGATTTTTGCCGTGTTTACGTACGCTATTTTCGCCCATGCCCGACATTCGGCGCGCGCCGACGTACTCTCTCTACTTTATTACTCTGTACTCTGCTTACGCCTTTGTAGGCGGTTTCATATAGCACTCGACTGCGATCGCAGTGATTGTTTGGTGGGCGAGGTTCCCCTGCCAAGCGAATATCAATATGATCGGAGTACACTGTTATCGCAGATACTGTTATAACTAGAAAGAGGTATTTCTAATTGTCAAATGAAAAAATGTACCATCTAATCGAATTATATCGATGCAATGAATGCCTATGGGACATTTGAAGTCACCTCAATATATTGTTCGTATGGGAGACGTGTTAAATTTTGGAAATCTTTGTCTACTGTTAACAAAATTCAATTAAAACATGGTCTGCTTAATAAAGGCGTTTTCACTCAATACCTTTTCTTCTTATATTTACGTCTAATATTTAACATTAACTTTTTTTAATCAAAACGCACATGATAGCATACACTTTTCTTTTTCGGCGCCATTTTTGTAACTACTACTGTCAACACACTTTTTCAAATATTGTGAAACACCACATAGGTAACAGTTCTGCTATATCAGTTGAACTGTGATTGCAGTTGGCTGTCGAAGATTTCGTCATCTACTTGTATCTTTTCGGCTTTAGAGCGGGCGCGTATGCTGTTGTCTCTGTCTCACTTGCAATGCATTTATCCTTGTGGATTGCCATAATAACCCGTGAGGTCAATTTAAAATACGGCCAGGCGGCTGCGGATAGGAATGAATTATTATTAGACATCAATCTCGACACCATTAGTAACAATTGGGAAGTATTTGCATGAAAATATAATGGCATTTTTTAAAATTAATATTAAACATTGAAAAAAATTTGAAATGAATTATATGGGTCATTGACCAAATGACCTTATGGGGAAGCCGGGCCTGGTGATAATTAGCATAAATACTATACTTACAGCATGATTTCGTTTTCGTTATCACTTAATCACTTAATCCCATCACTAAAAACCCCTCTGTTTTGAAATGGAAATGGAATACTGTAAAGTATATTTCATTACGAGTCTGGAAATAAAGATTTTTCCGTGCGCGCGTGACAAAAAGTCATGCAAGCACGGAAAAATCTATTTCTGGACGTGTAATGAACGATATTCTTTATTATACTTCTTTGAAAACTTAAAACATTTTTTCGGCATATTATAATAAATTTAATTGACAAAAAATAAACAATGCAGACAATATAGTGTTTGGTATGTATGTTTCCGTGGTTACTCTCAAATTATTTCAAAGGTTGTAAATTAGTTATTGTCAGATAAGGTAATAAAACGTCAAAAATATTACAGAAATGTATCTAAATATTGAAACACTTACGAATTAAAATACAAAATAGGTACATGTTAAATATCAGAGAGCATATTATAGAGTTTCTTAAATTTAGTTTACTTTGCTGTATATTTCTATTTTAAAGCCATATATTCGGTATTTTTATTCAGCGCACGGAAAGCTTTTCCATCTTTCATTATTGCTAAAACAGATGAAAATTAGGTGTTTTCAAAGAAGTATAATAAAAACAATGGAGTAGGTACGTGGCATCACTCAAAAAATATTATCAAAACTTTGTTTTACTCGCAAAATCGTAATAGTAGCTTTGTTTGCTCTCTGTCAGAAATGTCTTACATTAGCTCGCACATGCGCAGTACTATTTTGCTTTGCAGTACTCTTCAGTAGGAACCACTTGAGAATTTGTATGAGGCACATGCACAGATAGGTACTGAAAAAGCTTCCGGAGTTGTTTTTGTTGTTTATAGTTTTGGTAATTCTGTCCTAAAAAAAAACCTAGTGAAAGGACCCGCTTTTCTAGTCGGTTGCACCGATAAATCTCCATCTCCGTATCCAAGGCAAATGAATATTGAGCAGCAGCTTTATGCTGATAGACATTCGACAATGGCATTTTCCGCTTAGCTAGGCCACTTCTTTTCCCCGTTTTCCCGCGTGGCCTCCGTAAATACCGAAAAGTACGGCTTTTACAAATGGGACCGAAACCTATTACACCTGTAATGGGGGTAAATAACTTTCTGAACGGCCCGCGCGGTGGCACGAGGTTAGATAATAAAAAGGTATTTTAGAAACACGAGAAGCTACAATCGTTGACTAACGTATAGTTCAACGCACGAAAGAAAACGTTTCTAAAGAATGCGGGCAGCGTTGCGAGATTTCCTATACGAGTAGTCGTTATTTATTGGCGAATACAAGTTTTAGCATATTGAAGCCGAATTTATGAACTCTGTAATACCGAAAAAATAAAGCTCGCATCACGCCACCCCTTACTCATTTTTGTTTATCATTTATTTTTAACGCGGTGTAATAAAACACCTATTATATTTTTTCTACATCGTCGCGTCTTCCATCGCCTTTGAAATACGGCAACAAAGCAGCGAACCGGCCGACAAAACCAGTTAGCCAACGCGTTTTGTGCCTGTTTCTATAGTACGTAAAGTTAACTGCGTATTTGGGCTACCACACACGCTCACTTTTTCGGCCGCCGGCAAGCTTGGCAGAGAGCTCAATGGCGTTTCATATGTTCGGGAGTTAACGTGCGCAAAACGAGTAAACAGGGAATAACGTCGCATTCTCAATCACGAGAATTAATTGCCAATGTTATAAGGGTTTGCCTTTCTCCTTAGTCTATGGCATCACCGTTAAGAATAATACTAACTATAAATTAAATAACAATTATATGAAAATTAAGTCAGTGAGTTACACAAAATTGAGCTACGCCCCTGAACTATGACTAATTCTATAATATTTACGAGTTCTCCCCCTTGCGTCGCACGCATTCTGCCGTAAGGATGACTATATTAGTAAAGACTGCTCACGTCCGACAGTTTTTTGGTTCACCGTGCGTTTTCCGAGTACAAAAAAACAATGCAAAATATACTAAGGTAGTACTGGAAGTTTTTTCTTGTGTAGCAAGCAGATTTTACTTATACTATGGCCAGTCTATGGTACAACAAGCAACCAGGTACCTATACAAGAGCACGAACTGTGAATAGAGTTCGGCCAAAGCGGCTTCTACGGCCCACAGCGCGAACGGCGAGAGAAGCCGAGTTCTTCCGCCTGTCTTCGTTCGACTCGGCATTACTGGCGATTGAGCCTCGCCGCGCATCGAAAATAAGAAATCGATTTATTACAGTGACATAAATGTAGATAAAAGGTAGGAAGAAAACTAAATAAATGATTCGTATGTGAAAATATAACAAAATATAAGAAATAAAACTGTGGCAACAATGGTATACGAGTTAATTTGTGCCAATATCATGAGCTTATTTAAATAGTGTTATTAATTAAATTGATGTCCTATGTCCTACTCCAAAAGAAGTTCGAATTAATTTTTTAATACGACCAAAAAATTACAAATTTGGTACGCATCCGTGGTTGATGCAAAAAATGCAGGAGATACTTTTTGGTGAGAATTAATCGCTCTTTTGGAATAAAGTTTCAAATTTGATTTTGGACAGGGCCGTATCTACTAGTTATTTTTTATAATAATGGAAGAGAAACCCAAAACTTCGCCACTGGTTGCTCGTGGGCATCCATGTTATCACTACCATGCTACCCTATAGAAGTATAGAGTAGTGCTGCATACGAAATTTGGTTTAAATATCTCCATTGGTAGGCTCAACACCTTGTATCTTTAAAACGAAGCGTTACGGACCTATGTTAACATGAAAATTTTCTTTTCAAATAATTTTTTCTATCGACTGTTAAAGTCCTGCTACAAAAAGTAAACCACCCTGTATTTATGTGATATGTTCATATTAAGTAAGTGTAATCGTCATATTGACTACGTTCACGATACACTTACCCACGGTATGTCATTGCGCATCTTGTGACGTCAGTTGCGAATCAGAATTTAAATTGCTCCATATGTTTTACACAGCAATAGATACTTTTTTATGGGTTTTTGCTTATTTCTTTTAAATAAAATAAAAAATATGTAGAATTTATTACTAGATAAATGAATGAATATTCTGTTGATAAAAAACACATTTTTTAATTTGATACGCTGACTGCACAATACGCTGACTGCACATCCCGGCATTTCTGGCCTATTTCAAAACACTGTCGAGCTGGACTGATGACGATCAGTCAGTTGTTTACACTTTTTTTCTTGGCACATTAAACTGTAAACTATAAAAAATGGTAAAACACAACCGCAGCCGCTGCATTATTTAGAATTCGTGATTCGCAACTGACGTAGATGCGCAGAGTTGCCTTGTTTTCGGATTCGTTAGTGACATACCGTGGGTAAGTGTATCGTGACTACGTTTATCTCGTGACAACTCGATCGGATTGAAATGGATCCGATTGAGTTATGTCAAATCTTTTTTATTACATTTCTTTGAAAACACCTTATTTTCATCTGTTATAGCAATTTATGAAAGATGGGGTTTTTCGGGCTAGCGCACGGAAACAGCGCATGGAAATACTTTCCGTGCGCTGAATAAAAATACCGAATATATGGCTTTAAAATAGAAATATACAGCAAAGTAAACTAAATTTAAGAAACTCTATAAATATGCTCTTTGATATTTAACATATAGGTACCTATTTTGTATTTTAATTCGTAAGTGTTTCAATATTTAGATACGCATTTATGTAATATTTTTGACGTTTTATTCACCTTATCTGACAATAACTAATTTACAACAAAGCACCTTTGAAATAATTTGAGAGCAACCATGGAAACGCATCATACATACCAAACACCATATTGTCTGCATTATTTATTTTTTGTCAATTAAATTTATTATATGCCGATAAAATGTTTTAAGTTTCCGTTTTCAAAGAAGTATAATAAAAAATATCGTTCATTACACGTCCAGAAATAGATTTTTCCGTGCTTGCATGACTTCCCGTGTTCGGCTGCGCCTCACACGGGAATATGTCACGCGCGCACGGGAAAATCTTTATTTCCAGACTCGTAATGAAATATACTATTATAATTCTACGTTTACATCATCAGTATTGAATCCTACGGTTTTCAATCCTCTCTATGGACATTAACTTCTTATACTTATTCCACAGTAAGTTGGTGCACATTCTGGCCAACTCCTGTTTGGAAACAGCGGCTTGACTTGAAATTTTAAAATGACTACGTTTATCTCGTGACAACTCGATCGGATTGAAATGGATCCGATTGAGTTATGTCAAATCTTTCATAATTCTACGTTTACATCATCAGTATTGAATCCTACGGTTTTCAATCCTCTCTAGGGACATTAACTTATTATACTTATTCCACAGTAGGTTGGTGCACATTCTGGCCAACTTCTGTTTGGAAATAGAGGCGTGACTTGAAATTTTAAATATGATTAAATTTCAATCGGTAGGGTTTATGCCGTCTAGTTGAGTCCGCTCCAGTGAATTCAAACCTCTCTCAATCGGATCGAACGCGTCGAGATAAACGTAGTCATAGATTGAATTTCAATCTGTAGGGTTTACGCCGTCTATTTGAGTCCGCTCCAGTGAATTCAAACCTCTCTCAATCGGATCGAACGCGTCGAATAAACGTAGTCTATACCACAGAATTATTTTTCATTTTGATTTAAATATATGACACAGGGTTCAATAACAACTAACATCTCTCAATATGTCAAGTGGTTTAAATTTAAAAAATGCCATTTCTGGTGACTAGATGAGAAATGACCTTAGTATACATCGTTTAGCCATCAACGAATTTTCCGATAATCGTAGTGAACTGTAAAACAAATAAATTAAGTAATGGCAAAACATTTCCTTCTGGTAGAAATTCAAACATGGATTTCAAAACTCCTTATAAAAATCTCCACAAGTTGAGGTAAAGAAAATTAGCTGCAACCTTCCGGCCAACAGCAGAATGCTTTGCGTTGGCATCTCTACCAGAAGAATAATTTGATCAATATGTCATGGTAATATTTCACTTCCTCGACTTATAAATTGTTATTTTTGTAAAACCAGCTTAAATCGTTATGAATTTGACGTTCTTAGGAACGATATCTTTCTACAACAAAGTAGACATTAAAGCATTAAAGCAAAACAGTGCTCAAAATAGGTACTTTGCGCACTATGATCACAGAATTGTCTAATAATTAATTATCAATCGGGTAGTTTCGAACGATTTCAGCTTACTTTTTATATTTAAAACGGTTGTAGAAAAAATATTGTATGCAAAAATATTGTAAGCGCCTTTAGCGCACCCGAATGATATTTTGACTAGGCTCTCTGCTTTACCAAAACACTTACATTCTCGTGCGCTAAAGTAGTGCTTTGTACATAGTTGCATAAATTACTATTTTCAGAAAATAATCTTATAGTAGCGGTACTGAAACTGAAAAACGGGTTGAAATTTTAATTAGCATCAATATTTAGGTGTTAGAGGAAGAACATAATTCATGAATCTACGTGTGGCGCATGGTCGATATGCCGGCCTCATATCAGCTGAACAAAATTACATCCAAATTAATTCACGGGGTAGGCGAGGAATGTTGCTCGGGGCTGCCCGGCCAGGGCCGGGCTCGGGCCGAAAGAATGTCAAGCACGAACATTGAGAATATGTCCACGATACCACCTGAATCCTAACTATGAGCGTCGCGTTTCAGATACATAAAAAATATGCTGCGATAGTTATGTTTCTTCTGTGGTAATATGCACAAAGGACTGCAGCTGCTCGAGGGACGCGTGCACTTCCCACTTTTCGTCATTTTTTTCGACGGGAAATATTTAATATTTACAGCTTTTATTGGCTTGGTCATTGTTGGTTGCCAACGCCGGTTGATATTTTTGGGATGTTGTTATATTATGTGCAGTGGCGTATCCAGGATGAACGTCTGGGGGGGGGGGGCATTCAGTTATAAATAACAAAACTCTGTCGATAATTTTAATGAATAAAAACAGAACAAAAACATATTTTCTAAAATAAATTAATGTGTCCGGAAATAAATGCACCAACTCGAAAAATTAAAAATAAAAATGGAAAATTTGACGAAAACTTCATATGAACATGGGTCCGCAGATGTTTGGTTTCCGAGATGCAGGGTGTTGAAATTGAAATTTTATTTTCGATTTTTTTAAGTAACTTTTTGAGACTACAAAATTTTCTTGCAAAATTTGGTAGCCGGGTTTTTTTGGGAAGAGAAGTCATAATTTGGTATTATTTTTGGTGCAATCCGTAGAGGGCGCTGCGTGTACGCTATCATTAATTACTTTAATTTGACCTAACTTTTTTGACAGTAAACTTTTACGACATTTTGTGAATGTAATCCTCTTCCCACACGTTTTCTAAGCAAAAAGATATACTCGGTGAATAACGCCAAAGGTGACCGTTTTCGTATGCAATTAAATTCAAAATAAAATTTAAATAAACAAGCACGTTTATTTTTTGACAGTTTAATTGACTTGTTGTTGTTTTTTTTTTTACTTCAAAAAATCGAAAATAAAATTTCAATTTCAACACCCTGCATCTCGAAAACCAAATATCTGAGGACCCATGTTCATACGAACTTTTCGTCATATTTTCCATTTTTCTTTTTAATTTTTTAAGTTATTACCGGACACCCTGTATAACATAAAAATAATTCTTCTTCGAACCAGTAAAATCTATATCACACAATCAAGTAGGTATTATTTTTTGGTCTTCAGCTCAAATATCTCCTCTGGAGATATGGGTATTTCTGGGTACACATAAAGAAGTGTTAACCGTTCAGTCGGTTTTCCCTAATATTCTTTCTAATATAATTTTTTAAAATTTTCAGTTTTGAAAATGTTCTTTGTGGCACACTGTAATTGTGCAAAATGTGTTTAGTAGGTTGTTTTGCCTAATTTACGGTTACGCGCTGCGACCGACGGAGTATGTGCATAATATACGGCGGCGCGTTTTCAAATCTACTGCATAGATTTTAATTTCGATAAGACGAGATGAAACAAATAACAAATTATAGATGTTTGATGTCCACTGCATTTTCAGATTAGGCCAGGAATATATAATTTTTGGTATTGTCAATTTTGATATTACAAATCTCGTTTATCTCGACAGCTCTGGGCGGGGGGCAATTGCCCCCTTTGCCCCCCCCCCCCCATCCTGAACACGCCACTGATTATGTGTATTTTACGAAATTGTTTTTAATTTTTATCAAAAAAATGTAGTTAGCTTCGGAAAATTTGTAAACCCTACCCTGTTCTTCCCAAAGATGACTCCTACGTAGCGTCTCTGTCTTTCCCACGGCCGTTTTTTTCTTTCTCCTCCTTTCTGTTGCTCACGTCCCAATCGTCCGCCACACTGAGATCGTAACTTTCAACATAGAGCGCAAGAAAATTCTTATTCTTACCTCACATATCGGCACTAAAGCAAGTCGATCGAATTTTCTATAAGTGGGCCAAATATTCAAAACCCGGCCAATAAAATATCATATAACTTTTCGACTTCCTTGTAGAATTAACAATACGTAATCGTTCAGTATAAGTATTTTGGTTGGTTTGAACAAAAATAATATTTTGGGTGACTTTTTTTAAATTATTTTGCCTAATAAACTTATTTTTACTCGATTCCAAAAATATAATGTGTCCCTCGGCACTCTTTTTATAACTCGTGTGGTTTATTTGCCTCGACCTTGGAGAATGTGCAACTAAATTCCGCATTTGTTATAAAGAATTGAACGTCAGTGCCTTGGTACAGAAACAACTATTACCTAACAGTTTTTAGACATAATTACGGTGTAGGTACATACGTACGTACTTAAGTATCACCCTTGAAGTTTGTGCAAGTAGAGGATGTTTCAATAATTACTTACTCGTGCTCTCGTGCTTACTCTGAAACTGTCTGCCAAAATCTCTGTATTAAAAAAAAATTGTTATGTCGAACACAGATAACACAACAACCTAATAGATTTTTCAAACATTTTACTAACCTTTTACTAACCTTCATAGTGCCAAGTCAAATTTTAAAGGCTAAAGAAATTAAGTTATTAGCAGCCGGAAAATTTAGTTAAGGTAATAACAAAAACAATAATTAAACAGGTTCAGGTGAAATGGGGGTGCTGTTTAGGGATTGAAAATGTTCTTTTGCCATTTTCGGCGAAACGTAACCTCTTAGATATTTAAAAAATCTAAAACTTTTTGTGAAAGTATCTACCTTTTTTGCATTCGCTGAGCCTGATTTTGCTGGAATGTGCCATAAACAAGTAGTTTCCGACATATTCACATTCTTCAAAATTTTCCACTAAAAACTTCATTGTTGTTTTTTTCGATTTAGATATTTTGTCCGGGCTCATTTTAACCTTGGGATGTCTATTTTAAAATGGTATATATACAGTGTCACCATTAAAATCCGCACCATATGTTTTTTTTAGATAGCTTTGATTAAAATTTGATATCGGGAACAATTTTTGCTTCATATTAGAGCAAAAATGACATTAACAGCCAAACGATCTCTGTTAACTGTCAAATTTTACATTTGCTGCAGAAAGTGGCATTTCTAAATCAAATTTGAAACAAAATATATTTGAAAAATATGCTTCTACTGCGATTTTATGTAGGTACGTGTGCAAACTTGCAATTCGTTTACCATGGTCAACTTACTGTTTTAACAATTATTTACTTATTACAAGAAATTATGTTTTCAGAAAAGATGCGAAAACTAATGTCTAATTAAAACAATGCCTTCTTTTGACAGTTTTCCTATATCTTACATCCATATAATATTTTATAAGATTAAGTACTCCTGTTTTTTCAAAAGAACGATAAAATTATTGGAAATTTGCATTGCACCGCTCATGTTAACATTTTTTATTGTTGCAATTTTAGTTTTTAGAAATATGGAAAGTAAATAAAATATTTATCATGGAACTGACATGAATGTGACGGTAAGTATTACACAAATAAATTAATTTTTACCAGTTAAGTAAACTTTGGAATAGTAAAAAATATTTTTCCTGAAATCGGCAGTGAAGTGTCTCAAAATCGTCATTAAAAGCTCCGAAATCGGCACTGAAGTAGCCCATTATTGTACGATTTTTTCAATAAGTAGGCCTTGGTGAGATGTAAACATCAAACGCCAAACGGGGAGCCATCGCCTGTCAACAGTGATCAATTCAAAACCCGGCCAATAAATCGTATTTAACTTTTCGTACACATTGCGAAATTGTTATCTATTAGCAGCGCAATCTTTCAGTATAAATATTTTAGTGGGTTTGAATATTAATTTTACATGGAGGCTGCACAATAGGCAGCAGTTTGGATTTTCTGTCAAAAAGTGCCTTGTCTCGTCACAGGTAGAGCAATCGTCAAAGTCAAGCAACGCCGCGCATAGTCGGTTCATGGACGGGTGATCCCTTATTACTCTTTTCTTGCCCAATAAAACATTTTTTTCCGTTTTCAAAAAAATATATAATATGTACCTCGGCACTGAAGTTCTTTTCATTACTCATGTGGTTTATTTCTTGACCTATCAAAGGCATTCGATACTGTCTCACATACCCGACTGCTATCTAAACTTGTGAAATATGGTGTTAGAGGAAGGGCATACGATCTGTTTAAAAG
Source organism: Pseudeuparius sepicola (assembly GCA_963920635.1). Lineage (NCBI taxonomy): Eukaryota > Metazoa > Arthropoda > Insecta > Coleoptera > Anthribidae > Pseudeuparius > Pseudeuparius sepicola. The sequence goes on from OY987299.1 coordinate 8,641,389, forward strand.
CTATCTTTCCGAACGAGTTCAATTCGTAAAGATTGAGGAAATTGAGAGTGAGAGAAGGATTGTGTCTTATGGTGTCCCACAAGGAACGGTTTTGGGACCTATCCTGTTCTCTATTTATGTAAACAGCCTACTAAAAACCAGTACCACCAACAATAGACAAATTATAGGTTTTGCAGATGATATAATATTACTCTATAAAGGGGTTTCTTGGAATACGGTAGTGGAAGAGGTACGAGAGGATGCTAGCTATGTAAGTGACTGGTTAAAATCCAATAAGTTAACAATGAATCCCGAAAAAACCGTATACTTACCATTTACTTCCTATTCCAGCGGACTTCCAAATTTGGGCCCAATAAATGTAGACAACGTAATCATCCCGGGTCAAGAATCGGTAAAATACTTGGGTGTAGTTATTGACCGGCATTTCAGGTGGGACCTGCAAATTAAACATATCATCAAAAAAATTAGACTTCTTATATCACGTTTTTCTTATTTAAAGTCATTTTTGGATATAAAGCACCTAAAAATGATCTATTTAGCTTTGGGAAAAATAAACCTAGAAAAAATAGAACATACTTACCAAACTCGAAAAAAAAGACATAAATGTGGCACTCCCTTCTTGTAGAAAAACGATAGGTCAACGCTGTTTCTCATTCATTGCTCCGAGACTCTACAATGCTCTCTCTGAGGATCTGAAACATATAAAATCACTAAATTAGAAAAGAATTACAAAGGTGGATACTTACCTCAAACAGACAAAAATTTAGAGACTTAGTCAATACCAAGTGAATTGATCAATATACCTACATCTGCCTATAACAAACCCAATAAATAAATATTATAATAATGGAATAAGTTATTAGTTATAATTAAGTTATTAGTTATAATTAAGTTATTAGTTATAATTAAGTTATTAGTTATAATTAAGCATATATTTTACGCATATAAGCTGTTACCTACAGCTTCTGCGACCTTTTCGTTTATTTACTTATAAGTTTTATGGATGATTATTTATAAAGCATTTATATTATGGTAAATAAACATATATTATTATTATTATTATTTGCCTCGGCCAGAGGCCTCGGCAACTAAATTTCACATGAGTCATAAAAAGTTGAACTTCAGTGCCTTGGTACGTAAATAACTATTATTTGATACAGATATCAAAAATCGCAACTTTATCCTAGGCTTTTGAAATTTTTCACACATTTTTGCTCTAATTTGAGGCAAAAACTGTTCCCGACATAAAATTTTAACCAAAGCTATTTAAAAAAAAATCTCACATGATGCGGATTTTAATGGTGACACTGTATGTTGCTGGTTTATTTTTCTTGAAACCGCTTAAAATTGCTCGAATTTGAGGTTATGTTGAAAAATGCCTCGAAAAATGCCTTATAATATGAACGTTTTAGATTTTTTTAATGTCTACAACTTTTCTGTAGGACATTTTCCGCTGAGGGCCAAGTTTCGCCAAAAATCGCTAAAAAACAATTTCAACCGCTAAACAGCACCACCCCTATTTCATCATTTCGTGTTAATTAGTAATTTTTGTTTTTTTTTCTCCTTGTTATATCCTTAACTAATTTTTTCGGCTGGTCCTTGCCCGTTAAAAATTTTAATTTTCCCAAAATGTATTGGCAGTGGTATTGTCTGTTACAACAATACAAACAAATCAATCTAATTGTTGAGAGAGACAGCCCATACGAGTTTTCCACATTTGAAGAATTTTGTTCAAGTAAATAAGACCATTATCTCGTAATTTCTATATTTAATCTTGGCTACCGGTTTCGTAACTTTACAATAGTCACATCATCAGGCCACAGAAATATCACAGAAGCAAGAGAACTCTTGAAGAATCATTAAAACATGTCAGTCAATATTACAACTAATATAAATATAAATTAACAGGAGTGGCAAGTGGAAAACATCACTCCAATAAATTAGAAATAAAATTAGGTATTTGGTCAGAACAGCCACGTTGTAGGTATGTCGACATACCTAGGTATTTGGTTAGAACAGCCACGTTGTAAAATACCTAATTTTATTTCTAATTTATTGGAGTGATGTTTTCCACTTGCCACTCCTGTTAATTTATATTTATACAGGGTGATTCATTGGGAATGGGAATTCCCGAAACTGGGGGTAGGGGAGACCAAAATATTGCGATTGAGTCCAACATTGCTTAAACAAATGTTGTTTGTTTGAGAGATACAGTGCGTTCAAGTTCTTATTTTTAAATTGAATTATGGCTATATCTACCAAAATAATCAAGCTGCTGACCTGAAATTTGGCACTGCTATGTTTTTGGGGATGGAGAATAAGCTGAAAATGTCAATTTCTACGTATCTCACAGAGGGCGCAACTTGCGCGGTTTTTGGATCGTGCTTTTACTCGTAACTTTTGTGAGGTTATCTTTTTGGTCCTGCAGGTTTGTCATTTTAGCGCACCTTTTCATTCTGCAACAAAAAGGTAGGTACTCTTGTTACATAACGCCCAAATCAACCGTTTGCGTTTAAATTGCCAAAACGTGCCCCAAAACACCTGTTGACTTCAATATTCGAAAAATAAAATTTTCACCTACTACTTTCAAATGTTACAGATCAACTGTACATTGAAAATGAAGAAAAAAATGCCAAATGAACATTGGTCGAAACACATTTGTTTTCTTGAAATAGGGCGTCCAAAGTTTGTCGAGTTTCAATCTGTTCCATTTTGAAAGTGAACATTTTTGGGATATTGTTCATATGGGTTTTTTCTCGCTTTAAATAATACAGTCGTTGTGCAATATTTGAAAGCAGTAGGTGAATATTTTATTTTTCGAATCTTGAAGTCCACAGGTGTTTCGGTAGCCAAGATTAAATATAGAAATTACGAGATAATGGTCTTATTTACTTGAACAAAATTCTTCAAAATCAATCTAAGTCTACCTATTACGATAGCAGCCACTCGGCCGTGTTGCTACGGTAACGTCCTTACGGTAGATCGGGGCGGAGCCTAGTACAGCACATGATTAGATTCAACACGCTAGTTTACAAGTGAAAACCCATAAAAAAAATATCCGTATCCGAATTGATTTGTGTCCGAATTTTCAAATCCATGTGGTACTCTATGCGATGCAAGACAATGATCTCGGTGGCGCGGACATTCCAGGCGGACCAGACCGGTCGGTGCGCCGTCGCCGCCGCCTTTGATCCGTACAGGTAGATTTTTAGGACCGCGAAGCGGCGAGGTGTCCCATCGCGCGTCCAGCAGCGCGGGCGGGACCGAGGACGACCGCAACGATTCGATAGATACGAAAACAAGTATCGATATCTATAAGTTACGAATTCGATAGCAAGAATAGAGTTTTTGTGGATTACTTTTTGATGACTTTTTAGACTGCATGTTTTTCTGCCTTCGATCGACCTTGGTTCGAGGCAGGCGCATGCACATGTAGGGTTGCCACCTTTTTGCAAAGTGAAAAGAGGACATTGCCAAAAATTCTTCTAGACATTTTCTAACAACTTAAATTATAACAAAACATTAAAAAGTTTAAATTTTTTCAAAATTCGAAGTAATGTCACCAGAAGATATACCCAAAACTACAGACTTCTACAGACATAGGTCACTATCAATTTAAAAGCATGCCATTTGGTCTCAAAAATGCACCAGGCACCTTCCGAAGAGTAATGAATAATGTTCTCCGCGGCGTTGAAAATTAATGTCTTGTATACCTCGATGATATTATCGTTTTTTAATTGTAAAACAGGTGAAAATAAAAAATGGACCTCTTTTAGTCCATAATACGATAATTATAATTATATTATTATAATAATTGTAAACGTATCGTGTCTCAATAAAACTTCGTGTAACAACATTGTAAATGCCATTGCCTTTAAAAAACTTGTGACTATTCCAGGCAAAAATATTGGAAGTAGCGTTACAATGTTTTAACAGTTTAACAGTTTTAGAAATTTTCTTACAAATTAAATTATTACAAAACATTAAAAAGTTTAAATTTTTCAAAATTCGAAGTAATTAAATCGCTAAAGTGAGCGAAAATTGGGTTACATTTTCATTTCCCTTGTCAAACCAATTCTCTGAATATCTAGGTTGGATAGATCTTTGATAAGATCAATATAGTAAAATGGACTTGGGCACCAGTAATCCAGTAAAGTCGACAACGATGATAAAAACGATAACCGAGGAGTCAGGTCACCAGGAGCTAGTAGAGCATATTATGCCGCATTCAGAACTCGAACTATACCGACCCCGTCACCCCTAAGGTTATTAAAAAGGGCATTTTAGGGCTAAAAAAGTCACAAGGACAATTTGTTCGAAAAAAAGGACTGTCCTTTTCAAAAAAGGATAGGCGGCAACCCTATGCACATGTCTTTCAAGAAAAACACCGCTATGGCTAAGAGCGCTGGACAAATGTGGGTTCACGATGTTGCTCCTAAATAGGCTTTATCCGTATGATTTACTAATTTTCACACTCACTGGGATTACTACGGTTTTCTAGGGTTTTCCTTAGTACTGGAGCGAATGCTAGCCTAGTTCTATCGGGAAAAAAGTCGGCCCTAGCCGCAAATAGCAACGAATCAAAATAATAGTAATTGCCCCCTCCCCCGCAGAAGCATTTGGTTGCTTCTGGGGTACTCCTAGTTTGGAGTGTTGTGAGGGTAAGAATTATTATTATTATTATTATTATTATTATTATATCGACTTAGCCAAAAGGCATTCGCACTCCCTCTCCGGGGAACATTCACTCAGATCCCAGGTATCCCGGATACCATAAGGATCTGGCTCGGACGAGACCCTTGCAATGTTATCGGGCCTTAGGCAGGCGCATGCACATGTAGGGTTGCCACCCTATTATTATTATTATTATTATTATTATATTTCATTTATTTCAAAGATGGCGTTAAATGCAGTAAAGTAACGTGAACAAGAAGAAATGTTTATATAGCTATGCAGGCAGTGCTCTTAATAAACTGTATGGACTACAGGGATATTTCGGAATGAATTATTCAATTTTCATTTCATAGCCTACTAGTAGTTTGAATTAATTTGTTTGTTTGGCACCACACAGAAAAATAACGACCTGCACATGACCATTTGGAGGCAAGCCGAATGATCGTACGGTTTTATTTTTTCCATGAAAAACTGCCTAATATAGTTTGTCGATATTACATACAATAATACCACAAGTCCTGGAAATTTTGTCGATAATTTTTTCGAAAGCGCTATTTTGCCTAGAAAGATCACGAGGTCTTTTATTTTCTGATAAAGTCCCGAGAGCCAAGCTCGAGGGATTTCATCTCTGAAAATAAAAGCCCAATTTGTACGAGTGGTTTTGCTAAGGGGCAAAATAGCGCTTGAGAATAAAATTATTTAGAAAAATGAGTGGTATTTGTCGTATGTAATATCACAAGTGCCGGAAATTTTATCGATAATTTTTTCGAAAGCGCTATTTTGCCTAGAATGATCACGAGTATAAATTGGTCTTTTATTTTCTGATAAAATCCCGAGAGCAAAGCTCGAGGGATTTCATCTCTGAAAATAAAAGCCCAATTTGTACGAGTGGTTTTGCTAATGGGCAAAATAGCGCTTGAGAATAAAATTATCTAAAACAATTTCCGGCACGAGTGGTATTTGTCGAGATTATTTCTCGAATACGATTTAATAATACCTGTATTAATTTTTTCTGTTTACATTTCCAAAACAATTCATTTTGAACGAGTTTATTGACAGCTTCGACTGTAGCGTTCGAGTAAACATGACGCTTGGATATCCAAGGCAAATGCGATTATACCTACACCCTGTCAGCGTTGGTTTATTTTCTGAGTGTCATAAATTTAAACGGAGACGGAGGTCTAATAAAAAAATTTAGCAATGTAAAAGTTATATAAATTCATTGATGCAATGCTTTATAGTTCCGCAACATAATTTATAAGCTGCATAATTTAGAACAGTGTGAAACACGCAAACTTTAAGAAGTACGTGTTTGTATGCAACAGATTTGCGGTTCCTAAGCAACGAAGTGATAATTGCACAAGTGGTATTACCGCGATAGTTTGCACAAGTGCAATTATCGCTAGCAGAGGCATATGATTGGTTGAATTTTTATGGAAGGAGCTACCTTATTCGATGCATGCAGTATGAGGGAAATAATCGAGATTATTTCACGAATACGATTTAATAATTTCTGTATTAATTTTACATTTCCAAAACGACTAATTTTGAACGAGTTTATCGACAGCTTCGACTGTAGCGTACGAGTAAACAAACATGACTCTTGGATATCCAAGAAAAATGGGATTATACCTACACCCTGTTAGCGTTGGTTTATTTTCTGAATGTGTCATAAATTTAAACGGAGACGGAGGTCTAATAACAACCATTTAGCAATGCAAAAGTTATATAAATTCATTAATACAATGCTTAATAATACCGCAACATAATTAATTTAAAACATCGTAAAACACACCAATTTTAAGAAGTACGTGTTTGTATCGAACAGATTTGCCGTTGATAAGCAACGAAGTGATAATTGCACATGTGGTATTATCGCTTTGGTTTTGCACAAGTGTAATTATCGCTAGCAGAGGCATTATGTAATTGATTGGATTTTTATGGAAGGAGCTATTCTTATTGGATGCAAGCATTATGAGGGAAATAATCGCCGAAATAATATAGGACCAGCAGATATGTTTTCAGTTAACACATTGATCCTTAAATATCTATTAGCACAAAAAAACATATTCAGAGCCGAAAGCTCAACCTGAATGACAGCTGTCAAATGGACTTTCACTTTTAAGCACTGCTGCGCAGTCGTGGTATTTTCAGTTTTGCGATTATAATTCGTAAAATTAACGAAAGGTATTATCGATAAAAGGCCTGATAATACTAGATATTACCTAGTGGTATGTATCATCGCTGAAATCGGCAGGCCTTCAACAAAATTGGTCCGTTCAATTTCCTTAGCCTACTTAGATTTTTGGAGTTAGGGGCGTTAACACGAAAAACCATATACATTGTAGATACATATTTTGATGTTTTATAGCTCATACCTTTCGAAATTTTTGGTACAATCCTGGGATCTGGTTATGCTACTGATTATAGGCTTTCCCCCTTCTCTCTGCCTGTCTAGAAATTTGAATTTTCTCCCAGACATATAACATTCTTTCCTTCTCACTGCTAGACACTTGTTATTTGATAATTAATTCTCCTTGCGTTTTTACCAGACGTTTTAAGGCGGGTCTCTGCAATTAGCTGCTTCACGCCCTGGCCGCCGAAAAGTTGGCCAGTTTGAAAATTAATGAAAGAAAAGGGCATTTCAAAATTCCTACGGACTTGAGGCGACCCTTCCTCTTACCTAATTAAACTAGGTAAACATTTAAATTGAAATTCAAAGTCTGTCCGCCAAGTTCCCTCTACAAAAACAGGTATCGATCATGACACCGTTTTATAAGTGCAATTCTTGCCGAAATCAACACAAAACGGAAACGGCGAATTTGGCGAAACTATAAAACGGTTACGGGGAATGACACGTCACTGCCGTCCGCTGGCCATCCGCAGTTTTACGGTGACTATTGCGAGAACACAGAAAATATGGCCTACATTTATTCTGCGATAATCAAGTCTCTAGGTACCGAGGTAACATGCACAAAGGACACCGGCTGGAGGCACTTGCGCGCTTCCTATTAGACGCAGTGACGTTAAGCTAATGAAAGGATTCCGCGCTGGGGCGTCGAGTTTGGATGTCCATGTATGTACAGGGTGTCCCATTTTGGGTGTCTTTGGGTGTTTTTCTCAAAAATCTCGGTTATTATTAAAGCTAGAATGTTGCGGTTTTCACGTCACTGTACTACTTTTTTGAGAGGAATTTGGTGGACCAATCAGATTTTAGATAAGTTTTATGGTTTCCGCGCATTGGCGCAGGACTGAAATTTTCGATTTTTTGGAAACCTCTCCTGGCTACAACTTATATATATCGACAAATTTAATCAACTATTTTTATAGATTTTTTGGCGTAGAATCGAATGGAATAATTAGTTTTTTGGTAGCGTTAATAGTTTTTGAGATATGAACTATGGTTTCCATTTAAAAAAAATATAACTTTGGTTCATATCTCAAAAACTATTAACGCTACCAAAAAACTAATTATTCAATTCGATTCTACGCCAAAAAATCTATAAAAATAGTTGATTAAATTTGTCGATATATACAGTGCCCGCCAAAAAGTCTGCACCATATGGGAAAAATTTTTAGTAAATAACTTACGGAAAATTTGTTTGCGGCATCAGGTTTTGCTTGCTCTAGAACCAAAATTGACATAATCAAATGTTGTGACCTAGTCTTTTTTATATGTCAAATTTGACATTAATGAAAAAAATGTCCGAAAAATGGGCTTATTCAACCGAATTTCGAAAAAAGTCATAAGAAAAATATGTTTCTTTCGAAATTTTATACCCCTGTGCAAAATTTCAAGAGCCTATTACGATTTTTATATTTTGCCCTTTGTTGCCCTTTTCCGTATTTGTTAATCCATAAAAGTCGATCCCATCTAATTTTAAACACTCATTGACTGAATACATACTGCACAATACTTAGTTTACGTTCTAAATATCCTTCTTTTCCTTTTTTTTTGCAAAAAATTAAAATGAGGGCTTGTTGAAGAAGCACGCTTGGTGCAAAACTGATCTCATTTTTGCAGATAAACACATAAATTCGAATTACAAACTTCTTTCTATAGTAAATAGTTGTAAAAACACACAAATATTTTTGTCATGCTGATCTGATATCTAGAAAATTTAAAATATTATGTCCAATAATATCCAACAAAGGGCAAAATATGAAAATCGTAGTAGGCTCTTGAAATTTTGCATAGGGGTATAAAATTGCGATATAAACATATTTTTCTTATGACTTTTTTCGAAATTCGGTTAAATAAGCCCATTTTTCGGACATTTTTTTCATTAATGTCAAATTTGACATATAAAAGAGACTACGTCACAACATTTGATTATGTCAATTTTGGTTCTAGAGCAAGCAAAACCTGATGCCGCAAACAAATTTTCCGTAAGTTATTTACTAAAAATTTTTCCCATATGGTGCAGACTTTTTGGCGGGCACTGTATAAGTTGTAGCCAGGAGAGAGGTTTCCAAAAAATTGAAAATTTCGGTCCTGCGCCAATGCGCGGAAACTATAAAACTTATCTAAAATCTGATTGGTCCACCAAATTCCTCTCAAAAAAGTAGTACAGTGACGTGAAAACCGCAACCCTCTAGCTTTAATAATAACCGACATTTTTGATAAAAACACCCAAAATGGGACACCCTGTACGTTATTATTTACATAAAAATTGAAATTTTTAATTTCGTGGAAATGCCTTGTCCGGTTGTTTATTTCTGTTTGTTTCTTGCACGCGCTGTCCCACGAAAGCAATTAACCTTTGAAGCTTCTTAAGAAAGCCGCACACGTAGCCCAGCCAGGCCAATCAGATAACAGGAGTCGTACGTCGCCGATGGCGGCTATGTCTAATTAGTCCGGATAGAGACATCTCGTCTGTGTTATTAGCGCAAAAATTACACGGTTTTAACGATAAACAATTACCTGAACGAGTCCGTATTTCTTGCCGCGAGTTTCAGTACTTTTAAAATTGCACAAATAATTGATTCACTTAATCGGTTAAGAAAATTGTGCCGTAGTTGAGACAGGTAGCTAAGTTATAACAGGGTTTTTGTAGACAAACCTTGACATTTTGTAGAAAAAGCCAAAAGTTGTAGAAAACCAATTAATTTGTATCGCACACGTTTATAAATGAGAATTCAACGCCTGCCAATATGAACCAATGAAATGATATGATTTTTGAAATATTAACCAATCAGGTGATGATTTCGGCGATAATACCACTAGTGGTATTTTCGTAAGTAATATCATAACGGCATCTAATTTTTCCGAAAAAAAAATCGAAAAAACAAGTTGCTAAGTAATATTTTAACAAGAAGCATGAGTGCTGGTGGCAACAAAAATCCGAGTCGAAGACGAGGACAAAAAAACAAAAACAAAACAAAAATCCGAGTCGAAGACGAGGATTTTTGCACCTGCACGAATGCATTTTGTTAAAAAAATATTACTTAGCATTGTGTTTTTTGGAAAAATTAGATGACCGAATGGTATTTGACAAGACTATTTCATGAGTAACAGATTATTCTGCATACACATAGCTTACAAAACATACTACCTATTATATACAACAGCTGTCGAGACTTTAACTTTTAAGCATGGTAATTAAATTTATATACGGCTAGTTAAGTAAAACATTCATCTGGCCTCAATGGGCTAGGGGCATGATTCTCGCTTTGCGTGCGAGAGGTCCTGGGTTCAAGTCCCGGTTGCGACTGCTTTTTTTATTTTTATTTTTTTTAATTACATTTTCGAAGAGGGGAAATATTTATAATTATTGTTGTTAATTTATTCCTAAGTTGGGTTGATAAATTATAGCTACATAAATACTGAATAATTAAACAAACTTTTATCAAGGACAAAATTTTCTGATAAATATAAAATTAAAAAAATCTCATGTGGTGCGTACTTTCTGTTGGACACTGTATATTACTGAACTTCTGAAATCTACGCTTCATTCAAATTGCCGAAGTCTTAACAGGAAACGCATGGAAAAATGTATCATCTTACAGGATGGCTTTGTCGAAAAGGGTCCAATAATGTAAAATACCTACCTATTTTTTTACTACTAACCTGAGAAATCACGATTATTTACCTCATTCCTCTAATGAGAAGTAATATTTCTCTACCTAGGTAAATAATGATAATAACACATTGACATTTAAAAATTATTTTCATTTTGTCAGCTTGACAACTGAACTCCCAGGCTAAATCTATTCAAATATGTAAAATATGGCAATATTTCAGTGTTATATAGTAGTAAAAAAAATTCTATATATACTTCGGTTGAGAAGGCCATTATTTACCTCACATGTTATATCCTTCGGCGCTACGCGCCTCAGGATATAAAAATGCTCAGTAAATAATGGCTCACTTCCCAACCTAAGTGTATAATATACTATTTTCATGTTGGCTGATATTTTGTAAAATAAAAATAAATTACTTTTAAAGTTAAAAAAATTCTGCATATTGAGATAACCTAGAGACAAACATCCTGTATAATATTGTATTGAATCTTTGCACACCAACACTTTGATTCCATGGCACACTTAATTCGCCAGATGCCTTTAAAATTCCTATTTTCCCAACTTTGACACCCTGCAGAATGGAACTCCCTGTAATTTTTTGTTCAAATTTATTTTGGTATGAAAGACAAACATTTAGTGATAGCTTACAATAAATAATTTGTTTGTTATAATAATTACATACAAACAAATTGTCAATTGTATAATAGTTATTTATGTACCAAGGCACAGAAGTTCAACTTTTTATGATTCATGTGGAATTTAGTTGCCGAGGCCTCTGGCCGAGGCAAATAAACCACATGAGTCATAAAAAGAACTTCAGTGCCGAGGTATGTACATATTATATTTTTTTAAATCGGAAAAAAATATTTTATTAGGCAAGAAAATAATAATAAGGGATCACCCGTCCATGAACCGATTACGCGCAGCGTTGCTTGACTTTGACGATCGCTCTACCTAGGTCAAGTAAGACAAGACACGGCATCTTCGTACAGAAAAACCAAACTCCTGCTTCTTGTGCAGCCTACACAACAATTTATTCATATTCAAATTTACTAAAATATGTATACTGAAGGATTGCGCTTCTATAGGAAACAATTTCGCAATATGTACAAAAAGTTAAATGAGCCTTTATCGGCCGGGTTTTGAATATTTGGTCACTTTTGACGGGCGATTTCTCCGCGTCTGACGTTTGATGTTTACATCTCGCCAAGGCCTACTTATTGAAAAAATCGTACAATAATGTAGCCCATTATTGTACGATTTCCGTGCTTTTAATGACGATTTTGGGACACTTTACTGCCGATTTCAAGAAAACAATATTAAAATAGCCTTTTTGCCTGTATTTTTACCTTTTTCAAATTTTGACTGCCTTTTTTAACGAAAATACGTGCCTGCTACGTCGCACTTTCCTTTAAAGTACGTTCGATTTCGACGAATTATTAACAGCGCCACGCGCGCAATGAAGGCTTTCAAACGTTTTTGTGTAATATTGTACGCGATGGCTTTTGTTGTGAAAAAGCGCCCGGCTTTTCTGAATAAACGCGTTTTATTGTGTATTTACCGACATAAATTAAATATTATTAACACGCGGGCGTAAAAGTGTCGGGTGCCACGTAAAAAACGTGATGTATACGAGCTTTATCGCATCCCCATGGGAAATTTACAATGTGCTATCGCATTTTTAAATCTTAAATATACACGGGGCAAAAAACGCGTGATTTATCACTTTTCCCATATACCCCTACACCACGCATTTTTGTACAGGGAAGTTCGTTCACGTGAAACATTTCATACGCTGCATATTTCATCCGCTAGTAGGTAGCTTAAAATAGTATATTTCATTGCGGGTCTGAAAATAAAGATTTTTCCGTGCGCGCGTGGCAAATTCCCTAATTCGATAACATTCGCTATTCTCTAAGAACTCGTTGGAATCTTCTCCACTAGTCTAGAATGATAACTTGCATTATCAATTACAAGTATGGAATTATTTTGTATCGGCTCTATCAATTGCTGAAATAGTATATTTCATTACGAGTCTGGAAATAAAGATTTTTCCGTGCGCGCGTGATATATTCCCGTGTGAGGCGCAGCCGAACACGGGAAGTCATGCAAGCACGGAAAAATCTATTTCTGGACGTGTAATGAACGATATTTTTTATTATACTTCTTTGAAAACGGAAACTTAAAACATTTTGTCGGCATATTATAATAAATTTAATTGACAAAAAATAAACAATGCAGACAATATAGTGTTTGGTATGTATGATGCGTTTCCATGGTTACTCTCAAATTATTTCAAAGGTGCTTTGTTGTAAATTAGTTATTGTCAGATAAGGTGAATAAAACGTCAAAAATATTACAGAAATGTATCTAAATATTGAAACACTTACGAATTAAGATACAAAATAGGTACATGTTAAATATCAGAGAGCGTATAGAGTTTCTTAAATTTAGTTTACTTTGCTGTATATTTCTATTTTGAAGCCATATATTCGGTATTTTTATTCAGCGCACGGAAAGTTTTTCCATGCGCTGTTTCCGTGCGCTAGCCCGAAAAACCCCATCTTTCATTATTGCTAAAACAGATGAAAACAAGGTGTTTTCAAAGAAGTATAATAAAAACATTTTTTGAGGCCTCGTTATTTACTCCAATCCCAAATATAAAAAAAAATGTTTCAACATTTATTGTAGGACTAGCGATACAGACTCATTCTTTGTAGGACGATGTTTTATTAGGGCAACAAATACACTAATCCATCTTGTGTTATGCTGGTCCTACAGTTATGAAACAAAAAAAAATCCACGGATTTTCCATTTTCCGAGTGTAGGACTGGGAAAACGGACTATTTAATTGGTAGGACAATGTTGCCATTAAACTATACAAACATTTAGCAAGCCCCAGACAAAAAAATCAGCTTGTTATGATAAAGTTTTTTTATCTAATTATTTCGACATTTTTTGGGTGGGGGACAAAGTAGGCCAGACCACGATACACTTACCCACGATATGTCATTGCGCATCAATATGCCTATCTCTGTCGCACCTTGTGACGTCAGTTGCGAATCAGAATTTAAATTGCTCCATATGTTTTACACAGCAATAGATACTTTTTTGGGTTTTTGCTTATTTCAAACGTTTTCTTTTAAATAAATGTTGTTAAAAATATGTAGATTATCTTACTAGATGAATGAATATTCTGTTGATAAAAAACACATTTAATTTGATAATTATAATTTTACAAATAATTTGTTTTCTTTGCGTATTAGCCAATCGAATGCATGCAAATAAAATTGATATATTTTGTTAAATTATCAGGATTTTTCTTTTAAAAGACCGTATATTACTAAATAATACATTTACTGTAAGTAAGGTAATCCTGAATTAAGTTTTGGCTTCTATCGACACAAACTCTCCATCGAAAAAAAGTATTTTACAGATGACTTGTTATAGGCAAAGATATTGATAAATAAAATTCAAAGCCTTACCAAAAATATAACTTTTTCCTTTCAGTGTTTTTGTCGGTTTATGTCAATTAAAGCCTTATTTACCAATTAATGCACACAAGCCTCGTCACAAGCACAATCTGCACAACTAATGCTTAGTTTATAGTTAAACAACAATCAAAACAACATAATAAATAGTTTTGCTGTATAAACCAGGCATAAACTCTGTTGAGTCCCCTATTTTTAATGCTCTCCTTACCAGATTATTGTCCTTGGGAAATCTCCTTCCCATACTGTTTCTATTATTATTTGGACATATACGCTGACTGCACATCCCGGCATTTTTGGCCCATTTCAAAGCACTGTCGAGCTGGACTGACGATCAGTCAATTGTTTACACTTTTTTCATGACACATTAAACTGTAAACTATACAAAATCGTAGAACACAACCGCAGCCGTCATTAAACACCATGCATTATTTAGAATTCGTGATTCGCAACTGACGTAGATGCGGATAGTTGCCTTGTTTTCGGATTCGTTAGTGACATACCGTGGGTAAATGTCCGTTCGATTTAACTGAACAACTAATTGATGTGATACAAAATTTTAAAATCACCCGATCGACATGTTTCACACCTGCGCTCTGCCTTAGCGACTAATATTATCGAGAGAAAAGTTGTAGGACTCTTCAAAATGAAGCTATTCACAAAAATTCAGCCCGTTATGATACATAATGGAAAAAGCCCGTCGGCCCAAGCACTATTTTGCGTTATTAACTTTTTAAAAACGGGAATTATTGCTTTATACACTTTTTATATTAATGATACAAAAATACGAAATTTCTACTAAAAATAGCATTAACCCACTAGCCAACACTAATGGATCTACAGAATGACCCTGTACACGCATCTGTGTTAGGAGGGCCGCGGCGGTCTCAGCGATTTTTTAGATTGACAGGTTGGAGTCGGGAGGGTTGGAGAAGTGGCAAGACTAATTGTGTGTAAATTCTGCTGAGGAACACATGTTCGGAGGTATCGTTTATAAATGAGTCGACACGCCTCCTAGAAGCCGCGGTGTGTGGTTTTTCGGTATTATGGGAATTGTGGGAATATTTATTGCCTGTGGTGAAAGGGAGATGGGCGTCTGGTTAATTTAGTATGACTGAAGAGATTGTTTGAATACTTTTTAAACGAGGCGATTATATTTTCGGCGGCTAATGGTAATAATAAAATAAACAGAGTAGAAATAATTTGTTTTATACAGGGTTAGCTCGTAATTTTTTACGAGATATTGTACCTACCTATTTGTAATTTTTATTGTTTTTTTTTTATCAAAATATCACACTAAAGTTAATTTTAATTACCTCTTTTCTGAAATAAAAGCGTCTATATATGTATATAAAAATGACAATATTTTAGCGTTTAACCCAAAGAATCAGTTGGTGAATATTATGAATGAATGAAGAATCCCAGGAAGGACTCAAAGCTATATGGATATTACTAGAGTAACCGAAATATGCAAGTCGAAACACTAAAAATATGCTCATAAATATGCAAATAATTTAGTCAAAATATGCAGGAAAATGTTGAAAATATACAAATTAAGAAATATCTAATTTAAAAATATAAATTTATTGTTTCATTTACAAATAAACTTATAATGTACATACAAATTTCTAAATGCATTTATACATAGTAAAAGTAACAATATTTATTTTAAATTTTCTACATACAGGGCGGTTAAACTAAATCTAAATATGCATTTATTATAAATTATAAAAATCAGGTTGAAATTTAGTTGTAAAAACAATAAACCACTAAATGTTGCTCAAAATTCTCAATTAAAAAATTTTGTCTTCCTATCAGAATAGAAAAATTTCTCCTTTCCACATCAACCGATGTAAGAGGTGCGCTTTTAAATTGCTCACTATCACAGGATCCAAATCGATGGATTCGGTAAAATCTCCCTTTAAAATATTTGCTACTTGGCTAAGAAACTGAAACCCACTATTTTTTCCATCACATTTCTAAATTTTTGAACTATTTTGTCCCCAATTTTACCTGTGACATTTTGAAAAGCAACCTCAGATTGTTTTACCAGTTCTACACTTCGGGTTAATGGCAAATTAGATTCCTCCATTTTTGTTATTGTTTTAGAAAGAAAGCTATAATTTGCTTTTAGAAAGGAAAGTTGTTTCTTTATTTCCTTGTTTTCGAATAGTTGTTTAACATCTGTAAGGGACTGGGAAGATTCGTTCGAAAATTCTGAAATTAGATCTTTGAGTTGGCAAAAATTCTCGCAATAAAAAAATGCAGCTTCCAACCAAGTGCCCCATCTTGTAATAACAGGTTGAGGTGGAAGAGGGAGTGTTTGGTAGTTTTTCTTTGTAGAACTGAACCCTGATAGGCGCTTTAAGGAAGACTTTTTTCATGTTGGAAATTAAACTATTTACAAGCGGAAATTCTTCCTAATTTCCTCAGCAACCCTATTTAAAGCATCAGCAAAGCATGTTACATGTATCAAGGAGCAAAAATTTATCGGTGGGAACGGGTGTAGAAAGAAAGAATGTTGATAATTCCTCTTGAACAAATCTGGTCACACAAATTATAATTTACCTATATTATTTTGAGAAAACCAGGTACCTACCTAGACACCGACCCCTGTTCCCAAAAATGATTGAAACGCCTGCCAAAGATTTAAATTATCCTAAATTCTTTCAATTATGCAGAATATGCCATATTTTAAGGTTATATGCAAATATTTAAAAAATGCATATAATATGCTGAATATACAAAATATGCGTGTTGCATATTTGGGTCACTCTAGATATTACAAAATACGTGGGACGGAAATCGCCCTGTGTAGGAATCAAGTTTTGACACAATATTTCTGACAATATTTCTGACACGGTGATAGGTGCCAGTATGTGTTGTTTCGATACCGAGTTCGATACTTTTATGCGTTTAGCTGTGCGGCTTGTGCTCTTTAAGTTAACTTTTGAGGCCATGCACCAAAGTGGCATAGGCGTTTGTGTAGGTATGTATCTCTTCTTCTTTTTCCAAAATCGAACAAGAGTGCCCTTTTCATAATTGTAGAGGTTCTTAAAGTAGTTTCAAAATATCGAAAAATTAAGGTTTGTAGTAGTTGAAAAGTACTCCAAAATAATTTCAAACCATCCTTAAGAAGGTAGGTATGTTGTTTCGTACATACATACATATACAGCAAGTGTAAGTAACCCGTGTGAGTTCTCCGTTTCAAATTGTGAACGGTCTGTTTGAAGATGGGCTCGGTAAATAGCTTAAGCATGCTTGAATTAATAAAACTCGTTAAGACCCTAAAATGCGGCCGGGTCAATATTTATTTTTCCCATTAGGTCTACGAGAGGCACGTACGTCGCAGCGCTGTGGTCCACACATCCTAGGACAGTTTGTTTAGTAATCAGGCTGGGTCTAAGTACGGTGAGATTTTTTTTAATAAAAAAAAAACGAAACAACAGTGAGTGAATGCAATAAGCGGCTCTAATACCTCTGTCGAATCTCACCGCCAACCAGGTATCTTATCTCTATTGTTGTTGGGCCAGCTCAGTTTGTCTTTCTAAGTAACTTTTGGCTTGGACGTTTGTTTTTTTTTTTTCGTTTACAATTTACAGGCAACAATATACAGGAAATTAAAGAAATTAATTGACTTGACTCGCCAATGAAGTGGGCAACGAGCGACTACCATTTGTTTTCTATATATTGACGTAAAGCAAACAATATAATGTATAAGAACAACTACCTAACTTTTTTTTTAAATGATTGACATTCCTGGAAGGTGGTTTTTAGGCCTCATTTTTTAATTTCCCCACAAGAAATAGTCTATAGAGTGGCGAAAAGTCGGGAGACTTAGGAGGCCACCTGGAGAAAGTGTAAAGAATCAAATTAATGAATTAAAGTACAATTATTTTTTCGTTATGATTTAGGATTATATACCTGTTTGTGCCATTACTCTTCCTGCATTATGCACTGGTGCTCCATATTGTTGAAACCACAATATTTGCATAAAGTGAGAATACATATTTTCCAACAAATATGGTAACTATTCTATTAAAAATTTTAATTTATACAATGTGTCCCGGATAAGAATGAACAGCATGCAAACGGTGAGAGATAGAACAACGGTTAAATGAGAAAAAAGTTGCGCAATTTTAAGGTCAATAAAATGGTGCAAACAGATTTCTAATATCTTTGTCGTTTTTGAGTTACTTTGAAAAAAGCAAAATTTTGCGTTTTCGATTTTGTTTTTTCTGAAGTTGTTATCACAGATAAAAAAAAAAGAAAAACATTTTCTTATGGCACTTTTTAACGGGCTTTAAGATGGCGTTTTTAGATTTGTTCTACAACATTTCCTTTTTGAGAAACCATCTTTAACTTAATTTTTTGAAATACGGACCTGGATTTTTTGCAGATTTTGAAAGCACTTTTCATTGCAAATGCCATGATATATGACACGAAATATTTGTAAAATGTTTTGAGACAACTATACTGAAAATTCCTTTTTTCCATTCACTTTTTTCTATTGTGGCCCTGTATTTAATAATAAGAAGCGTAAATATTAATCAATATTGCGAACAATTTAACTTACAGTTTATTTTTAAAAAACTTAATATTTTTAAATACGGCCCTCCCTGGTTAGTGTTTTCCTCTGTTGTTGTACAGCAAACAGTGTCGCATTGTGTTTTGGAGTAAATTCTTGGCTTTTTCTAATTGTGAGAAGAAAGCTCTAAGCCAATGAAACCAATAACTTTTGCCATTTATTAACTGCAACAATACATTCGTTCGGCCTCTACAGTATTTCTGTGACACAAGATATTGCTAACATGTTACATTTGTCGTCATTTAAAAAAGCACCATCAATTTCTAATACTTAATGCAAATTATTAACTAAATGATACAGTGGGAGTTATGACAAATGACAAGGGGTTGGTTTCGTTGTTTCAAAGCCTTCTAGGTGGAGGATTTTTATTTATTTTTTATTATCGTATATGACTGTTATTAGTCTTTGCCGTCCTTTTTTGGTTCTCCGATTGAAAGATAAGTTGTAAGTTAAATTGTTGACAATACAGATTAATATTAATTTAGACTTCTTATTATAGAGCCGCATTAGAAAAAAATGAATGGAAAAAAAGGAATTTTCAGTATAATTGTCTCAAAAATTTTAAAAATATTTCGTGTCATACATCATGGTATTTGCAATGAAAAGTGCTTTCAAAACCGAAAACGCACAATTTCACTTTTTTCAAAATAACTCAAAAACGAAAAAAGATATTAGAAATCTGTTTGTGCCATTTTATTGACCTCAAAATTGCGCAACTTTTTCCTCATTTAACCGTTGGTCTATCTCTCACCGTTTGCAAGATCCCCATGCTGTTCATTCTTATCCCGGACACATTCTACGAGTGCCTTCAAAAAAAATGCGCACCAATAAAAGTTTCGTTAATTATTCCGCACCAAAGATTAACACCAAAATGCCCTTGGTTCTATATGAGGAGATCTTTTCTTCGTTATTTAATTTCCAAAGCACTGTGGATGGTATGATTATTCAGCCAAGAATATCTAATGAATAATTGGAAAAAATGCAAATAGAGGCCAAACTATTGATTTTAGGTATGTAGTTGTTTAGACAAAGTCGACATAAAGTTTAGTAGGGAGTTCAATAGTCTCGATATAATAAAGCGTGGACAAAATTTGAACTTTTGCAACTGTCTTGAAGTTAGGGAGAATTTTAACAACTCCGACAAATGTCAGATAATTTCAAAAACTGTTGAAAATCTCAGAAACTGTGAAGTTTAAGTATGCAGTTCATTGGAAAAACTGACATTAAAATTTAGCAAGGAATCCGAATATGTAATAATATACAGGGTGTTCTATTTGAAATAATAAGTTGCCGTCAACTTCCGGTATAAGATCAGAAAGTCGAAAATACAGGGTGTCCGGTAAGTACCTCCTAATCTCTCGGAAGCATACAGGGGAGGTCAAAATAACCCTAGTTTGTCAAAGGAAAAAAATTCCTACAGTGCCCCTTAACGGAGATACAGGGCCCCAAAAGAGTACTTAGCGATTTACTTTTTTGGCTCTAACTTTTGAACCGACTTGTATAATTTAATGAAATTTTAATAGTTTATGTTGGCCATAAAGACTCATAAAACCATACTACCGTCAGGGAAGTCAGGAACGGACTTGCCACCACACTCGTTGGGCCAAATTTTTGACAGGTGTCATTTTACAGAGCTGAAAACTGTTTTTTAAATACTTTGGTCATTGCTCTTTAAAAAAGGTACTCTTCATTTCTTTCGACCAAATGAGCCGTTGTCGAAAAAATTAAGTTTTTTAACACGTTTACACAATTAACGAGTGCTTGTCCATAAAGGTACGGAACCCTAAAAATAACATAATACAGACTAGGCTGATATGCATTTAATTTATGGTGAAGCGCTGTCCAACTCTTCGAAGGCAAGAAGACTTTATGCTGAAAGATTTCCAGCTCGAAAACCTTTCAAAGGGTTGATCGGAGCTTAATTAATTTACAATGTTATTAAAACACAAAAATAATGAAAACGTTTAAATGTTATTTTAGCAAATGTTCAATATGAGCTCCACGTACTTCAATACATTTTCTTAGTCTTCGAATATTTTCCCGCTGCACTGCAAATAATATTCCGGCATTATTACGAACTTCGTTAGAATGCTGTGTTATTCTCGCTAGTAGTTCTTCTCTAGTATTTACTGGTGTTGAATAAACTAGTTGTTTTAGATGTCCCCAAAAGTAAAAGTCTAAAGGATTTAGATCAGGCGACCTTGGTGGCCATAAAACAGGGCCACCTGATTTTTACCTAATTGTGTTTAGCATTAGTAACTTTTGAGTGTTATACAAAAACTTAATTTTTTCGAAAACGTCTCATTTGGTCGAAAGAAATGAAGAGTACCTTTTTTAAAGAGCAATGACCAAAGTATTTAAAAAAACAGTTTTCAGCTCTGTAAAATGACACCTGTCAAACATTTGGCCCAACGAGTGTGGTGGCAAGTCCGTTCCTGACTTCCCTGACGATGTGAAACATCTACGGTAGTATGGTTTTATGAGTCTTTATGGCCAACATAAACTATTAAAATTTCATTAAATTATACAAGTCGGTTCAAAAGTTAGAGCCAAAAAAGTAAATCGCTAAGTACTCTTTTGGGGCCCTGAATCTCCGTTAAGGGGCACTGTAGGAATTTTTTTCCTTTGACAAACTAGGGTTATTTTGACCTCCCCTGTATGCTTCCGAGAGATTAGGAGGTACTTACCGGGCACCCTGTATATTAGTTCTGATAACCTAAGTATACAAATTTTAAGATTTAGATTCCCTTTGGTTATCTTCGCGTCGCTGTATTACTTGTAGAGTACAAGTTTCCCTTTTTATGGTTTTCGAATTATTTAGTTCTCGCGAGAAATTGTTCCAGCTCCCCCCCTCCCGTCCTTTGGGGGTGCCCCATTATATTATAATCCCCCTAGCGAGGTGAGGTCGGGGATGAGCGGGCGGCTGTCGGTGAGCCTTTTTAATTAACATTATTAAGAAACTTTGCCTTTAATTAAAAAAGGTTTAGGAGAGGATGGAACAACCAACGCCCTTCTAATAAAAAAGTCCGGTTTTAGCAAATTGGCCAGACAGATCTGGAGTGCGTGCCGTTTTTATTCGGGATTAAGGATTTTTTTCAATATACCAACCAAATTAGTTAATTAACTTGTTATTAATTTCATCAAAGAACACAGTTCAGACAAAATGTAACCATAGTGTATTCGAAATGAATTGATAGCACAGATAAGAATCAAGGGCCATAAAATGATCGTAAACCGCAAGCTGGGTCGTTTTCTTTTATTTTCGATGTGTAAAATAGAAAAATTATCTTTAAAAATATGGTTGTTGTCTAACATTTCTTCATTCTACTAAATATTACAACGAGGCGGGTACCAAATAATTCCATACTTGTAATGGATAATGCAAGTTATAGTCCTCCTTACGGCAGAATACGTGCGACGTAAGGGGGAAGAACTGGCAAATATTATAGAATTAGTCACAGTTCAGGGGCGTAGCACAATTTTGTGTAACTAACTGACTTGATTTTCATATAATTGTTATTTAATTTATTGTTAATATTATTTTTAACGGTGATGCCTTAGACTATGGAGGAAGGCAAACCCTTATAATATTGGCAATTATTTCTCGTGCTTGAGAATGCAACGTTCTTCCCTGTTTACTCATTTTGCACACGTTAACTCCCGAACATACGAAACGCCACTGAGTTCTCTGAGCCGGCGGAAAAAACTTAGCGGCCTAAAAAATGAGGTCTGTATGGTAGTCCAAATACGCAGTTAACTTTACGTACTATAGAAACAGGCACAAACCGCGTTGGCTAACTGATTTTGTCAGCCGACTCCTTCGCAGAAGTGCTGTGTTGCCGTATTTAAAAGGCGATGGTAGACGCGACGATGTTGAAAAAATATAATAGGTGTTTTATCACACCGCGTTAAAAATAAATGATAAACAAAAATGGGTAAGCGGTCCCGTAATGCGAGCTTTATTTTTTCGGTATAACAGAGTTCAGAAACTCGGCTTCAATATGATAAAACTTGTATTCGCCAATAAATAACGACTACTCGTATAGGAAATCTCGCAACGCTGCCCGCATTCTTTAGAAACGTTTTCTTTCGTGCTTTGGACTATATCATTCGAGACTGGTGGAGAAAGCTTCCAACGAGTTCTTGAAGAGAAGCTAATATTATTGAAGGGCTGAACTAGAAAGGGCTGCAATTTAAAGAATGAATGGTTAAAAAAGAACTTTCAAAAATGCCAAAAATGGCCAGGCAGCATAGGTCAGTATATTTTTCAAGAAATATGTCGACGAAATGGCAAAAGAAGGTTTCATAATTCTGCAGCCACTACCGCCATGCCATTGTGAACTTAACCCCATAGGGCCCAAATGAAAGCGCCTGTTGCAAGACATAACACTACTTATAAGCAGATGATAAGAATTCACTGGGCATTATTACAGTAGAAAGATGGCGAAATGCCTATAACATGTTACTGCGGAAAAAATAAAATCTGGAATATTGATGAATTGATTGATGACACTCTGGAAATTGAGTCTTTTATTATTGTCTTAGAACACGACGACTCTTCCGAATTTTCCGAAGACGATCCTAGATACAGTGCCAGCCAAAAAGTTGGAACCATATGAGATTTTTTTCATTTTTGGGCTAAGATGAAACTACTCTGGGGCGATCATCTCTGCTTCCAAAAAGATTCGAAATGAGATCATTAAATGTCGTGACGTCATTTTACATACCTGTCAAAAATGACATTTAATTAAATAAATGGCCAAAATACGCTTTATTTGCGATTTTATCGAAAAAAAATTATTTGAAAAAGTTGCTTGGAATTTTATTTTACCCCTATGTGCCAATTTTCAGACAAAAATTCTGACAATGATAAATTTTTGATTTTTTGAAAAAATACATATATAAATTGCACCTTGTTAGTTTAGTTTTTCTTGAAACTAGCCGATTACGACCCAAAAAGGGTCCATAGCTAAAAAAATATCACGTTTGTATGATTGGCAAACAATTCTAAAGTCAAATGTGGCACCAAAAAATGAAATTTATTAATTTTTATATTTTTTCAAAAAATCAAAAATTTCATAATTTTTGTATGAAAATTTGCACATAGGGGTAACATAAAATTCCAAGCAACTTTTTTAAATAACTTTTTTCGATAAAATCACAAATAAAGCGTAATTTGGCCATTTATTTTATTAAATGTCATTTTTGACAGTTATGTCAAATGACGTCACGGCGTTTATTGATCTCATTTCGAATCTTTTTGGAAGCCGAGATGATCGCCCTAGAGTATAGTTTCATCTTAGCCCAAAAATAAAAAAATCCCATATGGTTCCAACTTTTTGGCGGGCACTGTATATTTTGAATTAATTCTAATATTATTTTAATAAATAAAATTCTCTCTGTGAAATTTTCTTGCCAACGTTATTATAAATATCAAATAGTGTGTTTTGATTAGTGTTTCAAAATTTAATATTTTTGCAAAATTAATTGTTCGGTTGGTTTTAGGACCAAGTAAAAACGATAATAAATTAATAAACTTTTTATTTTCCTTACCTGACCTTAACTTCCTCTTAACCTCCTCCTTAACCTCCTCTTAACCCTCCGCCTATGCCTTTATTAGCATTTTATTAACTATTGTGATTTGGGAATTAAGTTTTTAGAATTAAAACAACATGTTTGCACAAACTTCACACAATTTTTTGACAGTAAAGATCGGTGGCGGGAGCGATCGTTGTCTCTTCTGGGCGGCCTTCTTTTGTCATGATGAATGTTGCAGTGCATGGCCACTGGCCACCTACGAAGACAATGGCCAACAATCGAAAAAATTCAAAATTTTATTGCATTTTTTTAATCATTGTACACCAGCCAACATTGTCTTCTATTCCCACTTATTATTTTTTCTTTGCTTGGGAAACCGTCCGTATGTGTAATATTTAGAAAAGTTAGTTATTCGGTTCATAACATCGATAACACACACTTATTCCTGTTTCGCCGCGGACCGCGCACTCCGGATCAGACAAGTTTTATTTTTAAATCCTAGGATGAGTCAACGAATTCTGGAAATAATGTAAACAACCTGGCCGCGCTTCTAAAACCACAAGGTTACGTATCGGGTCTCGGGTCGTAAAACGAGTACTCGCAAGGACGAATATTTCGTTTTCGGACTTTGTCGCATTTCTGACTGTTTTACGTCTAGTCATCTAGCCGTGGCTTTCTCACGGTACTTCCTCGTACATTTTCGATCAATTTCCTGCGTTAATTCAGAAGACAATGGTGGTATCCTGTTACTATCTATTCCAAGTGCAAGGGCCTACTAGACCATCTGCTTTGATATGTGACCACAATAACTTAATCACAATTTATCTAATGCCCACATATCCTGTGTACTTATACGTTATGTACCTTTATGAAATATGAGTCGGGGCCCCCCACGTTATTCATGATGTTTAGAGTAACCCAAATATATATGCAAGTGAAACCCTAAAAATATGCGCATAAATATGCAAATAATTTAGTCAAAATATGCAGGAAAATGTTGAAAATATGCAAATTAAGAAATACTTTAAAAATATAAATTTATTGTTTGATTTACAAATAAACATATATATACATAGTAAAAGTAACAATATTTTATTTTAAATTTTCTACATACAGGGCGATTGAACTAAATCTAAATATGCATTTATTATAAATTATAAAAATCAGGTTGAAATTTAGTTGTAAAAACAATAAACCTCTAAATGTTGCTCAAAATTCTCAATTAGAAAATTTTGTCTTCCTATCAGAATATAAAAATTTATAAATGGAGAAACTCCTTTCCACATCAACCGATGTAAGAGGTGAGCTTTTAAAATTGCTCACTATCACAGGATCCAAATCAATGGATTCGGTAAAATCTCCCTTTAAAATATTTGCTACTTGGCTAAGAAACTGAAACCCACTATTTTTTTCCATCACATTTCTAAATTTTTGAAATATTTTGTCCCCAATTTTACCTGTGACATTTTGAAAAGCAACCTCAGATTGTTTTACCAGTTCTACACATCGGGTTAATGGAAAATTAGATTCCTCCATTTGTGTTATTGTTTTAGAAAGAAAGCTATAATTTGCTTTTATTAAATAGGTATAAATACCTACTTTATTCGTTTTCAGATCACCAGGATTAGTGCCCATAAAATTATAATTTACCTATATTATTTTGGGAAAACCAGGTACCTAACTAGACACCGACCCCTGTTCCCAAAAATGAATGAAACGCCTGCCAAAGATTTAAATTATCCTAAATTCTTTCAATTATGCAGAATATGCCATATTTTAAGAATATAATATGCAAATATTAAAAAAAAATGCATATAATATGCTAAATATGCAAAATATGCGTGTTGCATATTTGGTTCACTCTAATGATGTTGATATAGTTATTTAGAATATGTGCAGATATTAAAAATAGCGGAAAAAACTTTTTCAAGCTGCAAAAAAAACATAAATGCCTAACATTGAAAGAACGAAACTTTGAACCTTTTTGGTATATTCAGCTTGTGTACATTTACGTAAATATGTTAAACCATTTTTTTAGGTTAGATAATTTAAAGAACTTCTTCTCTAGTAATCTAAAATCATTGCATTGTTTTTATAAATAGTACGATTTGACTGAAAATTTATAAATATTGCGAATTCATTCAGCGCTATGTTAAAATAATAATTTAGATATCTTCGACCGTCGAAGATGCTCAACCGTCCCGTATATTATAGGAAAGTGTTCGATCAAAGGAAATTCGCTTTTCATCGAGGTTCAGCCGAAATGGAAATTCTGAAACTGCTGGGGGGATTTCTTATCAGGAAAACGGAGAATTAAGAGGGGGATGAGGGCCTTTGTCGTCTCCCGTGGATGTGGTCGTTTCTTAATTTGTGTTTCTGACATCACTTATCAAGGACATTGTGGAAATGTAATTGGAATTAGAAAAAAATATATATTATAATCAAAAATTCTTTAAACCAAATTGTTATTGATATCTTCCAAATGGTATATAAAAATATCCTTCTAAAAACGATTTTTCTTGCGGTTGTTAAAATTATGTTATTACTAGGTAGGTATGTACGTTAAAAAATGAGAGAACGATAATATCAAACATATTTAAAAAAGCGCGTAAATTTTAAATTCATTATTCTGAGAACATACATTTTTAAGGGAAAAAAGTCAGATCCGGTTATGCCCCAATTTAAACGTATCTCCGGTATGGGCGGTACACCGGAGGTACCAGGGCCGTACCAAGGGAAAAATGACAAAATCCGAATTTTGGTAAATTCAACTTAGTTCTTCCCTCAGACCAAAAATGATATACAATGTGTTCAGAATGATCCGGAACTCCGGAACATCCCTGAAAAATTGTGACGGCCTCCACGATTTTGATGATTTTGTGTGTAGGAAGTTCCTTATGCACTCCTGGGACACGGTGGCAGCCGACTAACATTTTTTCTACACGACCTTGAAGGAATGCTTTGGAAATATTTGAAAATCGGATAGGTAATCGAAACATACCAAAAAAGTGTACTACTAAAAAAGAGAACGGAAAAATAAAAACCCTTCTACTATTTTAAAATAGTATTTGCATACAGTGTGTTTCGGGAATTGAACGAAAAACCATATCACTGTCACTGTCTAAGATGATACATTTTCTGCGCGTTTCCTATTGTGGCACACCATCCACCTTAACTAATATGGACCTACTGACTGGCAGGCTTCTGTATTTTGTAGACTTAGTTCGTTCATAGTATCTGGGGTGGTTTTGATTTTTGATTTTTGACCTGTGTAAAGTTTCAAACAATCCATCATTTTGAGTTGTCACAGAGAATAACGCTCCTTGTATAGTTTTTATTTGATCTTTGTAGATCAATACTGTGAGTGGTCCTGTTGATCATTATTCAACTGTTTTGAAGTAATTCCATGGCACAGTTGACTCGCCAGATGCCTTTAAAATTCATATTTTGTCGACTTTGACACCCTGCAGAATGGAACTCCTTGTATGGTTTTTGTGCAAATTTGGTATATGATGGTTTTGGGGAATCCTAATTAACGCTGTTGTGTCAGATTTTAAATAAAATATGCCTAATATGGTTTTGAAAAAACGCACCCCTTTTATGGCATATTTTCTGGGATCTATAAGAATATGCCATAGGTATTTAAGTATTATTTTAAAACGGCAGCAAGGTGTTCGTTTTCCGTTTTCTTTATTAATTTGTTTTTTTTTTGTTTGGACCAAATTTCAAATATTTCCAAAGCTTTAGTGAAAATTAAGAAAAACAATTTTCCCAACCATTATATCTAAGGTCCTGTAGAAGTATAAACGTTAGTTGGCCTTATAAATTCATAAAACTTGGGACATTTGCGGGTTGCGAGGAGCGCTGATTAAAGATTCTTTGCCAGATTTGCGATACAAAAATCGCTAATAGCATTTTTCAAAATATCTCATCGAAAAAAATCATACATAAATATGTGATATTTTCAAGCATTAATTTAAAACGATAAAACGTTGTTCTTTGCCATTATTTCTTTATTAATGGGGCATTTTTGGACTGTTTTCAATCAGTTTACTCGATTTTTAGATATATACAAAGGCCTAAGGACACTTCCTACACACAAAAAAAAAAAAAATCGTGCAGCGCATCACAATTTATTTTTTATTATACTTCTTTGAAATCACCTTATTTTCATCTGTTTTAGCAATAATGAAAGATGGGGTTTTTCGGGCTAGCGCACGGAAACAGCGCATGGAAAAACTTTCCGTGCGCTGAATAAAAATACCGAATATATGGCTTTAAAATAGAAATATACAGCAAAGTAAACTAAGAAACTCTATATGCCCTCTGATATTTAACATATACCTATTTTGTATTTTAATTCGTAAGTGTTTCAATATTTAGATACATTTCTGTAATATTTTTGACGTTTTATTCTCCTTATCTGACAATAACTAATTTACAACAAAGCACCTTTGAAATAATTTGAGAGTAACCATGGAAACGTATCATACATACCAAACACTATATTGTCTGCATTGTTTATTTTTTGTCAATTAAATTTATTATAATATGCCGATAAAATGTTTTAAGTTTCCGTTTTGAAAGAAGTGTAATAAAACAATATCGTTCATTACACGTCCAGAAATAGATTTTTCCGTGCTTGCATGACTTCCCGTGTGAGGCGCAGCCTCACACGGGAATTTGTCACACGCGCACGGAAAAATCTTTATTTCCAGACTTGTAATGAAATATACTATCGCAGCGGTGTTCAGGATTAAATCTGAACATCCTGTAGACTATAATGTGAATTATTAATACAACAAACAAGGCACTTCGTCCGGCACCGTCGCAATGATAAAGGCCCGTCAGCTAACGACGCGAAATGTCACTACGTCATCAGAGGGAGGTAGCTTTTCGTAGTTGTTTACGTTTACTTGCCTGGCGATTTTCCTGTTTTAAAGAACGCTTGTTGTGTTTATTGTGTGTTGGACTGTGTTTTTTAGTAATATAGGACGTGGATATGGTGGTAAAACAGCAGTGATTCAGATTAAAGTAAATTCAATTTCAGTTTATAGGTTTTAAATTGTGTCTATAAATTCGGACTTATTTAAATCATGCCGTGGACGTGTTCTGTCCTCAACTGCAAGGGAAACTACAAAGGCGGTCCTAAAGTGTCCGCTTTTTCCTCCCTAAAGATCCCGTTTTAAGGGAAAAGTGGGTTAAGGCCATCAAAAGAGATTTCGTTCCTACACAGTCTTCCAGGGCAAAAGTGGTTTTGGTTTGGACTGTGCGGAGAGTGTTATACCTAACAATTTTACATTATTAAACGTAACCACCTTAAAATCAGGAAGTTTTGTGGTTTTATTCATTCGAATTTAGTTGTAGCTAGGCACGCAAGTAAGAAATAATTGGCATTTACGAAAATGTTACCGGTAGATATCTAAATGCACCAAAAGCCCTTGAAAATGTGACTTTCATTCTCGTAGATTATTATCCGTGTTGTAAAACCATGAGCTATGCAACTGTAAACAATCATTTTAAAGTGTTTTTTAACAAATTTACCAAGTTTATATCTTGAAATTTGAATTTGGCGCCTTAGTCCCACCTCCCTTGGATGACTCATCGCTTTCAGCTGCTGGGTCTTGTCATTGCGACGGTGCCGCTTTGTCCCATTTTGAATGTCACAGGTACCTATATTTCAAGTAAATTTCGCATAAATGAAAGGGCTGACGTTCTATTCTACACCACAAGGAATCTACTGCGCGCGACTGCCGCCTCCCAACTTGTGCAACTTATAAGACGGAATCGTGTGTTTGTTTACATAATATAAAGAAAGTATGTCTTATTTGTATTTAGATTATTTATTGTGCAGGGTACATAATCAAAATCGTAACGTAGAAGGTATCGCTACGAACCTTAAAGTTTGTCGCTGTTTTTGGTAGAAGTTTCACAGCTTCGATGGCTGTTTTGCATTCTCGGGAGGACTCATCTCGTGGCCACCTCCAAACGGAAATAAACAAAATTAAAATTCGCACCCTATCCCGCACACTAAATTCTCTACCTGAGAGAAGATGACGCACCGTTCGTCCTCTGTGACCGGACACAATTTTCGAATATCTGCGGCCGTGGGGGCCTCCGAATATTAACCAGTCCAAATTAATTGCCCTTTAACATTCCACGGACGTTTCGGGTCCTCTGATCGTCCTTTTTTTACCGCCGCCTTATACCCACACCGCGGAATTGGAAAATTATCTGAATACTTGACGTGAGTCATTTAGAAGCACGGCGAGAACACGATGAAGTGACTGGCTGGTACACAGTTGAAAATAATATGTTAAATTTAACATTTTTTTGATGTTCCATCTCGTCCACACACAAAAATATGTAAAATGGCTGAAATTTTACGTTTTGCGTTGTGTAGAAAATGATTAACTGAAAGTGTTATATAATTTTGAAGTATTATTGTATGTCAACTTATACATACAGATTTGTGAAAATAAAAGTTAAATTGTCATTAAAGTTTTGTTGTATTTACGATGATAGTGTGTCATATTGAAACTTTCCATATTCAAATTAACAAGTCAGGTAATGTTAATTAGACATTTGTCATTATTTATATTAACAAAAGCGTGAGTTGAAGTAACATCTAGGCATATGTTAAATAGAGGAAAAACGACAGTGGTTTTTAACATTTGATCTACGTAGTTGTAACATATAGCTATAGTGAAATTAACATTTGATCTAAAGTTAAAAATACACATATAAATAGTACTTTTAACATAAGATTAATAGTAAATAAATATATTACGTAATAATTACATTATTATATACAGTGTCCACATTAAGGACTTACCACCCTTGTAAAATTTTTATTTATTGATCGATTTTGGTAAAAGTTTTTTTATAGGTATAGGTATTCAAAATGCGCATTCAATGAGTATAGGTAACTTTATTCTTGGGTTGTAATCATATAAGAAAAAAAGTATTATTTTTTTATTTCTAGATATTACCTATTGTTTTTAACATTAGAACAAATGTTTAATATGCGCATTTTTAATATATACCTAACAAAAAAAAGTTTATCAAAATCGGTCAACAAATAAAGATTTTACAGGGGTGGTAAGTAGGTACCTACTTAATGTGGAGACACTATATATATATGTCTATATAATAATATAATAAGTGTCTCGTAATAATACCTTTCTCGATACTTACCTTTTAATAACCTTTCTACTTTTACTGTTTCTTACACTGCAAAGGACTGGAACAACACTGCATGACTATAACTTGTTTTATAAATCTCGGGCAATAACACTTAGCAACTAGCAACTATGTGAAGTAAATGGGTGATACTTGCAAAATGAATACAACAATTTTGATTTGTGATTTTTTTATTTCAAAACAAAAGGGTTACATATTAGGATTAGGCAGATTAATAATAATAATAGAAGATACATCTATACTATATAAAATTAATATCAAATTTCTTCTAATAACTATGATCACTATAGGTATACCAATATACAAAAGGCAACTTTTTAAATGTATTTAAAACAATTTAATAACAGGTAAAATTAAGAATTATTCAAATAATGTAAGTATAAAATCTAAAGATCTAGGCGGAACAGCATAAAAATGAGAAATAAGGGCATTTGTTAGGTGCGGCAAATTCATAATTAAAGAGCCACCCCTGGTTAACATAATACCTATACATATAAAAACCCTAGAAGTAGGTACTTATATATAATAATATGTGTACGAATTTGAAATATCACTTACCCGGATTTTTTGTACAGACACTATTACCGTACTATTACTACACAGCAACACACGCTATTAATCGATAGGAATTGGCACCTCGTACGCGACGCAATTCTGGACTGACTGAGATGAAAACGACTTGACCAAGTGTGATAGCCGGGAAGCGAAAACAACAGTCCAATCATTCGATTTTAACAAATACTGCGTAGAGACTTACATTTTTATGAGTCGAAATGACACTGATGTTTATGTTGCGTTGCAAAATGAATAACTTAATATGTTAACTCTACATGCATGAAAGTATTAAATGCACGTATTCTGTTATTCAAAACATATCGAAATAAGTTAAATAATAAATGTTAAACTTAACACAGAAGATAGTGACATCAACACATTGTACATATTCAGTAATATTTTTAACATTTGTGCAAGTTAAAATGTTACAGTTTTACACATTGACGTATCTAGATGATTCGACATATTGCTCGTACGTTAATTTAAGTAACAATGTATGTCTCTTTTTGACACAAATATATTAACATCCAAAAAAAGTAACATACTTCAATCCGATTTTTAACTGTGTAGGTACCTACAACAACGCAATCTCAGAAATGATAATTTCTTTAGACATGCTCTACAATTTTTGTCTGATGTATGTTTATGATTATTTCCCTCATACTGCTTGCATCCAATAAGGTAGCTCCTTCCCTAAAAATCCAACCAATCCTGTGCCTCTGCTAGCGATAATTGCACTTGTGCAAAAGCAAAGCGGTAATATCACTTGTGCAATTATCACTTCGTTGCTTAGCAACCGCGAATCTGATCGATACAAACACGTACTCCTTTAAATTGGTGTGTTTTACACTGTTCTAAATTATGCAGCTTATAAATTATGTTGCGGTATTATTAAGCATTGTATCAATGAATTTATATAACTTTTACATTGCTAAGTTCTTGTTATTAGACCTCCGTCTCCGTTTAAATTTATGACACATTCAGAAATTAAACCAACGCCGACAGGGTGTAGGTATAATCGTATTTGCCTTGGATATCCAAGCGTCATGTTTAATGTTTGTTTACTCGAACGCTACAGCCGAAGCTGTCAATAAACTCCTTCAAAATTCAAAATGAGTCGTTTTGGAAAAGTAAACATAGAAAAAATCAATACAGAAATTATTAAATCTTATTGGTGAAATAATCTAGACAAATACCACTCGTGCCAGAAATGTTTCTAAATAATTTTATTCTCAAGCGCTATTTTGCCCATTAGCAAAACCACTCGTACAAATTGGGCTTTTGTTTTCAGAGATAAAATCCCGAGAGCCAAGCTCGAGGGATTTTATCGGAAAATAAAAGACCAATTTATACTCATGATCTTTCTAGGCAAAATAGCGCTTTCGAAAAAATTATCGATAAAATTTCCGGCACTTGTGATATTATACGATAAAACTTAATGTTTGGCTGATAAATGCAAAAAAACCATTTTTTCGAACTTTGACATTGACAAACTTTTTGCACAAGCGGGATCGATGGGGACTTTTGATATTTCTTTTATACATATTGATGATATAAACAATCAAACCAAGATTCAGCTCTATATGCGAATTAATATAACCTTGAATGTCTATTTTGACCGGACTAATAAGTCTCGAATTGGACAGATGTAAATTAAATCTAGAGAGGGCTACATACTATAACAAAAGTAATATTATTTTAGCTCAAAAATTATGTAATTAAAAAATGTTTTGCTGGCAGCCCCGATCCACCGATTTGTCTGTTTTGGATTTCT
Source organism: Pseudeuparius sepicola (assembly GCA_963920635.1). NCBI lineage: Eukaryota > Metazoa > Arthropoda > Insecta > Coleoptera > Anthribidae > Pseudeuparius > Pseudeuparius sepicola. The sequence continues at coordinate 8,675,236 of OY987299.1, forward strand.
TTTTGTGGGGAAAAGTACAAAATAAAGTATGAGACAATAATTGTCGAATTAAGAGCAGCTGTGTTAGAAGCAATTGCCAGTGTTGACATTGACAGGCGTTCTCCAAGAAAAGCGACAAATTCAGTTTTAAAAAGATGCAATATTTGCATAAATAATAATGGTGGATTGTTTGAACACCTTTTTTATTTTAAAAGATGACCTTTTAAAATAATAACAATTTGAACTTGAGTTTTTTTAATTTTTGTTTTATTTTGTTACCAGCTAAAAACAAAATATTAGAAAGTTTGAAGTATGTCTAATTATAAAATGGAACGTAATTATGAAAATATTCCATGGCTATGTAAAAATTAAAAAAATCAGAAAATTAGCGATAGCTCTTTTATTTTTTATAATAACTATGCCGAGTATATTATATCTTTGGAAAGCTCAAAAAATGGCCGATTTGATAAGGCCACAGCCAACTATGATTTACGTTTAAAAAAACAAAAGTTTATGTCATATCTCAAAAATCACAAACAACATAAAAAATTGGATCAGATTATCTTATTAAGCCCGAAATTATCTATAATTTTTGTCTCTACAGTTTTTCTGTATGATCAGAAATGACGGAGCTACAGAGATCTGATGAAATAGCAAAAATCACTCTTTTCAAAATATCTAGTGAGCCATGACTTTTTTAAAAATCCAAAAGGGGCATTACACTGAGCATTCAAAACCGCAATTCTTTCCCCATTTAACCATTGTTCTAGCTCTGCTAGTTTCCGATATCCCCATAGTGGTCATCGAAAAAAACTCACCCTGTTTAATATATTTACCGGTTAGAAAAATAAATTAATTAACATTAATATTTTTTGAAATTTAAACACTCTGTATCTCCATAACGAGGCGGCTGTGGATAAAAAGTTATATACCACAAAATGATATTATTTTATGGTTTCTTTCAGATGTTGAAATGTCTTAGAAGAAAACTGAACCACCCTATATAAATCGATTTCAAAGTTAGCTGACGCTTGCAATAAAAAAAACAGTGATTACTATTTTACTCGTCATATTATTTTACTCGTCATGTCATACCTACACCATAGATCTATACATATAACTGTAGGCTGTGCCTAAACTTTGCTGGCACTTATAATAATAAATAATAATAATCTTTAAAAAATAATCATGAAGCATACCATCAGATCCCACATTCTACAGTTTATTGACGTGTTTAACGCAGTTAATTTCTATTGTCGCTTCTAAAGTGCCTAACAATAGACCGTCAAGATGGTTCGTTCAGTTTTAAAAATAAATTTTATGCGAATTTTGAACCGGCCTGCGACTGACTGCTCGATAAATTGCGTCCCTGGCGACTCGTCAATAAAAACTAAATTTTGGCCGCGAATTAAATAGTTTATTTGTGTTCAAAGGCTCTGAATTTCGACATTTTTTTATGACGAATACGGAATTTAGTTGATAAACGACACGAGTTATAGTCCTACTTACGGCAGAATTCGTGCGACATAAGGGGGAAGAACTCGCAAATATTATAGAATTAGTCACAGTTCAGGGGCGTAGCTCAATTTTGTGTAACTCACTGAATTAATTTTCATATAATTGTTATTTAATTTATAGTTAATATTATTCTTAACGGTGATGCCTTAGACTATGGAGGAAGGCAAACCCTTATAACATTGGCAATTATTTCTCGTGCTTGAGAATGCAACGTTCTTCCCTGTTTACTCGTTTTGCACACGTTAACTCCCGAACATACGAAACGCCACTGAGCTCTCCGAGCCGGCGGAAAAAACTTGCCAGCGGCCTAAAAAATGAGGTCTGTATGGTAGCCCAAATACGCAGTTAACTTTACGTACTATAGAAACCGGCACAAAACGCGTTGGCTAACTGCTTTTGTCAGCCGACTGCTTCGCAGAAGTGCTGTGTTGCCGTATTTCAAAGGCGATGGTAGACGCGACGATGTTGAAAAAAATTTAATAGGCGTTTTATCACACCGCGTTAAAAATAAATGATAAACAAAAATGGGTAAGTGGTCCCGTGATGCGAGCTTTATTTTTTCGGTATAACAGAGTTCAGAAATTCGGTTTCAGTATGATAAAACTTGTATTCGCCAATCAATAACGACTGCTCGTATAGGAAATCTCGCAACGCTGCCCGCATTCTTTAGAAACGTTTTCTTTCGTGCTTCGGACTATAATAATAGGAAGTTCGGTGCCGAGGCGCACGTTATACAGGGTGTTCCCGGATGGACCTAACTACACTCTATTCAAACTAAATGCAAGTGGCGCGTAAACATTTACACGATGGAAGCACGTGAACAATTCTGAGGACTAATACGAGGCAGGGCCGCATTAAGGACGATCTCTATGAATTTTGTAATATAAAATATTAAAATAATATGCCCCACTATTAAGAACTTTAAAAACAAACACTTATGGCACCCCTAGTCATTCACTTACCTGCAAATTTCTACTATTAACACAAATCGTGCGGCTCCAACAATTAATAAACAGCGAAAGAATTATATGGAAAAAAAATAAAGGTCCACTTGCAACTCGTTACACCTGTGTAAGAAACACCGACTCGCTGCACTCGCCCGCCGGGCCAGACTTTATTGCCGGCTGACCAATAGCAAGCCGATGATCACGTGCGTACCACGCTCTACCCATGCAACAACTTGTGTTTATGTTTCACTTGCGTTTAGTTTGAATAGAGTATAGTATTGTCAAGCGAGAAAACCAATATTTCACCATTCCGTAGAGTCGTAAATTTTCCGAATTCGTGTGTGACGCTCACGCTACAAACCAAATTAACTCCTCCCGCCTCCTTTTACCCAATAACGCCCCCCAAGCAGCATTTTTAGTCGCCGTTACGTTCCGGCGACTTTTGTTTGCAACTTTAAAGTTGTGATTACTACTGATAGGAACGTAATTACTACGTTCCTATTACGTCCCTGTGACCAAAATGGGGAACATTTTGAGGGTGATAGATACGTAACGGCGACCACCTAGCAACTTACACCGCTACGACGCGCTTACGTTCCGACAACGTGGTGGAGACGTAGCAGCGTGGTCACCGCTACTTTGTTGGATTTGTTTGCTTTACATTCGCGTCCTCGCTTTGTTTTTGTCTAAATAATTAAAAAGTATTCTAGCCCAGCATCTTCCGTCATTTTTCAATAACCGTTGAAAATGGAAGTACCTAATATTTATTTTTAACTTATATCTATGAATATGGTAGATATAAGAAAGGTATTAATTGGCTGATTTTTTTCTCGTTGCTAGATTCAAGAAACTAAAACGATTGAAAATTTTCTGTCAAATATGACATTGATAGATTGAAAAGTAACAACGCGTCCTCTCAAAATGCATGTTTTACCACTTTTTTTATCGGGAAGATAAATTACGAAAATCTGCGAAATTACGTACAAATGCTGAAAAATGCTTTTTTAATATTTCTATAAGTTATACGAGTTCATTTTTGCTCAATTTTCTCTTTTTTGGGACAATGTTGAAGAAATAACTATTTCAGTACCAAAGGAAATTGACATTTGGTATTAATGGCGTCTATCATTTTATAAGAAAATATGGCGTAATTTTCAGTAATTACTTCTAAGTATTATTTACCTTAAAATGGGTGTTTGAAGGCTTTACCACTTAACTGGTAGTAACGGCAACTAGACTTTTTTCACTTTAAGGTAATTCCTACCTTTAAGACGAAAATTAGTTTTAGATATTTTAAACTCTAAAGTCCCAATTACTACAAGAGGACTTCAAGGTTCCAGAAGCCTCGTTTAAGTTCCGAATGCTACTACTAGGTTCCATTTGGAACTTTAACCTTTAATTTTTATGAGAGTGTTATTTTCAGCCGGTGTGTTTTGTGCTATATTTCGAAATGTTCATATTTAAAATTGTAGGCATTCAAGAGAAGCGTTTTGTAATTTTGTATTGAAGACAAGTGCTCGTGTTTCGATTCGTTTCATCCAACTGCTGCTTTAATTTTCTATAAAATGTGAATGTGTGTCTATAATTTTTCTTCTTTCTAATGGCTGACATTTTCATCACTTCGCAAAAACGACTCAATCCTTCAAACGATTGTAAGGAACTAAATGTAGTTTCCATTTTGGTCCCTATAGAAGTGACAGTTACTTTAAAGTATTTTTTTGTAGTAATTGGAACTTTCTAGTAATTTTAAAATGGAGTGGGAGGTAAAACTTACCATACAGTAGTTTTCTCGAGTAGCGGGAAAGTTAATTCCACTTTAAATATGACTATATAGTTCCGTAACTTTGGAGGTATTTCTAAAGTCGCTAAGATGTAGAAGTTACTTTCACCGTTACCATAAATTAATAAAAACTTTAAAGTGATAAACAAGTAACACAACAAAGTAATTGTGACCATTGAATATAACTTTAGAGTTAACGTGACTTTAACGTAATTTTGCATAGTAACAATTCCGTCCCAGATACTTCAAAAACTACTTAGAAGTACTGAAACCATAAAGTTCCAACTTGTGGTAATAATTACTACAGAATTACGCTTACTTTCTAAATATAAGTAATAAAAACTAATAAGTCGATTTTTAAGTAATAATTACGTAATAACTACTTATTCAAAGTTCCCATCTCAGTTACTGCAACTTTAATGCTGCTTGCCAACAAACCGCCTTAAATCCGCGAGAGGGGGCCCCATCCAAATGTTATTCCCTGTGAAGTCTGCAAGGTGCCGTGCGTATAAAGCTGGTATAAATTAGCACTCCCGGTATCTCTACAGATATACATGTATAATACCTAAAGAGGAAAGTAAGGCAGTAAATTAGGGTGAAATATATGTAGTCTAACGTGGCTGGGAATCGAGGCCCTCGGTAAGGGGGGGAGTGGGAGTGTCGACTAATATTGATGAACGGCTTGGGATATTGAGAGCGAAAACGGCAGCCGGCTTTCGGGGGCCACCAGAAGAGCTATATTTCAAACAATCGTAAAGCCGTTTTGCAGAAACCCACCAATTTAAGGAATAACTATTTATTCATATTGTACTACATCTCAACACTAACAGTCCAAACTCGTTGCCTTGGTTACCACCTTTATTGACTACCCTTTACAAATAAACTTGTCAGATACTGTCACTGACCAGGAATATTCTTTCAGTTCCACTTTAAAAAAAAAAAAGAAACCAAAATCTATGGGTGTCCCAGAATATGTCGGCAATCTCCCAGATTTATACAGGGGACGTTAAAATAACATGACAAGTTCCTATAAAAATTTTCCCCAGAGGGCCCAACTACGGAGATATAAGCGTTGGGTGAGGACGCCCGAGAATACGACGAAGAAAACACTTAAATGTGTTGTACTTATAGCTAACGTTGTTAACAGAAAATAGTTATTTATGTACCAAGGCACTGAAGTTCAACTTTCTATGACTCATGTGGAATTTAGTTGCCGAGGCCTCTGGCCGAGGCAAATAAACCACACCAAACTGCTGCTTGTTGTGCAGCCTCCATAACAAATCTATTGATATTCAAACCTACTAAACTATTTATACTGAAAGATTGCGCTGCTATAGGTAACAATTTCGCATATGTGTACGAAAAGTTAAATGGGCCTTTATTGGCCGGATTTTGAATATTTGGTCACTTTTGACGGGCGATGGTTCCGCGTCTGACGTTTGATGTTTACATCTCGCCAAGGCCTACTTATTGAAAAAATCGTACAATAATGGGCTACTTCAGTGCCGATTTCTGAGCTTTTAATGACGATTTTGGGTCGCTTCTCTGCCGATTTCAAGAAATAGTTATTCATGTACCAAGGCACTGAAGTTCAACTTTTTTTGACTCATGTGGAATTTAGTTGCCGAGGCCCCTGGCCGAGGCAAATACCACATGCGTCATAAAAATAACTTCAGTGCCGAGGTACATATATTTTTTTTTAAATCGGAAAAAATATGTTTTATTGGGCAAGAAAATACTCATACGGGATCACCCGTTCATGAACCAACTACGCGCGGCGTTGCTTGACTTTGACGATCGCTCTACCTAGGTCAAGTATAATGACGTACGGGGCCTTCGAACAGAAAAACCAAAACTGCTGCTTGTTGTGCAGCCTCTATAACAAATCTATTGATATTTAAACCTACTAAAATATGTATACTGAAGGATTACGCTGCTATAGGTAACAATTTCGCAACGTGTACGAAAAGTTAAATGGGCCTTTTGTGGCCGGGTTTTGAATATTTGGTCACTTTTGATGAGCGATGGCTCCGCGTCTGACGTTTGATGTTTACATCTCGCAAGGCCTACTTATTGAAAAAATCGTACAATAATGGGCTACTTCAGTGCCGATTTCTAAGCTTTAAATAATGACGATTTTCTGAGCGTTTAATGCCGATTTCAAGAAAAATCGATTTTTTTTAAATAACTTTTAAAATATTTTGTGTAATTTAATTATTTTTTAATACGATGGACAATAGATAAGACTTCTTAAAAAGGGCCCATGAAAACAATTTTGGCTTATTTGGTTTGCCAGGGACGGACTAGCTGTAGCACAATAATGTCAATTTGTATCTTCGTAGGTCCCTCTGGGGAAAATTTTTATAGGAACTTATCATGTTATTTGAACGTCCTCTGTATAAATCCGAAAGATTGCCCACATATTCTGGGACACCCTGCATATATTAGATATAATATGTAGATGGTTTGTTTTTCTTGAAACTGCTTAAAATTACCCCAAAGGCGTAAGTATCCTGCAACCCATCCCACGAACATTGACCATGACCATCTTTTTCACAAAAGTCTTCTGAGACGTTAAATCTCTAAATTGGGCCTTATGCTTTCCTCCAGTATTTACCGAAAAACCCGGAAAATCCTATAGGTATCCAAGAAAATTTCCCGACTCTCGGGACTTCTTCCACTCCTTGAAATTGCGTTTTTTTTTCTTATTTCTCGATTTTTCAGGGGCACTCATCCTCTCTAGAAACACTGCCAGGTACTTAATACTGGATTACAGGCTAAGAAACCCATCCACGGAACAAAGTGTCCACTTTAACGCCGGATCGGGAAAACGTCGCCTCCCCAGTAAGTGCCAGTGCGATAAGACCTGCGGGGCTCAGATTTATGCCCGTGCGGCATGCGGCCTCTGCGGCCAGCCCCTGCCGGCCCTGTCTCCTGAAGGAGACCCGCCGCGAGGCGTGCGAGTTTTATGCACGGGCGTAGCCAAGGGGGGGGCTTCGGGGGTTCAAACCCCCCCCCCCCGAAATAAGCAAAATATTACCTAATATTATACCGAAAAAATACGAGGAGTGAAGAGTTAAATTATTATTACGTTTGAATATATTATGTAGTAATAGTAGCGCCTAGCGCCATCTTTTGACGAGAGGCAGACGCAGTTGCAGCCGAACTATTTTGTATTGTAGGGACACTTTGCGTTGTTTCTCGATTATTCGCCACGCCCCTCGGTCGAAATGAGCGGAACTTTGTGGGAGTTCGTGGAAGTTTCTGGACGGCTACTGGGCTGCTATACAGGGTGTAACTTTGATAAGTACAGAAATTTTAAGGGCAGGTCGGGAAAAATGCACTTGTTACGCCTATGCAATTAAAATTTTTCTAAAGTGCATATTAACGTCAGAAATAATTTTTTTTAAAACGCTATTAAAACCCCTTTTTCCGACGCTACGGCCATGGGTCCTTGACCTTGCCGGGACCAGCTGGAACTGAGGCCGGTTCCGGCGGATCCCCCCCAATTCCGCCGTGCAGCGTTGTCAGACGTATAGCTCTTTCACAGTATTTCAGGAATAGTCTTTCAACTAGTTTTTGAACAAATCTTTAATGGTTCTTTTAGCGAATAGCATGCAAAAAAACTACCTTTCGGATGCCTGGATGATTTTCCTTGCGGGTGTCGTACTCCTTTCTTATGTTATCCAAAAATCCTCTCGAAAATCACAAGAAGCACTAGGTAACTGGTTGCCAGTCGAATCGCTTTTTCCGAGGCTTTTTCGCAGTATTTGAAGAATATTGACGCAACCATGTATCATTTGGTGTATGTGGAGATTAAATAAATAAATAAATAATTTTTGGACAACTCCTTAAAGGTTCTTTTAGCGAATAGCTCGACGAATAGCATGAAAAAGCCTACCTTTGAGATGCATCGATTATTTTTACTATTTTCTTGTGTTTAGATACTATCCAAAAATCTTCACAAAATCACATAAAGCACTAAGTACCTACCTAACTAGTGGCACTGTTTTTATACGATGGTCGCGAAGGTATAACACTTCATAGTCTCTTTTTACGGAAATACGAACAAAACACTTGTTTTTTTTTTCACTGCACGCGCCGCTGCTCTACGCTCTACCCTATGGGTGGTTGTGGAAATTTGCAATTTTTACAGATAATTTGTATTTTAAAACAAATACTTTATTCAGTTGATTGCCGATCAGAAATTTATTATCCCAAGGTGTCCCAAGAGATGGCTAATTATTAGTATAAAAAAATTGCGGCCTGAAAATCAGTTGTAAAATAGGTAGGTAGGTAGATACCTACTCCACAAAAGACTTGTCAAAAAATTATGAGTGTGAAATCAGCAATGAGTTTTCTAGCAATGACTTCTCCGAGCGGCGCTCGGATACATTTCTGCTGCCTAGGGACTTAAAATAACAGTAAAGTGATAAAAACTGACGTGTTTGTTAAATTATTGTGTGCGCCTGTGAAGAAAGCAATAAACAGTTCGTCACAGCAACCGACATCATAAAAAAACGTGGATACCTACCAGCAGTAATTTTCAAAGGTACCTAGGTACCTAATTCTGCAAGCAGATTTATTCCACTCTGACATGCGGCAACGTCGCGGTATTCCCCTTCCTAATCTAACGTTATTCCCCTCCATCTCCTAGGGAGAGGTTAGACCTCCCCTCTAAGCGCTTCTAGTGACGATCCAGCGGCGTGCATTGAGCACGGATAAAGATTGATTTGCCCCATTTTCTAAACATCGATTAAAAAATTTTTTTTTTTCATTTTTCGGTTTTATGAACGTCCCCGATTACGTGGTTAAAATTTCTGTACCTATCAAAGATACACCCTGTATAAGCGGCGGCGCGGCGCGTGACCGCGCGTACGGCAGTATTGTTCCATGCGAACTCGAAGCGAATAAAAGTGAAAAGTGGTGAACGAATAGTGAAGAGAATTAAGTGTACCGTGTAAGTGAGTAATTTTAGTGCGCTGTTATTCGATGACCTTGTTAAGGATAGATACGTGAATCATTATTACTGTCGAAAAATGGAGGGGAGAAAAAGGAAGGGTGATAAACTTAAAGGTATGGACTACTGGAAAAAGTGGTGTAGTCAAGGTCAAGGGGTTTCTAATAAAGAAACAAATTTGGATTTAGCTATCAAAGCTTCAGCTACCTTGCATGCTGATAAGAAGACTGCCTACCCCGAAATCTAGTTTGGAATGCCTAGATATGTGCGATAAAAACCTTTATCCTAATATTTACACATTACTACAAATCTTGGCTACCATTCCTGTAGCTAGGCGCTACTATTACTACATATATTCAAACGTAATAATAATTTAACTCTTCACTCCTCGTATTTTTTCGGTATAATATTAGGTAATATTTTGCTTATTTCGGGGGGGGGGGGGGGTTTGAACCCCCGAAGCCCCCCCCTTGGCTACGCCCGTGATTGTAGATGTGGGTCAAAATGTGGTGGATAGTGCCGCAGCATTTTTTCATATGTGTCATGGTTTCATAGCAAATTTGACTTTTTCGTATTATTTCGGGGTACATCTGAAAAATTAACTTAAAACTTTTCTCCATAAGTAACACTCAAAGTAGAAAAAATGTGTTTTTTACTTTAAATACAGTAACTTTTCCCAATAAACTTACCCATTCAAGGTTTTACTTTTCAAGATACAGAGCGTAACATTAATTGTATCTTCCTTAAATGTTTTAGACCCTGTATCTTCCTTAAGTAGGTGAGTTTATTGGAAAAAGTTACTTTATTTCAGGTAGCAAACACATTATTTCTACTTTAAGTGTTACTTATGGAGCAAATTTTTTAGATAATTTTTCAGAAATACCCCGAAATAATACAAAAAATCAAATTTGCCACGAAAACATGACACATACGAAAAATTACCAAGAGGGCATTTTTGTTTAAAATTACAATCTACATAAGAAATAGAATACATTTTATTGCTATACAAGGTGGTTATTTTTTTTTCTAAAATAAATTATACTAATTACCCATTTCTACGCCACTGGTTGTTCAAGATGTTTGATATTAACAGGTTATATGCTCACCCATGCCGTTATAACGTGTACCAAATATGACTTAAATATCTCAACTAGTTTGTAAAATATTCAATAAATTCCACAAACTAACTTTTATGTATTTTGTATGTTTTTGACTTTTAAATGGAGCAGTTAAAAGATATATATCCCTTGAGGTATCCATTAGACAATTATTCTGAAAAATTATACCTAATATTGAGATAATTCCGAGGATAATTCACTCATCTGTTATGTACTTGTTACGATAAATCATTGGTGTTTCAAATGCGCCGCAGAATTTTATAGAGTTAATAATTTTGCAAAAAATACAGCTATTTTGCCTTACTTTATCATTATAGTCTTTTATAGATTTACAATAAGCACTATTTAATTGAGTTCTTATATTAAGGCGTCCAAGGCTACCGAAATTCATAATATTAGCGATTAGAGAATACTATAAGTCAGCACACTTTTTGCGACTGGTCGTAAATCCGCCTCGAACCGCTCTCAGCTACATATAGACCGGGAGATAGTGACAGATTTTTGGACGTGATTTTACTCAGTATGCCTTGCAAAGGGCATTATGTGGCACATATTCTCACAATAATAAGGTATGAATCAGAGAGTCGTCCTGGGTTCTTCATGTGAAGAACTGAGTTTTCAATTATTCGAAAAATATGCGTTTTGATATGATTTTAGTCAGGCTGCCATGTGTTTTATAATGAAGTTCAAAATAGAAAAATCCTTGGAAAACCATAGGCATACCGTTAGGTTCAAAGGGTTCAAAGGGCTATTATTGTCACGTGAACTTGTATTTTAATAATTCGTTTTTCCACGTTTCTGAACAGGCTGCCAATGAGAAGTATGCAAATGCTTGTTATGAAAATGCTGAAAAAAGGATGGCATACCTTTTACGCTTGTCCAAGTAGTGTTTAAATTAAATGTTATTTAATAATTTAAACGATTTATTCGATGTTAAGTGTACTTGGATATGCGCAAACGGTATGCCATCTTTTCTTCAGCAGTTTCATAACAAGAACTTGCATACTTCTCATTGGCAGCCTGTTTAGAAACGTGGAAAAATTAACTATTAAAATACAAGATCACGTGGCAATAATAGCCCTTTGGACCCACCCTAACGGTATGCCTATGGTTTTCCGAGGAATTTTCTATTTGAACTTCATTATAAAACACATGGCAGCCTGTATAAAATCATATCAAAACGCATATTTTTCGAATAATTGAAAACTCAGTTTTTCACATGAAGAACCCAGGATGACTCTCTGATTCATACCTTATTATTGTGAGAATATGTGCCACATAATGCCCTTTGCAAGGCATACTGAGTAAAATCACGTCCAAAAATCTGTCACTATCTCCCGGTCTATAAGCTTATTTTCTTATCAAATCAGATATCGATCGCCGTACTCCGATGACGGCGGGCCGAGGGAGCGGGAGACGGCAGGGGGGAAACGTTTGTTTACACAAGGCCGAGTGCGCCGACTTATAGTATTCTCTAGACTTTGGCATTAGTGGCATTAGTGCGAGCAATATTCATATAAGTAGTATGTATGGTAGGAGGAGCATGTTTTGCCACTTTTTCTTTTAAATGTTTTATGTCTATAATGCCAGTTTTAGTGCATAACGAATCACCAGTACAAGTAGTACCTACAGAGAAAACATTAAAACACGCATTTTTACATTGCATCCACAAATCCAGTCAGAAATGTTGTACATAAAATACCTGTTAATTTCTTTCCTTACTATATCTTTTGTGGTTTGTTTTCGATCTAGAAGAGGTTCCTTATATTTCTAAACGTTTTTCTTAAGGACGGAAATAAAACGTCATCACCTCGCGACGACCTTCATTTGACCGTGTTCCTAACTAGGATAAATGTTGCTAAAACAGAAATTGGGTAGGTACTGGAGTGCAAAAATTGCGCAAGTGTCTGTAAGATGGCGCTGGAGTTGGAGAGCGGCCATTGGTACGGAGCGAGAATAAAAAGTAATGTTTCTCCTTGCTAAAATAAGTTTCCGTTCCTTATAAGTTGTTTTGTTGCCCGGGAAGGTCGTTGGTCGGAACCAGGGGTCTAGGGGGAGGCAGGCGGACCGACCCCCTTTTTTATACAAATAACAGCACATCGCTCCCATCCTGGCGTATTTTGGGATTGAAACTGTGAATTGTTAAACACAAAATAATAATATGAATATTTACGCTCCTTTATTTTTATATATTTTTTCATAGTTATTAAGAATATTGTTGAGTAAAATATTAAGTAAGAGGACTACCTACCGGCTGTCAAATCTACTGTCATGACATAATAATTCTCCCTCAAAACCGCATGAATGATCACAATACTTACCCTAACTGACATTTAGAATTTATGTCACTATAGTTTTATCTTTTATCATTCTATTAACTTTTCATTAAGTACTTAATATTGACAAACCGAAAGAAATTAAAATTCTGTTGTATTTGATCCAAAGTTGACGTAAAGTTGTGAATTTTGTTAGATACGTGAAATACCTACTATTTGCTGATATCTTAATATATGTATTATTTTGGCATACATTTAGAGTAATGGAAAATGTAATGTAAATAAATTTATAGGTACTACCATAGAAGAATTTACGTAGTAGATTCTTCTATGGTACTACCTAAATGCTTGCCGGTACATCAACTTAGTGTCAAACATAATAGAATTTTAAAGCGTTAATATAATTTTCTTTTGAAAAAGACATATTCTTATCGATATTTTTTAGTAATAGTAAAAAGTTAATAAAATTATAGAATGATACTCGTATATTGTGTTGTATAGCTAGTGACATAAAATAGTTTTTACGAAGTAATGACTTTTTAAAATTTTAAGAAATTTTATAAATAGGAAATAGGCGCTTATGTAACATTAAAATAGAAACGACTTTTTCAAGTTAAACGTTTTGAAATTGTAACAAATAAGCCAATTTTTAGGGATTTTATTTTTTAAATATAATTTTTGACAGATAGCGAAAGTCACGTGACCACGTTTGAGTCGGTTATTTTTCCTCGTTTTAATCGAAAGGTAACCCCAAAGTTAACTGCATAGGTATGTGTTTATTACTATCCGTTAATAAAAAAATATGTTTAAATTAATAAAAAGATACATTTTGCACCATCTTCATTTTTTCCAAAAAGGTTTTTTGGTTATAACTTTTGTTTGACGTTCGATTGTTTTTTTCCAAACGACATTACATTGTTTGGAAAAAACTGCAACAAACTGGTTTTTAAACCATTAATTTGTCTCAAAAAATACGGAATGGTTAAATTGAATGTTCCTATCACCTTCAGGCGGACACCCTGTACCTAATAAAAATATTATTAAAAAAATAATAGTACTTTTTGAAATTGAGCCCGTGTTGACAGGTGGCCATGATTACAGCCCAAAAGTAAAGTTACACACATTGTTTAATGTGCTTTTTGAACCTAACAAAAAAAAGTTTATCAAAATCGGTAAACAAATAAAGATATTTTACCAGGGTGTAACTCCTTAACGGAGGTCACACTGTAGATGTTTAACATATAGGTACAGAAGATGTTCTTTCGCATCAATATATCGTTTTCTTTTTTCATTTTTTATTTTCGAGATATGTATTTATGTTAATTATTGCGTTACCTACTTAAAATGTGTGTTTGAATGTAGTGTTAATGCAAACGAAGAAACACCTTATGTACACATAAAAGACCATGTTTCATTTCATTGAAAAAACTAAACATAATTTTGTAGAACTTTTAAGCCAGCAATACCAGCGCAATACTATACCTACAGAAAATGTGCCGAATCACATTCTTTAACTAAAGATATGCTTTTAACAGTAAAAAAACATAGTAGACATTCAAGTGACCTTGAAAACGTCGTCTGCCTACAAGTGAAAACGTGCGTCTTACATTGCACCCCATATGCTTCAACTTTTATGTGATTTTTTGCGACTTTCGTTTTTGAGATATTTATAATAGCTGCATTTATTAAAATGGAACACCCGGTATAGATAATTTTCGACATACCTATAGAGACATAGACATATGAATCCTCCCCTAATGTCAGTTTATATGCTAACGATTGTGTTTTCCTCACGAAAAATACATAACGGCGACATACGTATAAATAATTCAAAGTCAACTAAAGCAGTTTTTAGTGCCGCCGTGTACCTTTCAAGCTAAAAATCAATGAACCATTGTTAAAAAGAGAGGGGTTAAAATCACAGATCGGAGTCTTTGAGCTACGAGGGTCTCCCGAATATACCTTTTGAAGTTTTATATTATTTTAATATTAAAAATTCGCAATTCATAGTATATAAGAATATGGAAGTAATACAAAAACATAAAAAGTAATCAGACAGCTTAGTTGATTAAATATTATATCGCCAAAACGTAAAATTGATCATATGAACATAATATATGTAATTATTAAACTGGACCTGTAACAACAGCGTCAACCGTTCATCGATCGTCTGTTTTTCGCGCCATCTGATAAATAATAGCCACACTTTTGCATTCCCGCTGCATAATTTAAGGGGTATTTTGCCTATGTTTTTTATTTACAACAAGACTGGATAATTACAATGTTTATTACCGTGTTTTCGTTCCGAGTATATTCCGAAACCTATGCCAATCTTAACGAAGGTAAAATTCCGGCTCAAAAGACAAAATAGACGAATTTATGCCGGCGTAAAGTTTGAAATTCAAAAAAAAATCTCGCCCATAACTTTTAAATTAGTGTCATTAGTATCTATGGATATTTTAAAAATACCCGTGTTTTTTTGTAATCCTTTGAAATTCGCTACTTTTTCCAGCTAGTTGGAAATAAAAATACATTGATACAG
The DNA here is from genome assembly GCA_963920635.1 of Pseudeuparius sepicola. Lineage (NCBI taxonomy): Eukaryota > Metazoa > Arthropoda > Insecta > Coleoptera > Anthribidae > Pseudeuparius > Pseudeuparius sepicola. Next base: position 8,690,356 of record OY987299.1, read on the forward strand.
GCAACCAAACATACAATGGCGAGCCCCCCCCTTAAGTCAATGTGTCGCTCATTTTAGTATTTCTTGCACAGTCACCACAGAGGCGGAAGCCATTGGTAAAAGTTTGATAACTAAAAACACTACAGGATTGCACAGTCCACAAACGGAATAATATCTGATAGAATCCGTACACCGAAACATAAGATGAAACAATTCAAAAACGTAAATAACTCGAACCGAACCGACAGAGCACGTGTCGAACCGCCCGAACCGTTTGGGTTTATTTTCACGAAACTATGGCTGACGCGACTATCGCGACGCGGTACGACGGTCTACTAAACTAAATGCATGCGTTATGAGTGGTCCTTGTGGATTGCCATAATAACCCGTGAGGTCAATTTAAAATACGGCCAGGCGGGCAGCGGATAGGAATGAACAAATTAGACATTAGTAATCTTGGCTCCATTAGTAATAATTGGGGAGTTTTTGTATGAAAATGTAATTGAATTTTTTTTTAACATTTAAAATTTGTTGAAATAAATTAGGTGGGTCATTGACCAAATGACCTTCTGCAGAAAAACAGGCGCGGCTTCTCCATAAAAGGTCATTTGGTCAATGACCCACCGAATTTATTAAAAAAAAATGTTTAATAATAAAGTATCTTTAAAAAAATACAATTATATTTTCATGCAAAAACTCTACAATATAACGGAGCCAATAATAATATTACTAAATTAAGTCTATCCAAGTTACAGCGGCAGTAGATATAAACAAAGTCACATGACCGCATTGCGATCGATTACCAGGGTCTGACTAATATGAGATTCTCAGTGGCTTGTAGTTCTGAACTAATTCTTTTAGAAGTTCTAAAAATTGTGTTTTTACATTTCGTGGATCTTTATAAATTTCCTTAAATTAAGTAGCAAAATAAATTTACAGAATATACTGCTCGCGATCCGATCTAAAATATGCAGGAAACTCGACTGAGGGAAGAGCCGGTCCTGCATTCTGCTCGCCGCGTAAACACTTGACATTTTATGACGGCCAGACCAATAAGAGAATAGGTCACGTGGTGGCCAATGTTTTGATCCACTGCCTCTGTAACTTGGATATACTTTAATGTCCAATTCATTCCTATCCGCTGCCCGCCTGGCCGTATTTTAAATTGACCTCATGCGTGAGGACAAATGCATTGCAAGTGAGACAGATACAACAGCATACGCGCCCGCTCTAAAGCCGAAAAGAGACAAGTAGAGTCTTTGTCGTTGACGGCCGACCACTCATAAATGCATGCATTAGTTTAGTACAGTTACGTTTTTAAATTGTTTCGTCTTGTGTTTTGGTGAACGGATTTTCGAAATTTTCATTTTTGCAATCGTGTAGTTTTTGTAGTTATCAAAAATTTACCAATGGCTTCCGCTTCTGTAGTGATTAACAAAAAATACTAAAATAAGAGGCACATTGTCTAATTCATTCAATAAAAGAAAAATTACGCCCAAAACCTCTTCTAGATCTAAAACAAACCGCAAAAGACAGAGGGAAATAAATTAACAGGTATTTTAAGCCAATGACGAGGCCAAAAAATGCTTACGCATCATGCAATGTATTACATTTTTCCTGCTACCGATAAAATTTCAGGTTATAGGTACTTTGAATAAAGCTCTAAATACATATGGAGTAGATTGTGAGTAATAATGATCTTCAAAATAACCTTTGTTCAATTACTAAAAATGATAATCAGTGATAAATATAAGAGGCAGAATGCAGCGATAATAAAAATTTAATAAAAGAAATATTGAGCTTTGTGTGGGATTTGAACCCTGGATCTACGAATTACTAATCGCGTACTCTCACCCTACCGGTAGCGAGGTGCCTGTCAAATTTGTTCTGTTATGCGCCTCTTATTTGGGAGCCAGAGAGACATTGATATTATTAATTTTTCTTTGGTATAATTCGTGTTCTTTATGATCAAAACCAGTTTGTAAAACGATGGTTGTGAAACCTATTAAAATTGACGCAAGATTCGCGTAGATACATATATTTTATTAATGGTTTTAAGGTCCTTGCTGCGTAAGGGTTGCTAAGCAATACTTTTTGTACCTGGCAACCACTTTCGCAGCTAGCAACAAAATAATAGGGCACCTCGAACATTTGACTTTCGCTTTCGGGCCTGTTGATGAGCTGTAAAGTGTACTTACGGCGGAGGGAGCAGGAAAAAGTCTTTTTCTTGAGACTTTTGGAGTAATAATACCCAAAATCCAATGGATTTTTAGCGTTCGGTTTCGTCTGACGCCAACAGTACTTTGTTTTGTACTGATCATTCGTTGTTAAAATTCCCTACAACTTTTATCTAAAGCTTTTTTCTATCACAAAAATTTAAAAGTCATAGAGGTAGTGGGGGGCTGTACAAAAATGTAATGTGCAATATAACTGTTCAATAATGGATGGCTTCTCTGACTATTTCTCGTATTTTAATGACGATTTTGGCATAATCGAATAGTTGCTACAGTAACTACATTTATATGACACTAATCCAAAGAAATCTTCAAGATTACGTTCCAAGATGTATCGCGCTGTCAAAAATAACTAACACGAGCTGCCCTACGAATTACGCGATGCCAAAAAAAGCCGCCATCAATTCAAGAGCTGGGAACTAGCAGCCAACTTGGACCTTTGAATTCATAGTCCATCCCCTAGTTCGCCGAGATAAAGAGGTAGTGGGGGCCTGTACAAAAATGTAATGTGCAATATAACTGTTCAATAATGTACGGCTTCTCTGACTATTTCTCGTATTTTAATGACGATTTTGGCACAATCGAATAGTTGCTACAGTAACTACATTTCTATGTCATGAATCCAAAGAAATCTTCAATTGCGTTCCATGATGTATCGCGCTGTCAAAAATAACTAACACGAGCTGCCCTACGAATTACGCGATGCCAAAAAAAGCCGCCATCAATTCAAGAGCTGGGAACTAGCAGCCAACTTGGACCTTTGAATTCATAGTCCATCCCCTAGTTCGCCGAGATAAAGAGGTAGTGGGGGCCTGTACAAAAATGTAATGTGCAATATAACTGTTCAATAATGTATGGCTTTTCTGACTATTTCTCGTATTTTAATGACGATTTTGGCACAATCGAATAGTTGCTACAGTAACTACATTTCTATGTCATGAATCCAAAGAAATCTTCAATTGCGTTCCATGATGTATCGCGCTGTCAAAAATAACTAACACGAGCTGCCCTACGAATTACGCGATGCCAAAAAAAGCCGCCATCAATTCAAGAGCTGGGAACTAGCAGCCAACTTGGACCTTTGAATTCATAGTCCATCCCCTAGTTCGCCGAGATAAAGAGGTAGTGGGGGCCTGTACAAAAATGTAATGTGCAATATAACTGTTCAATAATGTATGGCTTCTCTGACTATTTCTCGTATTTTAATGACGATTTTGGCACAATCGAATAGTTGCTACAGTAACTACATTTCTATGTCATGAATCCAAAGAAATCTTCAATTGCGTTCCATGATGTATCGCGCTGTCAAAAATAACTAACACGAGCTGCCCTACGAATTACGCGATGCCAAAAAAAGCCGCCATCAATTCAAGAGCTGGGAACTAGCAGCCAACTTGGACCTTTGAATTCATAGTCCATCCCCTAGTTCGCCGAGATAAAGAGGTAGTGGGGGCCTGTACAAAAATGTAATGTGCAATATAACTGTTCAATAATGTATGGCTTCTCTGACTATTTCTCGTATTTTAATGACGATTTTGGCACAATCGAATAGTTGCTACAGTAACTACATTTCTATGTCATGAATCCAAAGAAATCTTCAATTGCGTTCCATGATGTATCGCGCTGTCAAAAATAACTAACACGAGCTGCCCTACGAATTACGCGATGCCAAAAAAAGCCGCCATCAATTCAAGAGCTGGGAACTAGCAGCCAACTTGGACCTTTGAATTCATAGTCCATCCCCTAGTTCGCCGAGATAAAGAGGTAGTGGGGGCCTGTACAAAAATGTAATGTGCAATATAACTGTTCAATAATGTATGGCTTCTCTGACTATTTCTCGTATTTTAATGACGATTTTGGCACAATCGAATAGTTGCTACAGTAACTACATTTCTATGTCATGAATCCAAAGAAATCTTCAATTGCGTTCCATGATGTATCGCGCTGTCAAAAATAACTAACACGAGCTGCCCTACGAATTACGCGATGCCAAAAAAAGCCGCCATCAATTCAAGAGCTGGGAACTAGCAGCCAACTTGGACCTTTGAATTCATAGTCCATCCCCTAGTTCGCCGAGATAAAGAGGTAGTGGGGGCCTGTACAAAAATGTAATGTGCAATATAACTGTTCAATAATGTATGGCTTCTCTGACTATTTCTCGTATTTTAATGACGATTTTGGCACAATCGAATAGTTGCTACAGTAACTACATTTCTATGTCATGAATCCAAAGAAATCTTCAATTGCGTTCCATGATGTATCGCGCTGTCAAAAATAACTAACACGAGCTGCCCTACGAATTACGCGATGCCAAAAAAAGCCGCCATCAATTCAAGAGCTGGGAACTAGCAGCCAACTTGGACCTTTGAATTCATAGTCCATCCCCTAGTTCGCCGAGATAAAGAGGTAGTGGGGGCCTGTACAAAAATGTAATGTGCAATATAACTGTTCAATAATGTACGGCTTCTCTGACTATTTCTCGTATTTTAATGACGATTTTGGCATAATCGAATAGTTGCTACAGTAACTACATTTCTATGTCATGAATCCAAAGAAATCTTCAATTGCGTTCCATGATGTATCGCGCTGTCAAAAATAACTAACACGAGCTGCCCTACGAATTACGCGATGCCAAAAAAAGCCGCCATCAATTCAAGAGCTGGGAACTAGCAGCCAACTTGGACCTTTGAATTCATAGTCCATCCCCTAGTTCGCCGAGATAAAGAGGTAGTGGGGGCCTGTACAAAAATGTAATGTGCAATATAACTGTTCAATAATGTATGGCTTCTCTGACTATTTCTCGTATTTTAATGACGATTTTGGCACAATCGAATAGTTGCTACAGTAACTACATTTCTATGTCATGAATCCAAAGAAATCTTCAATTGCGTTCCATGATGTATCGCGCTGTCAAAAATAACTAACACGAGCTGCCCTACGAATTACGCGATGCCAAAAAAAGCCGCCATCAATTCAAGAGCTGGGAACTAGCAGCCAACTTGGACCTTTGAATTCATAGTCCATCCCCTAGTTCGCCGAGATAAAGAGGTAGTGGGGGCCTGTACAAAAATGTAATGTGCAATATAACTGTTCAATAATGTATGGCTTCTCTGACTATTTCTCGTATTTTAATGACGATTTTGGCACAATCGAATAGTTGCTACAGTAACTACATTTCTATGTCATGAATCCAAAGAAATCTTCAATTGCGTTCCATGATGTATCGCGCTGTCAAAAATAACTAACACGAGCTGCCCTACGAATTACGCGATGCCAAAAAAAGCCGCCATCAATTCAAGAGCTGGGAACTAGCAGCCAACTTGGACCTTTGAATTCATAGTCCATCCCCTAGTTCGCCGAGATAAAGAGGTAGTGGGGGCCTGTACAAAAATGTAATGTGCAATATAACTGTTCAATAATGTACGGCTTCTCTGACTATTTCTCGTATTTTAATGACGATTTTGGCATAATCGAATAGTTGCTACAGTAACTACATTTCTATGTCATGAATCCAAAGAAATCTTCAATTGCGTTCCATGATGTATCGCGCTGTCAAAAATAACTAACACGAGCTGCCCTACGAATTACGCGATGCCAAAAAAAGCCGCCATCAATTCAAGAGCTGGGAACTAGCAGCCAACTTGGACCTTTGAATTCATAGTCCATCCCCTAGTTCGCCGAGATAAAGAGGTAGTGGGGGGCCTGTACAAAAATGTAATGTGCAATATAACTGTTCAATAATGTATGGCTTCTCTGACTATTTCTCGTATTTTAATGACGATTTTGGCACAATCGAATAGTTGCTACAGTAACTACATTTCTATGTCATGAATCCAAAGAAATCTTCAATTGCGTTCCATGATGTATCGCGCTGTCAAAAATAACTAACACGAGCTGCCCTACGAATTACGCGATGCCAAAAAAAGCCGCCATCAATTCAAGAGCTGGGAACTAGCAGCCAACTTGGACCTTTGAATTCATAGTCCATCCCCTAGTTCGCCGAGATAAAGAGGTAGTGGGGGCCTGTACAAAAATGTAATGTGCAATATAACTGTTCAATAATGTACGGCTTCTCTGACTATTTCTCGTATTTTAATGACGATTTTGGCATAATCGAATAGTTGCTACAGTAACTACATTTCTATGTCATGAATCCAAAGAAATCTTCAATTGCGTTCCATGATGTATCGCGCTGTCAAAAATAACTAACACGAGCTGCCCTACGAATTACGCGATGCCAAAAAAAGCCGCCATCAATTCAAGAGCTGGGAACTAGCAGCCAACTTGGACCTTTGAATTCATAGTCCATCCCCTAGTTCGCCGAGATAAAGAGGTAGTGGGGGCCTGTACAAAAATGTAATGTGCAATATAACTGTTCAATAATGTATGGCTTCTCTGACTATTTCTCGTATTTTAATGACGATTTTGGCACAATCGAATAGTTGCTACAGTAACTACATTTCTATGTCATGAATCCAAAGAAATCTTCAATTGCGTTCCATGATGTATCGCGCTGTCAAAAATAACTAACACGAGCTGCCCTACGAATTACGCGATGCCAAAAAAAGCCGCCATCAATTCAAGAGCTGGGAACTAGCAGCCAACTTGGACCTTTGAATTCATAGTCCATCCCCTAGTTCGCCGAGATAAAGAGGTAGTGGGGGCCTGTACAAAAATGTAATGTGCAATATAACTGTTCAATAATGTATGGCTTCTCTGACTATTTCTCGTATTTTAATGACGATTTTGGCACAATCGAATAGTTGCTACAGTAACTACATTTCTATGTCATGAATCCAAAGAAATCTTCAATTGCGTTCCATGATGTATCGCGCTGTCAAAAATAACTAACACGAGCTGCCCTACGAATTACGCGATGCCAAAAAAAGCCGCCATCAATTCAAGAGCTGGGAACTAGCAGCCAACTTGGACCTTTGAATTCATAGTCCATCCCCTAGTTCGCCGAGATAAAGAGGTAGTGGGGGGCCTGTACAAAAATGTAATGTGCAATATAACTGTTCAATAATGTATGGCTTCTCTGACTATTTCTCGTATTTTAATGACGATTTTGGCACAATCGAATAGTTGCTACAGTAACTACATTTCTATGTCATGAATCCAAAGAAATCTTCAATTGCGTTCCATGATGTATCGCGCTGTCAAAAATAACTAACACGAGCTGCCCTACGAATTACGCGATGCCAAAAAAAGCCGCCATCAATTCAAGAGCTGGGAACTAGCAGCCAACTTGGACCTTTGAATTCATAGTCCATCCCCTAGTTCGCCGAGATAAAAACGATAAATTCACTTGCCGGCGTTCGGGCGATTTATACCCGGTGCGTGATTGCGGAACATAATTCTATAACTTTTATTGGACGAGGCGGACGGGAGACGGCGGACGGAAACAATAGGAGGCCGTGGTAGGTGCGCGATCGTCGATTGTTTTCGTAATTGGATCCTAGGCGGCCGCGGATTAAAGCATTACGCAGAAGATATCTACGTATACCTAACCTCACAATATGGGTAGACGATGCAGATGGAAATCTTTTCTTAAAACGCTATGGCAGGTATACCGTCCGGACATTTTCCTTTCGCACTGCTGTCTGTCGGTCATTTCCTCTCTTTCGTTACACACTCCCCGTTTCTCGAAAAAGCTGCACAATATACGACGAAGAGAACACTTAAATAATGTGTTGTATTTATAGCTAACGTCGTTATGGGGTACCTAGAGTTCCTGGATTGGGAGAGTTAGGACAGTAATGTCAGTTTTTAACAGAAAATAGTTATTTTCTTGAAATCGGCAGTGAAGTGTCCCAAAATCGTCATTAAAAGCTCAGAAATCGGCACTGAAGTAGCCCATTATTGTACGATTTTTTCAATAAGTAGGCCTTGGCGAGATGTAAACATCAAACGTCAGAGGCGGAGCCATCTCCCGCCAAAAGTGACCAAATATTCAAAACCCGGCCAATAAAGGCCCATTTAACTTTTCATACACATTGCGAAATTGTTACCTATAGCAGCGCAATCTATCAGTATACATATTTTAGTAGGTTTGAATATCAATGGATTTGTTATGGAGACTGGACAACAACCGGCAGTTTGGTTTTTCTGTTCGAAGGCGCCGTGTTTTGTCATACTTGACCCAGCGTAGAGCGATCGTCAAGGTCCAGCAACGCCGCGCACAGACAGTTGGTTCATGGACGGGTGATCCCGTATGATTATTTTCTTGCCTAATAAAACATTTTTTTCCGACTTCAAAAAAATAATATGTACCTCGGAACTGAAGTTTCTCTTTATGACTCATGTGGTTCATTTGCCTCGGCCAGAGAACTAAATTCCACATGAGTCATAAAAAGTTGAACTTCAGTGCCTTGGTACATAATAGTTATTTATGGTACATAATAGTTATTTATGTACCAAGGCACTGAAGTTCAACTTTTTATGACTCATGTGGAATTTATTTCTCTGGCCGAGGCAAATAAACCGCATGAGTCATAAAAAGAAACTTCAGTGCCGAGATACATATTATATTTTTTTTAAATCGGAAAAAAAAAGTTTTATTAGGCAAGGAAGTAATCATAAGGGATCACCCGTCCATGACCGACTGCGCGAGGCGTTGCTTGACTTTGACGATCGCTTTACCTAGGTCAAGTATAACGAGGCACGGCACTTCCGAACAGAAACTCGAAACTGCTGCCTATTATCACAGACATATATAGCTTCGCTAATGTATTAAAGTTGGTCTGTGATACACGCGCACAAATGGCGGGTTATTTAAAAAGCTCGACCTATTCATTTTATTACTATTATTACTGTTACTAAATCGTATTTGTTGGCAAAATCCACAATTTAATTATGCTAAGTTTTGCCAACAAATACTACTTAGTAATATAATTGAAGATTAAAATGCAAATTTGTTAAAATTAATGGAGTTACTTTTTTAATATAAAATACAAGATAAAATTCCTCTTACATATTATTTGCAGATACTTAGTTACCAGTGCCATTATCCATTTATTCTATAGGACATCTTCTTTGCTCTTTTCTCTAGTGTTTTCTGTAATATAATTATGGAGAACATTATGTGATACTGGAGTCATTTGAAATAATTCCCAGAGCTCTTACCCTTCTTGCCTTTTTCTTTTGAATTATTTTAAAGTTGAAATGACAGTGTCATTCTTTTAGTATCATATCTTCATGCTGCTATTTTTGTCAACTGAAAACTTAGACTATTCGATAATGGAATTCATATTTACGCCCAAGTTTTCTCATAGGCGGCAACCAGACAAACACATTATTTCCCATAATTTTTCTTTGATTTGACATAAGTCATAACCTAAATACAAAATCTAGCTATTTCTATGTATAATGCCCAAAATCGGCGAATAAATTTAATGTCCCAAATCTCCATACATCCAGGAAACTTAGAGGTGGGCTAATCATAAAATGTCATATTCAGATACAAATGGTGCAAATAAAAATGTGTTATGATTCTGTTAAAACACTTACGTAGTAAATTCTTTAGACATTGTTCAGGAATGACATCATATTTGACAAAAAATAGTGTATAATAATAGTAGCTTCATCGCTGACTTCATGTAGATTGTAGATTGTAGATTTCTTGGGGGTCGTTTTTTTGCCCTTACGGCCTTTCTTCACTGCGACCTAATTAGATCTTTTGTGAATGACCCTGCTCTAATAAATTCCAAGGTCACCTAGGCTTTTGACGAAGCTTAGTATTTTCCTTGGTGCTAAGTTGCCAATTTCATTTGGATTTATATTGATCCTTTCGAAATATTTAAGTCTGTTTCGAATTAAGAGGGGACACTCACACAGTATGTGCTCGCTAGTCTCATCCCGTTCGTTGCAGAATCTGCATAGTCCATTGTCTGTTTTGCCCATTTTTTTAAGATGATATCTTAAAGGGCAGTGTCCAGTCAGGAGACCTGTGATGAGTCTTAATTCATTCTTGTTTAGAGTGAGAAGCTTTTTGGCGTTCTGAGGCGAATAGGTCAAAAATCTTTTCGCTTGTCTTTGTCCCGGAGTGTTACTCCAGTAGGCTTCCTTTTGTTCCTTTTCCCATGTTTTGATCTCTGTCAATAGGTGGCTTTTGTGTATGCCACAGAATGGTTCAGGACCGTAAAATGGAGCCTTAGCCCCTTCTCTAGCGAGGCTATCAGCAATTTCATTCCCATGAACACCTTCATGCCCTGGCACCCACATTAAGGTCAATCTGTTGCCTATAGCCAGTTGCTTTAGATGTGTTTTACATTCCCAGGCAACCTTAGACTCACAAGTATAAGACTTTAGAGCTTTCAATGCTGCCTGACTGTCTCATAAAATGTAGGTATATTCTTGCTCCCTTGATGCGTCTGTTGATACACTCATGAGCACATACATTTATGGCTTGAAGTTCTGCCTGGAAGATGGATGGTGTCTTGCCAAGGGACTGTGAGGTCCTATGATTAGGACCATATATCCCAATTCCAACCCCATCATCCATTTTAGATCCGTCTGTGTACCAGATGCTTGTTCCTGAAGATGTCTCTGGTATTGCGATTTGACTAGTTTGGCGATCTTGGATGACCACTTCAAACGATAGTTCAAAGTCGTATTTCTTCTGCATGTAGTCCTTTGGCATTGTCAAGGATTGTAGTTGGACTTAATGTAAAAATACATATACAAAAATTGTAACGAACGTACATGTAGGTCCCTGTGCTTTTCGTTTAGGGATACGGAGTATTAACTTGTCCTCACCTGAGAATCAGGTTTGACCAGTAAGTTCAAGTTCAAGAGTTCAGAGTAAAGTTGTTTCTGAAATGAAATATTTCACCCTGACCCACTGTATCCGTACTATTGCTTAAATCTCGGGTGACTAATTGCGGAGAATCCAGCCTCGCTGGCAACAGAAACTGGCCAAACTCTCGTTTGGTCCAATTAATAAACTTTAGCCAAATACAATTACTCGTAGGGTCGGATTTGCCCCCTTGTATCTACATAAACTACCCGCCACGTTGATTCATTTTGTGGGTTGAGCAAAAAGATGGCACAGGTTAGGATGCCAAGAGCTTCAAACGCAAATAGAAAGCTATTAGTGCACGGCCACACATAAGGCGGACCGGAGAGCAAAGCGGAGATGGTAGCGGAGCACGATACACTTACCCACGGTATGTCATTGCGCATCCACAGGCCTATCTCTGTCGCACCTTCAGAATTTAAATTGCTCCATATGTTCTACACAGCAATACATACTTTTTTTATGGGTTTTCGCTTATTTTAAACGTTTTGTTTTAAATAAATGTTGTTAAAAATATGTAGATTATATTACTAGATATTCTGTTGATAAAAAACACATTTAATTTGATAATTATAATTTTACAAATAATTTGTTTTCTTTGCATTTTAGCTAATCGTATGCATGCAAATAAAATCGATGTATATTTTGTTAAATTAACAGGATTTTTCTTTTAATAAAAAAATATCATAAAATCTAAATAATACATTTATTGTAAGTAAGGTAATCCTGAACTAAGTTTTGGCTTCTATCGACACAAACTCTCCACGGAAAAAAAGTATTTTACAGATGACTTGTTATAGGCAAAGATATTGATAAATAAAATTCAAAACCTTACCAAAAATATAACTTTTTCCTTCCACTGTTTATGTCGGTTTATGTCAATTAAAGCCGTATTTACCAATTAATGCACACAAGCCTCGACACAAGCACAACCTGCACAACTAATGCTAGTTTATAGTTAAACAACAAACAAAACAACATAATAAATAGTGAGTAAAATAGGGATCAAATAATGATTCCCTTTAACCATAACAAGGCTAAATTTTTATTGCACATTCTATTTTATTTGCTGTATAAACCAGGCATAAACTCTGTTGAGTCCCCTATTTTTAATGCTCTGTTCTATAAATAATCTGTTTCCTCATCAGATTATTGTCCTTGGGAAATCTACAATACTTAATCTCCGTTCCCTTACTGTGTCTATTACTATTTGGACATACGCTGACTGCACATCCCGGCATTTTTGGCCTATTTCAAAGCACTGTCGAGCTGGACTGACGATCAGTCAGTTGTTTACACTTTCTTCTTGACACATTAAACTGTAAACTATAAAAAATTGTAAAACACAACCGAAGACACCATGCATTATTTACAATTCGTGATTCGCGCAACTGACGTAGATGCGCATAGTTGCCTTGTTTTCGGATTCGTTAGTGACATACCGTGGGTAAGTGTATCGTGGTAGCGGAGCTTTCAAAACAATAGGATCCCTACTGTCGTGTCCACACATATACCGCGCAGAGGGGAGCGGAGAGTAGGCGTGTTTGCTCGCTGGTAGCGGAGCGTTCAAGTCGGTTTGACATTTCACGGCGTATTGGCGCGTATTTAACCTCGAAAATAGAGCGTTGCATTCTTATATACCTACTTAATAATAAACACCACAACCGAGGTGTTTTAGACAAACTTTGGGTCGAGATTTCCAAAATTATTTTTGTACAGATGATGGAATTCACCAAGTGTTTCCCTGCTTAGGTTTATTTCATGTACCCACACTGCACGTTTATTTTGCTAAATCCGAAATTTGCGTTGTAAATTTTCACATAAAAATAATGTAGACATCGACATTTTTATAGCTGTTTCTATGAAGTTACATTTTACTTCCAACCTCTCCGCGCAATACGCCTTTCAGAGCTGTCACAATCCGCCGACTGTGTGGCCACTACCCGCACTACTCTCCGCTTTCCGCTCTGCTCTCCGCTCCGCCGTCCGCTTTATGTGTGGCCGTGCACTGATTATTGTTAAAAAACTGCATATAGGTCTATTTCTCAATGACCTATATCTTGAAAAGCAAAGCCTGGTAGGGCAAAAATCGTCTTATTTTGCTCGAAGAATGTACTATTGCGATACTTTCCACCAATTCATCCTGTACAGGGTGTTCCCGTATATTTTGACCCACCCCTAGAGCCTCTATTTGTCGAGTTAGAAAAAAATTACTTGAATGAAAGCTGTAGGGTACCTACCAAGGAGTATTGTCCCAAAAATAATGGATTGACATGAATGCCCTTGCCTAACTTGAAATGTTTTTCCATGGAAACCTTGATTAAATATAAAGATCGTATTTATCTGCAATTTGGAATATCATGCGAATGCTTAGAGCAAACATATAACATATTTACATTGTTGGAATCGGAAAAATGTGTGCAATTCAAAAATCCACAAATATACAGAGTGTTCCATTAAAAAAAGGTAAGTTTATATTTTTTCATAAATTTGCGACGCTCATTTGTTTTATCTAGTAACAGATCCTAGCGGTTCAGAAAAAACCCTACAACTTTCATTTAAGTATTTTTTTTTGAAAACGCCCTGTATCTCCTAAACGAATCAAGATTTGCGACATTCAACTTCTCGCCAAAGTCGATCACAGTACCTACGATTAGCTACATTGTGTCTATCATTTCGGAGAATAGGAGAACCCCCCTAAAAAAAACACCCAATTTGGTGCTCCCTATATACTACTGCTGGAACAATACTATTCTCCCTCTAGTTTACCAGAAATGTCCCTGGAATCTCTATTATGTATGTGCCCACCTAACCCGTATGGGGATCAGGCAATTCCGTGTTCTCGGTTAGTTTAGGGTACACCTACTTCGATGATCAACCTCAGTTGGGCCATGAATTACTGGCCGATTACCTATGTGTTCCCGAACCCCTATGCGGCACACACTCAGAGAAATAACCAAGGATAGAGGGAGTAAGAACAAAAAGTAAACCAAGCCAACATCTTTTTGAGTGATGCCGCGTACTCCATTGTTTACAGCATTTCATTTCAAAATAGAAGGGTTTAATAATGGGATTCAATGAAGGCACACCTCCCATAACGCTAAATTAAAACAATTTTAAACTAAAACTGAATTGCAGTGTAATTATAGTATCTAATTATCACTTTAATAAAATCGTCACAGATACCTCAAACCGCCCGATATGGCAACGCTGCTTTTGCTGCCGCGGGCGCCGCGTCCGTTAACTCAGCGATATTTGTTTTGTGTATGCCCAGCATGTCAAGTTTTCCGATTGTTTACGTATGGATTTTTCCCGTTTTTAATTGTTTTTCTGTTAATTTAAAGGCTATTTATTAGTATTTAGGATATAGTGACTGATTTTGTATACAATGGGACACAGAAAGTGTGTGGTATGTGGCTAAATTGATATTTCTCAGGACATAACCTATCTCAGGTAAACGTTGTACACACGGGCCTAATGTTTGTTTACTTCGGTAAATTTGCATAAGATGTTGGTTGACTACAAATGTATGTATTTTGAGGCTGTTGCTCCCTCTATCCTTGGTTATTTCTCTGAGGGCACACACATACCCACTACTCGCACCTCAGGATTTGTAAACACGCACGCAGACCGTCGCCAATCAGCCAAGCAGAGGTTGGTATAATAGCTACAGTGTGTCGACGTTTGCTTGTAAATACAACAGAACAAAAATTTTTTTTCTTGAAATCGGCATTAAAATGTCCCAAAATCGTCATTAAAAGCACAGAAATCGAACAATAATGTAGCCCATTATTGTACGATTTTTTCAATAAGTAGGCCTTGGCGAGATGTAAACATCAAACGTCAGACGCGGAGAAATCGCCCGTTAAAAGTGACCAAATATTCAAAACCCGGCCGATAAAGGCTCATTTAACTTTTCGTACACATTGCGAAATTGTTTCCTATAGAAGCGCAATCCTTCAGTATACATATTTTAGTAAATTTGAAAATCAATAGATTTGTTGTGTAGGCTGCACAAGAAGCAGCAGTTTGGTTTTTCTGTCAGAAGGTGCCGTACATCATTATACTTGTCCTAGGTAGAGCGATCGGTAAAGTCAAGCAACGCCGCGCGTAGTCGGTTCGTGGACGGGTGATCCCTTATTATTATTTTCTTGCCTAATAAAACATTTTTTTCTGATTTAAAAAAAAATATAATATGTACCTCGGCACTGAAGTTCTTTTTATGACTCATGTGGTTTATTTGCCTCGGCCAGAGGCCTCAGCAACTAAACTCCACATGAGTCATAAAAAGTTGAACTTCAGTGCCTTGGTACATAAATAACTATTATTACCTTACCGTTGATACTTTGTAATATGTGTCATTTATGCCTGAAAATATCAGTTTTGAAAAAAAATCAGCTGTGACACCCCTAAATTTCACAGCTGATTTTTTCAAAGCAGATTTTTTCAGGATCGATTAATAAAAATATTTAATATCAAGTAGTAACTTTGCCCGACAAAAATTTTCGGGAAATTCCGTTCTGGGACGCCCTAAAAAGTTGGAAAGGTTCAAAAAACCCCACTGAGAGTTTCCTTATGTCGGAAATTATTGTCCAAGTGGACATAAGTAACACATACAGTGTCCTCCAAAAAGTTCGCAACATAAGGGGGAAATTTTTAATTAATGCTTTATTTTAAATTTTAATATTAGGGTTAACTTTTGCTTGAAAAAATATGCAAAATGACCCACTCCAACGTGGTCATGTGACTTTCGGTACCTATCTGTCAAAAATGACATTTAAAAAAATATATCGCCAAAAATGAGTTTATTTGTTAAAATATCAAAAAAATTTATTTGAAAAAGTTGTTTGTTTTTCAATTTTACGTAAGTGTACCAAATTTAAACGCTCTAATAAAAGATTTAGTTTTTTGGCAATTTTTAATATTTATGAAATTTCTCAAAATTTTAAAAACTTGTAACTTCCTGAAAACTTTTTTATATCACTAGCGTTATCATTATGTTAACTTTTTATAACTAATTACCGATAAGAATAGGTATTTTTTAAAAGAAAATGATATTAACGCTTTAAAATTCTGTTATGTTTGCTGCAAAGTTGATGTACCGTTTAGCATTTAGGGCATGCATTTAGTTACATTACGTTTTACAGTTCTAAATTGATGCCAAAATAATAATAAATTAAATTATCATCAAACTATTTTACGTAGATGTCTAAGCAAAATTCTTGACTTTTATGGAACAAATAATTATTATCTTTAAGTTTAATTTCGCATTAATCGATATTGATGAGTAGGCCATGGAAAGAATTGAAGCAATTGTTTTTATTTGACAGTTTAATTATTAATACTCTTGAAACGGAGAATAGTAAAAACAATTGCTTCAATTGTCTCCATGGCTTATTCATCAATAGATTAATGTGAAATTAAACTAAAGGGAATAATTATTTTGTTCCATAAAAGTCAAGAATTTTGCTTAGGTACTTAAAATAGTTGATAATAATTTAATTTATTATTATTTTGGCATAAATTTAGAACTGGAAAACGTGATGTAAATAAATGTATACCCTAAATTCTAGACGGTACATCAACTTTGCAGCAAACATAACAGAATTTTAAAGCGTTAATATCATTTACTTTTGAAAAATACCTATTCTTATCGGTAATTACAAATAAAAAGTTATAGAATGATGAAGCTAGTGATATAAAAAAGTTAAAGTTTTTAAAAAATTTTCAGAAATTTCATAAATATTAAAAATTGGCAAAAAACTAAATCTTTTATTAGAGCGTTTGGTACACTTACGTAAAATTAAAAAAGAAACAACTTTTTCAGGTCAAACTTTTTGATATTTTAACAAATGAACCCATTTTTGGCGATATATTTTTTTAAATGTCATTTTTGACAGATAACGAAAGTCACATGACCACGTTTGAGTGGGTCATTTTTCATCTTTTTTCAAGCAAAAGATAACCCCAAAATTAAATTTCTAAATAGAACATTAATTAAAAATTTCCCCCCTATGCTGCGAACTTTTTGGAGGACACTGTATACAATCTCAACGGTGGGCCGGCACCCTCGCAATGACAAGGCCAGGCAGCTGAAAGCTATGAGTCATCCAAGAGAGGTGGGCCAATAAGACGCCAAATTCAAATTTCAAGATGTCATCTCGGTAAA
Source organism: Pseudeuparius sepicola (assembly GCA_963920635.1). Lineage (NCBI taxonomy): Eukaryota > Metazoa > Arthropoda > Insecta > Coleoptera > Anthribidae > Pseudeuparius > Pseudeuparius sepicola. Next base: position 8,707,535 of record OY987299.1, read on the forward strand.
TTTGGTAAAAAAAACACTTTAAAATGCTTGTTTACATATATAGCTCAGGGTTTTACAACACGGATAATTATCTACGAGAGTGAAAGTCACATTTTGAAGGGCTTTTGGTGCATTTAGATATTTACCAGTAAAATTTTCGTAAATACCAATTAGTTCTTATTTGCGTGCCTAGCTACAACTAAATTCGAATGAATAAAACCATAAAACTTCTTGATTTTAAGGTAGTTGCGTTTAATCATGTAAAATTGTTTGGTATAACACTTTCCAAACAGTCTAAACCAAAACCACTTTTACCCTGGAAGACTGTGTAAGAACAAAATCTCTTTTGATGGCCTTACCCCACTTTTCCCTTAAAATGGGGTCTTTAGGGAGGAAAAAGCGGACACTTTAGGACCGCTTTCGTAGTTTCCCTTGCAATTCGGAACGGAACACGGCATGATTTAAATAAGTCCGAATCTATAGACACAATCTAAAACCTATAATTATATATACTTTTGAATGACCGAAACTTTTAAACCCTCATTACATTGAGAATTCAACGCCTGCCAATATGAACCAATGAAATGATATAATTTTGAAAATATTAACCAATCAGGTGATGATTTCGGCGATAATACCACTAGTGGTATTTTCGTATGTAATATCACTAGTGCCGGAAATATTATCGATAATTTTTTCGAAAGCGCTATTTTGCCTAGAAAGACCACGAGTATAAATTAGGTTTTTATTTTCTGATAAAATCCCGAGAGCGAAGCTCGAGGGGTTTTATCTCTGAAAATAAAAGCCCAATTTGTATGAGTGGTTTTGCTAATGGGCAAAATAGGGCTTGAGAATAAAATTATCTCGAAAAATTTCCGGCACGAGTGGTATTTGTCGAGATTATTTCACGAATACGATTTAATAATTTCTGTATTAATTTTTTCTATGTTTACATTTCCGACTCTAGCGTTCGAGTAAACAAACATGACGCTTGGGTATCCAAGGCAAATGCGATTATACCTACACCCTGTCGGCGTTGGTTTATTTTCTGAATGTGTCATAAATTTAAACGGAGGCGGAGGTCTAAATAACAAGAATTTAGCAATGTAAAAGTTATATAAATTCATTGATATAATGCTTAATAATACCGCAGCATAATTTATAAGCTGCATAATTTAGAACAGTGTGAAACACACAAACTTTAAGAAGTACGTACGTGTTTGTATCCAACAGATTCGCGATTGCTAAGCAACGAAATGATAATTTGCACAAGTGCAATTACCGGTAATTGCACTAGTGCAAATTATCGCTAGCAGAGGCATATCATTGGTTGGATTTTATGGAAGGAGCTACCTTATTGGATGCAAGCAGTATGAGGGAAATAATCGCTGAAATCCTACTCTCTTAGTTACGTCTTAGTTACGCTAAACCAATATTGTGGCAGCTAAAACTGATAACCCAATAACTTCTTCACATTACCAAATTTAATATAGGACTAGAATATATGTTTTCAGTTAACACATTGATCTTTAAATATCTATTAGCACAAAAAACATATTCAGAACCGAAAGTTCAATCTAAATGACAGCTAGCTGTCAAACTAACTATTTGCAGTTGTTAAATTCTCTATTTAAATACAACTCGTGGTATGCCTAATAATAGGTAATACCTTTCCTTAATTTATAACTCATAACTCAATGCTAAGAAAATACCACACCACTTGTTATATTAGGTACCTCTGAAAATAGAATGCGTCGGAATGGAACGCAACGCCCTGTACAATTCAATACATCGAAAGACGGGGGTTTCCAACAGACGTAAACATAGCAATCAGGCTGAGCGTCGTCCCGTGACGAAACACCCGACTGTACAGTAATCAGGCATGAAAGCTTAGCGGTATGCGTGGAAATTAGGAGACTGGTTCACACGTCCTGCCTCCGATAAATAATTCAATTTAACAGGTTCTTCGCCGCGGCATTTAATTATGGGTTGAATAAACATACAACGGTGGCAGCAGTTGAGGCATCCCATCAGGGATAATGTCTGTAATTATCGGTAGGTAGTAGCTGTTTATTTTATTAAGTCCAGGAATTATCGAGAAAGCTCTTCACCTATTATTACACTCGTACTTATTTCGAAGCGGTTAAAATAGGTAGTTTTATTTTTCTAGGAGCGTGCCTAAAATTCGATCTGTTACTCGAATGCATGGCTTTAAATGACATTTTAAACACACTTAAATCTAGTATGGTATAAACGAAGTCACTTGGAACAGCATAAAAACACTTGGGCGGCGGTTGCTTTGTAAAAAAGACAGAATTTTATGCGGCGCGCGGCCCTTAATAATATATATTTAAATGCTCTAAAAAAGAAAAAAAATTGAAATAATTCAAACCAAAGCAAACCAATAATTTTGTTTCACACAAAACAACACCACACAAAACAACACCACACAAAAATCTGTACACAAAACCAAAATGCGTAAAATAAACCGCAATCCTTATTTCCGTGCACGGCACTGGTTATACTGGCCTGAAGACACCTGCTCCGTGGATCTCCGAAACGCCGACCAATCAAATCGCAACGCTCGCTTTCCTATTGGCTGCCTCCTTGAGTAGGTCGACGTCGACAGCATAAAAACCTTTGAATTTTATACGGGTGACTTCAGCTGATAAGTCTGGTATTTTTACCAGTAGCAGAGCGTGGTAAATGCTATGAAATAGATCGCGCCCGTATATTACTGTGTTCCAAGTTAGTTTACTTTGTTATACAGGGTGAGTTTTTCTTCGATGCCTACTATGGGGATCTCGGAAATTAGCAGAGCTAGAACAAAAATTAAATGGGGAAAGAATTGAAGTTTTGAATGCTCAATCTAATGCTCTTTCTGAATTTTTAAAAAAGTTTAAGGCTCACTGGATATTTAGAAAAGAGTGATTTTTTGCTATTTCATCAGATCTCTTTAGCTCCGTTATTTTTGATTATACAGAAATCTAATTTTTTATATGTTGTTTGTGATTTTTGAGATATGACATAAACTTGTGTTTTTTTAAATGTAAACCATAGTTGGCTGTGGCCTTATAAAGTCGTCCATTTTTTGAGCTTTCCAAAAATATAATAATCGGCATAGTTATTATAAAAAATAAAAGAGCTATGGCTTATTTTTTTTTTAATTTTCACATAGTCAGCCATGGAATATTTTCATAATTACGTTCTATTTTATAATTACACATACTTCAAACTTTCTAATATTTTGTTTTTAGCTGGTAATAAAATGTAACAAAATAAAACAAAAATTAAAAAACTCAAATTCAAATTTAAAATAAAAAAGGTGTTGAATTTGTCGCCTTTCATAGAGAACGCCTGTCAATACTGGCAATTGGTTTTAAAACAGCTGTTCTTAATTCAACAATTGTCTCATACTTTATTTTTTACTGTTCCCCACAAAAAGAAATCCAAAACAGACAAATTGGGAGATCGGGGCTGCCAGGCTGTTTTACTTTGTTACATTTTGTTACCAGCTAAAAATAAAATATTTGAAAGTACTTCAATCAACGAAATACGCACGTGAATTTCATCAACCCTTTTTGACTTTGACAGTTGTTGTCAAAAGGTTAGATCGCAAATCATCGAAACCTATCAAAGACATACGTTTGAATTACAACGCCAACTTGAGGTGAATTTAAATGGACCCTCTCTAATATTATTATTTAGTATCTTGTATCTTGGAATCAGAGGGCAATATTTTCTCAACCGTGTGAATTTATACCTACACTCCGTTTTCTAGTAACTAAAACAAATAAAGAAAAGCGAGGTGAGAGAACAAGTTTAAGGCCATCAAATCCTACGTATATGGTTGACGGTAATTAATATTTGCCCACACGGTGAGACGTACAGAACAGAAATGGAAATATCTTGCATCGTTTTTACATCTGAACAAAAAATAAAATCAACACACCCTTTATATAAAACGACGTCCGGCACCACCGGCTTTGAAAGAAAAATAAGACATACCTACACGTCGACACTTTTTCCCAACTGCCGCTGCAAAGTTATTCTTCGGAAGGGCACTGTTTCCTTTCTCAAGGAAAGTTCGCGGATGATCCCAAGTCGGCTGTGTTTTTAAAGGATTGATTTTATCTCCGAGAGCTTTCACAGAGTTTCCTATATATTGGGTCAGTTTTTTTAGTTTCCTTGCATCGAGAGTTTACGTGGAAACTTGCTGCAGATGCAATATTATTTTTATAACAGCGTGCCCAAAATTCTGCATGACGTTTTAAATTCTACATTACATTGTACTTCAATCTAGTACATTTTTGTATTTCTTATACAAAAATATATTTTTCTTGAAATCGGCATTAAAATGTCCCAAAATCGTCATTAAAAGCACAGAAATCGTACAATAATGTAGCCCATTATTGTACGATTTTTTCAATAAGTAGGCCTTGGCGAGATGTAAACATCAAACGTCAGACGCGGAGAAATCGCCCGTCAAAAGTGACCAAATATTCAAAACCCGGCCGATAAAGGCCCATTTAACTTTTCGTACACATTACGAAATTGTTTCCTATAGAAGCGCAATCCTTCAGTCTAGATATTTTAGTAAATTTGAATTTCAATAGATTTGTTGTGTAGGCTGCACAAGTAGCAGCAGTTTGGTTTTTCTGTTTGAAGGTGCCGTACGTCATTATACTTGTCCTAGGTAGAGCGATCGGTAAAGTCAAGCAACGTCGCGCGTAGTCGGTTCGTGGACGGGTGATCCCTTATTATTATTTTCTTGCCTAATAAAATAGTTTTTTTTTTCGATTTCAAAAAAAATATAATATGTACCTCGGCACTGAAGTTCTTTTTACGACTCATGTGGTTTATTTGCCTCGGCCAGAGGCCTCAGCAACTAAACTCCACATGAGTCATAAAAAGTTGAACTTCAGTGCCTTGGTACATAAATAACTATTTCCTGCTCCCTCCCCCGTACGTTCACTTTACATGCTCGCCAACAGGTCAGAAAGCGAAAGTGAAATGTTTGAGGTGCCCTGTTGCTAGGTACAAAAAGTGGTTGCTAGGTACAAAAAGGATTGCCTATCATCGATGTAACGATTATGCAGCAAGGACCTTAAAGCCATAATAAAATATGTGTAGCAACTTGAAACTGGCGTCAAATTTAATATGTTTCAGATCGATTGTTTTATAAACCGGCTTTGATCAAAAAGAATACGAATTACGCCAAAGAAACATTGAGAATATGGATATATTTTTCAGTGTCTAATAATGTAGCTAATAGCAGCAGTGAACTGTCTGTAGCGATCGCTTGAAACAACGCTATGCACAGGTCTTTAATATAGTGTTGGTCCAGGTTTAACAGATATCTAGCAAGCGCTTTAATAAGGAACATTTATAATAAAGCGTCACTCTTAAAAAAGAACGCTTGTGCGTGTCTAGACCTATAGCAAACTATACCGCACAAAAGAGACGTCCAACCGGGGGAATAATTTGGCGGCCATTTTTAACCCTAAATGAGGCGGAAATTCGAAGTAATTTATACGGGTGGGTTCCATAAAGATATTGTAATAAATATCTTGATTGTCGTTTTGTGTAAAATGGAAATTTATTTAGTTAAAAGTACAAGTACAACAAGTACAAGCAGTTCCTAGAAATTATACAACTTAATCAAATCAAAACTACATATTTTAATAATCATAAAGGGAACTAGTATAATTATTATTGAACATTATACCTTATACGTACATTATAAATAATTACTTATAAAAAAACATAAAAATATTTTTAATTACCTAACAATTTCATACAATATTACTTGGGATAATTATTATTTTTCTGAACACTTTTAATAATATTAACCTAATTTCCAGGAACATACCTATACCCATTTCTAAAATTTTAGGCGGCTGGTTTTATTCCTTAGAACTTTTTCTTATTGTTTGTTTAAAAAACACAAGCAAAAGAAAACTTGGTAACTTCCACCTCTACCACTTTACTCTTTGCTTCAAAAATGCCAGTGAAGTGATTTCTAATTACGCTCTTCTTTGATAAGCTTCAATAATTTTGCTGGCGGTGATCTGCAGTTAACAGGTTTACTTGCTGCTGCTGTTTGCATTTCTTCGGTTAATTCAATTTGCTCCTGAAATGCGGCTCTCTTCGTCGTATCGAGAATTACAATGTCCCCATTTTCCTCATCTCCATGAGTTACTTCTTGAACCGGAATGAATTTCTTTGGTGGTTTTACCAATTTTGACTCCACTGCTTCTTCGGTTAGGTTTCTAAATGGTAGGTTGCATTAAAATATCCTGTTCATCAAATTGATTAGAACACGCATACATAGAAACCTTCTAGAGAATATTATTGACGATGACAGCTAGAGTACTAAACTAAGCCACTTTCTAAATTTAGTTTCTTCTCTTGAAAACCTAAAAATCAGCAAGAAATTAGAAAATATCAATGAAAAAACAATATTATTTGCCTATGGAATGTAATTTCACAATCTGGATGTAAAAGTCTCGTCGCATTTTTACAATGCTTTACCAAGTCATTTTTTCTATCATCGTTGAGTGAAATATTTGGATAGAGGACCAACTACTGGCAAATAAATTCTTGAAAAACGCAGGAGTGGTAAAAAAACATTAGTCCATTTATATTGTTGAAAATTGTTTTTGAATCACACGTGCGTTTTTCGCAAAAAAGTGACTGTCAGGTTTGACAGCTGGGTTAAAGCGTCCGGATAGAAACCGTAGGTCACGGGTTCGAGTCCCACACAATATCACTGCATTTTACTTTTATATTATTTATTACTGATTCAAAACAGTCTGTCAGCGATTATTATGACATGATCGTTTAGTTTACTGACTGGCCGGCCACTGGGCGCTGGCGGCGTTGGCTGTCAGAGATAACGTATCAGATGCGCCGGTAATTCAATAATTACAGATTACTTATACGGTAGAGAAAGTTCAGACACCGCCGGATAGATGGCTCCACTATCTCGGAAAGTATACGAGGATGGTGGATGATGTATTTTTTTGTCAACCTCCTTAATATGAGTATCAAATTAACATTTTGTAAGGTACTTTAGGCTTTAAAGATGTTGTTTAGCCTCTTTTGGCGTTTTTCCCGGGCGCCAGGAGTGGTTTTTCTTTTAGGTCCAGAGATGGTTGAGCCAGGGAAGTGTGCAGGGGATGAAATTAAGCACCAAATAATAAATACCCCGTATATTGATTACTCTAAACAATAAAATAGACTAAAATTGATTATTTACAAAGAAAATTAAATTGGTCTTCTTAATCAGCTCCGGCCCCGTCGTTTCTGAAAGAGTACAGAGGATATTAGTATTTAGAAACCCTAGGTACACTTAGGAGCTATCAAATGTAGCAAACAGTCAAACAGGCAGGGCAAGCGGTAGAGAACGAGCGTGGCACGTAAGCGAAACGGCACCGATGGCGGCTACAGAATTTTCTAAATGGCCTAGACGGTCAGTCGCCCCGGGATATAATAGGTCCGGCATCAACTCCCGGCACTATTCCATTCCACGGTGCTGTCTTTCCGGTCTTAGGATAATTTCCAGCATTATCTCCTGGCAATATCCCACGGTTGTATCAGCGAATGTTATTGCTCGGTTCTTCGGTTCTACGGTTCGGTTTTCGGTCTTTGAATAGCCCCACAGCAGACGCTCCTGGCACTATTCAATCAACAGAGAACAGAATCGGCAGTTTCTAAGCACAGCGATATATATATCTAGTCTGCTTACTCAATTGGTATAGCCAGACTAAGATACCTGATGGAATAAACGGCCACAGTTTTATCAGCCGAGGACTGGGACCCGGCGGTAAGATACCGGCTCCCAGCGCCATCTATCGGCGGCCCGGGCGGACACATCTGAACTAGCGGCTGCCGATTAGATGCGTGCGTGGTGCCCTCGGTCGGCGGCTCGGGCGGACGTAGCGATGACGCGATGCGACGCTAGAGGAGTAGGACTTCGCGGTGAGATGTAGGCGGAAAATCGGGGAGAAAAGCGAGCCAACTTTGTTAAAGACTGTGATTGATGAAGAAAGAATAACAGCGTGGTAACCTCGTTACAAGGGCTTGAAAAGTAGACATTAGTGACATCACACTAAATTCAATGTGGTCGCCGCTCCAAGATTGCGGATGATGTATTTTTTGTCAACCCCCTTAATATGGGTATCAAATGAAAGGGCTTGAAGAGTAGAAAACGAAAAAGTTAGTGACATCATATTAAATTCAATATGGCCGCCGCTCCAAGATGGCGGATTACCTATTTGATACCCAACATGGGTATCAAATGAAAGGGCTCGACGGATAGAAAACAATAAGGTGAATGACTTCATGCGAAATCCAATATGGCGTCCGCCCCAAGATGGCGGACTAAATTTCTTTACCTCCCTCCCGACATGGGAATCAAATGGGTACTAAAAAGCACAAAATAAAATTGGAAATAAAAAACCTTTTTAAAAACAAGCTTTTATTTAATCCATGTGCAAATTGAAACGCTTGTCGCGCGAATTGTAAAGAAAAAAATGCATACTTTGGCAAATAGGTACTTGCTTATCAATCAATCACTGTCCAATAAAATTAATTGGTAACTACTTTCATCAACATTTCGCGCGACAAGTTTTTCAATTTGTAAAAACCTGTCACAATTTGGAATTGAATTATCTTAACGAAAACCTAAACTTATTTTATTCGTTTTAGTACATGGCTTAAATAATAGCTTGTTTTTAAAAAGGGTTTTTACTTTCGATTTTTTCCCACGTGTGGTTACTCCCTGAATCACCCTGTATAACCTTGGTCAATAACAAGGTGTTTTGTGGTGATTAGTGACAAATGACAAAAATGTTAGATGTTTTCTGGTGACAGATGTCACTTACGTGACTCATACGATTTCTATAGTCTATCCAAGATACAGCGGCAGTAGATATAAACAAAGTCACATGACCGCCTTGCGATCGATTACCAGGGTCGGACTAATATGAGATTCCAAGTGGCTTGTAATTCTGAACTAATTCTCTTAGAAGTTCTAAAATGTATGTTTCTGCCTTTCGTGGATCTTTATAAATTTCCTTAAATTAAGTAGCAAAATAAATTTACAGAATATACTGCTCGCGATCCGATCTAAAATATGCAGAAAACTCGACTGAGGGAAGAGCCGGCCCTGCATTCTGTTCGCCGCGTAAACACTTGACATTTTATGACGGCCAGACCACTAAGAGAATAGGTCACGTGGTGGTCAATGTTTTGATCCACTGCCGCTGTATCTTGGATAGACTTTAGTTAGTTTTTGTGACAACTTTACAAATAAATAAACTATACGACTGTAAAATAAGAAACTCATCGGGTTGCTTCGGCAACAAAATTCTAGAATATTATTGTCGGCCCAGGGCCTAACAAATGGCTCTTCAAGACGTTACAATAACTTCTTCGCGTTAAGAAACCCCAAAGCCATTTTTTACGCGCCGCAATTTTTTAATCCGAAATGAGAAACGGCCCGATTAAAACGGAGGGCCCCCGTAAATCAGTTGGGGGAGATTTAAAAACAATTAGGCGCGAAAATAATAGCGGCCGGAGAGTTTTATAAGTGCCCGCCTTCAGTTCCGCACTCGTTCATTATTCGAGTCGGACAAACGGCTTTTGAAGTTCCATCAACAGTCCCCGGGGAACTCCACTTGGACTCTTCGCTGAACGGTCTCGCAATAATGGAAAATACGTAGACAAACAACGTGGGGATGGTATAATGGACGAACTACGGCATTGGTAAGGCGGAAAGTTTGTTTGGTCCTCTTCTTTGTCGAATTGTTTACCGAAACAAAAGATAAAAAAATGCCCAGACATTGTTGACATGGGTCACAAATTATTTCCGTTAAATAATCTTTTTCGGGAACCTCTTAGTTTTCAAGAGAAATATCTTTTTAATTTTAATGTGTTTTGTCACACCACTGGAGCAGTTATAACTTCCGTTATAATAAAGAGCACAAATGGGTACGAATTATGTTGTCAAATTCCTTTTTACTATTTAAAAATCATAACAACTAAAGTGAGAAAAGTTCAAAATTATTAAAACTGCTAAATGTATCAACGTTAATATTCTCGGATTTTTTGTGTGGTGCAAATAGACCTATTTAATGTTTTGATTGGGTTTTTGTTGCCGGGAAAAACCACTACTTAATAACTCTAGAGCTTTATCATTAAAATTGAGATTAAAAGAACGAAACTTTGAACGTTAACTCAAAAAATTACTTCAATAACCGTCGTTTAATTTAGCACGGATATTTTATTTTTATTGCCTGGGTTAATGGCTAAAAGTGTTGGTTTCCCATGTGTATTTATTCTATGGTATTTTCGATTCCTATACTAAAATCAAATAACTCTTACTCCTGATGTAAACAAGAACGTGTGCGTTGAGATTTTCGCCAGAGCCGCACTGAGGCACCACCTTTATTTAATTTTACTTTTTAATTGTTCATGTCAAAATATTTCGGAAAAAATTTATTTGCTTAATTAAAATGAGTCAAAACAACGATAAAATTATTTGTGGCAGTGTCTAAATATCTGAAAACAACAAGTTAAAACCGCTTTTGCGATCGAGTACGTCCTTGTTGCCAGGGGCGCTTATTTTTATGGCCTGTTGACCAATCGCCTTATTTCGTGGAACGTCATCGATCACGTGCTTTTATTTACGCCAGGCGTAAGAGTTACTTGATTTTAGTTATAGTAGAGCTGACTACTTGGCATCTACAGTGTGTCTACGGATTGAGTGCACGTGGGGTGTAAATGACGAAAAATTTTCGAGTTGAAATTTGAGCTTCTGGGGAATAAGCCCTGCTTGGTTTTAAACTAATTTGTGACGTAATTTTACTTTCGAAAAATCACGTATGCCTTGAGAATTTTGAAAAAACTAATTTTACACATCAGTAAAGTGCCCTTTCTGTAGGTTTTACGACAAAATGTTATTAAGGAAACTTGTTCAGAATGAAGAACTGAGTAGGTTTGCGAAATTTCGAAAGTCTAGGCCTACCTTGATTTTTTGGCATTTTTTCCCATTTTTCTTTAGAAAAGTGCAGTTTGTGTAGCTTTCACATTAAAATGTTATTAAGAAAACTTGTTCACAATGAAAAACTGGATAGGTGTGAAAGAATTTCAAAAGCCTAGGTATACTTTGATTTTTTTCTGCGAGGCTCTAGGGGTGGGTCAAAATATACAGGAACACGCTGTACCGTTAGTTTTTGGACTTGGGTTGGAACATGAATAAAAATTCATTTTTTTATGTTTTACGTTAATTTTTAATAAAGCCTAACAAAACATAGAGCAGACAAAAACATAAATAACAAATAAATATTTAGCGACAAAGAGTTAAACTAATTATATCTACTTTTTCATCCTGTAGTAAATATTTTGATATTTAAATTGACAAACAATACGTACCTACACAAGCATGCGTCTTACCATAAGCTTCTGCCGAGGGGACAGCAGTTTTTTTCTAAACGTTTTCCGGACGAAATGAATGACTGATCATCAAAATGTGCCTTGCAAATTCTTATAGATTTATATGCCTCTTCAGGTGGAATATTCGCAAATTTATGTTCTCCGATGAACCCTAAGGCATTCTTCCATTTCTGGCACCTTCAAATTTTCAAATGTCACATAAAAACGTCTTAATTTTTGTAGGTAGGTGCCTCAAACTCAATCTGACCTTTCAGGGTCTTTAGGAAATGAAAAAAAGGTAATATAGTCTTTTGAACTGGTTTTACAGCCATCCTTACTGCAGTAAAAAGCGTTACTAGGTATCACTACAACACAGTCACGGTCGGACGGTAATATTTTGCGGTAATATTTTGCGCGCACCCGGTAGAACAGCTACACTGTGTACAGCTTATTTTCTTATATTATAAGATATCGATCGGCCCGATGAGGAGGGGAGCGGGAGAGGGCAAGAGGGAAACGTTAGTTTACACAAGGCCGAGTGCCCGGACTTATTAGTATATCTCTGGACGCTGGTCCAGCCGAAACGACCCCCTCAACCTAATTCCCCCGATATGTTTTCCTCCGCTTGACCTAACCTAATACACAAATCTTTACATCTCGGTAATTAGGACGTCGCCGACTATCAGCCGTCCGTTTCACATTTTATTGCCCATAAATTTGGCTGACGAAATGCGGTGGGCGGCTGACTAATCGTCGCGAGTGTGGAAATTTGGCAGAGGAGCGTCGGCTTTCCAAATCGCGAGGGCCTTGCCTGAAGGGGCGCGCCGTGGCACGCATCTGGCGAGCTTCTTTTAAAAAATATAAAAGTCACGGTTCGAGAAAACACCGCGGGGTATTTGAACTGGCGGGTGCAAAACATTGAGGAAACGTGATCAGAGCTTCGCATAGACAGAATGGAGAAGGTTTAATTTGAACACAAGTTTTGATTCCATTTCATATCTTAATACCGCAGAATATACAGGGTGAGTTACGTAGGCCGCGGTGGTCTATATCTTCTACATTGTTAATGCTATAAAAAAGTATAGACAAAACTTGAAGAGAAACATGAGAACTAAAGTCTATCCAAGTTACAGGGGCAGTTGATCAAAACATTGGCCACCACGTGACCTATTCCCTTATTGGTCTGGCCGTCATAAAATGTCAAGTGTTTACGCGGCGAGCAGAATGCAGGGCCGGCTCTTCCCTCAGTCGAGTTTCCTGCATATTTTAGATCGGATCGCGAGCAGTATATTCTGTAAATTTATTTTGCTACTTAATATAAGGAAATTTATAAAGATCCACGAAAGGTAAAAACACTATTTTTAGAACTTCTAACAGAATTAGTTCAGAATTACAAGCCACTGGGAATCTCATATTAGTCAGACCCTGGTAATCGATCGCAATGGGGTCATGTGACTTTGTTTATATCTACTTGGAAAGAAATAATTTTCCAATATACAAGGTGATCCAATAAGTAGTGGCGACCCAAAGTTATGTTTTTTAAATGGAACACCCCGTATTTTGTTACATGTTTAGAGAGCCCTTAAAGAGTATGTTTTTTTATACAGGGTATTAAGGGACCGATATTGACATAAACTTCTGAAGAACATATCGGACAAAGAAAATATATACAGTGCCCGCCAAAAAGTCTGCACCATATGGGAAAAATTTTTAGTAAATAACATACGGAAAATTAGTTTGCGGCATCAGGTTTTGCTTGCTCTAGAACCAAAAGTGACATAATCAAATATTGTGACGTAGTCTCTTTTATATGTCAAATTTGACATTAATGAAAAAAATGTCCGAAAAATGGGCTTATTTAACCGAATTTCGAAAAAAGTCATAAGAAAAATATGTTTCTTTCGTAATTTTATACACCTATGCAAAATTTCAAGAGCCTACTACGATTTTCATATTTTGCCCTTTGTTGGATATTATTGAACATAATATTTTAAATTTTCTAAATATTTCTGATCAGATCAGCATGACAGAAATATTTGTGTGTTTTTACAACTATTTACTACAGAAAGAAGTTTGTAAATCGAATTTATGTGTCTATCTGTAAAAATGCGATCAGTTTTGCACCAAGCGTGCTTCTTCAACAAGCCCTCATTTTAATTTTTTTGCAAAAAAAAGGAAAAGAAAAATATTTAGACCGTAAACTAAGTATTGTGCAGTATGTATTTAGTCAATGAGTGTTTTAAATTACATAGGATTTCACGACGATATTTGTCGTTGTACCTACCTAATCGGGATGAATTTCTACGGTATGCAGCTCAAACTAATCACCACACTATTTTGCACCTTTTTCAACATCGAAACTTAGCGAAAACCCGAGGAAAACCGAAATTTTGAAAGATTTTTGCCGTGTTTACGTACGATATTTTCGCCATGCCCGAGCCGACGTACTCTCTCTACTCTACTTTATTACTCTCTACTCTACTTACTCATATGGAGGCGGTTTCACATAGCACTCGACTGCGATCGCAGTGACTGTTTGGTGGGCGTGGTTCCTTTGCTAAGCCAATATCGATGTGATCGGAGTACACTTATCCCAGATACTGTTATAACTATAGAAATATTTCTAATTTTCAGATAAAAAAATGTATCATCTATAATCACAAGATCAAACGAACTTACCTGTGATGTTCGATCTTGATTATATGAAGGCCTCGTCGAAGTAAATAAGGTGCTGTGTAGTACCTCCGTCTCTGGCGTTATCGATCCACACTTTAAAGTAAACAACCCCCGCTTGCCCATCGCACCCCGGGTATTCTACGTCAAACGTCAGTCTTCATATTTGGGCCGACATCTTTTGCAACTATTTTGGGGATCGGGTGTATAGTGGGTGGGACCTTATTTACTTCGACGAGGCCTTCATATAATCAAGATCGAACATCACAGGTAAGTTCGTTTGATCTTGTGACTATATTCGGCCTCGTCTCGTAAATAAGGTGCTGTGTAGATGTTCAGAGAAAGTTGCAAAAGAAATGTTCTAGTCTCAAAAATAAATCATCTTTTTTATTGATGGGTAACTAGACAATAAAATAGCATAAGAATATAAAATTCAAAAAAAAAATAAAACATATTTACAAACATGTAAACTAAATATAAAGTGAAAAAATAAAACGTAACAAACGTAAAACATATTTTTTCAACATTGAACATAAGTACTAGGTATGGCTTTAGAAGGGGAGAAACCAAAACTAAACTGTTAATGATACACAAAGTAAGACAAAACTTTAGACATTAAGTAGACAAAACTGCCTCTGCAAAGGATAAGCTCGGTACAAGGGGCCTGTTGTACACCTGAGCGAACATCTTAGAATTGCTAGACCACCCTGCGGAAAGTCTAATGGTATCGAAACTGACACCCCTCCTGTTCGCAGCCGAGGTTGAAGCGTGTCTAGTACTATGAGCAGAAAACCTGTCAGTATCGACACCGCTTTTCTTCAAGATAACTTTGACCCAGCGACCGAGAGTCTGAGAGGAAATTCCTTTATGAGGTTTTGTACTAGAAATGAATAAACCCTTGATAGATCCTCTAAGAGGTCTTGTTTTATCCAGGTAAAAAAGCAGGGCCGAGGCAACGCAAATTTCCGCATCAGAGTTCAAGAACGGTAAGTTTAAAAGGGGCTGAAACCTGTTTCTTGCTGATGTTTTAATTCTTTTAGGAATCGCAATTTCGATCTTTGTGTTCGATCTATGTATGTTAGTTACTTCTATGGAAGCTAACGTTTGTAGACGCTGACCCGTCGCCAAAGCTAACAAAGTAACTAATTTTTGAGAAAGAATATTTAAACTTATTTCTGCATTTTTAAGATTCCTAAGGTAAACTAGAACTACCGAGGGATCCCAAGTGTTCTGATATTTTGGCATACCTGGTCTGAGCATAAAAACACCTTTAAAAAAATTTTGAATTCTAAAATCCTGGGAAAGATCGGGTACTATCTGAGCTAATGAGCACCTGTAAGTATCAAGAGAACTGTGTGAGGCCCCTTTGTAAAAATGTATGGTAAGAAATTCTAAGACCCCTACTGGTGAAACAACAAATGGATCGGGTTTTTTCGAGGCACATAACTCCCACCAAAGCCTTAGACCCGATACATATTGTTTTAAGGTATTTTCGGAAATAGAAGCCATGCAAATCTCTAGGGATGACTCGGGAACCTGGCCTAGTTGGAGCGGTCTCCTGATAATAGACCTCCCAGCAAAGAGAGGTGTGCTGCCAGTGGGTGGTGCAATCTGCCAAAAGAGAGAAGGTTATGATTAGGTAGAAATATTAATGGCTCCCCTATCAAAAGAGATAAGAAAATTGGGTACCAAGGCTGGCTAGGCCACATGGGAACCACTAAGATGCCTCTTGCTAGTAGTAGTAATAATTTTTTCTAAAGCACGCAGAATGACCGAAAAAGGCGGAAAAGCATAAAAGAAAAAACTTGACCAATTTAATGTAAAGGCATCTATCGCGAAGGCATACGGATCACTAAGCCATGAAACATAAACGCTACATTTCTTATTTATTCTGCTTGCCAATAAATCAATGTTCGGATGACCAAATCTTTCAACTAAAGACTGGAAATTAGGCTCCCCAAGAGACCATTCTGTATCTAAGTGTAAGCTCCGAGAATCTCTATCTGCTACTATATTATCCGATGATTTAATGTTGCCAAATCGTTCGAGCAAGACGATTTAGCTTAGGATATTGAACACTACCCATTCTGTTAATATATGCGATCGCAGTACTATTAGTAGTATAAAGTAAAGAACAGTTTCTTAAATCTTTGGCGTAGCATCTTAGACCAAAAAATACGGCTAAGAGCTCGAGATAATTTATATGCTCGGTTTTTTCTTGCTCTGACCAGAAACCATGGGAACTGTTATTTTCGCAGCAGATTCCCCACCCCCTACTAGACGCGTCTGAAAAAATTTCTCTGACGAAATTCTGCCTTTTTAAAGAATTTTTATTGTATTTTAAATTCTCTAGCCACCAATTCACATCATCTTTTAAACTAATTGGTATCTCCATAATGGCATTAAGGTTGCCTCGCGATCTTTTAAGAGCTAAATATTTTTCACGCTTAAACAATTTTGAGTACAAATATCCATATTTGATAGCTGGGCAAACAGATACCAACTTCCCTATTACTTCCGCAAACAATCTAATTTTACAGTTCTTTAGCTTCTTAAAATTCCGCAACAATACAATTAATTTTTCACGTTTATTTTTAGGCACTGAGATAGACAGATCCAGAGAATTGAACTCAAATCCTAAATAAACGCATGAATTGCTTGGAACAAGCTAACTCTTTTCATAGTTAATAATAAATCCCAAATATTCTAAGAGCGATACTGTTTGTGATGTATTAGGAACGCACTCTCTATAGTCCTTACCTATCAATAAAAAATCATCTAAATAAACCACCGAGGGAAAACCCTTCTTCCTAAGATAGCGGACAACCGGTTTTAAAAGTTTCGTGAAAATCATAGGAGCGATATTTACACCAAAGCAAAGACAATTATACTCATAGATCCTGTGATTAAAAGAGAATCTTAAATATGTCTTATAATTTTCATGAACCGGGACCAAGAAGTAAGCTTCCCGCAAATCAATCTTTGCCATAAACCAATTTCGGTCGATTAACCTGGCCGCTACCCTATGATCCTCCAATTTGAAGTGGGAAGTTTTTATGTATTGATTTAAACTCTTAAGATTTAATATAAAACGAAAAGTACCATCTTTCTTTGGGGTTAGAAAATATTTAGACAAAAACTGACCTTTACAAGCCTGAACTCTAGAAATGGCCCCAGATTTTAACATCTTCTCTATGGAAAGATAAATAGATTCCTTTTCCTTTAGGGACCAATTAGACTCAACAGGCGCCAACACCTGCGAGGGTTTTTGAATAAAAGGAAATTTAACCCCTTTTACCCAAGATAAAGATAGGATTTGCTTATTGTTGGTTAGTTGTTTCCAATGAGCCAGGAAGTACTTTAACCTTCCTGCTGTTCCTACCTCTACTTCCGACGATGTCTCTTCTCGGTGGTGTTTCTCTCTTGACGACGTGGCCGAATTTGCTGGTAGTACTTGGAAGTGGGAACTTGAGGTTGGTAACGTCCACTCTGAGTTGCTCCCCGAAACTTCTTGAGTAGACCTTTCGAGTTTAAAGAACTCTCGGCATTGAAAACGCGCTTAACCGGGGGTCTATTAACTTTCAGCTGTTTCGATGACTGCTGAATGTCCTTGGCATTCTTAAGTCTGTCTTCCAAATCTCCTCCAAACAGCCATTTGTCGCTAACTGACTGTGATAAAGTGTCCTTCCAGTCCTTATTAAGGTTAATAGAAACTAAATCTCTCCTTGTTGCACTTTCCGAGTGGTGAAGGTCAGATAAAAGACGACCGGCGTCGCTAAGACGTTCAATAATAGCCTTATGGTCTTCACCCCCTCCTGTTTTTATAGCGGAGAGACTCACGCCAATTTGGACTTGCTTCGTAGAAAGACGCTCGTCCCTCTTGATCACAGACTCATTCACAGCCGGAGGCACCATCGGATTCAATTTGGGCGCCTCAAAGAACCGACCATTAGCGGGCGCTGGGTACTTAGCCATTAATTCCTTCTTCCTGTCGCAATCTAACCCAGATTTAAAAATGTTAAGCCATCTATCCGTCAGCTGTTGGTGAATCGGTGGGCCATAGACTTTAGTAGCGCCTAGTTCTTCTCCCAGCACCGACAAAATGTCTTCATTGAGGGCGGAGGGCGGATTCGCAGTAGAAATACCGTCACTAGGTGTGTTAGGAACGTTTTCCCGGCTTCCCTGATCGGGATCACCTTCAGGAAGTCTATTCTCCTCTGAAAGGGGAGAAAAACGGTAAGGAATGAAAGGAAAAAAATCCTGGAGCGACAAAAACTGTTATCAAAAACAGATTCGAGTCAATAAAAATACTGCGATTCAAAGCGAGTATATATAGTAAAGCACGGCGTCAAAGCGTGCCAAGTTGATGTGTGAGTTCTATCAAAAGAACAACAACACATTCTGCTGTCAAAAGCAGATATTTACTCTGATATCAAAATCAGGTAACACCGAACATTTCCCTAAAACAGAAAAAGAAAAAGGATATAAATTACCTCCAATCATTCTGCCTTTCCCCCGACGTCTACGACGCCTCTCCAGAGAGGAATCATAATCCGAACTCGAACGTTTACGTTTCTCCAAACTATCCATTCTTCGTTCCAACTTTTTTAACATTTTAATAATGCTTCTGTTATCCCCGGCCGGGGAACGACTACGCGACCGTTTAGGCATTTCCAGAAACTTGGTTATTCTAGAAGTACCTACGCCGTAAATATTTAAGCGGAAAGACCGACGTGAACCGAAACGCACAAAGATGAAGACTGACGTTTGACGTAGAATACCCGGGGTGCGATGGGCAAGCGGGGGTTGTTTACTTTAAGGACGGAAATAAAACGTCATCACCTCGCGTCGACCTTCATTTGACCGTGTTCCTAACTAGGATAAATGTTGCTAAAACAGAAATTGGGTACTGGAGCGCAAAAATTGCGCAAGTGTCTGTAAGATGGCGCTGGAGTTGGAGAGCGGCCATTGGTACAGAGCGAGAATAAAAAGTAATGTTTCGCCTTGCTAAAATAAGTTTCCGTTCCTTATAAGTTGTTTTGTTGCCCGGCAAGGTCGTTGGTCGGAACCAGGGGTCTAGGGGGAGGCAGGCGGACCGACCCCCTTTTTTATACAAATAACAGCACATCGCTCCCATCCTGGCGTATTTTGGGATTGAAACTGAATTGTTAAACACAAAATAATAATATGAATATTTACGCTCCTTTATTTTTCTATATTTTTTCATTGTTATTAAGAATATTGTTGAGTAAAATATTAAGTAAGAGGACTACCTACCGGCTGTCAAATCTACTGACATGACATAATAATTCTCCCTCAAAACCGCATGAATGATCATAATACTTACCCTAACTGACATTTAGAATTTATGTCACTATAGTTTTATCTTTTATCATTCTATTAACTTTTCATTAAGTACTTAATATTAATAAACCGAAAGAAATTAAAATTCTGTTGTATTTGATCCAAAGTTGATGTAAAGTTGTGAATTTTGTTAGATACGTGAAATACCTACTATTTGCTGATATCTTAATATATGTATTATTTTGGCATACATTTAGAGTAATGGAAAATGTAATGTAAATAAATTTGTAGGTACTACCATAGAAGAATTTACTTAGTAGATTCTTCTATGGTACTACCTAAATGCTTGCCGGTACATCAACTTTGTGTCAAACAGAATTTTAAAGCGTTAATATAATTTTCTTTTGAAAAAGACATATTCTTATCGATATTTTTTTAGTAATAATAAAAAGTTAATAAAATTATAGAATGATACTCGTATATTATGTTGTATAGCTAGTGATATAAAATAGTTTTTACGAAGTAATGACTTTTTAAAATTTTAAGAAATTTTATAAATAGGAAATAGGCGCTTATGTAACATTAAAATAGAAACGACTTTTTCAAGTTAAACGTTGAATGTAGTGTTAATGCAAATGAAGAAACACCTTAATGTACACATAAAAGACCATGTTTCATTTCATTGAAAAAACTAAACATAATTTTGTAGAACTTTTAAGCCAGCAATACTATACCTACAGAAAACGTGCCGAATAACATTATTTAACTAAAGATATGCCTTTAACAGTAAAAAACACAGTTGACATTCAAGTGACCTTGAAAACGTCGTCTGCCTACAAGTGAAAACGTGCGTCTTACATTGCACCCCATATGCTTCAACTTTTATGTGATTTTTTGCGACTTTCTTTTTTGAGATATTTATAATAGCTGCATTTATTAAAATGGAACACCCGGTATAGATAATTTTCGACATACCTATACATATAGACATATGAATCCTCCCCTAATGTCAGTTTATATGCTAACGATTGTGTTTTCCTCACGAAAAATACATAACGGCGACATACGTATAAATAATGCAAAGTCAACTAAAGCAGTTTTTAGTACCGCCGTGTACCTTTCAAGCTAAAAATCAATGAACCATTGCTAAAAAGAGAGGGGTTAAAATCACAAATCGGAGTCTTTGAGCTACGGGGGTCTCCCGAATATACCTTTTGAAGTTTTATATTATTTTAATATTAAAAATTCGCAATTCATTGTATATAATAATATGGAAGTAATACAAAAACATAAAAAGTAATCAGACAGCTTAGTTGCTTAAATATTATATCGCCAAAACGTAAAATTGATCATATGAACATAATATATGTAATTATTAAACTGGACCTGTAACAACAGCGTCAACCGTTCATCGATCGTCTGTTTTTCGCGCCATCTGATAAACAATAGCTACACTTTTGGTATTCCCGCTGCATAATTTAAGGGTATTTTGCCTATGTTTTTTATTTACAACAAGACTGGATAATTACAATGTTTACTACCGGGTTTTCGTTCCGAGCATATTCGAAAACCTCTGCCCATCTTAACGAAGGTAAAATTCCGGCTCAAGAGACAAAATAGACGAATTTATGCCGGCATAAAGTTTGAAATTCAAAAAAAATTCTCGCCCATAACTTTTAAACTAGTGTCATTAGTATCTATGGATATTTTAAAAATACCCGTGTTTTTTGTAATCCTTTGAAATTCGCTACTTTTTCCAGCTAGTTGGAAATAAAAATACATTGATACAGGCAACCAAACATACAATGGCGAGGCCCCCCTTAAAGTGTGGATCGATAACGCCAGAGACGGAGGTACTACACAGCACCTTATTTACGAGACGAGGCCGAATATAATCGAATTATATCGATACAAAGATTGTCTTTGGGACATTATTTAAAGTCACCTCAATATATTTTTCGTATGTGACACGTGTAAAATTTTGTAAATCTCCGTCTACTGCTGATATAATTCAGTCTGGTTAATAAAGGCGATTTCACTGAATACCTTTTCTTATATTTACGTATAATATTTAACATTAACTTTTTTTAATCATGATAGTATAGATTTTTCTTTTATTCGGCGCCATTTTGTAACTACCACTGTCAACACAGTTTTGCAAATATTACAAAACAGTTCTGCTATAGCAGTATAAGCCTCCCCCACCGAACAGTTGAACTGTGATTGCAGTTGACTGATATAGTCCAAAGCACGAAAGAAAACGTTTCTAAAGAATGCGGGAAGCGTTGCGAGATTTCCTATACAAGTAGTCGTTATTTATTGGCGAATACAAGTTTTATCATATTGAAGCCGAATTTCTGAACTCTGTTATACCGAAAAAATAAAGCTCGCATCACGGGACCACTTACCCATTTTTGTTTATCATTTATTTTTAACGCGGTGTGATAAAACACCTATTATATTTTTTCATCATCGTCGCGTCTACCATCGCCTTTGAAATACGGCAACACAGAACTTCTGCGAAGGAGTCGGCTGACAAAATCAGTTAGCCAACGCGTTTTGTGGCTGTTTCTATATTACGTAAAGTTAACTGCGTATTTGGGCTAGCAAACAGACCTCATTTTTTAGGCCGCTGGCAAGTTTTTTCCGCCGGCTCAGAGAGCTCAGTGGCGTTTCGTATGTTCGGGAGTTAACGTGTGCAAAATGAGTAAACAGGGAAGAACGTTGCATTCTCAAGCACGAGAAATAATTGCCAATGTTATAAGGGTTTGCCTTCCTCCATAGTCTAAGGCATCACCGTTAAGAATAATATTAACTATAAATTAAATAACAATTATATGAAAATTAAGTCAGTGAGTTACACAAAACTGAGCTACGCCCCTGAACTGTGACTAATTCTATAATATTTGCGAGTTCTTCCCACGTGTTATGAACTAACGGGCGCGTATGCTGTTGTCTCTGTCTCACTTGCAATGCATTTATCCTTGTGGATTGCCATAATAACCCGTGGGGTCAATTTAAAATACGGCCAGGCGGTTGCGGATAGGAATGAATTATTATTAGACACCATTAGTAATAATTGGGGAGTTTTTGCATGAAAATATAATTTTTGCATTTGTTAAATACAGTTTATTATTAAACATTGAAAACATTTGAAATAAATAATTAGGTGGCTCATTGACCAAACGACCTCACGAGCTGCGCTTGGAAAATAAACAACTTTTTCAAGTAAACCTTTTCGAAATTCGATTGGAAACTATCCCACTAGTATTCACGATTACATCGAATAATAAAGCCAACAAATAATATGTAAATGTTGCTGTGTTGCTGTGTTGTTCGAGCGTTCGCCATACGCGCAGGAAGTGCCGCGACAGGGCCGGCCCGTGGAAAAATAACGGGTGAGGCAGGAACCAATTTTGCCGCCTCGCACCAAATAAAAGCATATTTTTATCTTTCAAATTATATTTGAGGAAGAACATTAAATAAAAAAAAACAAAATATTAAACAAAATAAACAAAAAAATCAAGTTTCTAATATAAAATAAAAATATATATCTAAAAATAAATCCCAAAAAATTCCAGCTGCTGTTACAAAACAAAACACAAAAATATAAATTCTTTGGCGAAATAGTTAGGTACATTTATTACATAATGTAAAAAATAATAAGTAAAAAAATAATAGGTACGAAAAAATATAAAATTCGTCTATACAGTCTATAAAGGAACTCTTCTGCACTTTTCTCTAGCGAAATTTTTTATAACATCGTCATAATCGATATTTGCGCATACATCGTGCTCAATCGTGAGAATTGCCAAGTCTGTTAACCTCTCCTGCGTCATTGTGGACCTTAAATAATTTTTAATCAGCTTGAGCTTGGAGAAAGAACGTTCTCCACTGGCCACCGATACAGGAATTGTTACAAGAATTCTCAGGCACACAGCTACATTGGGAAAGTTTTCAGTTAAATTAGTTGTCTCTAGATAATTCAATACCTCTAAAGGGTTATGTATGGCTTTGTGATTCTGCAAGATTTCGCATAGAGTTACAAGCTCATTATGTAATTCGTGAACATCATCAGTGAGCTGAAGATGTAAATCTTGACACATTTTAAAAATTTCATTTGCTGCTATGCCTTTTAAAGCAGGAATATCATAGAGACATTCGAACAGCTGACTATGCGACTGTAACTGTTTAAACCTTTGTTCTACAGAATTGATTGCAATATCCACTAACCGATTAAAAACTCCACTTCAAACCGTTTTGTTCGATCTTCTATAGGGTTATCACTTGATTCATAGTCAAATAATTTTGACTTTCGGCGAATTCTAAGAGGACGAACACTAGTAAATTCTGGCGAAATTTCCATATCTTCGCAAATTTCTCTAGAGGTTATTAACATTTGATTAAAGCCGCTAGTACGATATTCGGTTAAAAATAAAGCAATATTTTTTACAATGGTGGTGATTTCAGATAAAACCATGTTAGGACTTTGTAGCAATTTTGAAGCCAAATTAATTTTAAACAATATATCATACCAAACTACAGTACTGCAAATGAATGTATAGGTCGAAATTATAGAAGCTAATGATTTGCTTTTATTTCTGGTATCGTTATCCTTTTGTTCGTCAAGAGAGATTTCAACAAGTGCGTCATATATTTGCCCAAGTTCGTACCTTAATGGCTTAAGAGCGTCAATACGGCTTTCCCATCTAGTCTCACTCACACTTTTTAGAGTTAGTTGAGCAATATGTTTTTTTAACACACTCCACCTTTGGGTTGACGCAGAAAAGAATACAAACAACTCTTGTACATGGGAAAAGTAATTGGAAATTTCGCCTGTATTTTTTGCAGCGTCATTTACTACAAGGTTTAGTGAGTGACAAGAACAGGGAACAAAAAATGCTTTTGGATTTTCATCTAAAATTCTTTTCTGGACACCAGAATGTACCCCCTTCATGTTCGCCCCATTATCATATCCTTGGCCACGTATATTTTGAATTTCGAGTCCTAATTTGTCGAGCTCTTTTATTAACAGTTCGGTGAGTCCAGCACCACTCGACGATTCAACTGGTAGAAAGTTGATAAAATATTCTTTACAGGTATATTTGGAATCTTCCTTGGTCACAATGCGAATAACTAGGGACATCTGTTCGACCCTACTTACGTCTGGGGTGCAATCTAATATGATACTGTAGTATTTTGCTGTTTTAATTCGTTCGATTATAGTGTTTCTAACTTTTTGCCCTAATATATTTATAATATTATTTTGGATATTCTTACCCAAATAGTGAGTAACGTGTGAATGAGCGGACGCTCTTCTCAGATGCTCTCTGGAAACTGAATCAAATTTGGACAGCAGTTCCATTATTTTCAAAAAATTTCCTTTGTTCGGTTGAAAAAGTTTATCAGAAGTACCGCGTAGGGCTAACATTTGTGAAGCACACGTCTGTATGACAGCAATAATTCTTTTTAAAATATCGCACCAATACTGTCTTTCTAGATTTAGAATTCTTTGGTGTTCTGCATCAATAGTTTTGCCGAGTTTCAGTCTCTTGTCCATTTCCTTCCAATGATTAAAACACTCCATGTGTTTCACAGAGGTTTCATGCGACTTTAAAGCTCGAGAAATATTTTTCCAGTCATTATACTCTTTCCACCAACTCTGTGCATTTACATCAGGATTTTTAAATAATAAGCAACTAAAACAATATACTGCGTCAGTTGTGTTGGAGGACACTAACCAATTTCTTTCTAATTTTTCTCCGTTAGATAATATTCTATAATAATTAATGTTTGAAAAATGTCTTCCAGACTTATCTATCGGAAAATTAATATCTTTTATCTGTACTGGACCATTTTCTACCAAAATTTGATGTTGGGAAAAGCTTAAGTTTTTCCAAGAAGCTGGGTCAGAGGAAGTTATTTCAACTTCTTTGGTATCAAAAATTGGTTGGTCTTCTTCTAATTTAGTATTCTCTTTTTCATCGTCCAACTTAAAAATTTCTTCTATATTAATTACATCACTAGGACCGGCGATATCATTATTTGATGTTTCCGCAGCAAGGCTTTGTAAACCACTGCCGGTACTAATGTCAATTTGCATTTCATTGTCATTGTTTTCGTTATTGCTTACCGGTGTCGGCGTGGCAATTGGCAGTGATTTAGAAGTTGAAGGTGTTGGCAGAGTCAAAAACTTCTACATTGCTTCAACAAGCACACGCTTGTCACTTTCTTTTGCCAATCTCTTTTTTTTATATTCACTTCCGGACAGTTTTTTATGGGCAGAATAGATGAGATTTAGAAATTTGATATTCTACTAAAATAGAAATTTGTTAATACCGATATAACATATTCTACTTGCAAAAAAAAGACTTACTTAAATTACCTACTTATGACCAAAACACAGATTACATTTTTACAAATAATATGGTGCGTTATACGACGTTACGCCTGCGTCAAACGATTGTTGGCCAAAGCACCTGTTGTGACCGACTGCTCGCGGTTCGCGGTGGCGGGTGGCACGTTCTACAACTCAACGTTGCCGCGGCGGCGCCGCGGCGCGGCGCCGCCCGGCGGGACGTTGCCAGGACTTCCGAAAAATCTCAAAATGCCGCCTTTCTAATTTTGCCGCCTGAGGCGGCCGCCTCGCCGCCTCACCCCACGAGCCGGCCCTGTGCCGCGATATATTGGTAGCCGTGTTGTGGCGGCGCCTACCAACCACCAACAATAAGTCATGTCTACATGTGCGTAGAATAATAAGCGGCGCGCCGAAATTACAGACGATCGCCCGGTTGTTTTCCGTATTAAATTATTTAAATCTGGCCCGGCGATTGTCTCGGCCGAATCGATTCCGATCCAGAAGTGATTTATGGCCGGCTGCGGATTATTGCGCCTGGGTTGGTCACCGAGAGGACGACAAATTCGATTTGCGTTTTAATAGGGTCTTTCGTTTTAGCGATTTGTCATTGGGCACGGCAGTCGTGTATAGTGGGTGGAACTGAATCATAGTACACCCCACTTTTATCCCTTGTTTTTTTGAGATACAATTTTGAAATTTGGCATGTTGATGTTACTCTATAAATGTCACTTTTTGACGTATAAATAGATTTTTGTCCGCTTCCGGTTTTACCGGAAGTGACATTCACTTTTGTTTTTAAATGGGACACACTTTATATATCATTTAAGTTTCGGATTCTCCTCGATTTAGTGAAAGCAACGATGCCTCACGAGTGACATTTTGACTGGCGCAGAAAGTAGTTTTTGTTTAAGTTGTTTGAATTTGTAATAATAAACTAAAGGCACAGCTTAACCAAATTTGCCTATGAAACAAATAATGAACTTCGACCAACGGGACATTTTTATTGAACTTTGGCACTACGGTATAAATGTGTTGTCAACTACAAAAGTTTCAAAAATAGTGCTTGTAAAATGCTTTAAATTTACAAAAGATCGGAAAGAGTGGATATGTTGCTGATTTATGGAGAGCGCCAAAAAACTGCCGTTGCTGCTTGTGTAAGTTTGCGGCATTTTTCAAGCACTATTTTTGAAATAATTGTTGAAGTTGACAACACATTGATACCGTAGCGCGTAGCGTATTATAAGAGAAGCACGATACACAGAAAACGGTATGCCCGCGCGCAGGTACTGTGACGTCAACGGTGACGCTTTTTCTACAAAATCATGGCTTACTTTTATTTTTAAACGGAAATTTGACTCGTTTTATAGTGAGCTAGGCAACCACATATACACCAAAGTGTCTCAAGGTGCCTACATTCTATCTTTGGATTTAACTTGACGCGAAATTGATAACTGACGTATGTCAGTGAGACTAATTTCAGGACTATTTTTTATAAGTTGGCCGCACTTTTGTCGAAGTGACGTAGATGCGCAGAAGAGTTTAATTTTCATTCTCCTATCTGGCATACCGTTATTTGTGTATCGTGAAGGGAAGTATTTTTCTGTAGACAGACGGTTTCACAGTTCATTGAAAATGTCCAGTTTGTCGAAGTTCATTTGTATCTTTGCCACCTTTAGTTTATTATTACAAATCCAAATAATTTAAAAAAAATCACTTTCTGTCAGTCAAAATGTCACTTGTGAGACATAGTTGGTTTCAGTGAATCGACTAGAATCCGAAACTCAATACAAAGGGACCAAAGGGTTACATTTAAAAAACAAAAGTTAATATCACATCTACATATTTCTTAAATACTGACCTATGCTGCTTGGCTTTTTTTAGTTCTTTTTTGGTTATTCCTTCTTCAAATTGCAGCCCCTTTTCGTTCAGTCATTCAATAATATTCGCTTTTCTCCAAGAACTCGTTGAAAGCTTCTCCACTAGTTTAGAATGATAACTTGCATTATCCATTACAAATATGGAATTATTTATTTCCTCGTGGTAATCTTTAGTAGAATTGTATTGAAAGTCTAATAAACTACCATCTAGAAATCCATATTCGCTTCCAATGTGTGTTATTATTAATCTACGACTTTTTCCAGACGGAGGGTTTATACCTCTTGATCATCCTAAAAGCTCGCCGAGAACGTCAATATTTTTGTCTTTTCATACTTTTGAAACAGTATGTCCCTCGTTTAACCAAGTAGCGCCCAAGTAAAAAAAGTTTCTTCTCTCATTTCTTCTTATCGCCCGTAGGTATTTCCTTCTCCAAACAATGATTTCGCGTTTGTCTATGAGAATAGACTTTCGGTTATGTTTTTCCCAGTGGAAATTCATGTCCTTGAGAACTGTCCATAATATGGTTCCACTCACTACAGGCAAGTCTTTCACTTCATTCACAGCTTGTACAGTTTTATTTAATGTTGCTAGCTCTTTTTTCAAATAAAACTTGTGAACTTATTCATCGCTGACGATTTGCGTTGACATCTTTCCTGGTTTCTTCTCAGCTTCATTAAGTTCATCTGTGGCCCTTCTTATGATTGTTCCATTTATAAGTATGTTAGGAAAATAGGTACCTACCTGCAAATTCAAGTCTCGTTATAATAATAGGGTGTCAATAATTGCCTGTAGTAAAATTACTAGGACCTAGGACGTAAGATAACGATATTGGTAAATTAACGTTAAAAATATGGTTATTGTTTGAAAGAGATGTTGACAATAAAACAACAAAATTACCATATTTTTAAAAATAATTTCTCTATTTTACACATTAAAAATAAAAGAAAATTACGCTGCCTGTGGTTTACGATCATTTTATGGCCTTGGAACCTCATTTTCTGTGCTATCAATTCCTATAAACCTCTAATATCTGGCTGCATGTTGATTTGCAAATTGCATACCAAATTAAAAAGACGTTCTTTAATAACTTTTGTTTTTAATCAATCCATTGTCAAAGTCGATAAGTTTTGGTTTGTTTTACATTTTTGACTGCTTCATATAAGCGATTCTGTTTTTTTTTTTAATGTAACTGAAAGCGACGAATCAAAGAACCTACCAAAAATCAACTTGATATAAGTTTTAAAAATCTTAAGAACAATTCTAATTGAACACCCTGCATATTCATTATATTTAATGTATATCCTGCTCCACTATAGTCGTTGTTGGTACGCCTACTTGACGGATATACATCTCCCATTGCAAATCGTAAATCAGCAGTATATCCGGATACACGTTTAACCATCTTGTGTCCACGACGAGAGCATGTGTGCTACTGCGAGCTGTGAGTTAGGATGGCTTCACAGTGAATATTAATTAGGTACTACCACCGAATTTTGTAAGTGTACTCCGCCTAAATATACTATATGATATATGAAACGGTTATAAATATCTATATCTTTCTATACTATCAATGAGTTAAATATTAAACCAAAGGAAATTTTTATTTTATTTTATTTTAGAAGTTATTTTATTTTAATATTGGGTTGTAATACTGCAATACTGCAGTCAACAGTAATAAATAAATAAATAATAATAATTCTCACACTCACAATACTCCCAACTAGAAGTACCTCAGAAGCAACTGAATGCTTGTGAGGGGGATTTGGGCCAGTGGCGTATTCAGGGGGGGGGGGGCAAGGGGGGCAATTCTCCCCCCCAGAGCTGTCGAGATAAACGAGATTTGTAATATCAAAATTAATAATACCAAAAATTATATATTCCTGGCCTAATCTGAAAATGCAGTGAACATCAAACATGTATAATTTGTTATTTGTTTTATCTTGTCTTCTCGCAGAAGATTTGAGAACGCGCCGCCTTATATTATGCACACACTCCGTCGGTCGCAGCGCGTAACCGTAAATTAGGCAAAACTACATACTACACATATTTTGCGCAATTACAGTGTGCCAGAAAGAACATTTTCAAAAGAGAAAATTTTAAAAATTTATATTAGAAACAATATTAGCGAAAACCGACTGAATGGGTTAACACTCCTTTATGTGTACACTGAAATACTCATATCTCCAGAGGAGATATTTGACGAGCTCAAAACCAAAAAAAGAATACTTGATATTGCGATATGTATAGATTTTACTGGTTCGAAGAATAATTATTTTTATGTTATACAGGATATCCAGTAATAACTTGAAAAATTAAAAAGAAAAATGGAAAATATGAGGAAAAGTTCATATGAACATAGGTCCGCAGATGTTTGGTTTTCGAGATGCAAGGTGTTGAAATTGAAATTTTATTTTCGATTTTATTAAGTAACTTTTTGAGACGACAAAATTTTCTTGCAAAAAAAAAACAACAACAAGTTAATTAAACTGTCAAAAAATGAATGTGCTTGTTTATTTAAATTTTAGTTTGAATTTAATTGCATACGAGTGTTGATATGCACCTGCATCGATTCAGAAATTTGAATATTTCTCTAAAACGGTCACCTTTGGCGTTATTCACCAAGTATACCTTTTTTGCTTAGAAAACTTGTGGGAAGAGGATACATTTACAAAATGTCGTAAATTTTACTGTCAAAAATGTTAAGCGTACGCAGCGCCCTCTACGGATTGCACCAAAAATAATACCAAGTTATGACTTATCTTCCCGAAAAAAAAACAGCTACCAAATTTTGCAAGAAAATTTTGTCGTCTCAAAAAGTTACTTAAAAAAATCAAAAATAAAATTTCAATTTCAACACCCTGTATTCTGGAAACCAAACATCTGCGGACCCATGTTCATATGAACTTTTCGTCATATTTTCCATTGTTCTTTTAAATTTTTCAAGTTGGTGCATTTATTTCCGGACACCCTGTATTTATTTATTTTAGAAAATGTTTTTGTTCTGATTTTATTCGCT
The DNA here is from genome assembly GCA_963920635.1 of Pseudeuparius sepicola. Classification (NCBI taxonomy): domain Eukaryota; kingdom Metazoa; phylum Arthropoda; class Insecta; order Coleoptera; family Anthribidae; genus Pseudeuparius; species Pseudeuparius sepicola. The sequence continues at coordinate 8,738,182 of OY987299.1, forward strand.
AATATTATCGACAGAGTTTTGTTATTTATAACTGATTGCCCCCCCCCCCCCCCCCAGACGTTAACCCTGGATACGCTACTGATTTGGGCAATTACTATTATTTTGTCTTCGAGGTCATTTGCGTCTAGGGCCAACATTTCGCAATAGAACTAGTCTAGCATTCGCCCAAGTTCTACGAAAAATCCTAGAAAAACGTAGTTAATCCCAGTGAGTGTAGGACAATGGGAAACTTGCACAAAAATTAAATTTGAAAAATATTACTTTCAAACGTAATTTATTGCCATTAAATGAACCACAGTTCACAAAAAAAACTCATTTTTTATTTTTATGTAATAAATATAAGCAATTAAAAACTGCATAATTTAAATCATTCTTGTAACGCGCCCTCCTTGGTTGTGACGTCAAGTAGCTCGAGGCGCCACCACCATGTATGAACTAATATGGGCGGCACATGTAAACAAACTACAGCACCACGCAAGCTTTGTTTAGAAAGACCAAACGAGAACGTCCTGTCCTTGTCTGTCCGTCTTGATATTGTTGATAACGTTTGAAAAGTGTGTGCTGAATTAAATAATTATTTACATTGCGAGATGCGTAAGCGTACTAATTTTTTGCCCTGAGCAGCAAGTGTCACGTTTCTGACAGCAAATGAAATCCCACGTACCGAGACCTACACCAGAGCCCTCTGTAAATGGATCGCCGAACTGTTTATTTTAACGTTCAATTTCCATTCTCATCTTCTCTAATTGATGAATGGCTCGCGGTCACAACTTTAATTATTTATTGCAAATTAAATATTGCGATTTGACGGCTAATATTTGGTATGTGCTCTTTCTATAGATAGGCAATCAGCATTGTTTTTCTATAAAGACATGTGCGTGCAGTCTGCCTTGACCTCGATTCGAACCAAGGTCGATCTAAGGCAGAAAAACATGCAGTCTAAATAGTTAGCAATGCTCCGAACATCGCCACCGCTGCAATAAGTAAAACTTGAGTTTATCTGCGTAGTGTGAATTGGCCCTTAGCCTGTTGGCCGGCATCCTCAAGGAAGTAGCAATTCGCGAATGGCGAACAGTTCGTTCTATTTTCGGATCTCTCCCAACCGTCTGGATACGCGAAAAAAAATCGTGCACACGTTCGGCCGCCTCTGTATTCCGGATGCTTGCTTTGGAAAAGCGAAACGCGCTAAAAATGCACACGGGCATTGAAGGTAAGTTTGTATTTGAAAACGGCTTATTGATATTTCACTCCATGAAGGCACACTGGAATTCCTTCTTTAGTGTAGTTTAATATTTTATTTTTCATTTCAAAATTTTTGTATACTAACCTGACCTTCGCAATCCGGCCTTGAACTTTTAGTTTGAAAATGCGTCTTATAACCAGCGTCCAGAGATATTATACTAATAAGTCCGGTCACTCGGCCTCGGTAAACAAACGTTTCCCTCTTGCCCTCTCCCGCTCCCCTCCTCATCGAGCCGATCGATATCTTATAATTATAATATAAGAAAATAAGCTGTACACAGTGTAGATGAGAGCGGTTCGTTCGCATTCTTCCGGGTGCGCGCAAAATATTACCGCAAAATATTACCGACCGACCGTGACCGTGACTGTGTTGTAGTGATGCTTAGTAACACTTTTTACTGCAGTGCGGATGGCTGTAAAACTAGTTCAAAAGGCTATATTACCTTTTTACATTTCCTAAAGACCCTGAAAGGTAAGATTGAGTTTGAGGTACCTACCTACAAAAATTAAGACATTTTTATGTGACATTTGAATACTAATTGAAGAATATTATAGATATAATATTAAAATATTGAAAATTCGAAGGTGCCAGCAATGGAAGAATGCCTTAGGGTGCATCGGAGAACATACATTTGCGAATATTCCACCTGAAGAGGCATATTAACCTATAAGAATTTGCAAGGCACATTTTGATGATCAGTCATTCACTTGGTCCGGAAAACGTTTATTAAAAACTGCTGTCCCCTCGGCTGTCCCATTAAGATTATTGCCAGAAACTTATGGTAAGACGCATGTTTGTGTAGGTACATACGTATGCGTAATATTTTGTTGTGTATTGTTTTGTCGTCAAAATATTTATTTGTTATTGATGTTTTTGTCTGCTCTATGTTTTGTTAGGCTTTATTAAAAATGAAGGTAAAACATAAAAACTTGCATTTTTATTCATGTTCCAACCAAAGTCTACAGATATACCTACTTACTAATTATGTAGATTCTGGTAATAGCTACCTTGTATTTTAATTTAACTGTACCTACCAGAAACTAACGGTACACTTACCTACACAAATAATATTGTACAAAAGTCTACAAATAGGTATACTAATATTTGTAGACTTGGCTAAATAATGGAAAGTCAATATGAACCTGCCCCCGTATGACTAGCTTGACGGCGATTTCGTTTAGTCGCCCTCGTAAATGCAAAGCGTGCGAGGTGCCGCTGATTTACGACCGGTCGCAAAAAATTGTCGGCTTTTCCGAGAGACCAAAGAAGTGAGCCGACTTTAGTATTTCTAGACTTTGTTATAACTTTTGAATGCCTTGCACGGTGTTAAGAAAATTTGGTATGATGACATTACTGTAAAGGATTCAAAAACCTATATATAGGATGATTCACTTTTAAATACCGACAACTTAAGAATCGACAGGGTGATTCACTGTTAAATACCGAAAATTTAAGAATCGATAGAGCATGAAGAAATAATGTGAGTTTTCTATAAATAAACTTAGTTCGTTTGGGCCTTAGTTTTCAAGATACAGGGTGGTCAAATGTCAAATATTAGACATATCAAAACTAAATTTAGTACACAAGATACGCGAATATCACGTTATAAAATTTACCAGTGGCGGAGATATGGGTAATTGGTATCTATAATTCGACAAAAAAATAGTACGGCCCCGCGCAAAATAAAACAGAAACATACTTTTGAATGGCCATTCAATTCTAAGCAAAAAATGTCTCTGGGTATTTTTTCGTAGATCTGCTCGTTTCGGCGTAATTGTAATGTGTGTGATTTATTACACTATTGGGGTAAACTGGTAAAAATAATTAATTCAAATCAAACACAAAACTACATCAAGATCTGCCGCTAAATATTAGGGTGGGGCTATGGTTTCAATTAGATGGGGCACCACCCTACTATGGGCGACAAGTGAGGAATTGGAATCACCGCTGGATTGGTCGCTTTCCGCCTCGACAACCAGAACCTGTTGGAATTGGACCAATTTCTTGGCCACCCAGATCCCCAGATTCGAATCCTCTTGATTATTTTATTTGAGGATATTTAATAGAAAAAAATTATAACACGGTATCCGACACCAGGGATGAACTAAGGCTCAAAATTGAAGGAAATATGGAAACGCTCAAAACAAACCTAGCTACCATACGTTCTGCGGTAGCTAATCTGTTACATCGATGCCAAAAAATGTTTGGAAATGAGAGAAAGGCACTTCGAACACGTAAAATAATGTTAAAAATTGTTATAAATTAATGTAGTTTTGCTTTAATTAAAAATGTTTGATTTGAATTAATTACTTTTACCAGTTTGCCCCTATGTGTAATAAATCCCAAACATTACAATTACGCCGAAACGACCAAATTTACGAAAAAATGACAAGAGGCATTTTTTGCTTATAATTGAATGGTCTATTCAAAATTACATTCCTTTTTTATTTTGTACAGAGCCGTACCATTTTTTTGTCGAATTATTCATACCAATTACCCACATCTCCGCCACTGGTAAATTTTAAAAGTGATATTTTGTACTTTTATAGTCCTCTAATATTTACGAAGAAAAAAATTAAAACATTTTTTTTTCAAAAGTTGATCACCCTGTATCTTGAAAACTAAGGCCCAAACGAACTAAGTTTATATAGGAAACTCGCATTATTTTTTCATGTTTTATATATTCTTAAATTTTCGGTATTTAAAAGTTAATCACCCTGTATAGTAGCAGAGTGTTTTCGAATTAGTCCATAGGCGTAGAATTCTGGGTTTTTCTGGGGATTAGATCTGTCAAAGTGCTACCCCACTGAAAATGTCGGTTTGAGAGTTAGTAGTTTTGATTAAGCGGCTCCATCAAAAATAATCTTATCTAGGCCTTCAGAGTCTAAAAGTTTTCTCTAAAATGAATATAAGACGATGATATATTTCCAAGTAGTCCCCCACAAACTGAACTGCACTCCGCAAAACTTATTTATCCGGAGTTTACTGGGTATATCTTTCTTAAGATGTTAAAACGGATATTTCGTCGCCAACTTTCGATATAGGTCCAGAATTTCATGCCTTTCTAGAAACTTATTCCGAAACAACTTTTCGTACATGAGTGATATCGGTCCCCGAAGTTTCGAATCGATTCAACAAGATTGCTTTCCAAAAGTAAAAGGCTTTCGCAATACTTTGATGAAAAAATAAACAAATCCAAGGAGTTACATTTCTCGAAACTTAACCATATCGGAACTATTACTGTAGCTTGTAGATAACATTTTTTGTTTGATATAAATAACAGTTAACAGTAGTTATTATTTGATTTGCAGACAGTGTTTACTGTTGGTAATGGTGAATACGCTGACAGTTCATCAAGATAAGCAGAGAAAATAATGAAACCGTATTTATTTAAAGAGCCAAAGACGTTGGATTGGATTTTTAACAAAGAGAACTGCCGACAAAAGTTGTGTAAATATTTTTATAAAATAATGTGTGTGTCCAGTGTCCACATCCAAATATCAATATAGAAAGATTTATTTATTAAAGGTAAAGAACTGTGTGGGTTAAGTTAGAAACCTATAAATTTTATATGGGGTCATATAAATTGCAATTACGATCAATATTCCATATACAGGAAATGGTTGACATATATTGGCAATATTTACCTTCTTAGAACATAAAATACTTCATGTTTCCTGTTTTTGCTTAAAGAACATATAATTAGCTATTTTAAACTAAGTATTCCACTATTTCAATATTTACAACGGAGAACTTCACCTAATATTATTCACATAACATGTTACATTTGTTGTTTTTAATTTTGGAAAAAAAAGTAAATATACATATGAAATTGTATAAAATTTTCTTGCGAATTCACGTATGTATTCAGACACACAAATGAATGTCGTGTTTCGGATGAGATATAGACCAAACTTATGTTTTTTTAGATGAAACACCCTATATATTTCTCCATTTATGAAATCTACACATTTTTCTGGTTATACAGGGTGATTCAGTTTTTACTCGGGAAACTTCGCCGATGGATTAAGCACGTCGAACTATGAAAAAAAGGTTATATCAACATATGCTGAAAAACTTATCGTTTTCGAGATACAGGATGTTTAAATTTCAAGAAAAAATAGTTTATTTTTTTTAACTTCCGATTCGTCAGATAGATTTGAACCAAATTTGGTACATAACACTTTCTTTATGGTTTTCGAATTTCATAGTAATTTCAAGCTCCACAGGCCACCAGTGGCGGTTTTATGGGGGTTCATTTGCATATAAATTAGGAAAAAATAGTACGGTTCTGAAAAATGAAAATTTTAAGCAGCCATTAGAAACACGATTGAATTTGATACCAAAAGTGTATCTTGGTATTTTTTATAATCTGTTATAGTTTGGCCGAAATTTTAATTTTTAGTCTGCGTAATCCATACTAACTTTAAATTTGTATTTTACCTAATCTAGGATTCTACTGTCATTTTTACAATTATCGAAATATAGCTGCGCACACATTTTACCCTGTACTGTAATTTTAAAGGGCTTCAATTATTTGTGTCGTTACTTGAAGTTATGCCAAGAATTTATAAAAATAAACTTGAAATTTAAACATCCTGTATCTCGAAAACGATAAGTTTTTCAGCATATGCTTATATAAACTTTTTTTCATATTTCGACGTGCTTAATCCATTGACAAAGTTTCCCGGATAAAAACTGAATCACCCTGTATACAGGGAGTTCCATTCTGCAGGTTATCAAGGTTGAGCAAAATATGAATTCTGGCGAGTCAAGTGTGCCATGGACATGGAATCCCCTCGAAACAGTTGAATGGTCAACAGAACCATTGAAAGTGTTGGTGTGCAAAGATTCAATACAAAAATGTGCAGGGTATTTTTCTCTGTTCGAAGTTATTTCCAAAAATAAAGATTTTATTAATAATTTGTATATGTTTAAAAGTAGACACCATGTATGATGCAGGGTTATTCGTTTCGTAACTTTTAAAAGGCCTATTATGCCATTTAAATGCCACAATTTGGCATGCATATGGTATTATTTTCCGCTTTGTAGGTAGTAAGTCGTAATTTCTTAATGCCAAATAAGCTATAATTTTTAAAGAATCCGGTCCAAACGGCATTGTGAGATGCCTTTCACTAACCATCTCAATATCACGTTCGCTTAATATAATGGCAAATTATTTTTGAATTGACTTCCTTCACAGTTCAGCGGACGCTCTTGTTAATCGACTTGATGCGATGTCTGCATACAGGGCCGTATCTGAGGGGGGGTTTGGGGGGGTTCAAACCCCCCCGAAATACCACCATTTTTTATGCTTTTGCACCACCACTAGAACGAGCTCCCCGAGCATCAGTGAGTGTAATAATTTATTAAACTGGTTTTCCAGTGTAGCATGGAAACCCGCCCGAAAACTGCCAACAACACATAATTTTTGGATCAGTGCAGTACCGAGTTTTATAATCAGAATACCTATGCTTTCAAATAAAATAAAACATAACTATGGCAACACTGGACAACAGTAAACGGTGAACGGTGGTGCATGGCTGCGTGCGCCATGGAGTCTCTTTTATGAATAGATGAGTACTAATTTGTGTTTGAAGATTTATTTATTATTTTTATGAAAGGTTCGGTAAGGCAAGTGGCGCGAAGAAATCTTTTACCATACTTACTGGCAATTCTAAAGGTGTCGTCAGGCCAGGCGAAGAATATGTAAGAATATATCCGTAATAATGAGAAATCAAATAAGTAGAAAAGAGATTGGTATGTATAAATGCGAAAATTAATATTCAGCGATTATTATAATTAATATTCAATATTTTTAAAGTTTTAATGTTAAACTTATTCAACTTAAACCTGTTTCAGTTTTTTATTAAAAACCATTTAAAAATAGTAGGTTTTTGAAACCTTAAAGTTATTTCAACTTCAACAGCCATTGGCCTAACTCCTCCAGGGCCGGCTCTAGGTGGCCCCACGTCTCCGAGTCCCGTGACCAGTGTTATCCAGTCAATAGCGTATTTAAAAGGGCGAGACCGAAACCATTACAGAATTTGAAAATATTCACTGCAGCTTGAAAATCTGAAGATATTGGGATTTCCTAAGACTAATTTTGAGTAATTTTCCTTAACATTTCTAAAAAATTTCGCTTGCGGCGCATTTTACAGAATTATTTTAAATGCACTTATTTGAAAGAAATTCACAAAAATTGGCACTCCCCACCCGAAATTAATTGCTATATACCTACGTCACTGAAGTGATCTAAACTCATCGCCCGGCCTACTTTTTTAAAAAGTGACATGCAAAAAATATACCATTCTAGTGGCGTATCAATTTTCAAAATAATTCTCTACCGGTGTCCCGCACTTTCATCCGGCACCCACCCAACAAAAGCTTGAGCCGATCCTGAACCCCCCCCCAAAATTTTTGCTAGATACGGCCCTGTCTCCTGTCTGTATAGATTTATTTTTGCTTTGTTCGTCTTCTCAGGTCTCGATACAATGACAACATTTGACAAATAATCCAGGTGAACTAGTTATAATAAAGAAGACTCGGCCCCTTTTCAATTTTTATAAAAGTTTTCTTTTGTTAGTTCCGCAGTGCTACCTATCTATTGACAAGTAGCACAACACTGCCTGTATCTTTCCACAATATTTCATTCAATGGTTTTCTTTTACTTCTTGAATTATTTATAAGTAAAAACCAGCCTGAGCGATTAAACTAATAGAATAGACCCATTAAGGTTGGTGAGCCCAATGCATTGTTACATAAGTATCCGACTCTAGCAATTAAATTCAATAACCGTCGTCCGACTTTCTATACGAAATACAGAATTCCTCCATCGCATTACGATCTAGCCTCGTATTTATGCGACTCCAGTCGCAGCTATTGCTTCTGCTATCAATTGACCCATTTGTTGGGCCAATAAAACCGTTCGAAGTGAAATATTTACTGGCAGTTCTTTAACTGGGGTCAAATAATGTTGTGTGCGTCCTCAGAGATCGAGCGGCGGATAAGTCGGTTATTGTTTTTAATTGTAGTTAATAGGAAAGAGATTGCGATGATAAGTATAGTGAACTGTGTGAATACAAATAATATATCTGCTAGGTATACTGATCTAATAATGTTCTTTTATCGTCACTAAAGTGCCATACAACCAAACGTCAACTTGTTATGGGTCTGGTGAATAACAATAAGTTTTCACAATTTTTAAGTTATTAAAGATACTTGTCTTGATGTTAAATAGACACTTAAAATTCGTTGAATAAAATGAGGTAAAGGCTCCTACTTGAGAGTAAGTTCTCGTTTGTATGTAAGGTTGGTCAGTGCTACCAACGCCACCTAAACAGAAAAGAGCCGTCCTCCTTTTACAGATTTAAGTGATCTCTAGTCGATTACTTTAATAATTTTAATCTGCTAAGTTGTGGAAGCCCCCTCGCTTGGTCAAAGTTATGTTTTTATTTGATAGTTCTTATTTGTAAGTAAATGGATTAGGTATATATTTTTAGATGCAGTACCATGTATATACGGTACACTACCTGCAGATTGACCCAGTTATTTGTCCTGGCCCAGAATAAGTATAGAAGAGAAGATCCTGAATAAAAAACTTCAAAATGAAGTACTGATCATTAAAAGCACCTCCCCAATTTCAGGTTATAGGTACTTTGAATAAAGCTCTAAATACATGTGGAGTAGACTGTGAGTAAAAAATAAATAAATAATGCTGAGCTTTGTGTGGGATTTGAACACTGGATCTACGAATTACTAATCGCTTACTCTCACCTACGGAGTGCTATAAGAAGGAGATATATCAATACAGCACTTTTTCAAAATTTCCAGCCTTACTTTTATTGCAGTTCCACAAATTTGTGCTATTTTTATATTAAATTCAGTGGATTTTTCGCGTATTTTGCTAACATTTATAAAAAATGAATGATATGAAAGGAAATACAGATAGAACCTACGTCTTCGTTGTGATACTCGAAAAAATTTGAGATTTAAACAGAAGGTAAAATATCAAATTTTGGTTTCCATTTTATTTTTCATTTCCACTTTCAGATTGCTAAACTTATAAGTTAGGTAGAGCAATGCAAAAAAAGTGCCATGTTGACCTCTGGGTCTTTAGAGCAGATTATATCAGAACTACCAAGCTCTCAACAAGAAACAGTTAGAATGTGTTTTGCTGCTTCAAAAGTAACCAACCCAAAAATCAGCGTTATACACTGCCATGGATTTATGAGTGTCTTCAAATAAGAATTAAAGGAAGAGCTATACATACGAGCATTTGCGAAAACAAAAACTCCTACCACTTCCTTGTTGTGTAACTTTAAGTAAATATATTAGAAGAATGAGTGGGTGTTATGGTTTTCAGAAATCAACTTTCGAACTTCTTCGAAAAAAGTCGTCCGGTATGAAATCATAGGAAAAAAGGGGTATTTATACATCTAGATTATTTTTCTTTATTATTAATTTTTCCTTATCGTAGGTAAACTTCTTATAGGCGAGATGAAATTGAATGAAACATTGGCATTTGATAGTAAAACATTAAAAATTAATGGTTTTACTGATTTGGGTGATTATACTATACACCTTTACATCAAAAAAATGAAAAGGGAAATCATGCCTTAGTAATGATGTTTCAACCATTCAGAGGTTCATGGGTGCAATCTTTGGCATGCTTTTTAAGTAAAGGAAGAATATCATCGATAAAGATAAAAAAAGAAAAAACGAGAGAATTAATTGAGACAACAGTCAAAATTGTAATTTACTTTAAAATATTTAATCTAGGCTAATTTATTATAGTTACAGATATTTGTAAAATTTCACAAATAAAATACATTTTCACGCCTTGTTTTTTATTATTAAATAAACAAAGATCTATTTTAATTCGATACTTCACAAAAGCTATATTTCCCAAATACTCCAGGAAAATAGAGAGCGAATAATTAATAATAATAATTGTTTATGTCCAAAAAATGGCTTTATTTCCCAACTTGATCATATGCCCAGAAATCTCAACGTAAGTTAATTTTTTAATAATTCACCAAATTAATATTTGCGATAGTTTATTCAGCTCCGTTGTGGGATAGCCATATAGCCCTATGAATAAAGAACCCCTTATTCATTGATATAGCCAATCGATTTTTATTTATTTCAGAGCCGTCAGGAATATTTCAAAATATACTTGATATAATCCATGCACCACCCAATATACACATATACAAACATTGAGTTAATTAATAATTCATTGAATATCATTTTTGTTTTAAAGCGCTATTCCGTACATTTTTAGACTCGGTTAGAACACGTGCGCCTGTAGCGGTGTTTTCAAAAAGCTCAATTACAAGTCCGATTTCAGGCCCATCAGGTTGACATTGCGATTTATCTCCTTCTTATAGCGCTCCGTACTCTAACCCTACCTGTATCGAGGTGCCTGTCAAATTTATTCTGTTGTGCGGCTCTTATTTGACGCCAGAGAAACATTGATATTATTAATTTTTCTTTGGTATCATTCGTGTTCTTTATGATCAAAACCAGTTTGAAAAACGATTGTTGTGAAACCTATTAAAATTTACGCAAAATTCGCGTTGCTACATATATTTTATTAATGGTTTTAAGGTCCTTGCTGCGTAAGGGTTGCTAAGCAATACTTTTTGTACCTAGCAACCACTTTCGCAGTTGGTAACCAAAATAATAGGGCACCTCGAACATTTGACTTTCACTTTCGGGCCTGTTGGCGAGTACGTAAAGTGTACTTACCGGGGAGGGAGCAGGAAAAGTAAATTTACGATATGTTGTGCAACTGGCAACTCAGTATAGGCAGTTTGGTTGGTTTGAACAACGATTCATCCCTTCTCCTTTTTGCCGGTAATACGGCTTTACGAGATTCCTTCCGTAGCCGGTGGGACGTAATGCAATCTCTACTGTTATTGCATAAACTGCCTCCAGCCCTTGTGTGTATTATGGCGAACGGTGGGCCCATTACGTGTCGTCCTCCACGGCTTCATAAAATTTTATGCGAAATGCGAAATCGCAGCCACGACAGACAGGATATTACCCAAGTATAACTGTTATTCGACTTTGATTTTGGTGGTTGGTTTTCTCTATACCAAAATCAAGTAACTCTTACGCCTGGCATAAACTATCAGCGCGTCTGGCAACAGGGATGTACTCAATCGCAAAAACGTATTTATGCGGATTTATATCTTGTTGTTTTCAGCTATTTAGACACTGCCACAAATAATTTTATCGATGTTTTGACTCATTTTAATTAAGCCAATAGATTTTTCCTAAATATTTTGACGTAAACAATTGTAAAAGTAAAATTAAATTATTTACATCAGGCGTAAGATTTACTTGATTTTAGTATAGTGTTTTCTCGAGCCATTCAGTTATCCTTTCTTATATAGTGTTTAGCGCAATTCAGGTATTCAGGCCATATATCATCATTTAATTGAAGAAAAAAACGGGCAATTCGTAATTACAGATTTGTTAAACTACTGGAAATTTGTCTCGAAATTCTGCAAAATATGTCGTTAACAGAAGAAAATAATTGTTCTTGCGATGTATCCTATCATCAGTTAATTGCAAAATGTTTGGCTACACTGGCAAACATACAGTGTGTCCCAATTTGATACTGGACACCTCAGAAATATAATATGAAGGGCGAGGAAAACAAATGGTCTCTATTTTTTTATTGGTGGTCCCAAGGGAGAGTATCTCATAGGCGGTGGTATTTGGATGGGGTAATTATTTCATGGCCTGCTATGATTTTTTAAAATAGCAAATTTTCAAGAAACCCCATTAGGAATTTTTTTAAGACAAAACGTTATTTAGAATATTTGATCAGAATGAAAAACTGGGCAGATTCGCAAAATTTCAATAGGCTAGGCCTACTTTGATTTTTAGATTTATCTCCCACTTTTTCTTAGAAGTGTCCTTTCTGGAGATTTTACGTCAAAATTTTACTTTTTCACGATGATCAAGTTTCCTTAATAATAGTTTGACGTGAAAGCTCCAGAAAGGACACATTTTTAAGAAAAAAGGGGCAGAAAATGGCGAAAAAGCTAAAAATCAAAGTAGGCCTAGACTTTTGAAATTTTGCAATTCTACTCAGTTTTTCATTCTGAACAAATAACATTTTGTCGTAAAAAAATCCCTAATAGGGTTTCTTGAAAATTAGCTATTTTAAAAAATCATAGCAGGCCATGAAATAATTACCTCATCGAAATACCACCGCCCATGAGATACTCTCCCTTGGTACTACCAATGAAAAAATAGAGTCCATTTGTGTTCCTTGTCCTTCATATAGTTCTGAGGTGTCCAGTATCAAATTGGGACACACTGGATATCTCGATAATTATCGAAACATTCGAAAAGATAGAATAATGGCCCAAAAGGCTGAGAGAAAACTAAATAAATTAGGGAGTAAGTGATATTTCTTATTTTCATTCATTAATTATATTTATTTCTACGTACTAAATCACTAAAGCAATTTGCGTGTAAATGTTTGTTTTTTATTTTCATTGAGCTTATTACGTTTGTTTCTACGTACTATCACTTCACTGCCGATTCATTATCATTAACCATAAATGTTCATTATCATTAACCCATAAATGTTCATAATGTCGCTTGTTGCACGAGGTTTTTATGCAGTTTTCATTTCTTTAAAATTTCATTACTACCTCACTAGAAGATAACCCACTTTTACATTTGTAACCTGCCTCTAAAATGATAATGGAGTGATAGGGAAGCGATAATGAGTGCTGCATAAAGCCACCTTTAATAATAATTGTTGAATTTCATTGAGTTTATTATGTTTATTGTGCCTAACATTTTTCGGTTTCTTATGGTATGTGTTAATAAATAATCTGGAAAATTAAAAAAAATTGCTCTAAAACTCCCCAAAATACAGCAACGCATAGAATATCTTAGTTAGAATCGGCCCTGAGTATGTGACGTCATCGTTCGAGTCTCGCCTTCTATTTTTATCGACACTGCCCGCACTGCTCTCCGCTTTCCGCCCTGCTCTCCGGTCCGCCGTCCGCTATATGTGGTAGTAGACTCGATACTAGGTTGAGGTATAGGTATTTTCATTTAGTTATTCTTTTTTTGTATACCTACAATTTTACGCAAAATATGTGGTGCAGCGTGCGGAAATTTCAACAATAGTTCTGACACTTTATGCGCAGGTGTAGCTTTGCCTGTGTCGACAGTAGCAGCTGGCGTTACCTTTGTACACTTTTTGCCTTTTATGCAGGGAATGGGCGACCTTAGATATGCGAAAAGTAAACTGGCTGACAAATGGCCCATCGGAGTATGAAATACCGCCATCCCGTCCACATTTCATCTCATAAATCATGTGCAAAAATGCCGCAGAAATTCTCTTGTCTACGTGACCTGGCTCCTATGGCTCGTCATCGGAGTTATGGACTAGGGCAACGGTACTAGTTGCATTTTCACCTTATAATCTCCACTGTCAGTATTATGACAACATTTTAAACGCTGGTTCACAGCCGACTCTAGGGGAAGCCATGAACTAGAGAAAACTGGCAACAAGGGATGCGGGTCCGCGGCCCTGTGACTCCCTGTCAGTTGATTTTACAAGAAATTTACCAGAATTAATTTCTGTAGTGCGGGTAGTGCTATCGTCGCCAGATTGCTACGACGAGGCACTGTGTCTCTGGGTGGAAACAGACAGCCCGAAGTGCTGGCGACAGCTTTTTTATAAATTTGTTTTGTTTGTGAAAAATTAAACATTTCTCTAAAAGTTCGAAGTGATGAATCGTTCCTTTACAATGCCAAGCCTCAAGATGCCTAAAGTATATCCAAGTTACAGAGGCAGTGGATCAAAACATTGGCCACCACGTGACCTATTCTCTTATTGGTCTGGCCGTCATAAACTGTCAAGTGATTACGCGGCGAGCAGAATGCAGGGCCGGCTCTTCCCTCAGTCGAGTTTCCTGCATATTTAGATCGCGAGCAGTATATTCTGTAAATTTATTTTGATACTTAATTTAAGGAAATTTATGAAGATCCACGAAAGGTAAAAACACAATTTTTAGAACTTCTAAAAGAATTAGTTCAGAATTACAAGCCACTGGTAATCCGACCCTGGTAATCGATCGCAATGCGGTCATGTGACTTTGTTTATATCTAACTGCCGCTGTAGCTTGGATAGACTTTAGAACCGTCGAGGGAAGCTAGAACTTAGTTATATACCTGGCTGTATAAGTCAAATCGTAATAATAACTTGAAGTAGCTAGGTTTTCTTTGCTTGTCGGCAAGCGGTCAACTTGTATTCGTTTTGGGCTTTCCAAATGACGAAAATTTAAGAATAGCATGATTAAGGGCTATTTATTGCATAGCCAAACTAAAGTACCTTTTAAAATTAAAGGAGCTTTCTAACAATCCAACCATTGTATAGTATTGTTGCAAAAGTTTCTTTACCTACTGTTAAAGTCAAAAGATAATTTAGTTTATTATGAAATTGACCCTAACTGCCATTTCAATCACAACATGCCGTTCTTTGTTCGCTTGTTGTTTGAATTTTTATGAAAATTTAACCATAAGGGAAGATAGATAATCATCATTTGCCTGATGGCGCACTTTGCTAAAAATTACCCTATTATTCCTATTATTGAAACAAAAAATGTATCTAATTATAATTAAAAAGAGGGTTGAACATTTATTACAAAAGATAAACTAAGCCAAAGTGCAGACTGCTCTATACTGCATAGACCCGTTGAACCGTCCCGCTGCGGCGTTGCCATATGTTTGCACAGGGCTTGTAAGCTTGAGAAGGTTGAGGCGATATCTATGAACTTCTTTTTTCTTTGTTTCAGAACACGTGTCAGAACTTGCCTACCAATCAGAAAACAAGACGAGGGACCTCTTCTCGACGGTCTACAACAGCATGGCGATTCTTGCCAGGGAACCAATAGAAGCGTTCTACCAAGACATCCGGGACTACATACAGGTCCAGTCTACCGACACCAAAATCTCGCCTAACTCTGACTCTATCGCGAAAAGCACCACCCGATTTTTCACCGACATCTTCCCACTGGCTTTGCACTACTCCGTCGGCGTCTCCAACAAAGATTTCACCGCAAAGTATAAGGAGTGCCTGAAAGAGAACATCGATTCCATATCGCCGTTTGGCGAGATCCCCAAACAGGTCGCTCAGGACCTCTCCAAGAGCCTCGAGGCCACCAGGTTGCTCCTCCAGGCGTTCAGTATAGGCATGGAGGTGTTGAATACCACGGACGCGTTGCTGATTGACGAAGAAGGGTCCGTAGAATGCCACGGCGCGCTGCTAAAGATGACGTACTGTCCGAAGTGTCAAGGACTGACCAAAAGTACGAAACCGTGCGCGAGTTATTGCCTGAATGTGTTGAGGGGGTGCGTCGCGAGGTACGTGGCTGAATTGGACAAACCGTGGAACGGCTACGTGGAAGGTATAGAGAGTTTGGTGAACGCTATAAAGAGGAGCAACAACGATGCGGGCGTGAACGCTGATTTGGTGATCAAGGATTTGTCGAATAAGATATCGTCGGCCATCATGCATTTTATGGAGAAGATCAAGGACATCGCAGGCAGGGTAAGTGATAGAATAAAACTAGGGTTTCTAATGCCCGTTTTACATTGACAATTTCTTCATGAATTAGTTCATGAAGTCACTTCAAGGACAAATTATTATAAAAAGTCGTGTATTACACTGGCAATTTCTTCATGAATTAATTCATGAATTTCTTCATGAAGTTACTTCACGAATTAGAGCATGTTCTATTTTGTGTGAACTTCAGGAGTACTAACATTGAAAATTTGAACATAAGGAAGGTTATATTTTGATACTAGTTTTGTTTGAGGCATTAAACGAGGAAGAGGAGAGTACATAGTTTTAAAGACTTAGATAAAAAGTGTGTGAAATGTTACAATATGTTTTATTTATGTATTCCGCTGCCAAGGCACAGCTCCCTTATTCACGAAATAATCACAAAACTCCTCTTGGGCAGCAACGCAAGCATGTCTTGGTGAGCATATTTGGTAAGAAAGTCCAAATTGAAATGTATAGTCTTTATCAAGCTCTTCTAGGATGGAAGTAGGACATTGGGGTCTCAAAAATTATGTAATGTGCAACATGCCAATATTATGGTTTGCACTTTTTCCACATTCAAATTAATTGTAGACAAAAAACTCTAAATCGTTTGGCTAAAATACCAAATGCATTTTCAACTACTCTTCTAGCCAGACTTAATCTGATGTAGTTAAAGATGCTTTGGATGAAGATGGATATCGTTAGAAAATATGTTCTGATAGGGGAAATGCAGCACAAAAAAATTATTTTCTTATTATTTATTCTCTTGTGTTGGTATTCGCTAGAATCTGACATAAGGTGCCAAAAAAATTCATCAATTTCTTCATCAGTGTAAAATAGAACTTGTCGTGAATTAATTCATGAATTTATTCACGAACTTATTCATGAATTAATTCATGAAGAAATTGTCAATGTAAAACAGGCTTAATTTTTTGTCGATAACGCAAAAAAACGGAGTCTAAACCTAAACGTTGACTGAAGAGTGAACACCCAACGGTCTAAAGACTGCATATTAGAGATCGGTTTTGAAATACAGTGTCCTTCGAAAAGTTCGTATCGTGAGGGGATTTTTTTATAAATATTTATTTTGAAATTTAAATTCTGTGTTAACTTTTGCTTCAAAAAATATGACAAATTGTACAGTCGTGGTTATGTGACTTTCGCTATCTGTTATTTCTTTTTAAATGCTCTACTAAAACACATATTTAGTTTGTTTTTTTTTTTCATCTTTGAATAAGTATACAGGTTCACAGTTATTCTTACTACCATCATCAGACCCACGAGATGTTATAATATTTAAAGGACATGTAAAAACAAAGGACAAGACAAACAAACAATGTATATAAAGAAAAGTAAAAAGTAAAATGTAAAATGCATATAAATAAAAAAATTTACCAACGTCCAGCAAAGGATACCTAATCAAAATATGGTTATCTACAACTAGAATTTTTCATTTGCGAAATATGACGAGACAATAAAAGGTGTGTGAACCAAAAGAAGATAATCATATATGTATTAAAATTATTAGTTTTTAAAATTTTTTTTTTGTATGGGGAAGGTATCAAACATTAACCTATACAACAGGTAAGGGCACAAAAAGGAAATTGGCAATGTAACAGTATGCCGCATATTTTCTATATTTTGAACATGCTCCACTTGCAGAACGGGAATACGCTGTCAGGTACCAAACGATTTTGTTTCATGGCTTACTAGATGATTTCCGAAATAATTTCATATCAATACGACATGTAATACACCACTTTTTTTTTTATTTGCTCATCGGATAGTATTGAGTGAGATATACTTGCTGTATTTTTTTAAATTTTTTTTTCGCCCCCGTTTTGCCGCAATTAATTTTTAAAGTTCAATATACGTAACTACCTGTTGGATTTTATTTTTCCCTAAATTTACCGCCATGGCACTAGGTTTGGCAACGCCGCACCTCAATGCCAAAATGCCAAGCTGTCAGCCTGCGAAAACATAAACATAACCTATTTTGTGGCGTCACAAATCGGAATATCGGATCCCGCGGCCCCGCGTGTTTTACAAGCTTTTATTTTTTATGATTTGAACTATTTTCACCATTCATTCTAATAATCCATGACGGAAATGAACCATTCTATTTTGCTGAGGAAAATGCTGGGAACACTAGGTATTGGTATTGATGATTCGGACGTTATGCTGGTTGGTTTACAAAACTTTTTTTTTATTGGAAACAAGTCGATTTTATCTATAAAACGACACAATTCGTAAGTACCTAACTGAACTTGCATAAATTAGATATCTAGACTTGCTGATATATTAAAGACAATAAAGAACCAACTAGGTGTAACATTTTAGCTGACGATTTTAGATTAGTGGCTCTGCCAAACGATTTTTTACTTGTTATCAAGTATATTCCACCGACTGCTAGTTGTTTGAAGAAACTGATGATATTTTAGCCTCAATACCTAGTGTCACAGAATAAATAGCTTCACCTATTTATTCTGTGCTAGTGTTAATCAACAGCATTGATTGGTTATAAACTAAACTGAGAAAAGTTAATCCTATAGATGTCAAGCACTTACCTGGTCCGAATATAAAAAATTTATTACTTTAATTTCATGAGCCCTTACTTACAAGAAGTAGTTAGACGTGCATCGGTTCAAAAATGTAACGCTAGAATATTGGAGAAGGTGCCAGTTCTTGGTGATGTTAGAAATATAACATGTAAAACGCAATAAAGCCAAGTTTTCAGTCGAAAAACTTTATTGTCATATCTTGAACTATTTTAGACCCATTTAGGTAAATTATATTGTGATTGCCGAAGCATCCTCATAAAAAATGACATAATTCTTTAGAATTTTTTCACTATACATACCTATTATACCTATATTCATTCTGGAAAATAAATTTTCATAAGCATATTTTGTGATTTTGGTTAATAGAAGTTAAAAATAAAAAAATATAATGCAGCAGGCAGCAAAAAATTAAGATTTCTTTAATTTGCAAGAAAAAAAAAACATTATTTTGCAATCTATGGCAAAACCTCAAATAAGTTATCTATTAAATTTAGTGAAAATATTCCAAAATCAAATAATACAGTTTTCATGTTGCATGCACAGAGTGTAACAAACTGGATTTTTTTTGGGGGGTTTCTTCTATTCTGCGAAGAGATGGACAAAGAGTAGGTAGGTGTACTGTGCTCGATTTTTGAGGGCAATGGAAAGCAGTTGAATCTCAAAATCTCGATTCGTTTCGGAGATACAGGGCATTTTTCGTTTTTTAACATGTCAGACAATCCCTCCTTGTAATACGTTTTGATTTTTGCCAAAAATCTTCCTTCATACTACTTCAACGTATAATAATTATTGAGGTATGTCGGTATGTCTTTGTCAACTATCCTGTAAGGTAGACTTTCATATTTTTTTATTGCACTTGTGTTGACTTTTTCCAATATAACAATCTACTGATGTTGTCCATGATTCTTCGCTATTTCCAGGAAGTCAGCAAAGAAAAGCAATACCTTGCTTACATTCATCTAAAATAAGTTTTCCATTAATATGTACCTACCTGCAAAAATTTTACAAGCGTACTTAGTTCTATTATTAGTTGACAAAGTTAATGTCACTAGTGCAGAAAAGTACAACTTTCCGCATCAAAATGGATGCTACAAAGTGTACTACTACGGACTTAATTACTTAAATACTTCATTAGATCATACAAGAAAAAAATACCCGCAAAACTAGTCATTGACGGTCAAGCACTTGATATCGAATGAAACTCTGCTGTCGAACTTGCACTAGATTATTTAAATTAGTTCTTAATCATGGTTCTCACATGTAGATATCAACGATCGTTTTTACAAACGCATGATTTCTTGTTTTGATAATCGATTTCAACATTGGGGTGTGCGACACCCCCATGCCCCCTCCCCCATATCTTAACTATAGGTATATACACAATAAGTATTTCTTTACTGTACTAGCAACTAAACTAGAAGCACAAAAAACTGTATCTACATATGTGCCACGATGTATGATCCTCGTACATCGTGGTATGTGCATAATTTAGGACTAATCTGCTTATGTTGGGTAATTACAACATAATATACCTACTTCCACAACTATTCAGTTGAATTTCTTCATTTTTAACCACAGTGTCATTAACATTTTTCTTATTAATTTTGTGCTCGGGGGTAATTTTTGCCTTAACCGGGCATTATGCATTCATTGCTATGTTCTTTCCTCTGCGTGTCTCCAATAACATTGTTACCATAATATTTAATCTCTAGTCTACCTAAAACCAGAATTTAAGCTATATCATCATCATTAAGCAATATTAAAACAATATACAAATCAAATAACAAACATACCTCTTCATTTCTCCATGTTTTGCTCCCCGTTTTTATTGATAAAATTGACACACCATATCAAAATCTATGCAAGGCAAGTTATCAGGACAAGCTTTAACAAATCTTGTCTTCATTATAAACCGAAAAAATAAAGTATTCACAGCAAGATTCTTTTAAAACTGAGAATAGAATTTATGTAGTTTTCACTAAGGTTATTAACCTTGGTTTCCGCGTTCCGCCGGCGAAAGTGAGGTTATATGCAAAGTGCGGCGTTGCCGACGATTTTCTTTAAAGCATTGAGTAATATGTCATCTGTCATATTTTATAGGGGGCATCTAATAAGTTCAGAATGGGATCAGTAAAATCCAAATATTTCATTGAAATGCTACGAAATTTGATTATTTCTCATCAGGCGCATACAAACTGAATCTAATAATTTGCCTGGGAATGCTTGGTTATATAAAAAAAGACGAAATAAGTACTAAGAAAATAGCAGGTACTTATTGAAATTAGGGATCGTGACGTCACATTCCCTACTTTTGCGACCGTTTTTTTCAATTTTTGAGCAAACTAATGGGAAAAAAAATCTGTTGGTTGGGTTTCGTGATTATCTAGACATGTTTTACAAATTCCAAGGCAAAAAATTATTTTTCATTCCTAAGTATACTTGTCCATTATGTAAATTAGGAATACGTTTTACGGAATAAAAAGTGCGAAAAATAGCAATTTACGAAAAGCTCAAGCAGATTTTTATTTGTTTTATGGCATGCTTGACCACGGAAATCTTTGATAACAAATACCTACCTTCTTCTTTCAAATAACATGTTAATAATTATTCTTTTGGCGATAACTCCGAAACTAATGAAGATATCGATTTGAACCTTGGGTATTTTTTGTTCTAAATTTAATCTATACTTTTCCATTATCACAGAATAAATATGTCATTGCATTTAAAATTTCGAAGAAAATTGTAATAAAAGGTAAATTTTTCAAATTGCGCCCTCTAGTGGTGACCACGAAATTCGAAATGACCTTACTGGTCAATCATTTGATAGCACAAGGAACGCTCTCTTCAACAAGCCCAAATTCGACTAATTCGGTTAAGCCAAACCGGAGCATTTTTTCAAGTCAAGGTTTATCCGTCCGTTTCACCTCTATTTGAAAAGCTAGAGCAAAAAATCCTTTGCTGAAGAGTGCAATAAAATTATTTTTGATATACCTTCATTAGTATTTGTTTTTTTGAGAAAACTTTATTCAAAATTACTGTTTAGAATACGCCCCCTAGCAGCCGACCTACGAACTTAAAAATAATTTCCAGCGATTTTTCGTGACCACATTACTTAAAAAGATTGTTTGCCAAAGCTTCAGGACTATTAATGGGCTAGTACGATTAAATTTTAAAAATTAATTTGATGTTTGCAATGGCGAACTACAGTCATCTAGTTCCCTGAAAGGCCCTTTGGTAAGATAAATATGCACAATATTAGAAATTTTAAGGTATTTAAGATATTTAAGGTAGTAGTAATCTTCTTTACCGACGCATCATAATATATCCATGGGTCTGTCTCAAAACCGCGTGCGGCAACTTCAGGGTACCTAATTGGTTAGTGATTTGTGGGCTGACAGTATGACAGCATGAAGCATGACAGCTTAAAGTATGATCGTATATTATATATTTCTTATCTATGAGTATGATTACCTGCTATCTGCTGGATGAGGCTGGATTCTAAGAATAAAACTGCTTGCTTCAAGTTTCCTTGTTGTTACATACCAAGGCCTGGAGGGTAGGTACCTGGGTACACCCATTAGTACCTTTTATAAATAAATTATGTAAGCACTTAATTAAATCCCACAGTATTTCCGTATACATATTTTGTTCATTTGACAAGATATTTTCCTTTCAGTGCTTCTGAAAGTGGCCTTTTGAAGTTTAATAATAAGCTGCAGAAAGTATGGAGTAGAGTTTTTAAAAAGCTTATTCCAACAATCCTCCCATTATGGTGACTGATGCACTGATATTATATAAACAGTTTAGATCTATTTTCACCAGAAAATAGAACAGTGAAAGTACAAGGGTGGGTAGATTGATATATTCTTAATATTAGATTAGCTAGTAAATATTCTTGCTTACAAGTTATGTAAATATACACATTTGCCATGATACTAAGTATCATGGATATTATTTATGTATTTTTCCTCGTCATTATGTTCTTCCTCGACAAATTCTTGGTTTTTGAAATGCTTCTTTTCTTCTTTTGATGCTAGTTTTGGTAAAAAAAATATGGGGCAGAACGTCAGGTTAATCAAAGGCGAATACGTGGACCTTGTAAGAATTTTCCCCAATTCATTGTTTTCTTCAAGCTAGGTAGGAAAAAATACATTGCAATACAATTATAGCTTGGTATTTAAATAAGTACTTACATTAAAAGGTAGTTATTTTGCATACACTATTCATTATTTGCTTGATACAGAAAACAGCACAAAAAAAACAGAACACGAATCACTAACATCTTCAGCAGAGGAATCTTGGAAGTATCTGGTATCCAAATATATCAACCAGATTTTATACCTATAATAGACACTTCTATATATTTCCTACCTACCTACATTATAAATTATAAATTAATATTACTTAGGTTTATTATTTTGGTAAGCAGATAAATAATGTCATTTTTAGTTTTAATAGATATAAATAAAAACTCGTTATAACGTTAAAACTAAAATCTAAAAATTAAAATTATTTCAGTTTGAAATGTTTGAAGTTTGAAGTATACCAAGGATAAGTAGTTAGGTTAGATTTGTTAAAAATCGACAATTCACAAATAATACCAAGGAAGATTGTGTGAACTTAGCTACAGAGGACTTTCAGCATATCGATTGTTTCTAGCGCCATTTTTTGAGAGCAAAAGAAGCAATACCTTAAAATTTTGGATTATTTTTTATTTAAAAACTAAGAGGAACTGGCAAAAATGAAATATGCCAGGGGAGTCTACTAAACTTCTGTTATCCGCCTGCATGCAGTTTTCTATATGACCAGACTAGCCCATTCCTGAGATATGGTACCTCTTCACCCTTAATGAAACACCCTGTATTATTGAAAAGCCCTCTTCGAGATGAGCCTACAGTATACGGGGCGTTCCATTAAGAAAACAAGTTTAGTTTGTCACACTTAAGTAGAACACCCTGTTCAGTGTCCTCCAAAAAGTTCGTACCATAGGGGGGAAATTTTTAATTAATGTTTTATTTTGAAATTTAATTTTGGGGTTACCTTTTGCTTGAAAAATGATGAAACGTGGCCTTGTGACTTTTGTTATCTGTCAAAATGACATGCAAATTTTTAATATCTATGAAATTTCTGAAAATTTTAAAAACTTGTCTTCATAAAAACTATTTAATATCACTAGCTTTCTTATTTTATAAACTTTTTATTACTAATTACCGATAAGAATAGGTATTTTTCATAAGAAAATGATATTAACGCTTTAAAATTCTATTATGTTTGCTGCAAAGTTGGTGTACCATCTAGCATTTAGGGTATACATTTAGTTACATTACGTTTTGCAGTCCTAAATTGATGCCAAAATAATAATAAATTAAAATAACTTAACCTCAAAAATATAGAAAATAAGGTGGGCGTAAAAATATACGTGATCACATGGTACGTGAAAATTTGATATTTTAATTTATTAATATTTTAGGGAAATTAATGTAAATAATCAGGTAAAAATGTCCACCCCTCTAATACAACGCATGCGCAGTTTTTGAAAAATCGCTAGCACCCGTCGATTTTGATGTGGACACTTTTTGAATCATATTTCATTTTTGTAAAGCCCACCCCTTCCCCTATTTTTAATTGGAATCGGATGGAAAATAAGGTAATGTGTGATCCAGCAAAAACTGCCCACCGCAATTAAGGGTTTTATTATCTTAGCAAAACGAGATTAGACGTACCTATCGCGATATTAATTTTACATCTAGGCATATTAAGTACCAAGCGCATTCCCGTTGTCGGCCCATTCTAATTCCTATAAAGGGAGATTAAGTCCCCATAAATCCAGTCCCCGCATCGTTACGGGCGGCCCTAAGGGCGCGTAAACTGCATTGTCTGATGTAAATGCTACATTTAGCCGGCGCGCGCGGAACGTAGATAATGATAGATAAAACAGTTTCCTGTAGGCGCCGCGGTGCGAGACGCCGTATAAGCGGAGCCATCGGAGTCGGCCATGTGTGAAAGTTCTTAGAGACGATGCGCGGTGCTAAGCGCACCCGAGAGTGCAACGGTGTTTTGTTCCCGCTCGAAAAAGTGTTTCTCGGGAGGGTCTTGCTGAGATTTGAGCAAATTGCGCACGCGAGCGATGGGAACTAAACTGCTCGTGCTTTTTGAAGGGAAACGCCCCATATTATTTTCCCAAGTAAATCCGGACGTTCCTTCTTACAGTATGCATTAGAGAAGACACAGTAGTATGCAGTATACCGTAGGTTTTTGGCTGTAGTGTGGTCTACCGAAAAATTTCCGCTTCGGGATGCAGTTTAGATACTCACGTTAGACAATTGTGATAACCAGCACTTTTCAATCCCTTGAGTGTGTGTGTCTAGAGACTATCGATAATAAATAATAATTTAAAGATATTAGAATAATTCAATTAATTAAAATAAAACAGATAGTAAGAAATAAACTAGTAGTAAAATGGTAATAAAAGTAGTAGTAATATAAATTAAACCGTACACCGTAATTAAAGATCAAATAAAGTTTGGTTGGTAAAGCAGTTTGTGTTAATTTCGCATAGTTTTGGTTTATTTTCGTGGGTTTCTATTGTGTAATAACTGTATAGTGATTATTTTATAAATTTACACACTCAAAATTCCAAAGCAGCAACCACCTATAAATAAAAACTAAATATCTTAAAAAGCTAGACCCTTTCACACGCAATATTCAGTTAAATCCTGAAAATTTTCCTCCGGTATCAAATATGGACATTGTTAAATATTTAGTGCTTTCAATAAGCTGTTATACGAAGCAACAAAGAGCCTTCAAAACCATAAATCATCGAGTGAAAATTAAGATAAATATTTAAGGCCAGGGCTTAAATTCCTTCAAATATTTGGATTTCTATGATAGTGGACATGTGGAACATTAAAAACCGAAGACAACATAGAAAATATAGGCCGGTTGTGAAGAAAATAATTTACGACAATCTCTAACAAAATTTAGCAAGTGAGATGTGTAGATTGAATTATTTATAAACAGGAAGGAAGTATTTAGCGAAGAAACCCAATTAGTATGCAATGAATTGATCATTAGCTGCCGTACATCCTTAAGCAATAATATTACGTCTTGCAACATGTCCGTTCATTTGGGTCCATATAAGCTCTATGGGGTTAAGCTCACAATGGCAGTCGCTGCACCAATGACGTCAAAACCTATAATATACGTGGTGCCCCACTGTTAAAATGCCCTTTATTTTGACTCTAAGAGTAAATATATCCATACTACTCTAAAAACATGCTACAAACAAAGACAGAAAATCAACCATCAACCAACTATACACCCGGTGATTCCCGGTTATAGTTCCTCCAGAATCACACTTAGATATCGCATGTTTTTTTCTTGTTTGGGGGCGCCGGAAGCATCGGAACCTCACCTGAAGACTCGGGGGATGGTCTAACGACGCCAGCCTCCGAGCCCTGAGTCGAAATAAGTTCGCTACGGCTCGACAAAAAGGGGCGATTTCTGACATCTCGCGACATTTTCGGAATAATTTAATGGAGCGCTTAGATTGTGATTAGTTCTGGGCGTCAAGCGTTTATCGAAACAAACCTGTCTATAGGTTCTGACGTCATTGATCTACACCATGTCACGTTATTTTGTCATTTTGTTGACTGCCCGGTTATTTTTAATAGTTATTTACATTGCCAGATGCGTAAGTGCACTTTTTTGGCCGAGGAGGTTGTTCAAAGACCGAGACAACGCGAGCGTTGCCTCGGTCATTAAAAGTACCTCCGAGGCCAAAAAAGATCTTACGCATCGTTCAATGTATTACATTTTTCCTGCTACCGACAATTTCAGATTATAGGTACTTTGAATAAAGCTCTAAATACATATGGAGTAGATTGCGAGTAATAAATGGTCTTCAAAATAACCTTTGTTCATTAAAGTTTTCTCCTTTCAGTGTAATTCAATGCCGGTAGGGGTATTTGCTCTCGGAGTAGTTGTTTCTGTAGTTTCTCTCTTTTGAAACCTTTGTTCAATTATTGAAAATGATAATCAGTTTTAAATATAAGGGGCAGAATGCAGCGATAATAAAAAATATATAAAAAATGTTGAGCTTTGTGTGCATGGGATTTGAACCCTGGATCTATGAATTACTAATCGCGTACTCTCACCCTACCGGTAGCGAGGTGCATGTCAAATTTGTTCTGTTATGCGGCTCTTATTTGACGCCAGAGAAACATTGATATTATTAATTTTTCTTTGGTATAATTCGTGTTCTTTATGATCAAAACCAGTTTGTAAAACGATTGTTGTGAAACCTATTGAAATTGACGCAAGATTCGCGTTGCTACATATATTTTATTAATGGTTTTTTGGTTTAATGGTTTAAGGTCCTTGCTGCGTAAGGGTTGCTAAGCAATACTTTTTGTACCTAGCAACCACTTTCGCAGCTAGCAACCAAAATAACAGGGCAACTCGAACATTTAACTTTCGCTTTCGGGCCTGTTGGCGAGTATGTAAAGTGTACTTACGGGGGAGGGAGCAGGAAATAGTTATTTACATTGCCAGATGCGTAAGTGCACTTTTTTGGCTGAGGAGGTTGTGTACCTCCGAGGCCAAAAAAGAGCTTACGCATCGTGCAATGTATTACATTTTTCCTGATACCGAAAATTTCAAGTTATAATTACTTTGAATAAAGCTCTAAATACATATGGAGGATTGTGAGTAATAGTGATCTTCAAAATAACCTTTGTTCAATTACTAAAAATGATAATCAGTGATAAATATAAGAGGCAGAATGCAGCGATAATAAACAATAAATAAAAAATGTTGAGTTTGTATGGGATTTGAACCATGGATCTACAAATTACTTACTTGCTGCGTAAGGGTTGCTAAGCAATACTTTTTGTACCTATCAACTCTATCATTTGCTGAAAATATTCTTCAAATATCGTTCTCTTGGTAATCTTTAGTAGAATAG
The DNA here is from genome assembly GCA_963920635.1 of Pseudeuparius sepicola. NCBI lineage: Eukaryota > Metazoa > Arthropoda > Insecta > Coleoptera > Anthribidae > Pseudeuparius > Pseudeuparius sepicola. Next base: position 8,765,541 of record OY987299.1, read on the forward strand.
GGTATTTAACCGTTTTTCAAATTTTATTTTGTTGAAAGCCTGTATTGATGAAGCCTACACTAGTAAAATTCTAAACTAAAAATTTTACCTCCTTTGGGAGAAAATTGAGTTTAAAATTATTTCCGTTTTTAACGATTTTCTTAATTTTGACGTCATAATAATTTTGAGCTATGTGAATAGGACCGCGAAGCCTTGAAGCTTTATTCGTTTATTGTACGTTGCCAACTCGTGTGATTTTTCCTTGCTGGTCGAATATTTTGTTATTAGAATAGCTGTGTTCTAGTATGGAAACTCAAATTGTCAACATAAAGTTGATTATACAGTTCAAATTCTCTGACTGTTTTTAACTCTGGTTATTGGTTCGGACTAGTTTGAGATTGCTTCCTAGAACAAACCTATTAATTGCAATAAATAATAACAGCAGTTAACTTTATAAAAAACACTATATTCCGTAAAGATATAATATACTTTCTCAATGTTTGTTGAAGAATAGTCGGTCTTTGGAGTACAGGATTTACTTCTGAATACAAGTCCGAAAGGGGATCTGGCAACGGTGCAGCAAACTAGTAACGATAACGGTGCCGTCCTAACCTAATCTTGATGTTTTGTGGGTATCGAAACATAACCTAGCTTTCTAGCTTTGCGGTTTTCGCGTTTCGCGAGATTGTTTCGCTGTGGCATCTCGCTTTAAAAATTGTGAGAGCATAAATAGGTATGTCAATTTCCGGAAGATTGTCTGAACTTGCTTTAACAAAACCCACATTCCCACATTCACTACAGGAGGAGCCATTACTTTACTCTTTGTCAACTTCTTCGCACTGAAACAGAAAGCAAATTAAACACTCTATCTACTCTCATACCTATATAAATGCATCAGGTAGGTATGTATTTCCTGGAATTTAAATGATTACCTATTTATATTCTTTAGGTACCTACCTACAATCAAATTGAGAAAGAGTGCTTACTAAATTATACTTTGCTCTCAAACACTTTTATCTGGGGATTGAACTACCTACTACCAATATCAATTTTATGGTACCTATTCATTTTTCTTTGTAATTGAAACTATAGGGTTTAGGATTGTACCATGTACATAAGTTAAGATTTGCATTTGTAATTAATTAGATTTTATTACACTATCTCTCTCAATTTGAAACACAAGCACAATTTTTAATTATATTATAAGAAAGGAGCAATGATAAAAATTTGCATTGCCTACTTGCTTACCTTATTTTAATCGTTGATTTGTGAACACTTAGGTCAGGTATAAAAATTAATTAATACCTCATTTAGTCCTTTACTATTATGACGACGCGATAAACAATGGTTTTATTATAAAATATAAAATTCAAAATCGTTTGGAACCCCTCAATAACTTTGATAAAATTACAAATTTTGAAATGTAAACAAAACTCCAGCTGATATTATTTGACTAGTGACATATCAAATCGCAAAATAATAAGATTAGGTCTCCAGTCCAAGTCCGTACCACATGATAAAAAAACGAATGAAAATGTTCGGCTCGTTATTATGACGTCAACACGCGGTCGGGTCCCGAACGCAAATTCAAATAAATTCAAATTTTATTTTGAAAATTCTAACTTCGTGGATACTTATTCGGGAAATAAAAAATGGTTAAAGCTGTCTTAGGACTTGATGAATCAAGTTATGTGCAATTTATTTGAAAATTTGATTAGAGGAAACTACCCTATTGGATTAATGATTGTTCTAACCTACTTTTTGGTTACTGCATACAACTGATTATGGGCACTTCAATATTTGTTTTATTCGTTTAAACTGTCTGACCTTGAGAACTTCCTTTTCCTGCGCATACCGAATATAGGAATGCAGTGGTGTTCTCTACTGAGTGTACCTATGGCTTCTTGCTAAAAAAGGTTTTTCCTTAATAGCTTATTAACCTTACATTCTTCTCATTTGTCTCACAATTATTATGCAACTGCCAGCCCCAGACAGACGGTCGGGCGTCTAAAAATATTCGCCCGTCGACATGGCCACCGTAATAAAATAGTAAAACGTTATATTTCATCGTAGATGCGACGCGGACGCACCAGCTTCTATTTCTGGGTGTCCGGCCTCGCGTTTTGCCATTATTATTTTAATGCTGCAACTCGTATATCATTCAGTAGGTATTCAGTTTCCAGTGCATAAGCTGTAAAGTCAGAGTTGGTCGACCGTTCTCCGCAAATACTGTTGCTCTCCTCGTTGAGTAGACGACAAAGTGTGATGTAAAAAATAAATGCGTGAAGCCGGACATTTACCTCACTCATTTTTTTATTGGCATTTTGCAATTAAGCTACAGATTCGGAATATTTGGGTCAGCCCAGACCTGTCGCTTTAAGTATAGCGTAGCGACTCCCCGCCATACAACCACATTGGTTGCCCTAATAGAGCTTACTTTTGTAGGTATGAAAAAAGATATACCTACAGTGATCGGCAGAAAATTTGCACCAGAAATTTTTTTTCATTTTTATTTTGCACGTGCCGCAACTAATGTTCAAACAAATTAATTTTTATGGTACCTACTCAAGTTTATAAATAATGTTAAATCCTCTCTGAAACGGAACTGGGATATTATATAAATATACAGGGTGATTCAGTTTTTATTCGGGAAACTTCGTCAGTGGATGAAAAAAGTTTATATAAACACATGCTGAAAAACTTATCGTTTTCGAGATACAGGACGTTTAAATTTCAAGAAAAAATCGTTTATTTTTTTATAACTTCCGATTTGTCGTATAGATTTGAACCAAATTTGGTACACAACACTTCCATTATGGTTTTCGAATTTCATGAGAATTTCAAGCTGCTCAGGCCACCAGTGGCGGATTTATGGGGGTTGATTTGCATATAAATTAGGACAAAAATTGCATACGGTTCTGAAAAATGAAAATTTTAAGCAGCCATTGGAAAGACGATTGAATTTGCTACAAAAAGTTATAATCTGTTCTACTGTCATTTTTACAATTATCGAAAGACAGCCGTACACACATTTTACCCTGTACTGTCATTTTAAAGGGCTTCAACTATTCGTGTCGTTACTTAGAGTTATGCCGAGAAATTATATAAAAAAAACACCATGTACCGTTTCAAAATAATACATAAATATGGCATATTTTCTGTGATCTATGAAGAATAGGTATTTCATGTTTAAGTATATCTATTATTCTAAAAGGATAAGATGGTGTTTGTTTTCCATTTTCTTTATTAGCGGGACATTTTTTGGGATGTTTCGATTAAGTTTATACTATTTTCAAATATTTGCAAAGCATTCCTGATTGTTAATTTAAAATTAAAAAAAAAAAAAAAATTCCCAACTATAAGGTCCTATAGAAATGTTAGTTGGCGATGTAAATTCATAAAACACGGGATATTTGGGTTTCAGGGAGTGCTGATTAAAGCACCTTTGCCAGATTTTCGATAAAAAATTACATATCGTATCAAAAAATCATACTTAAAAAAATATCTCATATTTAAGCATTATTTTAAAACGGTTTTAACGGTGTTCTTTGCAGTTTTCTTTGATAATACGCCATTTTTTGGCTATTTTGAATAAGTCTGCTCGATTTTCAGATATTTCCAAAGCATTCCCGATTTTGAATCGAAAAAAAAACAATATAAATCAAAGTAAATTAATGAAACTTGAGACTATGGAGGGTAGAGGTAAGGAGGACCATCTCTATTCATAAAATTGTCCCTCTCAACCATTAAATTAAGATGGCGCTGCTGTTGCCCCCGGGTACCAAATCTACACTCTGAACTTAGCTACTTTCCACTCTGCTAGAGATGTGTCAATCGTGAATCACTGTGATTCGATCACTTTAAAGTATTGATTGACCGAATCTCAACATATCGAAACAATCGAATCATGAAGCAGTCGGTTAATACCAATGATCTGTTTACCTAGATGACCCATTCAAATGGCATTGTAATCCACGTTGATATTCAATAATATATCAAAACAAAGACCCTGTAGTGGCGCACAGATGATCCGTAGATACATCGTCCACCGGTGGAAAGTTCGGTTTGATCCAGTATTTCTAGCACCACACACGACGCATCACTATTCACTATAATAGGTTGATAGTTAAACAAATGTAAAGAGTTTATTAGCGTTTTTAACCTGTAGCCGGCGCACTACAACAAGGTGTCTGTAAACAAACAGACGTCCGGCCTGCCGCGTCGTTGCCAAATCTATTGCGCTTGCCCCAGTTTTCCTTCTATGCGACCAGGCTTAGTACATAATTTAATATATTTTCAACATGTGTATTTTAATATTACCAATTATAATATGATATATTATATAATGAAGAGATAATATTAACCTAATTATACAGGGTTGAGTTTTTGCGATGCCCACTATGGGGATCTCTGAAACTAGCAGAGCTAGAACAAAGGTTAAATGTTTTGAATGCTCAATCTAATGCCCCTTTTGGATTTTTAAAAAAGTTCACGGCTCACTAGATATTTTGAAAAAAGTGATTTATTTCTGATTATACAGAAAAACTGTAGAGACAAAAATTGTAGATAATTTTGGGCTTAATAAGATAATCTAATCCAATTTTTTATGTTGTTTGTGATTTTTGAGATATGACATAAACTTGTGTTTTTTAAATGTAAATCATAGTTGGCTGTGGCCTTATAAAATCGGCCATTTTTTGAGCTTTCCAAAGATATAATACTCGGCATAGTTATTACAAAAAATAAAAGAGCTATGGCTATTTTTCTGATTTTTTTAAATTTTTACATAGTCATCAATGGAATATTTTCATAATCACGTTCTATTTTATAATTAGACATACTTAAAACTTTCTAATATTTTGTTTTTAGCTGCTAACAAAATGTAAGAAAATAAAACAAAAATTAAAAAACTGCAATTCTCTCCCCATTTAACCTTTTTTCTAGCTCTGCTAGTTTCCGAGATCCCCATAGTGGGCATCGAAAAAAACACCCTGTATATCTCTGATGACTTTGCTATATTTACATTGTAAGAAATAAATGCTTTCATTATTTGTCACATTAGGGAAGTTGCAACTCTGCAGAAAAGTTTTGTAAATAAACACCAAAATGTTGAGGACGAAGTTGTATATTGGATTATGGATCTAGGTATATGTATATAGGTATCATTGGTTAATACCGACACTCCACAGTCCACACATCGAACGGCCGAATAAAATGATTCGATATTTTTTGAAATCGGTCACCGATCGATATGGTCGTAGAAAATGAACGAATTACCCACCTCTACTACAACCGCTAAGTTCGGGTCATACCCGGGGAGAACACGAGCGCCATCCTTATTTAATGCTTTTAGACGACAGTTTTTGAGCCGAACACCCATATAAGCGAGGCCAACGATAAAGACAGGCCACGTCGCTATCGCGTAGTCACGTGACCAACTTAGTTCTATATAATGAAAGGCATTTTTGTAGATAAGTAGAAAAAACAAATTTCGTAACAATTTGGCAAGTTTTCTTTCATCTATTACATTATTGGTTTTGTGCATCCAAGCTTTCTCTAATTGTTTTTTCAAAAATTTCAACCTGCCTCAGCTGTTTTGGGCTGAGAGTTAAACGGCACTGCACTCACAATATTTTGGCACATTCTCAAAAATTGTTGGGACATCACCTTCCTTTAGCTTAGGTGATATTCTCTATGGGTATTTTCCTCCCACAACACATTTGTCCACTTTAATTATTGTTTCACTTTCTTGAAAATGTGTTAGCCACACATACTTAAGGGTTTTTTAGAAATTAAATCTCAGTTGGGATTTGACGAATCCATTTTTGGCGGAAATGTTCATCCCGAGGCAAAACAAATGTTTATTATGGCGACACTTTCTTCCTGGCTTTTGTAATATGTATAAATAAACAGACCCAATATTTGGTATTTAGGTTATTTTTCACGAAATAAAAATGAAAACTAACCTCAGTAGGTATACTATTGACGAGGTCTCAGTTGATCGGCAGCGTGAAAGACCGAATAGAAACCATATCAGGGCGTGGGTCGACAACGAAAATCCTCGAGTACGTTACAACACTGATTTATTTCGCACAAGGTGAATGGTGAATACACAAACCCGAACGTGGTCAACGGGAACGGCTTCCAGCCACCCGGACCGTCTAAACTCGCGGATCTCCCGTAAGCAGTTCACTCCTCTGTGTCTCAGGCTCCACTGTCCAATACTAATACTGTCCCATGTCCATAATAGTCCATTCCGGGTTCCCTATTCTGTGGTTCGGGGGAGAATTCCCCTTATTTACAGCGCTCACGCGTCGCGTCGCGTCGGTGCGAGCGGCACCAATACTCTTGGACGGCACGACTCCCACCCAGACACCCAGAGGCCATAATAACCCCTGGGCGGTTCCCCTCCACCAGGACACACACGCACTACACACAAACTTGTTTCTATAAATATAAACAAGACGTTTAAAAACACTTTAAACATTGAAAACTTCTCAAAACCCAAGCTGCCGCTTTCAGTTATGTGACAAATGACATGTAACGTCTGACTAAGATGGTCACGTGATTTTTGTGCGCCAGGGCCTGTCTTTATAGTAGGCCTTGCCATATAAGATGGTGCTCCTTACCTCTACCCTCCATACTTGAGACATTGGGGTGTGGTTCCAGGTGGTGACGAATAAAGCGACGTTGCCAGATTTCTTATGACGGTATGTCCCACAAGTGCGTAAGAACACTTACATACACACATACATAAAATCATCAAAATCGTGCAGCGCATTGCAACTTTACAGGGTTGTTCCGGATCAAATCTGAACACCCTGCATGTATTTATATTTCTTACTTAATTCGTAAGATTGCGTCGTCGGTGTACCATACTAATAGATCATTTGGAACCTGCCTTGATCAGTCGGGTATGCAAATTCCGTGTTTATAAAGTACCAAACGAAGCGGGTAATAAGGCGCTATAAGCGGTTAGGAATTGCCATTTTGCAAATGCCGTAAATTACCTCCAATTAATACGTTTACTTTAGTATAAGAGAGAGTGGAGTGGTTAATCCGGTCAAAATGAGAAAAAAAAAGAGCGGAATATGGTATGAAATAATAATAGTTATGAAAATGATCGAGACTAAGTTAATAATTTAACTAGAAAAACACGATACCAAAGAATTGTTTAGTCTAAACTATTTGCTCAAGACATCGGTACTTTTTACAAAAAAAAAATCTACAATGTGTCTACTTTTTATTACTATTTAGTTAATATAGTGACTGATTTTGTATGAAACTAGATTTTCGAGAAAACGCGCGCAACTTTTTTGTTTTTAAAGATAGAGACTTGGCGATGGAAAGAGCACCGAAAAATAAAAAAAAGTTACTCGAAACATTTTTTGCTCAGTCGCCTCGATTACTTGGAAAATATCGTTTTTCGCAAATCGCGACGAGCGAAGTGAGGAGCAATGGCTGGCGGAGCTTCTTAGGCTTGCCGAATGCGCCGAGCGAAGCGAGGCGCCAAAATTGACGCACGAGGGCGAAGCCCGAGTGTGGCGCCCAATGCGACGAGCGAAGCTAGGCGCCAAAATTGACGCACGAGGGCGAAGCCCGAGTGTGGCGCCCAATGCGACGAGCGAAGCTAGGCGCCAAAATTGACGCACGAGGGCGAAGCCCGAGTGTGGCGCCCAATGCGACGAGCGAAGCTAGGCGCCAAAATTGACGCACGAGGGCGAAGCCCGAGTGTGGCGCCCAATGCGACGAGCGAAGCTAGGCGCCAAAATTGACGCACGAGGGCGAAGCCCGAGTGTGGCGCCCAATGCGACGAGCGAAGCGAGGCGCCAAAATTGACGCACGAGGGCGAAGCCCGAGTGTGGCGCCCAATGCGACGAGCGAAGCTAGGCGCCAAAATTGACGCACGAGGGCGAAGCCCGAGTGTGGCGCCCAATGCGACGAGCGAAGCTAGGCGCCAAAATTGACGCACGAGGGCGAAGCCCGAGTGTGGCGCCCAATGCGACGAGCGAAGCTAGGCGCCAAAATTGACGCACGAGGGCGAAGCCCGAGTGTGGCGCCCAATGCGACGAGCGAAGCTAGGCGCCAAAATTGACGCACGAGGGCGAAGCCCGAGTGTGGCGCCCAATGCGACGAGCGAAGCTAGGCGCCAAAATTGACGCACGAGGGCGAAGCCCGAGTGTGGCGCCCAATGCGACGAGCGAAGCTAGGCGCCAAAATTGACGCACGAGGGCGAAGCCCGAGTGTGGCGCCCAATGCGACGAGCGAAGCTAGGCGCCAAAATTGACGCACGAGGCCGTAGGCCGAGGGATATCTGTCGCGAGGGGTCCGTGAGGCCGCGAAGCGGCCGAACTTCTATTTCCACAAACTACGAATAAGTTATCTAAAAGAAGGTTGGGGCGGCGCAGCCCCCGCCTGCCGTAGGGACTGAGGTACGGCCAGCCTGCGCACTAGCGCAGGTGGGCGAATCTCTAGTTTTGTATGAAATGGGACGCAGAAAGTGTATGATGTGTGGCCAAATTTATATTCCTCGGGATATAACCTATCACAGGTATAAAGTTGTACACACGGGCGTAATGTTTGTTTACTTTGGCAACTCTCCGCTAGATACTGAATTAAACTTTAAATACACTATGGATTTTTCCTTTAAAATATTGTGTGAAAACCTAAGAAGAAATTGTTGTTATCTAAAACTATTACTAATTCCTAACCTAAGCTTCATAAACGCTCAACTTTTAAGATTTAGTCCTAATTTAGTTTATTATTACCTAAAAACAGGCTTTGAAGGCAAAGAAAATATTATCATAAAGGAAATAACTATTTAAAAAAACACAAGTTTGTGCCTTGCCTCGAAAATGGCAGCTGTCACGGAAAGTAGGAAATGATAACCGCATTGGGGACACAATTCCCTCCAACTTTGGTATTTACACTTTTTGTTTAAAATTAAAAACGACGAAGGTGGATGGATTAGAATAAATCGCCAAAATTTCATTTTTTTCTAAATATCTAGTAAGCTATGACTTTTTTCAAAAATCCACAAGGCGCATTAAATGGGGCCCACAAAACTTCAATTATTTGTCCATTTAATTTTCCTTCTATCTTCGCTAGTTTCCGAGGTCCCCATACTGATCATAAAAAAACTCACCCTGTATATCTACCTGTTAGTAGAATAAAAAATGCTGCACTTCATTATATGGTCAGATTTAAGTCCAAGTGTAGACTACTACTATTTTTTACTTAAAAAATATTTTCAGTTCATCCCCCCTTTCAAAGTTTTTTATCTCATACAGAGATAAATTGGTTTGGTCAAAATAAATTTCCGGCTAGTAGTTGGGTAGTAAAAATTAGGTGATTTTAACTTTAATTTGTTGGGTTAGTTTGGTGCTCTCACCGGTAAACAATGTCAATTTTTTGTCTATTCGGCCGCTCTTATCGAAACACTGATATTATTAATTTTTCATTGGCATCATTCGTGTTCTTTCTGATCAAAACCCTTTTGTAGAGCGATCGTTGTAAAACCTATTAAAATTGACTCAAGTTTCGTGTTGCTACATATATTTTATTAATAGTTTTAAGCATCGAATTGATAAGTACAATGGAAGTCGCACAGGTACCACTTTCATTGTTGTTTGGGGCAGCCAATTCTAGAGAGAGATAGGTTTCAAATGGCAATAAGTAAGACAAGGACGCCTAATGAACGTGTCAGCTGATTCAGGCAAAGGAGCTATACAGGGATGTTGCATATTAATGAGCGAATTTAATGGGCATGTTCCGTAATTCTCTTTATTGTATGATCTGTATTCCGAAATTCGGGGCTTGTGTGTAGGAATGAGACTTTTTCTATATAACCACAATTATGTAAATATTGCACAGAAAAAAGTAGTGAATTGATTTAAAAAAATTACCTACATGGCAATTTTATGTACCTGGAAGTAAATTGAGACAAATAAAATACAAATTACAAAATAAAAGTTTATTTTAAAATAAAGGCGAGAAAATATCTATAGGATAAGGTATACATTTTCAACTTTAATTAATTATCTTAATTGATTTATTAATTGTAAAATTCAATTTATAAGGAAAAACATGTAAGACAGGTAGCTTTTACTTATTTTTATATATATTTTATATTGTTTAGGCATTTAACAAAAAGAATTACAAATAATTACCTTATTAAAGGGACCAGAACCTCAAGATTAATTCCATCTTTGACTACGAAGAGCTAGGTTCATTAGCACAATATTTTGCCAGTTTTTCCCTTGATAGAGTTTCTATCATGACTTGGAAAATAAAAAACTGTAGTAACTACATGTACTTTTTAAGTTTGCGCTGCCCAAAATTCTCTAAGAAATTGCTCTCAATAAATTGTTGACTACAAATGCAAGTAAATACTTGTAGACAGTACAAAATTTTTCCTTTTTATTGCTGCAATCCACTTGTCTCTAATATCACCTTATCTCTTGGAAAACTGCAAAGTTATTAGCAAATATTTTTAAAAAATAAGACTTACGAATGAAAAGAAACCCCACTATTCTTATTTTTCCGCCTCGTTTGGTACATCCAAATACACAACAGGAGTTGACCCTCTTTTTTGTAATTTACAACAAACAGAAAGAATATAGCCACATAGCTAAATTAAATTTTCTCTCCGATCTAAAAATATAATATTAAACCAGACACCAACTAAGAAAACTCAACGCCGTTTTATACGAAACTGCCGCCACGACACGAACTCAAATCAAATATAAATAATACAATAATTAGGTACTCCATACTCCTATTCGTATTGGGACATGGGACAGAGGAAAATTAAAATGACGTTTGACAACGGAACTCGTTTGAAGCACAGGACACAAAAATAGAAAGTTAGGACAAACACCTCTTTTGTGTTATGTGGTTTTTGCCGGAATCAGCTGATTTATTTACTATTTCACTTGCTCAAGTTTGCCTGCCAGTTTCTCTCTCTACACTCCTTCCATCTACTTGTCAATTCAATGGTTTTAAGGTCCTTGCTGCGCAAGAGTTGCTAGGCAGTACTTTTTGTACCTAGCAACCAAAATAACAGGGCACCTATAACGTTTATTTCACTTACGCTTTCGGGTGTGCTGGCGAGTATGTAAAGTGTACGGTATGAAACGCTTTCTAAGTAGTTAGCAGTTGTCCAAATTTGAATTACTCAAGGAATAACAGCCTATATATTTTTTGTTATGTCTGCGTCCGTGTGGGTCACCCAAAGACGCAGACAAAACACGGTCCGGCTGGTCGATGACACCGCCAGAATAAGCACACGTCCAATTAGGAGGGACAGACGTACGCCGCGCCGCCTACGCCATGTGGCCGGACAAAAGAAACTGCGCCATTTACGACAAATCTGGGTGGTTGATTTTTATGAGGCGCGGTTCGGTTTTTGTGTTGGCCAAGTAAACACGGCAGGTAGTTTCGAGAGAAGGACACTTGGGTAGGTTGGTAATATATTATTATTAAAGTTCCTGTGTTGATTTTATATACACTCGTAGAAAAAGTATGGTATGCAAAAATCCGTTTTTCATGTTGACACCCCTGAAAATCTAAGTAGGCTGTGGGAATCGAACGGGTGAATTTTTTTTATAGATTTGATTGTACAGGGTGACCCCTCAAAGAGTACCACCCCCCTTTATTTTCTTAATTTTAGGGTATTTTAACCGGAGAAAAGGCATTTCTTTACTAATTTTGTACAAATTTTCAGAATCTGCTGTCAAAAAAACAATTGAGCATCAAACAAAAAAGTTACGGACCTAACCTCACTTTTTTTGAAATTGAAGCCTAACTCTTTTTTCCATATTTGGATAGGCAATTGAAATCTCTATACGTGGATATACAGGGTGTTCCTCAACCTATACGCATGAATTTGGGAAATTGTAGCAGAGGACAAATAATGGCCAATTATCGAAAAAAATATTTTTTGTTTCGGAGATACAGTAAAAAACATTTACATGATAAAAAATTAAGAAGATAACAACTCATGAGAGCACGTACGGTATTTAGCAGTACTTTGTTGTTAGCTGTCTTCAATGACATCTTAACTGTAAGACGCTATTCGTGTTTATTTTCACGCGAGACAGAGAAACTGTACTAGAACACTTTCAGCGCAATTTGGAATATCACATCAAACAGTTTTTCCAAAACAAAAAATATTTTATTACATTTTTTTTCGACAATTGGCCATTATTTGTCCTCTTCTACAATTTCCCAAATTTATGCGTATAGGTTGAGGCACACCCTATATGTATATGCAGAGTGTCTCACTCAAGAGTGAAACAACCTTATAACTTCTTTAATTTTTAACCGACCAGAACGAAATTTTTACCAAAGGTAGATGTCATTGTTGCATACTTATTTCCAAAAAATTAGTTGCCTACATCAAAGTCAAAGCCACCTGAGATGCCACAATCGAAGCTAAAAATCCGAAAGTCATATTAGGCATTTTTTCCAAAAATGTAATAAAAAAAGTTGTCCAGAATCGATCCAGAACCCTAAATATAAAATTATGTCAAAATCAAAAAATATTAAATAAAAAAATAAATAAAATTACAAAAAAATAGTTTGTAGCTTTTAATTTTATTCTGAAATTATTACTTTTTGAAAACAACTAGCCTTCAAAACTTGCATGGCATACGTTTCTAAACGCAGAAAATTCTTAAATTATTGATATTTTAGGACTTTAAATTTTTTTATTTATTATTTTTTTATTTTTACAAAATTTTGGAGTTGGGGTCCTGGATAAGTGCCTAATATGATTTTCGGATTTTTAGCCCCGATTGTGACATCGCAGGTGGCTTTGACTTTGGAGTAGGCAACTAATTTTTTGAAAGTAAGTAGTTCACAATGCCATCTACCTTTGGTAAAAATTTCGTTCTGGTCGGTTAAAAATTAAAGAAGTTATAAGGTTGTTTCACTCTTAAGTGAGACACTCTGTATATATATCGTCGTATAGAGATTTCAATTGCCTATCCAAATATGGAAAAAAAATTATGCTTCAATTTAAAAAAAAAGTGAGGTTAGGTCCGTAACTTTTTTGTTTGATGCTCAATTGTTTCTGCAGATTCTGAAAATTTGGACAAAATTAGTAAAGAAATGCCTTTTCTCCGGTTAAAATACTGTCAACCAGAGAAAATAAGATCGGGTCTTAACATATTTTTAGACAAATTTGGAAAGTTCATAAACCTCAAAATTATTGCTAAATAGCTTAATTGCAAATCCAACTTTTCCGTTAATGGCAAATCGAACCATATCGGGCGATTGCCCGCGAAGTGCTGACTCGGTTTCCACTAAAGGTTTAAATACCGGTGGTCCGCATTTCGGGGGATCAGTGATCGACGATTGGTTCCAGGCGCCCCGGTTCGTGCTGCACTACTCAACTTACACCTAAACACCTCAACTCTACTCAACCCTACGAAACAACGACAGAATACTCTCCAGGATGACAACGAGATACTCCGGTTGACAGCCGGTGACTTCCCCCTGGTCGGCGAGCGAGATGTTGGACCCACCAGTAACAAGCATTATCCTATAATATAAGTGTTCCATATTTCTCCCTTCTGGGAAATGATTCTATCTCCGTACAAGGTATAAATAAATATTTTTAGATTTATCTATCTCCGTACAAGGTATAAATAAATATTTTTAGATTTGTTTAAATACGTCTTCAATTATTGAACTACCTCTGATGATCACCCCCGGTCACGATTCCAGTCGTGACAATACTATAAAATTAAGAAAATAAGGTGGTATTCTTTGGGGGGTCACCCTGTACATAGGTACAGGGTGGCCCGGAACATATGGGCAATGACTGGGGCATTGGTAAGACCTTGTAAAAATGTCACAGCCTCATATAAAATTTCTTGCCAGATGGCTCCTAGATTTGGACCTTTTTAGGGGTACTTGAAAAGTTGTTCTTTTATGACCTTATTACCCAATTAGTAACTAAATTGATCCCTTTCCTTCTTGCGCCACACACAATAAACGACATTAACTTCAGGTTTGTTTGTGGCACAGTCTATTTGACGAAATTCTAACCCACACTTTCCCAAGCAGCTGTCGCGCCCCGCCGAAATTCCGCCCTGTATACGAAAACAGGCCCGCCCCACCCCATCGGCGTTGTAATCCTCCCCAACCTCGTATCAATTATCGGCCGGTCTCGCGCCCCATGCAAATCCAAAGCTTCGGCCGCATTTAAATCAAGCCCTGCCCTGGACTGACCTCAGACTTCCGATACGTCAACTGAGGCATTAGCCCCGGGCACGGGCGTAGCCAAGGGGGGGGGGGTTTCGGGGGTTCAAACCCCCCCCCCCCCCCCGAAATAAGCAAAATATTACCTAAAAATACGAGGAGTGAAGAGTTAAATTATTATTACGTTTGAATATATGTAGTAATAGTAGCGCCTAGCGCCATCTTTTGACGAGAGGCAGACGCAGTTGCAGCCGAACTTGCCTACCCCGAAATCTAGTTTGGAATGCCTAGATATGTGCGATAAAAACCTTTATCCTAATATTTACACATTACTACAAATCTTGGCTACCATTCCTGTATATCCACTGCTACCCCAGAAAGGTCTTTGTCGAGCCTAAGGAGACTGAAAAACTATTTACGAAACACTACAAGTGAAAACAGACTTAATGGTTTGGCTCTAATGAACATTCACTATGGAACAGAAATTCATGCAGATGAAGTAGTGGATATATTAATGCCGAAGATTTCTTCTTTAATGGTTTTAGATTTAGCGCAGAGGAACGAAATTAATTTATCCATTTCATTTAAAGTTAACAACTTTATAAATATGTCGTAGTTTTTCGGATATATATAGTATAATATATATAGAATATATAGATATTAAATTTCATGTAAGTATATTTTTGTTGTTTTATTTACTTCTCAAACTAACCCCCCCCCCCCAAAACTAAATCCTGGCTACGCCCGTGGCCCCGGGGATGGGGCGTAGCCGAAAATAGCACTGACCGGGGTTGCTTGGGGGTAGACCATCCTTATTACTCGCGCGTAAGGTAGAGGGGGTCGTTATACTTTGAAACCACATCATTTTGTTATCCGATAAAGTTGTGCTCGGCTTATAGGGGTCGCAGGAAAAAAATCCAAACAGGATGATTTTTTCAGGGGTGCTTGGGGACTGCCTCCTGAGTATCTGAGCAAAAGATCACACTCGAACTCGTAAGAGTGGTTTTCTAAGCATTTTTAGAGCAAAATGACCTTAACGAAAGTTGTAGTGGTCAAAATTCTGCGGTGAAAGTTGCAAAGAAACTAGAAACTTGAAATTTCAAAATTGTAAACTCAAACCCCGTGAAACCACATTTAAGTTGTCCTCTTTTTGACTGTTTGCACAAGTGAATTTGAAGTGAAATGAACATGAAGTGATCTGATAGTGAAATGATTTTTTGTTGGTAAATGGAACAGTGCACGACCACGTTATCTATAATCTAACCCTGGAATGAATTTTTAAATATTTTTCACCACCTTAACCCCAGAAACACTCAAAACCAACACAAATTACATAAAAATCGATTTGCTGCGTAAACTGATCATTTCATAATCAACTGAACATTTTTAAAAAGAACACTCGATGTCAACTGATGTGATCTCAAAATGATTCGGAATCGATTTGAGATCACTTGAAACTGTAAAAGAAGGACGGCTTTAGTCATGAAGTGTTTTTTCGTAAATATTATTAATAATAATAATAATAATTCTCACCCTCACAATACTCCAAACTAGGAATACCCCAGAAGCAAGTACATGCTTGTGCGGGGGAGGGGGGCAATTACTATTATTTTGTCTTCGTTGCCGTTTGCGGCTAGGGCCGACTTTTTTCCCGATACAACTAGGATAGCATTCGCTCAAGTACTACGGAAAACCCTAGAAAACCGTAGTAATCCCAGTGAGTGTAGGACAATTAGTAAATCACACGGATAAAGCCTATTTAGGAGCAATACCGTAAACCCACATTTGTCCAGCGCTCTTGACCATAGCGGTGTTTTTCTTTAAAGACATATATATGCATGCGCCTGCCTCGAACCAAGGTCGATCGAAGGCAGAAAAACATGCAGTCTAAAAAGTCAGCGCCGGTACGAGAGACGCCACCGCGTTTTTCTGCAAATTTTTAAGGCAAGCTTGGGCCTAGTTACGGAGTTCGGGCACAGTATCTAATAACTATGATAAAAGCGCCTTAATTAATAGAACCTGACTTCGGAAAACCAAAGGCTTGAGCGTTGCAGATGGCTAAAGGGATGAAATAAGGGCGTAATGTTGTAAGGAAAATCGAGATTTTTGACCGATTTTTCCACACAAGCCCATCAAAAGTATGAAAACGTACATCGTAACTAGCCCAAAAAACATAAAAAAAACATATTATTCATAATTAAGATATTATCTATATAGTATTATACAGTGTCCTCCAAAAAGTTCGCACCATAGGGGGGAAATTTTTAATTAACGTATTATTTTGAAATTTAATTTTATGGTTACCTTTTGCTTTAAAAAAGATGAAAAATTACCCACTCAAACGTGGTCATGTGACTTTCGTTATCTGTCAAAAATGACATTTAAAAAAATATATCGGCGAAAATGGGTTTATTTGTTAAAATATCAAAAAGTTTTACTTGAAAAAATTGTGTTTTTCAATTTTACATAAGTGTATCAAATTTGAAGGCTCTACTAAAATATTTAGTTTTTTGCCAATTTTTAATATTTTTGAAATTTCTGAAAATTTTAAAAACTCGAAACTTCGAAAAAACTATTTTATATCACTATATTTATTATTCTATTAATTTTTTATTACTAATTACCGATATGAATAGGTATTTTTCAAAAGAAAATGATATTTACGCTTTAAAATTCTGTTGTTTTTTGCAAAGTTGATGTACCGTCTAGCATTTGGGGTATACATTTAGTTACATTAGTTTGACAGTTTGATAACTGTCAAATAAAAACAATATTTGCTTCTATTCTCTCCTTGGCCTACTCATCAATATCGATTAATGTGAAATTAAACTCAAAGGTAATAATTATTTGTCCCATAAAAGTCAAGAATTTTGCTTAGATACGAAAAATAGTTTGATGATATTTTAATTTATTATTTTGGCATTAATTTAGAACTGGAAAACGTAATGTAACTAAATTTATACCCCAAATGCGTAAATATCATTTTCTTTTGAAAAATACCTATTCTTATCGGTAATTAGTAATAAAAAATTAATAGAATGATAAAGCTAGTGATATAAAATAGTTTTGGGAAGTTTAGAGTTTTTAAAATTTTCAGAAATTTCATAAATATTAAAAATTGGCAAAAAAACTAAATATCTTAGTAGAGCGTTAAAATTTGATACACTTACGTATATTTTTTTAAATGTCATTTTTGACAGATAACGAAAGTCACATGACCACGTTTGAGTAGGTCATTTTTCATCTTTTTTTTTAAAGCAAAAGGTAACCCCAAAATTAAATTTCAAAATAATACGTTAATTAACAATTTCCCCCCTATGCTGTAAAAACTTTTTGGAGGACGCACTGTACCTATAGGAAAATCGAATTTTCCATATGTTATCCCCAGGGGCCACTAGACAGTTTCCCTTCATTCTACTCAGCATCGATGTACTTTTCAACCGTCTTTGAGGTTTGTATGCGAAAATCGGGCACCTAAATCTGTCACTATCTGACGGTCTATAAGGTTTTGATTGAGCGGCATACGGAATGACGTCGGTGGCGTTGCCACATACGCCAATATTTCCGCATTATTGAAGTCTCAATGTTTATCGTATAATGTTGCATATACACATACTTTCACCAAAGTGTCACGCAACAGAGATGAAGGATATAGTTTCCAGCGTGTGTAGCATAAACAGACGCCATTTTGCTATAGGAAGTTAATACGCGGAAGACATTCGTAACAAAAAAGCATATATGTAACAATATTTTAGTGTGCAATTGCACTTTATAGCTCAAATGTTGCAAAACATTAAATAATAGATGGAGACATTTGAATAGAAAAGTAAAATTTGCTTTGATCCCCGTATTATTGCAAACGGGCACCGGCAACATTGCAATGCCGCTTCTCCTGACAGGCACAGAGGTTGCCACGTTTGGCGTTTTAGACAATAAAATGACGAAACTGCAGATTTCAGCCTGAAGAAAATTGTGCAACTTCGTCTTTAATTATCATAAATACATAAGAGTTAAAATCCGTTGTTTCATTTATTACGTGTTGAGTTGGGTGCATCTACTATAAACTGATTACGATTTTAGAGCAATTAAAAATATTGTCATGTAGGTACCCTATTGTGTATAATCTAGCGACTCCTACAAATAAATAATTTAAAATTGAGGTCTAGGAAACGTCACAAGCACGACTTGCCTTTGTTTTATGCGCTATAAATATGCAAATAGAGCCTGTTCGTGTTTGGGGGCGTTTTGTACCATTTAAAAATGTTTGGCCAGTTAATTACATCTGGGATTTAATTTGTGCAAGCGAAATTGCCAAGCGGAGAACAAAAAGGCAAGTACCAGTGCACCTGGAAACATAAATTACAAAGCGAGTCCCTCAGGATAGCGTACAAAAAAGGGTCTGAGGAACTCGGATCTAGGCAACTAGTTTCCCGAAGCTAAATACCGAACGAATAAATTCTCCTTAATGAAATTTAGGCATTCGCTCCGATTTCCAGAGTGGGGCGAAAGTCGAAGTGGGCTCTGTCAAGGCCGGAAAAACAATTGCCACTTAATGGAAAGGGCTTCCAATCTACAGCGGCTTTCCAGAGGGTGTTTTATTGAAATTTATACTAGAATTCTTTATCAGCGATATTTGAGGGAGTTATAAAACCAGTGTATAAAGAAGTGTAAAAAATACACACCCCACAAAAATTATCGCATCACTCGAATTTTTGCAAAAGTTTGAGGTTAGGTTTTTCTGAATCGTTTGATCGATCTGGGTGTTCTTTTTTTGGACATAGGTTGATTCTTCAGGATCTTTATGATCCTTTAAATGAAATTTAGTTTTTGGGGAATACCGGGTGTTGCCGTAATATAGGTTTTTGGTTGGAAAATTCGTAACGCCCTGTGGGGTGTATCCATTGAATTGACAAGTAGATGGAAGGAGTGTAGAGAGAGAAACTGGCAGCCAAACATGAGGAAGTGAAATAGCAAATAAATCAGCTGATTCCGGCAAAAACCACATAACACAAAAGAGGTGTTTGTCCTAACTTTCTATTTTTGTATCCTGTGTGCTTCAAACGAGTTCCGTTGTCAAACGTCATTTTAATTTTCCTTCTGTCCCAAGTCCCAATACGAATAGGAGTAATTATTGTATTATTTATATTTGATTTGAGTTCGTGTCGTGGTGGCAGTTTGCTATAAAACGGCGTTGAGTTTTCTTAGTTGGTGTTTGGTTTAATATTCTTTTTACATCGGAGAGAAAATTTAATTTAGCTATGTGGCTATATTCTCTCTGTTTAAGTTGTAAATAACAAAAAAGAGGATCAACTCCTGTTGTGTATTTGGATGTACCAAACGTTGCGGAAAGAATAAGAATAGTGGGGTTTCTTCACATTCGTAAGTCTTAAAAATCTTTGCTAATAACCTTGCAGTTTTCCAAGAGATAAGGTGATTGCAGCAATAAAAATGAAAAATTTTGTACTGTCTACAAGTATTTACTTGCATTTGTAGTCAACAATTTATTGAGAGCAATTTCATAGAGAATTTTGGGCAGCGCAAACTTAAAAAGTAATTTTCCAAGTCATGATAGAAACTCTATCAAGGGAAAAACTGGCAAAATATTGTGCTAATGAACCTAGCTCTTCGTAGTCAAAGATGGAATTAATCTTGAGGTTCTGGTCCCTTTAATAAGGTAATTATTTGTAATTCTTTTTGTTAGATGCCTAAACATTAAAAATTATATAAAAATATGTAAAAGCTACCTGTCTTACATGCTTTTCCTATTAAATTGAATTATAAAATTAATAAATCAGTTAAGATAAGCAATTAAAGTTGAAAATGTATAGCTTATCCTAGATATTTTGTCGCCTTTATTTTAAAATAAACTTTTATTTTGGAATTTGTATTTTATTTGTCTCAATTTACTTCAAAGTACATAAAATTGCCATGTAGGTAATTTTTTTTTAATCGATTCACTACTTTTCTTCTGTGCAATATTTACATAATTGTGGTTATAGTATAGAAAAATTCTCATTCCTACAAACAAGCCCCGAATTTCGGAATACAGATCAGACAATAAAGAGAATTACGGAACATGCCCATTAATATGCCACATCCCTATATACCTCCTTTGCCTGAATCAGCTGACACGTTCATTAGTCGTCCTTGTCTACTTATTGCCATTTGAAACCTATCTCTCTCTAGAGTTGGCTGCCCCAAACAACAATGAAAGTGGTACCTGTGCGACTTCCATTGTACTTATCAATTCGATGGGTGTATCAGCAATAACTACTTGTTACAATAAATAACCAATTATAGCCGCATCTTTTCGTAACATTTTCTTTTTTGGTTACTAATTTTCCAACCAAAAACCTATATTACGGCAACACACGGTATTCACCCAAAAATTAAATTTCATTTAAAGAATCACTGAAACTAGTATTCCTGAAGAATGAACCTATCGTTTAAAAAAAGAACATCCGGATCGATCAAACGGTTCAGCAAAAAAAAACTTAAACTTTTGCAAAAATTCGACTGATGCGATAATCTTTGTGGGTTGTTCCACAAAGTATTCTATTATTTTTGTACAGTGGAAGCTCTTGAACAGATGAGCAGAAACTAAGAACAGCAAAACGCCATCACTTTAATTGAATGTCATTTTAGTCAAGTGTTTAATAGGGCAATCCAACGAACTATAGGATCAGCTGATAATGGCCATCGGAGGACAAATGTTTAGGTTTGTTTGAAATGCTAAATGCTTAAATTTCATTAAATTACTATTTAAAATTGTTGGCCGAGTTTACAGTTTACCCACAAAACACTAAAATGCAGTTTTAATGATTTTTGGTTGATTAAACCCACAGAAACGAAACATACAACTCTATAGATCGAAAACAAATATACCTAGTCTTAACCTTACAACTTGAAAATATACCGGAATTATCGAAAATGTATTTTTGTGTAAGGAATGCAAAAATGTATGTACTACACTCTATTCAAACTAAATGCAAGTGGCGCGTAAACATTTACACGATGGAAGCACGTGAACAATTCTGAGGGCTAATACGAGGCAGGGCCGCATTGAGGACGATCTCTATGAACTTTATAATATAAAATATTAAAATAATATGCCCCAGTATTAAGAACTTTAAAAACAAACTTTTATGGCACTCCTAGTCATTCACGTACCTGCAAATTTCTACTATTAATACAAATCGTTGCTCCAACAATTAATAAAAGCGAAAGAATTATATCGGAAGAAAAGGTCCACTTGCAACTCAATACCCCTCTGTAAGAAACACCGACTCGCTGCACTCGCCCGCCGGGCCAGACTTTATTGCGGCTAGCCAATAGCAAGCCGATCACGTGCATATCACGCTCTAGCCATGCAACAACTTGTGTTTATGTTCCACTTGCGTTTAGTTTGAATAGAGTATAGCTGTGGCAACACCGCTGAAAACTCGACAACTGCTGTAGATGAAAAATCAACCCTATCAAACCTAATTTAAATAGCTTCCGATTTTACAAACTTCATAAAACAATTCCTGAATACTTGCCTAAGACCCTAAGATTATTTCTAAAAAAATATATTTACGTAGTGTTTTATAAAGGCTATTTGGCAACATGGCGATACCACTGAACATAACCTTATTCTAACCTCAAACCACCAGACTTAGGATCTCCGTGAAACCATATTTAGTCAAGAAGCGATTTCTAAGTTATATGACACCTTTTTAAAAGCGCTTTCAATTTGGTCCCTAGCCCCAAGTTCTCTGTTTATTAACAACACAGAACACTTTACTATTACTATACAACATACAAACCTTTGCAATCCTGCCCCACGAATTTCGCTAGACGTGATCAACGGATTATTAGATCC
Organism: Pseudeuparius sepicola; assembly: GCA_963920635.1. NCBI lineage: Eukaryota > Metazoa > Arthropoda > Insecta > Coleoptera > Anthribidae > Pseudeuparius > Pseudeuparius sepicola. Next base: position 8,787,589 of record OY987299.1, read on the forward strand.
ATGAAAGCATCAAATTTCGGCAAATTATGGATTGCCCTTTCACGTAATCCTTGTCCATGATAATTTACCTACACTAAACAAATAACAACACCCAAAGCGTCACGTGGCAGAGATGAAGGATATAGTTTCCAGCGTGTGTAGCATAAACAGAACCGTTTTACTATATACAGGGTGAGTTTTTTTCGATGCCCACTATGGGGATCTCGGAAACTAGCGGAGCTAGAACAAAGGTTAAATGGGGAAAGAATTGCAGTTTTGAATGCTCAATCTAATGCCCCTTTTCGATTTTTAAAAAAGTTCACGGCTCACTAGATATTTTGAAAAAAGTGATTTTTTGCTATTTCTTCAGATCTCTGTAGCTCCGTTATTTCTGAATATACAGAAAAACTTTAGAGACAAAAATTGTAGATAATTCTGGGCTTAATAAGATAATCTGATCCAATTTTTTATGTTGTTTGTAATTTTTGAGATATGACATAAACTTTTGTTTTTTTTTAAATGTAAATCATAGTTGGCTGTGGCCTAATAAAATCGGTCATTTTTTGAGCTTTCCAAAGATATAATACTCGGCATAGTTAGTACAAAAAATAAAAGAGCTATGGCTAATTTTCAGATTTTTTTTAATTTTCACATAGTCAGCCATGGAATATTTTCATAATTACGTTCTATTTTATGATTAGACATACTTAAAACTTTCTAATATTTTGTTTTTAGCTGGTAACAAAATGTAAGAAAATAAAACAAAAATTAAAAAACTCAAATTCAAATTCAATCCACCATTATTATTTATGCAAATATTGCATCTTTTTAAAACTGAATTTGTCGCCTTAGAGAGCGCCTGTCAATACTGGCAATTGCTTCTAAAACAGCTGTTCTTAATTCAACAATTGTCTCATACCTACTTTATTTTGTACTGTTACCCACAAAAAGAAATCCAAAACAGACAAATCGGGGGATCGGGACTGCCAGGAAATAGGTCTATTTCTCCCTATCCAACTATTTGTATAGAGCTGATCTAGGTAATTTCTTACGGGCAAGTAATTATGTGGCTAAAAATAAAATATTTGAAAGTTTGAAGTATGTCTTATTATACAATAGAACGTAATTATGAAAATATTCCATGGCTGACTATGTAAAAATTAAAAAAAAAACAGAAAATTAGCCATAGCTCTTTCATTTATAATAACTATGCCGAGTATTATATCTTTGGAAAGCTCAAAAAATGGCCGATTTTATAAAGCCACAGCCAACTATGATTTACATTTAAAAAAACACAAGTTTATGTCATATCTCAAAAATCACAAGCAACATAAAAAAATTGGATTATCCCCAAAATTATCTACAATTTTTGTCTCTACAGTTTTTCTGTATAATCAGAAATAACGGAGCTACAGAGATCTGAAGAAATAGCAAAAATCGCTTTTTTCAAAATATCTAGTGAGCCGTGAACTTTTTTAAAAATCCAAAAGAGGCATTAGCTGAGTATTCAAAACTGCAATTCTTTGCCCATTTAACCTTTATTCTAGGTCTGCTAGTTTCCGAGATCCCCATAGTGGGCATCGAAAAAAACTCACCCTGTATAGAGTAGTCAATAGACGGAACAGATTTGTAATAAAAAAGTATTTATGTTTCAACATATTTGTGTGCATTTGCATTAGTTAAAGCTTATAAAAGTTCCAATACATACATTGTATAGATACCTATTCATAGGCAAGCTGGAGACATTTAAATAGAAAAGTAAAATTTGCCAACGGGCACCGGCAACATTGCAATGCCGTTTCTCCTGACATGCACAGAGAGGTTGCCACGTTTGGCGTTTTATACAATAAAATGACGAAACTGCAGATTTTAGCCTGAAGAAAATTGTGCAACTTCGTCTTTAATAATTATCATAAATAAATAAAAGTTAAAATCTGTTGTTTCATTTATTACGTGTTGTGGTGGTGCATCTACTACTGTAAACTGAGTAGGTACGATTTTAGAGCAGTTAAGAATATTGTCAAGTATGCCCTACAATTTCGAACTCCTGTATTCTCGAAGTCATTAATCCGAAAACACATATTTTTAATAAAACCCCTCCAAACTCAATCTCCATAACGCTTGAATATTAATGTTAAAGCCAGATAGAACTCCGGCTGTAGAAAACTGCCGCACATTAATTCCGCCATAAGTGCCCGAACTCCCCCGCATCTCAACTTAATTTCAACTTTCCAGCCTCGCCGGCGCGGCCTCTTTGCGATTTCCTCCTCTCTCTATCAGGTTGCGGCCATGGATATTCCCGGAATATCCAAGAGTCCTAAGATAACAACGATCCAACCAGTGAAAATGGGTCGTTGTTATTGTTATGATGGAGAGTAACTGTTATTTTGGTTGGGTAGTGTATAGTCTCGAAAACGTGACTTGGAATCTGTGGTTAATTTGTTGGAAGATGCTTATAATTTGTATATATAGGGTGGTTCAACTGTTATGGACAAAACTTCGGGAATCTATAGAAAATGTCAAAATAAGTACCTAGATTTTTTCGTGAAAACATGTATCGAAATTCTAACGGTTCAATTTATTTTCGTTTTTCAAGTCTCGAGTTTTAACGTATTTGGTACAATATTGACAGACATTAAATTCATCAACCATAATTCACTAAATTTCTAAATCAATTCTAAGAAAAAACTATTTTCGATTTTTTTTATGTGCCATTATTGAAAACTAATTTTTATGCGTTTTTTTGCGAAGAAAATTAAAGTAGGTCTATACAAAAATCAATTAACTCTTACCAATTAAATATATATTTAATTAAATATAATATTCTTTTACTCGAACGTGTGCGTTGAGATTTTCGCCAGAGCCGCACTGAGACACGACCTTTATTTAATTTTACTTTTACAATTATTTACCTCAAAATATGTAAAAAAAATTATTGGCTTAATTAAAACGAGTCAAAACATCGATAAAATTATTTGTGAAACTTGTGTGAAAACTTGTGTTTTTTTAAATGGCAATTGCTTCTGAAACAGCTGCTCTTAATTCAAAAATTGTCTCATACTTTATTTTGTACTGTTCCCCATAAAAATAAATCCAAAACAGACAAATCGGGGGATCGGGGCTGCCAGGAAATAGGTCTATTTCTCCCCATCCAACTATTTGGATAGAGCTGATCTAGGTAATTTCTTACGGACAAATAATTATGTGGTGGAGCTCCATCATTATAATTTTAGTTTTATTTTGTTACATTTTGTTACCAGCCAAAAATAAAATATTTTAAAGTTTGAAGTATGTCTAATTATAAAATAGAACGTAATTATGAAAATATTACATGGCTGACTATGTGAAAATTAAAAAAAAAACAGGAAATTAGCCATAGCTCTTTTATTTTTTATAATAACTATGCCGAGTATTATATCTTTGGAAAGCTCAAAAATGGCCGATTTTATAAGGCCACAGCTAACTATGATTTACATTTAAAAAAACACAAGTTTATGTCATATCTCAGAAATCACAAACAACATAAAAAATTTGATAAGATTATCTTAATAATCCCAAAACTATCTTCAATTTTTGTCTCTACAGTTTTTCTGTATAATCAGAAATAACGGAGCTACAGAGATCTGATGAAATAGAAAAAATCACTCTTTTCAAAATATCTAGTGAGCCATGAACTTTTTTAAAAATCCAAAAGGGGCATTAGATTGAGCATTCAAAACTGCAATTCTTTCCCTATTTAACCTTTGTTCTAGCTCTGCTAGTTTCTGAGATTCCCATAGTGCGCATCGAAAAAACTCACCCTGTATAATGCTGAATTTTTTTCGGCTCTTCATAGATTTCTAGTGTTCACAAGCCAATGCGGAGACACTATATAATTGAATCTTGGAAATCCATAATTTCATTGAGTAAAAGAATATTATATTTAAAATATTATACATTCTTTTACTCAATGATAATTTTTAATTATTTTTGCATCCCACACCTGACACTAGTTCGCATTCAACCTTCCTATATGAACGATTTGCTTATGGATAAAGAAAACCCCAAAGTAACGCATGCGAATTGATGATTCACCATCTTCATATTTACAAAAAAAAAACAAAGTTGATACATTTTGTATTTTTGTTAAGTTAAAAATGTTTTAATAATTTTGATCCTTTATTACTTAGGTACTTTCACAGATGTTAATATTTTGAAATAATAAATAGAGATTTGAGAACCTAATCCGTCTCAATTCTTGTGCGTTTTTATTAGTACATATGTTATTATTAAGACAATCCAGAGTTTATATTAAGTTTTGGAAGAATTAATATTTAGAATATTTATCTTGAAAACTTAGAGATTTCTTATTTCGCAGTTATTTCTTTTACATCCTGTATATCATAATAGAGACGAATACAACGATTAGCTATCGTACGGTACTATTTTGATTACGGTACGTTTTATGAGCATCGATTTGACATTCGTTGTTAGGTAAATATATTGTTTCCTTGATAATGAGGCGAAAAAAAAAAGATATAGGTAACTAAGTAGTTTCATTACCTATATTATATGAAGCTTGGATTTATTATGTGCTTATGGCACTTCTACATTTTTGTGCGGTTTTGCTGGTTTTTCTAATCTTTTCGGTGCAATAACTAATTATACAGGGTTTTTTGATCAGGACTTTGACGTTTTGTAGGTCATTATACGGTGGGTTGCTCATACAGTGTGTCCCAATTTGGTACTGGACACCTCAGAAATATATGAAGGGCGAGGAAAACAAATGGTCTCTATTTTTTTATTGGTGGTCCCAAGGGAGAGTATCTCGTAGGCGGTGGTATTTGGATGGGGTAATTATTTCATGGCCTCCTAGGATTTTTTAAAATAGCAAATTTTCAAGAGACCCTATTAGGGATTTTTTACGACAAAATGTTATTAAGAAAATTTGTTCAGAATAAAAAACTGAGTAGATTCGCAAAATTTCAAAAGTCTAGGCCTAATTTGATTTTTAGCCTTTTCGTCCTTTTCTTATACTTTTTTCTTAGAAATGTGTCCTTTCTGGAGCTTTTACGTCAAAATATTATTAAAGAAAATTGATTATCGTGAAGAAATAAAATTTTTACGTAAAACCTCCAGAAAGGACACTTCTTAAGAAAAAAGTGGTTGATAAATATAAAAATTAAAGTAGGCCTAGACTTTTGAAATTTTGCGAATCCACTCAGTTTTTATTCTGAACAAGTTTTTTTAATAAAATTTTGTCGTAAAAAAATCTCTAAGGGGGTTTCTTGAAATTTTGCTATTTTAAAAAATCATAGCAGGACATGAAATAATTATCCTATCCAAATATCACCGCCTATGGGATACACTGTATAAACATAAATCGTAAGCTTCTTCGTTTCTGAGATACAGGGCGTTTTAGTTCTCTGTTTGAAATTGAATAATGGCAATATCTCCCGAAAAGAAAAAATGCCAAGTGGACATTCATTAAAACACTATTGGTTTCCTTGAAATAGGGTGTGCAATTTTGAAAGCGAATAATTTTTGCTTCATTGTTCATAGGGATTTTTTCTCACTTTAAATCTTTTTGGTCATGCGCAGGTTCATCATTTTAGTGCATCTTTTTATTGTGCAACAAAAGGGTACTCTTGTTTGATAACGATAAAATCAACCGTTGGTATTGAAATTGGCAAAACGTGCTCCAAAACACCTGTTAACTCCAACATTCGAGAAATTTTCGCCTACCCCTTTCAAGTGCTACATGTACAGTCAAAATGATGCAAAAAATGCGAAATAGACATTGGTCAAAACACCACTGGCTTTCTTGACATAGGGTGTTCAAATTTTTCAAATTCAATCCTTTCTCTTTTGAAAGCGAATAACTTATTTTATTATTCTGCAAATAATTTAATTATTCAGTGTTTAGGCGTAATTTGACAGCCAAACTTCGAGAATCATGCTACTAGACCATTGTGCTTCCATATAAAATTTACTTAACTAGCCGCATTTAAATTTAATAACCATGCTTCAAAGTTTAAGTACATTTGAACAATTTTTTTATTTCTTTAATATATTTGCCTATCTATAGAAAGAGCACATACCAAATATCAGCCTTCAAATCGCAATATTTAATTTGCAATAAATAATTAAAGTTGTGACCGCAAGCTATTGATTTGAAACGACACGAAAAGCGCGGGAATGGTCGTGACGTCACACCGCTCTATCCGAGGCCAACGATAAAGACAGGCTACGGCGCTAACGCATAATCGCGTAGTCACGTGACCAACTTAGTGCTATGTAATGAAAGGCATTTTTGAAGATAAGTAGAAAAAACAAATTTCGTAACAATTTGGCAGGTTTTCTTTCATCTATTACATTATTGGTTTTGTGCATCCAAGCTTTCTCCAATTGTTTTTTCAAAATTTTCAACCTGCCTCAGCTGTTTTGGGCTGAGAGTTAAACGGCACTGCACTCACAATATTTTGGCACTTCTCAAAAATTGTTGGGACATCACCTTCCTTTAGCTTAGGTGATATTCTCTATAGGTATTTTCCTCCCACAACACATTTGTCCACTTTAATTGTTTCACTTTCTTGAAAATGTGTTAGCCACACATACTTAAGGGTTTTTTTCGAAATTAAATCTCAGTTGGAATTTGACGAATCCATTTTTGGCGGAAATTTTCATCCCGAGGCAAAACAAATGTTTGTTATGGCGACACTTTCTTCCTGGCTTTTGTAATATGTATAAATATAATATAAACAGACCCAATATTTGGTATTTAGGTTATTTTTTACGAAATAAAAATGAAAACTAACCTCAGTAGGTATACTGTAAATATCGACGAGGTCTCAGTTGTTCGTCAGCGTGAAAGACCGAATAGAAACCGTATCGGGGCGTGGGTCGACAACGAAAATCAACGGTTACAACACTGATTTATTTCGCACAAGGTGAGTGGTGAATACAATAAATACACAAATCCGAACGTGGATCTCCCGTAAGCAGTTCACCCCTCTGTGTCTCAGGCTCCATTGTCCAATACGGTCCATGTCCATAATAGTCCATTCCGGAATTCCGGGCTCCCTATTCTGTGATTCGGGGGAAATTCCCCTTTACAGCGCTCACGCGTCGGACTCTCACCCAGAGGCCATAATAACACCTGGGCGGTTCCCCTCCGCCAGGACACACGCGCACTAGACACAAACTTGTTTCTAAAATATAAACTAACACGTTTAAAAACAATTTAAACATTTAAAACTTCTCAAAACCCAAGCTGCCGCTTTCAGTTATGTGACAAATGACATGTAACGTCGGCCTAAGATGGTCACGTGATTTTTGTGCGCCAGGGCCTGTCTTTATAGTAGGCCTTGGCTCTATCGATCGGAAAGCAGTGACAGGAGTGACAGCTACACCGAATTAGAGAAAGAAGAATGGAAATTGAACGCTAAAATAAATAGTTCGGCGACCCATTTCCAGATGGATCTGATGTACCTAGATTAAAAATAAGATCCGCCTAAAAGTTTAAATTTCACAAGCACTTCTTTAACTGAATGGCGAGGCCACGGGACTAGAAATTCGTAGGTCCCGGGTCCATCACAACAAGAACCCGAGGCAACACAGGCGTTAAACAACCTCCTCGGCCAAAAAATGCGCTTACGCATCTCGCAATGTTAATAACTATTTAATACAGCACCCACTATCGACAATATCAAGACTGAGATAGACTATAATAAGACGGATAGACAAAGATAGGGCGTTCTCGTTGCTCTTTGCTCTTTCTAAACAAAGCGTGCTCAACGAGCTACTTGACCTCACAACCAAGGAGGGCGCGTTACAAGAATGATTTGAATTATGCAGTTTTAAATTGCTTATATTTATTACTAAGGGCGGAATATATGCAAATTGCATATATATGCATTTTTTTGCATATTTTATTCATTTTCGCAAAACATTGCATATTTCTGGAAAAACCTTATTTTTGTGCATATTTGCATGTTTTTCCTATACTTATTTATAGATATAAGATATAACCAAGATTATGAGAGCCTAGAGACAACTAGCAGTGTGTAGTGCAAAGTCAAGAAATCCTGAAAAATGCGGATGTAGCTAACCAACTTGTTTTTATTAAAGTTAATTTTAGTTTTATACCAGATATAATTCTTTCATTACAAAGTAGAAATTTAGGTTTAAGCGAATGGATTGATTTTGTTCAAACATTTTTCGCTAACTGTAGAAAGGTTCCCGGTGATGTACCTAGGTATTAAAGTTAGAAAAAAATTAGATACTACGGTGCTACTGTAGAAAAGAATGAGGGGTTAAAATCTTTATTATTTTTGATGGTAAATCATCCAACGAAGTTGCACCTTGGCCTTATACCTTACTAACCAAATTAAAATATTGTCCTATTAAATCGGCAGATGTGGATAGAAGCTTTTCTATATATAAACATATTTTTACTGACAGAAAACTTTGAAAAGTATTTAATCATAAAATTCCTACTATACAATTTCAAATTAAAATGTTTTTATAATTCTGCTTATTTTACGGGGTATTTTATGTATTTGTTTTCCTTTCATTTTTCTTAAAATAAACCTTTTCTCTAAAATAGTTTTGATATCTTTTTATGGTATTTGTACATGTCAAATAAATGCATATTATTGTATATTTGGCCAAATAAATGCATATTATTGCATATTTTAAACAAAAATGATGCATATATTTCGATTGAATATATTTCGATTGAAATTAAATGCATATATTCCGCCCTTTATTTATTACAAAAAAAAAAAGTTTTTTGTTAACTGTGGTTCATTTAATGGCAATAAATTACGTTTGAAAGTAATATTTTTCAAATTTAATTTTTGTGCAAGTTCCCCATTGTATCTTCCCTGTTTTAAATTTGGTGCTGTGAAGAAGTTTTTGGGTTACCGATTAGTTTTAGCTACCACAATATTAGTTTAGCGTAACTAGGGCGCAACTATGAGAGTAGTATTTCAGCGAAAACCTCACACTCTCGAAATACCTACATGTCGATAAGAACGTGTGAACCGGCCTTTTACGCACGACTTGACACAGCCGCCATTTAAAATGCCAGCGAAAAGAAAAACGGTGAGTTTTACTCTCCGCCACATTGTTGCCGATAAATTATGCCCACTTTGTCGCACAAACCGTAATAGTTATTAGAGGTGTCCGTGGGGATAATCTCGTCAGCTAGAAGTGGTCGTTCGGGTCTAAATTATAGTTATTCGGGCTGGTAGCCCCCAATCTTTTCATACACTCCAATTATCGCGAACGTCATTGTAAAGAAGGCGGTTGAGAAGGAATTTTATGTTGATCGGTTTACGGCAAATTAGTTTCGAGGTGTCACAAAACGTAAATTGGCGATTTTGTTTTTTTTTTTTTTTGTTCCATTCGGGATGCATAGAGTTAGATGACATTTTAAACACCCTTTTTTAAGTCGTGGTTAAAAACCCCTGAAACCAGAGCGGTTTGAAGTTAGGTAGCTGCAGTTGCTGCCGTTTCAGCAGTGTTGCCAAAGCTGGTACAAAAATGTACAAATCTGGTACATTTTCCCGTCCATATACAAAAACGTACAATATTAAAACCAAATGTTAATGTTTTATGAATATAAAATATAATCTCCGTCAGTGACAATATGTTTTGTGGAAGAAGTGACAAATTTCAAATTTTAGATGTTTTGTGGCAACAGGATAATTTTTGTAAACGTATTGATACATGCAGTCACATAGAAAGGCGTATAGTATCCAACACTTTATACAAAGTGCCCTAAAGTCACTCGTTCTATTAAATATTTGCTCGGCTACGCTCATCTGTTATCGTGTCTAATAAAACCTTAGACAAGGAAAGAGAGAGGACGCCTAACAGCGCTCGCGGCCGTGTTACCGACTGCCACATCGCACGACAGGCCAGTGGCGTAGCATCAAACCCGTTCTTAGCCAATATCACAAAATGTTAAAAATAAAAAGGTAGTTATTTTTGACTTACATGTAATTTGAAATATTGTTATTTATTTGCAGATAATTTCCCAAATGTGAAGCTAGTGTTAAGTGCTGAAATATATTTATTTGCGGCGATTTTGAATCGATTAAAATATAATAAATAACGCACGCCCATAGAAACCAGCTCATATGAAACTATCATAATCAATTAAGAAATTTTCAATAAAAATGATGTTAAAAAAATAATTATATCGGTCCTATTTACAAATAAAACAATGCACTTTATCATACTAAAAGGTAGAAAGAATTGGAAGAAGTTATATTGAGAAAAAAATAAAGTTTTATAGGGCATCTTTCAAAGGTAGCTTGTTAAATATTTACCTGTGAAACAAAATCCCGGGCTCTTGCTTTCCACTTCCGCTTTTGCAACCAAACGCTGAACAATTCACCATAGTAAGAGTATATTGCATATAAATATAAGCAATTGTTTTTACCATTCTCCGTTTCAAGAGTATTAATTAAACTGGCAAATAAAAACAATTGCTTCCATTCTGTCCATGGCCTACAAATCAATATCGATTAATGCGAAATTAAACTTAAAGATAATAATTATTTGTTCCATAAAAGTCAAGAATTTTGCTTAGACATCTACGTAAAATAGTTTGATGATAATTTAATTTATTATTATTTTGGCATCAATTTAGGACTGGAAAACGTATAATGTAACTAAATTTATACCCTAAATGCTAGACGGTACATCAACTTTGCAGCAAACATAACAGAACTTTAAAGAGTTAATATCATTTTCTTTTGAAAAATACCTATTCCTATCGGTAATTAGTAATAAAGTTAGTTAATAAAATGATAAAGCTAGTGATATAAAAAAGTTTTACAAAGGTACACATTTTTTAAATTTTCAGAAATTTCATAAAAATTATTAAAAATTGGCAAAAAAACTAAATCTTTTATTAGAGCGTTCAAATTTTAACGTAAAATTGAAAAAGAAACAACTTTTTCAAGTAAAACTTTTTGATAGTTTAACAAATAAACCCATTTTTGACGGTATATTTTTTTAAATGTCATTTTTGACAGATAAAGAAAGTCACATGACTACGTTTGAGTGGGTCAATTTTTATCTTTTTTCAAGCAAAAGGTAACCCCCCTATGCTGCAAACTTTTTGGAGGACACTGTAGCAATAACCATTGTTCAAGTATAGTCACTTGAAACAGCATAAAGAACTCTAATTGACGCCACAAAAAGAATATAGGACATAAGCGTCACGCAGTTTTCAAAAATATCTATACTTATTCTAAAAGCAACATAATATTTCACCTTTAAGTTTTTTTTTTCTACTCCTACACGTAATAAAAAAAATTACGTACCTGTTCTTAATTAAAACGCAATTATCACGGGTGCCTTGCTAGCGCGGCATCCGCGTCACCATAGCAACTAACCAACATGCTAATTGTTGCCTGTCAGATATTCAGAAGTATAGTTTATCTATTATAATAGTTTTTCTTTCGTCGAAGAAAAATTATAATACAAAACTCGAGTTGTAAGCGTATTACATACTCGTGGAATTACAGCACTCGCCGCTGCGCGGCTCGTGCGCAACTTTTCCACTCATACGTAATAAGCTGTTTACAACTCTCGCTATGTAATATACTATTAAGGCTGTCGTCAAACACAACCATATAATATTGTCAAAAGGTCTCTAAAAAACCATATCGATTATAACTATTTACGCAAGTATATCCTAAGATCTGTGAAATTATGGTACGGCTATATCCACCGCATTTCGCTGCACAAGTAGTCAGCCGTCGAACAATGTAACCCATGCAAGTATTGCTGATATTATATTAGGCGAGCATGCAGTCACTTGTTTTTACTACAATATCTATATATTCTCTGTCTCCTTCATCTATTTTTACTTATAATACCAGGTTCGGTTTGATATAGTTAAAAAAGCGTTTTGTCTCGTATTTTATTGCCGAGGCGCCTGTTCTCGAGCTATCACTTGGAACACAGTGATATACGGGGCGCGATCTATTTCATAGCATTTACCACGCCACTCTGCTGCTGGTAAAAATGTCAGACTTATCAGCAGAAATCACCCGGATAAAATTCAAAGGTTTTTATGCGGTCGACGTCGACCTAGTCAAGGAGGCAGCCAATAAGAAAGCGAGCGTAGCGATTTGATTGGTCGGCGTTTCGGGAATAAGGATTGCGCTTTATTTTACGGATTTTGGTTTTGTGTATAGATTTTTGTGTGGTGTTGTTTTTTGTGTGAAACAAAATTTTGGTGTGCTTTGGTTTGAATTATTTCAAAGTTTATTTTATTCTTTTTTAGAGCATTTAAATTTATAATATTATTAAGGGCCGCGCGCCGCCTATGAGTCGGTCCTGTTTTACAAAGCAAACGCATATTAGGTGTATACATGTCACCAATTAGGAAAGTTAAACTTTTCCTAACTCGTTACGAAAAGTAGGACGTGGTTTAATTAAAAAATGTCAAGTTCATAATACACAGGGCAGGTACAGTGAAAATGTGGCTCTTCCAACTTGTATTACTTCACCAATGCCACCGTGACTCTATAAAATAAATAGACTAGAGTAAAAACTGCACAAAATTAATTACTTTCAGAAGCCGATAGCCCGACAAAAAACGCCGTATCGGCACCAAGAAGAAAACGGCCGTGCGGTCCGTCGATGAACTCGTCGGCAGTCGGGAAATGCGGGCGCCCGAAAAAATTGAAAAAAGCCGCGTATAAATTTTCAATAATCGGACGAACGTACGGGGCATAAATCAGGAGCGCCGCCGGCGCGAGTAAAATATAGACGCCGCCGTTTTTCCCGCAGGTAGCGGGGACGATATTTTCATGAAAGTTTCATAAGGCCGCGGCGCTCGCGCCGGCCAGATTGCGCCCCGGCATGCGCTTTTTGCCGGTCCGTGTAAAAGCGCGTACAGCGGAGATACTATTGCTCGCATGCGCCCGTAATCGGTGTAAAAATTTTAATAGTATGTAATGATTATTTCGTTTCCACGTACAGGATGGTTCCATTATAAATTGACACCCCCTTAACTTGTTAGTTTTTGATTTTCATGAAACTTTCATAAGGCCGCGGCGCTCGCGCCGGCCAGATTGCGCCCCGGCATGCGCTTTTTGCCGGTCCGTGTAAACGCGCGTACAGCGGAGATACTATTGCTCGCATGCGCTCGTAATCGGTGTAAACATTTTAATAGTATGTAATGATTATTTCGTTTCCACGTACAGGATGGTTCCATTATAAATTGACACCCCCCTTAACTTGTTAGTTTTTGATTTTCATGAAAGTTTCATAAGGCCGCGGCGCTCGCGCCGGCTAGATTGCGCCCCGGCATGCGCTTTTTGCCGGTCCGTGTAAACGCGCGTACAGCGGAGATATTATTGCTCGCATGCGCTCGTAATCGGTGTAAACATTTTAATAGTATGTAATGATTATTTCGTTTCCACGTACAGGATGGTTCCATTATAAATTGACACCCCCTTAACTTGTTAGTTTTTGATTTTCATGAAAGTTTCATAAGGCCGCGGCGCTCGCGCCGGCCAGATTGCGCCCCGGCATGCGCTTTTTGCCGGTCCGTGTAAACGCGCGTACAGCGGAGATACTATTGCTCGCATGCGCTCGTAATCGGTGTAAACATTTTAATAGTATGTAATGATTATTTCGTTTCCACGTACAGGATGGTTCCATTATAAATTGACACCCCCCTTAACTTGTTAGTTTTTGATTTTCATGAAAGTTTCATAAGGCCGCGGCGCTCGCGCCGGCTAGATTGCGCCCCGGCATGCGCTTTTTGCCGGTCCGTGTAAACGCGCGTACAGCGGAGATATTATTGCTCGCATGCGCTCGTAATCGGTGTAAACATTTTAATAGTATGTAATGATTATTTCGTTTCCACGTACAGGATGGTTCCATTATAAATTGACACCCCCTTAACTTGTTAGTTTTTGATTTTCATGAAAGTTTCATAAGGCCGCGGCGCTCGCGCCGGCCAGATTGCGCCCCGGCATGCGCTTTTTGCCGGTCCGTGTAAACGCGCGTACAGCGGAGATACTATTGCTCGCATGCGCTCGTAATCGGTGTAAACATTTTAATAGTATGTAATGATTATTTCGTTTCCACGTACAGGATGGTTCCATTATAAATTGACACCCCCCTTAACTTGTTAGTTTTTGATTTTCATGAAAGTTTCATAAGGCCGCGGCGCTCGCGCCGGCTAGATTGCGCCCCGGCATGCGCTTTTTGCCGGTCCGTGTAAACGCGCGTACAGCGGAGATATTATTGCTCGCATGCGCTCGTAATCGGTGTAAACATTTTAATAGTATGTAATGATTATTTCGTTTCCACGTACAGGATGGTTCCATTATAAATTGACACCCCCTTAACTTGTTAGTTTTTGATTTTCATGAAAGTTTCATAAGGCCGCGGCGCTCGCGCCGGCCAGATTGCGCCCCGGCATGCGCTTTTTGCCGGTCCGTGTAAACGCGCGTACAGCGGAGATACTATTGCTCGCATGCGCTCGTAATCGGTGTAAACATTTTAATAGTATGTAATGATTATTTCGTTTCCACGTACAGGATGGTTCCATTATAAATTGACACCCCCTTAACTTGTTAGTTTTTGATTTTCATGAATGTTTCATAAGGCCGCGGCGCTCGCGCCGGCCAGATTGCGCCCCGGCATGCGCTTTTTGCCGGTCCGTGTAAACGCGCGTACAGCGGAGATACTATTGCTCGCATGCGCTCGTAATCGGTGTAAACATTTTAATAGTATGTAATGATTATTTCGTTTCCACGTACAGGATGGTTCCATTATAAATTGACACCCCCTTAACTTGTTAGTTTTTGATTTTCATGAAAGTTTCATAAGGCCGCGGCGCTCGCGCCGGCCAGATTGCGCCCCGGCATGCGCTTTTTTCCGGTCCGTGTAAACGCGTGTACAGCGGAGATTACGAGCGCATGCGAGCAATAGCTCGCATGCGCTCGTAATCGGTGTAAAAATTTTAATAGTATGTAATGATTATTTCGTTTCCACGTACAGGATGGTTCCATTATAAATTGACACCCCCCTTAACTTGTTAGTTTTTGAGGTTAGAAAAAAGTTTTTTACAAAAGTTTCAGATACAAATACAAAGTTTTTTGTGACGCTATTGGACCGTGTACAAAGTGTTCTAGAAAGCCGGGGCAGACATAACTTATGTTTTTTTAAATGGAACACCCTATATATTTTTGAATTTTTAAAATCTGTTCATCAAGGCAATTAAAATGATATTAAACTTTGTGGCATTATCTTTTTCCGTTTTTGAAAAATTCCGTATTCAAATTTTATACTAAATTTATTTAACTCGAATTTGTGGATCTCGTGATAAAGATAGACGATCAATGTAATAACGAAAAATATTTGTTTTAAAGAAGAGAGTAATATAGTGAAACTCCAAAATGTTCAGGAGATTTTACGATTTTCCTGAAATTCTTATTTCGAGAATATAATCAGTAAAATTTGAAAAGGCTCCTAAACATTTTGGAGTTTTATATTACTCTCTTGTTTAAAACCAACATTTTTTGTTATTACACCGATCATCTATCTTTATCACGAGATCCGCAAATTCGAGGTAAACAAATTTAGTATAAAATTTGAAAACGGAATTTTTCAAAAACGGAAAAAGATAATGCCACAAAGTTTAATCTCATTTTAATTGCCTTGATGAGCAGATTTTAAAAATGCAAAAATATATAGGGTGTTCCATTTAAAAAAACATTAGTTATGTCTGCCACGGCTTTCTAGAACACACTGTACACGGTCCAATACCGTCACAAAAAACTTTGTATTAGTATCTAAAACTTTTGTAAAAAACTTTTTTTCTAACCTCAAAAACTAGAAAGTTAAGGGGGGTGTCAATTTATAATGAACCACCCTGTACATATTCGAGAAATGGAATGGTTTATACGTACCTGCCAGTAGCGTAGCTGAGGGGGGAGGGGGGGCGATCGCTCCCCCTTCCCCCCGCCCTCTTAGCCTGAGCGCGCCCCCGCCCTGCCACCGCCTGCGCCGATCTCATGATACAACAAAAGAGAGATATGATATTGCGCAGGTTGGACACCATATTGGCGCGTCACGCGGTAATAAACAATGGTACAAGTTGTATCATCTGGTTATAAACAACCGAAACGTCAGAAACGTCTGAGTGTCATTGTAGTGTGTTCTCTGCATTTTCAGCCAATTTGCGGAAGTTTGCGTTGTAAAATTACTGTTAATTACTCTTTGGTCCATTTGTCCCTTTGTAAACTCAATCAATCAGTGGACATACTGTAATACTTTGCATGTCATAAGTGGGCGGGAACTTACCGCGTGACGTAATTGCGCAAAAGGGAACGAAATTGAGGCGGCTAAATATCATATCTCTCTTTTGTTGTATCGTGCGCCGATCTGACCCACTGCCCGCTTTTAAAACGAACTAAAAAAGTATAAAATATTATAAAATTGGACTAAAAAGTATATAAAAAAAAATAACAAAAAAATTAAAACCTCCTTCAAAAATTTGCCCGTATGCACACTACTAAAAATTAAAAAAAAAATAACAAAAAATAACACTGACTTCACAAATTTTAGAAATATTTTTATCTTTCTAAATTGAGTTATCTTTGGAATTGGTGACAGTCAAGGCAAGGAATTTAAATCTATTTAGATATGAATACATCATATTATCCTACATACATCATAACTTACTGTCACAGACTCCAAAGATAACTCAATTTAGAAAGAGAAAAATATTTCTAAAATTTTAGTTGAAATGTGCATACGGGCAAATTTGTGAAGTCTGTGTTATTTTTTTTTTAATTTTTAGTGGAGTGTCCATACGGGCAAATTTTTGAAGTCGGTTTTAATTTTTTTGTTCGATTTTTTATTTCTTATTTTTTAGTGAATTATTAAGAATTTTATCGAAATCGGGCCAATATTAAATTCCATCCCCTATTTGCTCACCCTTAGGATCGAAATTTTTCTCTTAAAATTTAATTTCTATTCAAATTAAAATGTGACCACCCCTTTCTAATAAATTAAGAATCATCCAAATCGGTCCAATATGAACTTTTATCCCCTATTTATCTACCCTTAGGGGTGGAATTTTTTCTTTAAATTGAAATGGGGCCACACCTAAGGTTCCGCCTTTCCAATAAAAGAAGAATCATCGAAATCAGTCCAATATGAAATTTCATCCCCTATTTTCCACCCTTACGGGTGAAATATTTTCTTCAAAATTTAAATGGGGCCACTCCTAAAGTAAAAAAAGAGAATCATTGAAATCGGTCCAATATGAAATTTCATCCCCTATTTCTCCACCCTTAGGGGTGAAAGAATTGTCCAAATCGGTTTATAAATGACGGAGTTCTGAGGTAACAAACATAAAAAACATACAACGGAATTGATATCCTCCTCCTTTTTTGAAGTCGGTTAAAAATAATTTCTCCTAGGCCCTTAAAAATGGCGCACGTGCAATAGATAATAACAAGCACTGTAGAAAATTAGCTGCCATTGGAAAACATTATTTGCAGTGAAATATAGGTACAATTAATTGTTAGTGACTTATTGCATGCGCACCACGTTTTTTAGTCCGTTTTTAAAAACGTGTTATATTAAAAAGTATATTTAGTTTTTTTGTAGGTGACAGGGGTTACTTTTATTGTAAACCAAAGAATAACATGACTTTTTTCTATAGGCATTATTTTCTAATAAATAATATACAGCGTGCCAAATTTGACATTTCAAACAAGTACCGGTAAAAATGTGTTACATGCCAATTTTCAGAAAGATGTCAGGATATTTTTGTTTTTGTTCGTTATGTCTCTTCATAACGTTTTTTAGTCCGTTTTTAAAAACATGTTATATTAAAAAGTATATTTATTTTTTTTGTAGGTGACAGGGGTTACTTTTATTGTAAACCAAAGAATAACATGACTTTTTTCTATAGGCATTATTTTCTAATAAATAATATACAGCGTGCCAAATTTGACATTTCAAACAAGTACCGGTAAAAATGTGTTACATGCCAATTTTCAGAAAGATGTCAGGATATTTTTGTTTTTCTTCATTATGTCTCTTCAAGTTGGTACACGATATTTTTCCCGCAAAATAACTTAAGACACTTATTTTCTGGTTGCTTTCTTACTAAACCATAAAAATAAAAATAAATTTCAACTCAAAACAGGAGAAAAATAAGATTTTTCAAAATAGTTGTTATGTAACAACACAATAATGGTGCAGACTCTTTAACCAAGGGTTGCTTGGACTGAACCATAACACTATATTAAAGACCTGTGCATAGCGCTGTTTCAAGCGATCGCCACTGGCGCCACACGACGAAACAAATTTGCACGGTGGTTTAATGTTAAAACACCATTGTTGCAGAATATTTTATGAAATAAAAACATGCAAATGTGTCTGTTACAACGAATTTAATATCCAAAATAAAATAAAATATTTGTTTGTTATGTCCCTCTAATTTGACAAGTTCACATAGCATATTTCCATACATTTTCTTAAGAAAAGCGAGTCTAAAAAGCAAGCAAGAGTATTATTTGGTACCTTTTGGTTTGAAATGAAGTCCATGGCTAGTTGTAGTGTAAGAAAGCATGAAACGCATTAGATTTTTCTGTTTCTTCTTTATATGGAGGACTATTTTGGTTCGCTTTGGAGCTATAAACAAAATTTTCTATTTTCATTCTCGCACACGTTACAAAATACTCTTCCAAAATAATATCTAGAATTTTCGTTTCTTCAGCTGGTTGATCAGATCATTCCAAAATTCCAAAATAGTCTTTATTCTTCTGCAAATCACCTAGTGGTCTGTGCAGTGTGCATACCATTTTCTTCATATGCATGGGAATTTAATGTTATCACAAACAAATCTACCTATAAAAGCTGTGCTAATAGGATAAAACTGCTAAATACTGGACGCAAAGACAATTCGTTACCGGAAAATAAAGGCAAATCGTAATAAAACTGGATATTTAAAATTTGGGACATTTTAAACACATAACACCTCGGTGTTATGTGATTTTAAACGTCAGTAACTGACATACCAATAACCACAGAACACCCCCCTATAACCTATAATATGTCGCCATTTTTTTCTTCGAGTGGCGCCACCCCAGTTCGTAATCAACATTGAAATATGACGTCATGCTCGGGTCTTTCGAGGCCAACGATAAAGACAAGCCACGGCGCTAACGCATAATCGCGTAGTCACGTGACCAACTTAGTCCTATATAATGAAAGGCATTTTTGGAGATAAGTAGAAAAACAAATTTCGTAACAATTTGGCAAGTTTTCTTTCATCAATTACATTATTGGTTTTGTGCATCCAAGCTTTCTCTAATTTTTTTTTTTCAAAATTTTCAACCTGCCTCAGCTGTTTTAGGCTGAGAGTTAAACGGCACTGCACTCACAATATTTTGGCACATTCTCAAAAATTGTTGGGACATCACCTTCCTTTAGCTTAGGTGATATCTCTATAGGTATTTTCCTCCCACAACACATTTGTCCACTTTAATTGTTTCACTTTCTTGAAAATGTGTTAGCCACACATACTTAAGGGTTTTTTTGGAAATTAAATCTCAGTTGGGATTTGACGAATCCATTTTTGGCGGAAATTTTCATCCCGAGGCAAAACAAATGTTGTTATGGTGACATTTTCTTCCAGGCTTTTATGTATAAATATAATATAAACAGAATCAATATTTGGTATTTAGGTTATTTTTTACGAAATAAAAATGAAAACGCACCTGAGTATAGTGTAAATATTGACGAGGTCTCAGTTGATCGGCAGCGTGAAAGACCGAATAGAAACCATATCAGGGCGTGGGTCGACAACGAAAATCCTCGAGTACGTTACAACACTGATTTATTTCGCACAAGGTGAATGGTGAATACAATAAATACACAAACCCGAACGTGGTCACCCGGAGCGTCTGAACTCTCGGATCTCCCGTAAGCAGTTCACCCCTCTGTGTCTCAGGCTCCACTGTCCAATACTGTCCCATGTCCATAATAGTCCATTCCGGGTTCCCTATTCTGTGGTTCGGGGGAGAATTCCCCTTACAGCGCTCACGCGTCGCGTCGCCTCGGTGCGAGCGGCACCAATACTCTTGGACGGCACGGCTCCCACCCAGAGACCATAATAACACCTGGGCGGTTCCCCTCCGCCAGGACACACGCGCACTAGACACAAACTTGTTTCTAAAATATAAATAAAGACGTTTAAAAACACTTTAAACATTGAAAACTTCTCAAAACCCAAGCTGCCGCTTTCAGTTATGTGACAAATGACATCTAACGTCGGACTGAGATGGTCACGTGATTTTTGTGCGCCAGGGCCTGTCTTTATAGTAGGCCTTGCGGGTCTTTAATATAGTGTCGGTCCATGGTTGGAGACTGCCTCGTGAGTGTCCAAGGTCACACTCGAACTCCTGGCACGAATTGCGCTATAGGGTGGTTTCCTAAACAATAGGGGTGGTTTCCTAAACGTTTTTTTTAAAAGCAAAATGACCCTAATAAAATTGTAGTAGGTAGTAGGGAATCAAAATATAAAGAAGGCTGCTCGGAGGAGCTATCGATCGCACTCGCCAGCGACTTTTTCTGTCAAAACATAGCCGAGATATTTTAAGTGAGCCACTGAGGTATATAAAGCCATCCTGTATATTCTACTTTGTGCTTCAAACCGAGAGACTATATCGCAAGAAGATTAAGTTGCAATATAAGTAATAAAACCTTTGGCCAAATTCCTCGCTGCGAGTATTGAGTAACGCAATTTCGCAGACTCGGAGGGTTGAACCGTCGCCGGTTTTTCATCTCGACCCAGGCAATTTAACGACTATTGCCCTCGCCAGCTGCGAAATTGGCGGAGTGCCGCTCTGGGATTTGCTTAAAACGAATAATGTCCTTTATACGGGGACGTATTTATACCTATTCGGTAGAGGCTAGGGTTTTAAAAGCGCTCGGAAGTTTTTACCTGATTTCAATCTTTAGTTCGATTGGTTTTGTTATTATTATTATCGACTTGGCCGAAAGGCATTCGTACTACCTCTACGGGGAACATTCACTCCCGGATGCTAGAAGGATCTGGCTCGGACGAGACCCTTGCCATGTTATCGGGCCTTAGGTGACATTGATGCTGTTGGACGCTCCTGCACTCCCCATGAATTTCCTGGCGGTGCGGGCCGTCGCAAGTATTCTAGTACCGCTTTCTGCATGGACCTGTAAAGATTCAGTAGAGTAACCCAAATATGCAACACGCATATTTTGCATATTATTTAGCATATTACATACAGGGTGTAACTAAACTGATGGTCAAAAATGAAACCACGTGTTCTTGGAGTCAAAATAAGAGCACTTCTTCATATATTTTTTTCTCCTAAGGGCCATATTTTTTTATACAGAGCGTAGAAGTTTGGAGAAAAATACACATATTTCTTAGTATTTCTAGAAGTATACGAGATATTTTCTTCAAACTTGGCGTGTCACATGAGCAGATGAGCCGTCAAACTTAAGGTTGACATGAAGCTTCTGAGGCTCCCAGTTGCGGAGATACAGGGTGTTAGTAAAATTAATTAGTTCAGAAAAATATGAGTACCCTGTATAATCGCATTTTTTTAATTTGTTTTGAGTGGTGAATAAAATGGTTAACAAAAAGTAACAAACAAAAAGTAACAAACAAAAAGAACGGCAACGCTGCAATGAACAATAGTCACTTTAAGAATAAATCTAGCAACCTGTGAATGTCAATTAAACTTTATTTAACAAAATACAAAGGCAAAAACAATAATAAAAGAAACGCATCGATATTAGAAAATTAAATTATTAAATGTTCGAAATGACCGCCGTCTCTTTCAATACACGCAACTATGCGTTTCCGCATGTTTATTATTGCCATTCGCAAGTCCATAGCAAAAGTGCATATCAGTCAATTCTTCAAATGAAAATATAATTTTTCAAAATATTGATACTAATGTGCAAAGTTGGCAGCCAAATGATTCAAATAATGCCAAGTTTAATTGACATCCACAGATTGTTAGATTTATTCTTAAAATGACTTTTTTATTGCAGCATTGCCGTTCTTTGAAAATAATTAAAAAACGGCTGAGAATATGAAAAAAATATTAAGAGATACTTTTTGTTAACCATTGAATTTACCATTCAAAACAAACCTAAAAAATGCGATTATACAGGATATTCATATTTTTCTGAACTAATTAATTTTAATAACACCCTGTATCTCCGCAACTGGGGGCCTCACAAGCTTCATATTAACCTTAAATTTGACAACTCATCCGCTCATGTGACACTCCAAGTTTGAAGAAAATATCTCGTATACTTCTAGAGATACTAAGAAATATGTGTATTTTTCTCTAAATTTCTACGCTCTGTAAAAAAAAACTATGGCCCATAGGAGAAAAAAATATATGAAGAAGTGCCCTTATTTTGACTCCAAAAATACGTGGTTTCATTTTTGAATATCAGTTTAGTTACACCCTGTATATGCATTTTTTAAATATTTGGATATATCCTTAAAATATGGCATATTGTGCATAATTGAAAGAATTTAGGATAATTTAAGTCTTTGGCAGCCGTTTCATTCATTTTTGGGATCAGGGATCGGTGTATAGGTAGGTACCTGGTTTTCCCAAAATAATATACGTAAATTATAATTTTATGGGCACTAATCCTGGTGATCTGAAAACGAATAAAGTATAGGTATTTATACCTATTTAATAAAGTACAATTATTGAAAAGGACAGAATAAATTATAGATAGGTAAATATTTATATACGAAGGATAATCCATTTCTGCATTTTATTTCTGATTCTGCTTTTGAAGTGATCACGTCGGCCTCGATTTGTGTTTGTTTTGTGTTGGGAGTTGTTGTATTTTACTAAGTAAAATGCCCAAAGTCAATAGTGCGTCAGTGTGGATTAAGCCATACAAAGAACTAAGAATAGATATGGAAAAGTCTACTGTTCTGCGTGCGTTAAAATTGTAAGTATAGTTTTCATATACAGGGTGTACCAATGGTGCAAAATCGCTCGGAAGTTAAATTCTTCTTGGGATACCTATATTATGGAAATCCATATATTTTTTATTCATTTGTCTATCTATATTTTTTTATCTAGAAAAATCACACATATTATATCAACCGATTTCGCACCATTGGGACACTCAGGAATCACGACACTTTCGTTTAACATTTCTATCGAAGTTCCTACCTACGTATCTACTGATATTCAGTTTAATAATTCAATTTTTCTTTCATTGCAGATTCCATGCGATAAAAAATTCCAAGTAGACCAACATTTGAAAACTTCTACTCATATTGCCAAATTGAGTAAGATGAAATCTGAAGAAGTGTGAAGAAGTGCCACAACCGACATTAACGCAATGTTTCCAACCAATGTCCAAAAATAAAACCTATGTTGTGCAATGATGGCGTCAAATATTCCGTTGTCAAAGCTACGTAATCAAAACTTCACTTCTTTTCTCCAGAAGTATTGCAAATTTAATGTCCCAAGTGAAACAACACTACGAAGAAACGACGTAAGTTTCTTGTATTCGGAGGTAATCCAGGAAATTAAAAAATTAATTTGCATATTTTCAACATTTTCCTGCATATTTTGACTAAATTATTTGCATATTTATGCGCATATTTTTAGGGTTTCGACTTGCATATTTGGGTTACTCTAATTATCAGTTAGGCCCAGCTCTTTGATGTTTCTCAGCAAACTCTTTGGTATAACACCATTTGTTGACACGATGATTGGAACCGTCTGAACGTTCTCCATTTCCCATTGCCTTTTAATTCGTTCTTCTAAGTTTCTGTACTTTGCGATCTTCTCGACTTGCTTCACACGCCGGTTGTTGTTCTGGATGGCCACATCAATCAGAGTAGTCTTCCTAGAAATTTTATCGACTATTGTAAGGTCCGGCCTGTTATGGGCAACTCATTGATCTGTCAGAACTGTACGATCCCAGTACATCTTGTAGTTGTGTTTTCAAGAACAGGCTCCGGTGTAGCTGTAATATGGGACCCTCTCTGCCTGCACAACAGCAGTTTTTCCGCCAGTTCCTGGTGCAAGATCTTGGCAACCGAATCGTCTCGTTCCTTATATTCCGTTGATGCGAACATCTGACATCCTCCTTTTATGTGCTGGATTGTTTCTGAAGTTGGGCTCCCGTATCTGCATCTGTCATTCACTACCGATGCATCTCCTACAATGAATTTTAGGTAGTTGCGGGTTGGTATAAGTAAGTAAGAAGCCTTCCGTCTCGGGGAACATTCGTCCTGAGGTCAGCCAATAGTTCGACGCTAACTTGTTGACATGTTCCTGGTTAACCTCACTAGGATGCCTCCCGTGCAGCGGCTTCTCCAACTACATCATTAGTTTATCATTGTCGGTTCGGTGGTGATTCTGATGCTCGTGTTCCCTCAAACGTAGCGGTGTTCAACTGCTCCGCATATAGCCTTATGTAATGTGGAGCTGTTGGCCTGCCTGTGGAAATAATTACGCAGATTTAATTATTATTATTATTAAGCCCATAACTTCTTTATTTTCTTTCCATAACTTCTTTATTTTATGCACGAAAATTTACGTAACTATATCCGCAATTAAATTTAATTACAATTAGGATGAGCCTTCAGTTTTGAATATATTTATTGGGTTAATAGATATTTAACGATCAATGTTTTAACTGAAATTGTATCTTCTAGTCCTATATTAAATTTGGTACTGTGAAGACGTAGGTAAATAGATCAACAATTTACTTACATTGCAAAATACCGCAGACATATCTCCATGAAACCTTATGTATAAATACGTCTTTCTCAATAATAGTTGGTAATCTTCTACTACCATTATCCCAACATCCCTGTTCTGTCGTGTTTTGTGGCACACGTCACGCAGGCCCTGTCCCTGGATAACCCTCATTAAACAACGGTCAGCCCACAGTATCAATCTCTTGGGAATGGGCAGGCACTGCAGGCAGGAAAATCCATCAGATCGTACACAGGTGTTAACTGTGTATGCTTTACTATATATTCCTGTTATATCGGGGGGGCGTAAATGGGGTACTAGGCTAAATACGTGTATTCACTAATTTAAACAAAAGTCTATAGAAACATGTGTCAATCCAATGACGTCAGAAACTATAGAAAGGTTTGTTTTGATCAGCGCGATGCCTACGATAAAGACATGCCTTGGAGCACAAAAAGCACGTGACCATCTTAGTCCGACGTTACATGTCATTTGTCACATAACTGAAAGCGGCAGCTTGGGTTTTGAGAAGTTTCAAATGTTTAAAGTGTTTTTACAACGGCTTAGTTTATATTTTAGAAACAAGTTTGTGTCTAGTGCGCGTTTGTCCTGGCAGAGGGAAACCGCCCAGGTGTTGTTATGGCCTCTGGGTGGGAGCATTGGTGAAGCTCGCGCCGACGCGTGAGCGCAGTAAGGGGAATTCTCCCCCCGGAATGGACAGTGGAGCCTGAGACACAGACGGGTGAGTTCACCCGTCTGTGTCTCAGGCTCCACTTACGGGAGATCCGCGAGTCAGACGGTCCGGGTGGCTGGAAGCCGTCCCCGTTGACCACGTTCGGGTTTGTGTATTTTGTATTCACCATTCGCCTTGTGCGAAATAAATCAGTGTTGTGACGTACTCGAGGATTTTCGTTGTCGACCCACGCCCTGATACGGTTTCTATTCGGCCTTTCACTCTGCCGATCAACTGGGACCTCGTCAATATTTACAGTATACTGAGGTGAGTTTTCATTTTTATTTACTAAAAAATAACCTAAAAACCAAATATGGGGTCTGTTTATATCATATTTATAGTAGAAACAGCGAATTTGGCGCGGGCTATAAAACGGCTAGCCGCAGTTCCCATTTGAGGCAGAGACGTAAAATATTGCTTGATTTTGTTTAATGATTTAATTTAGTGGTTATTTTACGGCCCAATTAAACAGAGTAGATATTTATCTTCCACTACAGGCTCACACACTTAATAACAGACTAAGGCAACATTTCCCAGCGCCTGCTGCGGTTGTACAACCTGTAACTTACCCCTCAATTGTAAGTTACTTCTCGCGCGTTATTGTTACAAGTCGGTATCGTCGAAATGGTGGATTTAGTATTTTGCGGCCGCTTTGTGGAAAATGGAGACCATGCTTAATGTCTGTGGTAGCGCGAATGGGTGCGTGGCACGCAACTGCAAGATACGAGGGTGAATATTGATGCTGGAATTTTGCGCAGTTTTTGAATATTTTATGCGCCAGTTATATTGATAATTGGAGTTACGGCGTCTGTTGTGAAGTGCGGAGATATGTAATTAACCGTTCAAGCACTTATGAAGCCATGAACAGACATCTGGCAACGTCGCAGCTCAACACTTTTATTTGAACTATAAATTAGATACATTCCTTGAATTTCACTTCCATAATTGGGTATGTTTGAACACAATCCAGACAACAACAAAAGCTCGAACGAAGTATACACAAAAGTGCCTAGAAGTATCTAATATTCGTGGCTGGACCAACACTAATATAGTGTTCGTTGTGGATATTATTTTAACAAATAATTGACAAATTTGACATAAACACGACATGAAGACATGACCAACAGACAACCGAATAAGTATCTACTTTTTTACTAGCAACTTTTCCATTTTTTCGAAATAAGTAATACAGTGTTGCATACACTGCTTCTGAAGTTGAGAAAGCTGGCAACATAGTTTGCGGGTCTGCGCGGCGTGGCCTGTCACTCACTGTCAGCTGATTTTACAAGAAATTTGCCAGAATTAACTTGTGTAGTGTGGGTAGTGCTATCGTCGCCAGATTGCTACGACGAGGCAGTGTGTCTCTGGGTGGAAACAGACAGCCCGAAGTGCTGGCGACAGCTTTTTTATAAATTTCTTTGTTGTGAAAAAAGGAAACATTTGTCTAAAAGTTCGAAGTGAAGAATCGTTCCTTTACAATTTCAAGCCTCAAGATGCCTAGAACCGTCGAGGGAAGCTAGAACCTGGCTGTAAGTCAAATCGTAATAATAACTTAAAGTAGATAAGTTTTCTTTGCTTGACGGAAAGCGGTCAACTTGTATTCGTTTTGGGCTTTCCAAAGGACGAAAATTTAAGAATAAAATTATTACGGGCCAATTGCATAGACAAACTAAAGTACCCTTTAAAATTAAAGGAGCTTTCTAACAATCCAACCATTGTTTAGTATTGTTGCAAAAATTTCTTTACCTAATCTTAAAGTCAAAAGATAATTTAGTTGAATGTATTATGAAATTGACCCTAAACTGCCATTTCAATCAGAAGAGATTACTCTTCTTCACAACATTCAGTTCGGTATTCGCTTGTTGTTTTTATTTTTATGAAAATTTTGCCATAAGGGAAGATAGGTAATCTGATGGCGCACTTTGCGAAAAATTCTCACAAAAATTCGACTTACAACAAAATGTAGTCCCCTCTATTTGCCCAAATTTACCATATTATTTGTAGAAAATGTATCTATCCACACCAGGAATCGTACTTATTATAAATACTTATAATTCTGTGTGTATTTTGTTACTTGTTACTGCTTTTATTGTCTGTTAAACAAACGTACCTATACTTACTTAGGTACCCAATTATTGAAACAAAGTTCACAAATGTATCTAATTATAATTAAAAACAGGGTTGAACATTTATTAGAAAAGATAAACTAAGCCAAAGTGCAGACTGCTCTATACTGGATAGACCCGTTGAACCGTCCCGCTGCGGCGTTGCCACATGTTTGCACAGGGCTTGTAAGCTTGAGAAGGTTGTGGCTAGGCGCTAGTAGACATGGCAGACTTAATTATTTTCAAAAACTACGAAAAAACGAAAGGGTACAAAACGGCTTATTACCAAAAAAGAAGCATTTTGCCACGGTAAATAATAAAAATCTGTATTTCTGTGTAAAGAAAATGCATGGTGTGGGATTTGAACCTATGATGAAATAAATGAAGCTTTCAATAATTATTAGTTTTTAATTAATTTCTGGTAATTTCTGAGAGGGTGCCCCTTTAGAATATTATTTCGGAGATTTTTCCCTTTCGATTGGTCCATAAAATAAATCATACCCAGGGAACCAGGGAATTAAACTAGAGAATAAGTTACTAGGTACTACATTCACTAGAGTTGCAAATCCAACACAAATTTCAATTATTATTGTCGACCGGTTTGTTTGTAATGCCATGCCGGGTCGAGCGTCTGCACCGTAAAAGAAGTAGGCGTAAATCACTGAAAACAAATGCATTCATTGTATTCGCCGCGCCCTTGAACTTGGACGTCCGTGCGGTCCGCGACCGGCGGACAATTTATATTTTACTGCTTCATTCGCACCGAGTGCAACCGGCCGCCTTCGATTTTGTGGCGGCATCAGCGTCTCGAATCGGGCAACCCGATATCCCCCGTTTAAATTGGCCGCAATTCCGCCAGTAAGTCTCCGGCGTCACGTCCCAAAAAGTAATAAATGTTGGCGGAGCTACGCGCCACGTTCTTCCAGAACAGGGGGGATATTAGGTACTTAGTTATACTTACATTTGCTCTCGCAGTAAGATTGCAGAGAGAGAGGATAAAAAGGAACCACGTCTTACTCTACGCTAGGAAGAATATTAAAAAACGCAGCTTCTTTAAAATAACATTTAAAATATTTGTTTAACTAAGTACCTACGTACAATGTAATTGAATTACAATTACAATTCCTTGTATTTGGAATTGGAATTGATGTAAACAATTACTTTTTCAATTACTTCTTGTTTGCTTTATTTTCTATTAAATTTGTAGACACCAAAATAAGGTAGGTACTTACCTAGATACTTAAAAAACCATAACTGATAACTTAACTATATTAAGCATTATTTGTTCTGCGATGCAAAAAGTTCTAGTCTTTGTGTCTTTGTAGATGGCAAATATTCAAATTAAAATAAATAAAATGTACAGTATTTTAATGAACAAAACGAATTATATTCAGTATGGGGATCTCGGAAACTAGCAGAGCTAGAACAAAGGTTAAATGGGGAAAGAATTACAGTTTTGAATGCTCAATCTAATTCCCCTTTTGGATTTTTAAAAAAGTTCATGGCTCACTAGATGTTTTGTGATTTTTTGCTATTTTATCAGATCTCTGTAACTCCGTTATTTCTGATTATACAGAAAAACTGTAGAGACAAAAGTTGTAGATAATTTTGGGCTTAATAAGATAATCTAATCCAATTTTTTATGTTGCTTGTGATTTTTGAGATATGACATAAATTTGTGTTTTTTTTTAATGTAAATCATAGCTGGCTGTGGCCTTATAAAATCGGCCATTTTTTGAGCTTTCCAAAGATATATTACTCGGCATAGTTATTATAAAAAATAAAAGAGCTATGGTTAAATTTCTGATTTTTTTTAAATTTTCACATAGTCAGCCATGGAATATTTTCATAATTACGTTCAATTTTATAATTAGACATACTTCAAACTTTCTAATATTTTGTTTTTAGCTGAACGTAATTATGAAAATATTCCATGGCTGACTATGAGAAAATTTTAAAAAATCATAAAATTAGCCATAGCTCTTTTATTTTTTATAATAACTATGCCGAGTATTATATCTTTGGAAAGCTCAAAAATGGCCGATTTTATAAGGCCACAGCCAACTATGATTTACATTTAAAAAAACACAAGTTTATGTCATATCTCAAAAATCACAAACAACATAAAAAAAATTGGATCAGATTATCTTATTAGGCCCAAAATTATTTACAATTTTTTCTCTATAGTTTTTTTTTATAATCAGAAATAACGGAGCTACAGAGATCTGATGAAATAGCAAAAAATCACTCTTTTCAAAATATCTAGTGAGCCATGAACTTTTTTAAAAATCCAAAAGGGGCATTAGATTGAACACTCAAAACTGCAATTCTTTCCCCATTTAACCTTTGTTCTAGCTCTGCTAGTTTCCGAGATCCCCATAGTGGGCATCACCCTGTATAGTAATACCTATCAATGGCCTCACAGAGTCACAGCTTAGTTTCTATGAAAATAAAACTGAAAATAAACTGCTACATGAAAAGAGAAATAAAATAAATATTTTAAAATGTATACAAAAAAATCTTAAAGCCGTGCCATATGGGCTTTACAAGACATATAAGAAAAATAAAAAAAACACTCCTCATTGTTAAGAGCCGTCGCCGGCCGGCACCGCAAGAGGAGATTGTGTAAGTAATTGTAATTGAAAAAGTAATTGTAATTGGACAAGTAATTGTAATTGGAAAAGTAATTGTAATTGAAACAGTAATAATTGCATTAAAGGAATTTTAAAAAGGAATTGCAATTCTCAGAAGTAATTGAATTTAAATTACAAGTACAATTCCTTTTCGAAAAGTACTTGATATTAAATAACAATTACTGTCTCTATTTCAAAAGTAATTCCAACTAAGTACAATTCCATGAAAAGGAATTAATTGACAGTTCAATTACTTTCGCCTAATTACTTGCCCAGCTCTGGTACCTAACTAACTGATTAAATAAATGACTATCTGGAGCTTGATCTGGAGTTTTATCAGCGTCCAGAGATATACTAATATAAGTCCGGGCACTCGGCCTCGTGTAAACAAACGTTTCCCTCTTGCCCTCTCCCGCTTCCCTCCTCATCGAGCCGATCGATATCTTATAATACAAGAAAATAAGCTGTACACAGTGTAGCTGAGAGCGGTTCGTTCGCATTCTACCGGGTGCGCGCAAAATATTACCGCAAAATATTACCGACCGACCGAGACTGTGTTGTAGTGATGCCTAGTAATGCTTTTTACTGCAGTGCGGATGGCTGTAAAACCAGTTCAAAAGACCATATAACCTTTTTTTCGTTTCCTAAAGACCCTGAAAGGTAAGATTGAATTTGAGGTACCTACCTACAAAAATTAAGACATTTTTATGTGACATTTGAATACGTAGGTATTAATTGAAGAATAATATAGTTATAATATTAAAATATTGAAAATTTAAAGGTGCCAGCAATGGAAGAATGCCTTAGGGTTCATCGGAGAACATAAATTTGCGAATATTTCACCTGAAGAGGCATATAAACCTATAAGAATTTGCAAGGCACATTTTGATGATCAGTCATTCACTTCGTCCGGAAAACGTTTAGTAAAAACTGCTGTCCCCTCGGCAGAAGCTTATGGTAAGACGCATGCTTGTGTAGGTACGTATGCGTAATATTTTGTTCTGTATTATTAATTTAAATATCAAAATATTTACTACAGGATGAAAAAGTAGATATGATAGTTTAAATCTTTGTCGTTAAATATTTATTTGTTATGTATCCTTTTGTCTGCTCTATGTTTTGTTAGGTTTTATTAAAAATGAAGGTAAAATATAAAAAATTGCATTTTTATTCATGTTCCAACCAAAGTCTACAGATATACCTACTAATTATGTAGATTCTGGTAATAGCTACCTTGTATTTTAATTTAATTGTACCTACCAAAAACTAACGGTACACTTACCTACACAAATAATGTTGTATCTACTAAAGTCTACAAATAGGTATAGGTATACTAATATTTGTAGACTTTGGTAAATAATGGAAAGTCAATATGAACCTGCCCCCGTATAACTAGCTTGACGGCGATTTCGTTTAGTCGCCCTCGTAAATGCGAAGCGTGCGAGGTGACGCTGATTTACGACCGGTCGCAAAAATTTGTCGGCTTTTCCGAGAGATCAAAGGAGACTTTGGTTTTATAGCCAGTCTACTATCATAGCCGAACGACCTACCTAAACACTGCTATTTTTAATCGTTCGGCTACGATAATAGAGACTCCAGTGGTCAGAAGTTTGTAACGCCCATTAAATCTATCCGAAATTATTTTTCATCCACAAAATTTTTGAAAAATTATTTTTTCTCTTAAAAAGTTACATTATTGTCCCACCTCTCCCAATCCAGGAACTAGGAACTCTAATTTGATTTTTATTTGGTCCCATTTAACGGAAGCAGATTTTTTTTATTTTCGTTTGCCCACAATTGGCCTGGGACATCGACTTTGAGTATCCTATATATATCATATACCTACGTACCTATAATATCTATCAAAAGAACGCCAAAGTCGCCAACGTATCGTGTGGTTTGTCTCACATTTCTGTTAATAATCAATGGCAAATCGAATTAAACTCAACCCAGATCCAAAGATAACGCACTTCGAGGAAATTTTTTTAATTGACAGCTGTATTAATGGACTCTTAAGAACTTAATTAGGCGAGATGAAATGGGCCGCCTTCCAGCGCCCGTGTTTTTTTTTTTATTGTGTGGGCCTTGAGAACGCGCCAAGGCAATTGTCGATATTATTGAGACGCTAAAGGAAAACAGATCGAATAACATGACATAACTGGATTAGGATATTAACGATTGATTAATAACGGTTCATTAGATTAATCGATGGGTAAAATACTGCGCACAAAGCGGAAAGGAATTTTTTTAAAAATTTTGTGGTGTCTATTTGAAAAATTTTACCAGACAGTCGAATTTCTCCTGCGAGCGGTTTGTTTGAAAATACCAAGAATTATTAATAGTCTTGGCGAATCGTGGAATGCACCGAAACGGCGCGAATACAGACCTTGAACGTTTTTATAGCAATGAAAAACGAAGCAAAAGGGGCGAGATATACAGGGTTAACTATCACTTAGTACAAAAATTTTTATGGCAGATAAAGAAAAATTAGACTTGCTAAAATAAATTTTCAAAAATTTTCTAACATTTGTCTTAAGCCTAAAAAAATTTTTTTTCAAATTGTATTAAACCCCTCAAAAAACGCCGCCTATGGACGCCCGCGCGACATGTCTAAAAATTTCGCATATGTCAATAGCGCGGCGTTGCCACGTCTATCAATTTATCCGAGGATTCACCACAAAATTTCGATTTCCTTTTAAAAACGATTACTTTCTGAGGAACATGTAGAATGCCTATGAAACACCTACCTTACTGACATTTCCAGGATTGTTTGCACCATTTTCTGTTTTCTTGCTTTTTTACATTAAAAGTCACACAACACAACATTCACATTTTTTAAATCTGTTGGGGATCTCTTGGTTTCCCTCTGCTATTCCTTTTGTTTGAAGCGAGGTACTCAGCCTGACGACCACGACGAGGTAGATCCCCTCCGCCAGGAAAACCCCGAAGGGTAACCGAAAAATCACAACTGCACTAGCACACATTGCACAAATGCACATGCAAAGCACTACAGTAGCTGTTCAAAGAGGCCGCCGTTAACTTCGATGCACAAATTCACTCGGTTAACTAAAGAAGTCCGGATACGTGCAAAAAGTCCATGATTATTCCGGATTTGGACAGCTGCACCTTCAATTCGTTCACGTAACTGCTGCTCGTTGTCGATTTCCTGCTCGTACACAATCGCCTTCATGAATCCCCAAATACAAAAATCCATTGGATTCAAGTCTGGTGATCGCGGCGGCCATGCAATGGGCCCTCCTCTTCCGATCCAACGGTTGGGGCATTGGTCGTCTAAAAGTGCACGAACAGGTCTCGCAAAATGGGCTGGTGCACCATCGTGCATAAACCACATGTCATGCAGTACTTGTAGTGGCAAATTATCAAACAAAACATTTGTCAGAAAATACAAGTATCGTTCAGCGTTTAAATTTTCCGGTAGAATGTATGGTCCAATTAATCGATCTCCATAAACTCCAGCCCAAACATTGATGAAAAACCGACGTTGGAAATTAAACCGCCGAACAGCATGTGGGTTCTCATCGGACCAAATATGGCTGTTGTGTCTAAAAAAAAAAACAAAAATTAGAAATATTCACAATTTTGGCGAAGGCGTTAGGATTGACATAGCCAATTTTATAATAAATAAAAAAGATAATATGGAGGAGAGAAAGCTATAAGTAAGTAAAAATTTACATACGTGTTTAAAACCCCAGCACGTGTGAAGCAGCATTCGTCTGTCCAAAGAATGTTGAAAACAAAGTTTGGGTCTTGGGCGATTCGATCACGTAGCCAAGTGCAGTAGGTCATTCTCACCGGAAAATCATTTGCTTCTAATGCTTGGACCTTTTGTATGTGATAAGGGTGAAGGCCGTTTTCCCTTAGAATCCTCCATGCCTGTAAATAATTGTATTGTTACATTTTAAATTTTATGTAGGTATTAGGTGCAAGCAAAGACAATCCCATCACATGGGATAGTCTTTGGTAGAAGTCAGTTTTATTGGTTTTATTTTACTTGCCTTGTTCTGAGATATTCCCAATCTCCTTGCAATAGCTGTAGTGCTTATGGAAGGTTGCTCTTCCACCAAATCAAGCACTGACTCAACATCGTCCATGTTCATTTGCCCTCCAGGCCCACCCCTTCGAGCTTGCAAAACACCAGTGTTTCGCATACGTTGTACAATGTTCACGAAAGTACGTGGGTTAGGCATATTTGCCCTGTTAGGAAAACGAATACGGTATTCTGCTGCAGCTCGATGTGCACTTTCATCGCATCTCCCGTACATTATAACCATGTCCGTTAACTCGGCGTTCGAATACTCCGGCATTTTCACAAAGACGCTGAACGATTTGCCGCGAAAATCAAGACAAAACTGGGAAATAACGCCATGTTACATTCGCAAATGCCCTCCGTCGGCTACTAGCCAAACTTGAAAAGGTTTGTTCCAACAGGGCCAATAACCGTGCTCAAGCACGTTCAGCGCATGCGCACTACCCCGCTGGCTGTTCCAACTGAATTATGTACCTACCGACACGGGACGATACACGCACTGTTCCAGCCGATTTATGGATCATTTGTGTATCGTCCTTGTACGATAAAAACGGTGCCTGGTCTAAAGCAATAACCGCGTGTACTGACATGCGCAATGTAGTCATGTGACAGAGATAAACAATAACCTCATATTTTTGTTTTTACGTAGATGGTTTTAAATCGATGGCTGGGATCGTGTTTTTTATTTCTTGTTGGTTTTTGGCTTGTTGGGTAGGGCGGGGAATCGTTGAACAATAATTTTTTAGAGTGAAGAGTGAGGTTAGCCCACCGAACATTCGGTTAGCCACATATTAAACACGCAGGTTAGGTGCGGTCGCAAAACGTGATTTGGTCGATTTGATTCACAATCCGTTCCATCTGAAATTTTCTTTGGGATCGCACATGAACGGTGCAAAACTAGCGCATGCGTTCTTTAAGGGTTATCATCTAGTTCATGTACAGTTCTGTGACGGTACGTAAATTCGAGTTGGAACAAATGATCCCAAAGAAAATTTCAGATGGAACGGAAAAATTGTTCAACGATTCCCCGCCCTACCCAACAAGCCAAAAACCAACAAGAAATAAAAAACACGATCCCAGCCATCGATTTAAACCTATCTACGTAAAAACAAAAATATGATGTTAATGTTTATCTCTGTCACACGACCATACACTGCGCATGTCAGTACACGCGGTTATTGCTTTAGACCAGGCACCGTTTTTATCGTACAAGGACGATACACAAATGATCCATAAATCGGCTGGAACAGTGCGTGTATCGTCCCGTGTCGGTAGGTACATAATTCAGTTGGAACAGCCAGTGGGGTAGTGCGCATGCGCTGAACGTGCTTGAGCACGGTTATTGGCCCTGTTGGAACAAACCTTGTATGTACAGTTAGTTGCCTAGCTAGGAAGTTATGAAATGACGAACGGGGCAACGCGGAGCAGTCGAAAAAACGTTTCATAGACTCGACCGGGCCGATACGTCGCTTAATTCATACCGCCGAGGCTTCAGAACAATAAATCCTTTATCTATGCTTCAGAAGAGGTTAGATGGTGGACAAGAATTCATCAGAGGAGCTCCGGGGGTATTAAGGGAGACGGCTTGTGGTGTCGCGGTAATGAGCTTTCCGCGAGAGTAGGAACCGGTCCGGATACGAGCTAAGGTAAGGGGAATCTAATAGCGCTGCATCTGTACAGATTCAAATCGATTGTTATTTATGTATTTTTTAAATTTGTTTGAGTAAAAAGGTATTTTCACCGTTCCTAAATCAACGGCAACACCGCGGAAAATCACTTCAGCTGTCAGTACCTTCAGAAGCCAAATTGGATGACGTCATTAAAGGCGGGGATTTACAGGGAAAATAGGGGTCTTTACCCGTTTTTTTAAAGATCGTAAAAAAAATCTAAAAATATTTTTCTATGTTTTCTTAAGCCACCCTGCGCACGTGGTAAAAATTTTTGTACTAAGTCATAGTTAACCCTGTATTCGGGCGTAATTCGACGGATTCGCGGACAAATACGTGGGATTTTTCGCCATATGGAACAGTGTCGATTTATTTATGAGACGGGAATAATAATGTGTCTCAGTACGATGTTGTTTGACAGAAAATTTACTACAACTTTTCTTTGTGGAGGGAGCAAAAGCATGAAAATGTATACGTTTGTAGTCAACCAACATAATATAATATAATGGAAATTTGCCGAAGTAAACAAACATTATGCCCGTGTGTACAACGTAACATTTGAGATTACCTTTAGTACTCATTAGTTTTATAACAGCTTTTTAATAGGAATAAAGGCAACTAAAGGTTTCTAAAGTTTTATAAGCGTCTTCTATAGATAACCGCAGTTACTGATAGGTTTATAATAAGGTCACGATCCAGTGTTTGTAACCTTTTTATTAAAACCTCGAGTTCCTGTTACCAAAAGTTTTATAACCGAGATAGGTATATAATTGTCTTGGAAACTACTTTATAAAAACTGTAGGGCTAGGTTTTATAGAGGTAACTCTAAACCTAATCATTTTTCTTCCTTCTGGAAATTAAAAGAGCTATAGTTATATAATGGTCTTCTCCAATCTCCAAATCAATTAAAACAACCTCAAGTAGTTATTTATAGCTTATGAATAGTCTAACTATAGTCTTGTTATACATATACATTACATACAGGAATTCCAACGAAAACTTGACCCCCCCAAAAATTCGTTGGCAGGCATTTGTGTAGAAATTACTATGCGTACAGTGGATTGTCAACTTTCCGTTTTTAACCAATAATTCTGTTAAATCTCAACAGAATTCTAAAAACGATACATCGTTTTTAGAATTCTGTGAATAAAATTAATAACAATTATTCAACGCCTGTGTTGTGTTTTTATTTACTTATTGTTATTTTGTTTTACCGTATAATTTTTTGAAGTTCTGTTATTTTATTTTATGTCCTTATTATAAGAGGCTAGGACTACGTTTTTTGCTTGTAACTACCAAATCGTTAGTTTCAGCCTGCTATTGAAAGTGTAAACGTGTTTCTGAAATGGTTTATTCTATCATGGAAAGATTAGAAATTGTTGCAATTCGTGCTGTAGCTTTGGCGCAATCATGATTTCGATAACAAATTGCAACAATTTCTACCCTTTCCGCGATAGAATAAACAAACCATTTCGAAAATACGTTTCCACTTTCAATAACAGGCTGAAAGTAACGATTTCGTGGTTAGAAGCAAAAAACGGGAACTTTTTTTGTGACAGTGACTTTTTGTTAGGTACATATTTTAAAAATATGCAGTGACCGGCAGAAAGTTGGACACAAATGGAAAACTTTTTATTATTAATTTCTCAGAAAATTTTATTCTTGATAAAAGTTGGCGCCTCATTTCAAACTCAAAACGCACATATCAAAATTTAAATATCTCTTTTTGGATACGAGTTAGATTAAAAAATAATAATAATAATAATAATAACAAGGCTTTATTTAGCAATTTGCTACAATATTACATCAATATTTTGAATACATATTATACCCTCCATTATATTATAATAGCGTCATTAATAATTAAAAGATACTTTTGCTTCAATGTATATTTTTAATTTTGATTTAAATATTGATAATTTTTTTATAGTTTTTAAATCTGTTGGAAGTTCATTAAACATTTTTAAGCCTTTATAACATAACTGATTCTGTCCAAATGTTGTCCGAAAATTAATTAGATTAAAATCATTTGTGCATCTGACATTATAATTGTGAAGTTCATTATTATATTTAATAAAGTTGTTATAGGAAATACTTGGAATCAATTTATTCTTTAATTTAAAAACAAAAACTAATGTATTTTCGACTATTTTCTGGTACACACTAAAACAATTTAATTTCTCATGCATCCTGAAAACATTTGTATATTTATCACAATTTAAAATTACTCTCAAAACTCTATTTTGTAACTTCTGTAACACATCAATTTGAGACTTATTTAACAAAAATAACACAGTGGAGCAATATGTAAAATGTGGGTATATAATTGATTTGAAAATGTTTAACTTAACGACTTTTGTGTCAAATCACTTGATATTCTTGAAAAGTATCCAATTTTTTTTGAAATTTTAGCTGAAAGATATTCAATATATTTGCAAAAATTTAATTTGGAATCTAAAAATAATCCCAGGTATTTTATGTACTCTACTTCTCCAATTTCACTTATATCCAAAGAAAGATTAAAATCATTTTTTTCATCGAGGGACAAAATAACTCGAGAGTAAAGTACCCTTATTTTTTAAAATACGGTAAAAAGTTGCTTACAAAAGTTGTTTGGAATCAAAGGTGAATGTCAGATGTAAAGTCACAGCCACCTAGTCAAAGAAAAAAGAAATTTAACTTTTATATTTTTTTCGACCACCCTGTGTATTACAAAAAACAAAATACCGCAAGCGCAACTTATCATCGGATAACACATGAATTTGCTACTAAACTTTAATTTTGTTCAATTAGCAGCTAGAAATTTAAATCAATCGATATCAGAGTTTAAAAATATTACATTTCTGTGTCCAACTTTCTGCCGGTCCCTGTATAAGGTTTGAATTCGTATTAACTTTTTTTGTTTTGCTTCTGCTTTTTCATTTGTAACTTTGTTGTAAACTGATCGACACGTCAATAAAAAAACTAGGTAATTTGGTCGTATACGATAAAACAAAATAACAATAAGTAAATAAAAACACAACACAGGCGTTGAATAATTGTTATTAATTTTATTCACGGTCACTTATATTTTCTTCCCTATTTCGCCTTTATTACTGGTATCTTTGTCTGAATTTTCATTTCTTTCTGTAATTTGCCCATACGCTCATCGGTACAACTGATAAACTAAAGAAGTATTTTGCCGGGTTGTTGTGTACAATTTTAAATGACATTTTGCTCGTAAAACACACACAGTGCCTAATCACAATTATTAATAATGTTTCTGATGCAGGTAGTAAAACTAAATTAGAGGTTATGTCTTATATATTCGTTTTTACAGAATGTGCGCGTGCGCATACTACTCTGGGTTCTATAAGGGTTACTTGTATTATCAATAGTTGCAAAATTTACTTTTAGTTTTATTACAGGTGTCACTAAAATTGATGATTAGAGTTACCTAAAGTTACTACTATGTAACTTTCAGCAACTTTGTTCCATCGTAGTTCGTAGTAAAAATGTCTCTGTCGTGTTTTCGTCGGCACATAAAAAACTGGCTGCTTGCTTGCCGGTTAGAAATATTTGTTTGTTGTTTGTTTTCGATTATTTTCGTTGTAATCTTTATATATATGTTTTTTTTTCGATTTTGGGTTTGTGAATTGGGAGCCACTATGTTGTGGAACATTTCAAATAAGATTGATTTAAATTTTTTTTTGTTCGTTTGTTATATTTACTATTTAAATTCTTACTAGAACAACTTAGCAATGACTTGAATGGTTAAGTGTAAGAGTAGCTGTGGCTAAACTTCGCCGTTTCAGTCCCACTCTTGCTGTACATGCAATGTAAATGTATGTGTGTATTGAATAAAGTCGTTATTATTATTATTATCTCGACTTAGCCAAAAGGCATTCGCACTCCCTCTACGGGGAACATTCACTCAGATCCCGGGCATCCCGGATACCAAAAGGATCTGGCTCGGACGAGACCCTTGCCATGTTATCGGGCCCTAGGTGACATTGATGTTCTTGGACGATCCTGCATTCCCCATGAATTTCCTGACGGTTCGGGCTGTCGCAAGTAGTACCGCTTTCTGCATGGACCTGTAAAGACTATCAGTTAGATTCAGCTCCTTGATGTTTCTCAGCAAACTTTTTGGTATAACACCAGTTGTTGACATGATGATTGGAATCGTCTGGACGTTCTCCATTTCCCATTGCCTTCTAATTCGTTCTTCTAAGTCTCTGTACTTCGCGATCTTCTCGACTTGCTTCACACGCAGGTTGTTGTTGTTCGGGATGGCCACATCAATCAGAGTTGTCTTCCTAGAAATTTTATCAACTATTATAAGGTCCGGTCTGTTATGGGCAACTCGTTGATCAGTCAGAACTGTACGATCCCAGTACATCTTGTAGTTGCTGTTCTCAAGAACAGGCTCAGGTGTGTAGTTGTAATATGGGACCCTTTCTGTCTGCACAAGCAGCAGCTTTTCCGCCAGTTCCCGGTGCAAGATCTTGGCAACCGAATCGTGTCGTTCCTTATATTCCGTTGATGCGAACATCTGACATCCTCCTGTTATGTGCTGGATTGTTTCTGAAGTTGGGCACCCGTATCTGCATCTGTCATCCACTACCGATGCATCTCCTACAATGAATTTTAGGTAGTTGCGAGTTGGTATAACCTGATCTTGTATGGCCAGTAGGAAGCCTTCCGTCTCGGGGAACATTCGTCCCGAGGTCAGCCAATAGTTCGACGCTAACTTGTCGACATGTTCCTGGTTAACCTCATTAGGATGTCTCCCGTGCAGCGGCTTCCCCAACCACCTCTGTAGTTTATCGTTGTCGGTTCGGTGGTGATTTTGACGCTCGTGTTCCGTCAGACGTAGCG
Organism: Pseudeuparius sepicola; assembly: GCA_963920635.1. Taxonomy (NCBI): domain Eukaryota; kingdom Metazoa; phylum Arthropoda; class Insecta; order Coleoptera; family Anthribidae; genus Pseudeuparius; species Pseudeuparius sepicola. Next base: position 8,828,396 of record OY987299.1, read on the forward strand.
GTGTTGAGACGTCTGCTCCGCATATAGCCCTATGTAGTGTGGAGCTGTTGGCCTGCCTGTAGAAATAATTACGCAGATTTAATATTTGTTGGTCCAATTGCTTGCTGAGATCTGCCAATCCTCTTCCTCCTAGTTGACGTGGCAGAGTTGTTCTTTCTACGGCGCTACGGGGATGATGTTTATGAGCTTTTGTCAGTAGTGTCCTAACTTTTCGTTGCAGGTTGTTGATGTCCGTGTTGGTCCAATTCACTATTCCGAACGAATAGCTGAGTACAGAGCACGCATACGTGTTCAGGGCCTTAAACAAATTCCTGCTGTTAAGATCAGTTCGCACTACTTGTCTTACTCTCTTGATGAATTCATTCGTTAAATCAGTCTTCATTGTTCGATGGTCTATCCTTTGAGCTTGTTTCATCCCGAGATACTTGTATGTATCTCCCTTGCTCATTGCTTCGATCTCCTGGCCGTCCTGCATCTCGTGTGCGCTTTGTTCGAGCTTTCCCCGGATGATATTAAGGGTGCGGCACTTGTCCAGTCCAAACAGCATTCCGATGTCCCTGGAGAACTCCTCTACAATTTTAAGCATTTGCGTTAGTTGGTTTTTGGTTGCGGCGATCAGTTTTAAATCATCCATATATAATAGGTGATTCAACTTGATCGCTTCTGCGTTGTTGCTTTTGATAGCGAAGCCATATTTTGTAGAGTTCAACCGATGTGATAGAGGGTTCATCGCCATGCAGAACCACAGTGGACTGAGTGAATCTCCTTGGAAAATCCCTCTTCGGATGTTGATTGTGTCGGTCTCGATGTTACTGTCTGCGGTTCTGAGTTGTATCTTAGTGCGCCAGGTTGTCATAACGTGTTCTAAAAAGGAAACTGTATGATGATCTATTTTATACAGCTTTAAGATACCTGTGAGCCAGTCGTGAGGTACGGAATCAAATGCTTTTTTGTAGTCCACATAAGCCATGTGGAGGTTTCGTTGCTTGGAATGAGCCTGGTTGCAGATGACAGAGTCTATGATGAGTTGCTCTTTGCATCCCATTGCGCCCTTCGAGCAGCCCTTCTGCTGCATTGCAATGATGTTGTTCCGCTCGCAGTGAGCATATATTCGCTGCGTAAGGCAAGATGTGATTATCTTGTAAAGCGTAGGCAAGCAGGTTATTGGGCGGTACTTGGCAGGGTTATCCGTATTCCGCTGGTCTTTTGGTAACATTATTATTATTATCTCGACTTAGCCAATAGGCATTCGCACTCCCTCTACGGGGAACATTCACTCAGATCCCGGGCATCCCGGATACCAAAAGGATCTGGCTCGGACGAGACCCTTGCCATGTAATCGGGCCTTAGGTGACATTGATGTTGTTGGACGATCCTGCATTCCCCATGAATTTCCTGACGGTTCGGGCTGTCGCAAGTAGTACCGCTTTCTGCATGGACCTGTAAAGACTATCAGTTAGATTCAGCTCCTTGATGTTTCTCAGCAAACTTTTTGGTATAACACCAGTTGTTGACATGATGATTGGAATCGTCTGGACGTTCTCCATTTCCCATTGCCTTCTAATTCGTTCTTCTAAGTCTCTGTACTTCGCGATCTTCTCGACTTGCTTCACACGCAGGTTGTTGTTGTTCGGGATGGCCACATCAATCAGAGTTGTCTTCCTAGAAATTTTATCAACTATTATAAGGTCCGGTCTGTTATGGGCAACTCGTTGATCAGTCAGAACTGTACGATCCCAGTACATCTTGTAGTTTCTGTTCTCAAGAACAGGCTCAGGTGTGTAGTTGTAATATGGGACCCTCTCTGTCTGCACAAGCAGCAGCTTTTCCGCCAGTTCCTGGTGCAAGATCTTGGCAACCGAATCGTGTCGTTCCTTATATTCCGTTGATGCAAACATCTGACATCCTCCTGTTATGTGCTGGATTGTTTCTGAAGTTGGGCACCCGTATCTGCATCTGTCATCCACTACCGATGCATCTCCTACAATGAATTTTAGGTAGTTGCGAGTTGGTATAACCTGATCTTGTATGGCCAGTAAGAAGCCTTCTGTCTCTGGGAACATCCGTCCCGAGGTCAGCCAATAGTACGACGCTAACTTGTCGACATGTTCCTGGTTAACCTCATTAGGATGCCTCCCGTGCAGCGGCTTCTCTAACCACCTCTGTAGTTTATCGTTGTCAGTTCGGTGGTGATTGTGATACTCGTGTTCCGTCAGACGTAGCTGTGTTGAGACGTCTGCTCCGCATATAGCTTTATGTAGTGTGGAGCTGTTGGCCTGTCTGTGGAAATAATTACGCAGATTTAGTATTTGTTGGTCCAATTGCTTGCTGAGGTCTGCCAATCCTCTTCCTCCTTGTTGACGTGGCAGGGTTGTTCTTTCTACGGCGCTACGGGGATGATGTTTATGAGCTTTTGTCAGTAGTGTCCTAACTTTTCGTTGCAAGTTGTTGATGTCCGTGTTGGTCCAATTCACTATTCCGAAGGAATAGCTTAGTACAGAGCACGCATACGTGTTTAGGGCCTTAAACAAATTCCTGCTGTTAAGATCAGTTCGCACTACTTGTCTTACTCTCTTGATGAATTCATTAGTTAAATCGGTCTTCATTGTTCGATGATCTATCCTTTGAGCTTGCTTCATCCCGAGGTACTTGTATGTATCTCCCACGCTCATTGCTTCGATCTCCTGTCCGTCCTGCATCTCGTGTGCGCCTTGTTCGAGCTTTCCCCGGACGATATTAAGGGTGCGGCACTTGTCCAGTCCAAACTGCATTCCGATGTCCCTGGAGAACTCCTCTACAATTTTAAGCATTTGCGTTAGTTGGTTCTTGGTTGCGGCCATCAGTTTTAAATCATCCATATATAACAGGTGATTCAACCTGAACGCTTCTGATCTGTTGCTTTTGATAGCGAAGCCATATTTCGTAGAGTTCAACCGGTGTGATAGAGGGTTCATCGCCATGCAGAACCACAGTGAACTGAGTGAATCTCCTTGGAAAATCCCTCTTCGGATGTTGATTGTGTCGGTCTCGATGTTACTGCTTGCGGTTCTGAGTTGTATCTTAGTGCGCCAGGTTGTCATAACGTGTTCTAAAAAGGAAACTGTATGATGATCTATTTTGTACAGCTTTAAGATACCTGTGAGCCAGTCGTGAGGTACGGAATCAAATGCTTTTTTGTAGTCCACATAAGCCATGTAGAGGTTTCGTTGCCTGGAATGAGCCTGGTTGCAGATGACAGAGTCTATGATGAGTTGCTCTTTGCATCCCATTGCGCCCTTCGAGCAGCCCTTCTGCTGCATTGCAATGATGTTGTTCCGCTCGCAGTGAGCATATATTCGCTGCGTAAGGCAAGATGTGATTATCTTGTACAGCGTAGGCAAGCAGGTTATTGGGCGGTACTTGGCAGGATTATCCGTATTCCGCTGGTCTTTTGGTAACAAGTAGGTTGCACCCTGTGTAAGAAACAATGGCATTTTCAGAGGATCGAGCAAGACTTCATTAATTAAGGCAGTTATTTGTTCATGCGTGCACCACAACTTCTTAATCCAGTAATTTTGGAGATGATCTGGACCTGGTGCCTTCCAGTTGTGGGAATTCTTTATGACATTGGAGACCTCATCGGTTGTGAATTGCTCATGTTGCATCTGGCTATAGTTCCGGCCCATCTCGCGTTCTTCACTGATCCAGCTTGCACTGACATTGTATGGACCTGGTGTGGCAAGTTGATTTCTCCAGAAAGATTATTATTATTATTATTATTATTATTATTATTATATTTTTATAACAGTTGTGCGGTACATTATAAAACCTATGGTGAAATCTATTACCAAAGGTTAATGGCTGTCATTTTAAGCTTTTTACTGTTATAGGTTAGGTTTAAATTCATCAAAGTAAATTAACTACAAGGTTATTTTATGATATATTTCGTAGCTTTTCTCTTTATTATGTATCATACTTATAGTTGTTTAATGAAAATAAATCTAAATCGAAAATTACTAATTAAGGTGGCATAAACACACATATGGTATTATATACTACCAACCCAAGTAAGTTTTTTGTGTTTATTTTGAAAATCGTTATGCTTTTCATGAAACCAATGATCAACTCGAATACTGCATTATATTGTGCATATTTGGATAAAAAATCAGCCAAACTGATGTCTCGTTTGGAAAAACAATATACCTAAAGGTTCTAGTAATTTTATATTAGAGAAGAAGAAGAAAATGCATTTCAGGTATATTGTTTTCGCAAACGAGACATCAGATTTGGCTGATTTTTTGTCCAAATATGCGCAATATATTGTAGTATGTATGTGAGTTGAGCATTGGTTTTTTGAAAACCTAGTAATTTTAAAAACAAAAACCAAAAACACACTTGGGTTGGCACTATTTGTGATCATGCCCCCTTAAGTCACAAATTTGTTAACACATCATATTTGCAGAGCCCGTGAATTTTCTGGAGGTAGAATCCAATTTCAACCGATGCAGAAAAAGTTGCACGTGGTTTTACTGCTCTCCTGAGATCGAATCTTCGTTACTATGATCAAAAGAGCAAACATGGATGATTTAAAGAAACAAAACATGATATATGTCAACTTTGAGAAAAACGAACTGTGTAATTCGTTTCAAACGATAAAGATGAAACATTTTAATATCACAATGGAATAAAGAGAGACAAGTAATATGTTGTAAGACATGCGCAGTAGAAGTTCTATAAGGGTGTCCGAAACTTTTTGTTCATACTCCCTCTATCCTTGGTTATTTCTTTGAGATTGGGCCGTTTCTTGTGGCAAATATCAAAAATCTGTTCTTTGGTATAATGTATTATATGTATTATCAACATATTAGTAAATTAAGAAAATAAGTAGGAATGGTATGAAACATCCTGGGAGATTACCCCTGTAATTATAGAACGGTTGAATTTGCCCAGCATGAGACTAAAAGCCCTCAATTTGCGAACTGCGTTTAAAAACTACCCTGCAATGGCTCCAGAGTTTATCTAGCGGCCAACCGGAGATGAAAATTAAATTTTCGAACCGAGTCCTTGGCGAAATTTAATTTTATTCCGCGACTAAATTGTGAACACGAGAGCATCCAGATACGTATACCCGTTTAGACGCATTTCGAGACTTGAGTAAAACACATATTTACTTTACTTAATACTTAATTAATACTTAATTATTTATATAAGTGCATATAAATTACATATTATGTTGCTTCTCACCACCAGTCAACTGGTGCTTATTTTCTTTATTAACTATGGGCCTTTAAATCTTGTACCTTTTTTAGAAAAACAAAATTGTCGAAAGTTATTGTTTATTGTTAATTTTTATATAACAACAATTTTCATTTATTATTGATAACAACACTTATTAACCTTACTGATAGAGGAAGTAAAAATATTAAGTTGGTGCTTATAGGTACCAAATATTTGAGATACATTATTATGTCCTATCAAAGAGACACGCATTATATCTAACATCTGCATTAACAAGAATTTTGTTTGGGTGGGCCCTTATCATATACAATGTGTCCAATTTGGAATAGACACACCCCCGTATTTTTTTTTAATTTTTCTTCCGATTTTATCCGTTTTTTTTTTCTTCTAAAGATGTCACACAAAATTCTTTTTTTTTACTTTGGTGCAAAATGTCAGGTCTTAATCTCAATTTTGTTTAAGATGATACATTTTCTGTGCGTTTCCTGTTGTGGCACACCAGCCACCTTAACTCAGTATTCAGTATTTTGAGATGGTACAGAGAAAGGCATATTTGTATTAGATCTTTGCACACCAACAGTTTGAGTGGTCCTGTTGACAATTCAACTGTTTTGAGTGGATTCCATGGCACTCTTGACTTTAAAATTCCTATTTTGCTCAAATTTCACAACCCGCAAAATGGAACTCCCTGTATATCTTTTGTTCAAATTTGGTATTTGAGGGTTTTAGGGTGTCCTGATTGACGATGTTATGTCAGATTTTAATTAAAAAAATCGCTAAATAGTTTTAGTCGTTTTTTACTAGAAAATAATTCGTAGTAAGCCTTGAAAATTGAGATTGAGATCTGAAATTTTGCATTTTGCAGAAAATCCGGCTAGAATCGGATGAAAAATATAAGTTCTACGGGGGTGTAGTGTCTATTCCAAATGGGACACACTGTATATTTTCCTCTTTTTTCTCAAATTATTGAGACTACCGATTGAATTTCCATTTAAGAGTCCATAACCTTCTAATTTTCTAACATCCGATGCCCTTGGGATTGGAACCCCTCTAACCCCCCTCGGGACCGCCACTGTCACTAACTGACGCTAAGTATATCCATTAAACATTCAAATTAGGTTTTAATGTTCTAAGGTTGATCAAACCCGCAGCAACATACACTTCCCTGTAGATTAAAAACAAATATCGTAAACATTGTAAAATGTACTATACTAAAATCGAGCAACTCTTACGTTTGCGTAAACAAGAGCACGTGCGTTGAGATATTCGCCAGGGCCGCACTGAGGCACGACCTTTATTTAAAATTTTAGTTTTATAATTGTTTACATAAAAATATTTCGGAAAAAAATTATTGGATTAATTAAAATGGCTCAAAACATCGATAAAATTATTTGTGGCAGTGTCTAAATAGCTGAAAACAACAAGATAAAACCGTATAACTATACTTTTGCGATCGAGTACGTCCCTGTTGCCGAGTCGGGTGAAATTTTATAGCCTACCGACCAATCGCGGAACGTCATTGAACACGTGGTTTTATTTACGCCAGGCGTACGGATTGCTCGATTTTAGTATAGAGAGAAAAGTCCTTTGTTGTGATTGTTAAGTAACTCCTCTCTCTCTAAATATAAACCTACAGAAGAAAAGAAAAAACTAAAAGACAATCTTGGTGGGATATGGCCCAAGAGTCAGACACAATCCCTCCATGAATAGAAGGGTGGTGAAAAAAACACCGAATCTGGGTAAATGACCTAGCTGTCCAGCCCAAAGCAAGAAGAAGAAGAAGAAGAGGAAAGTATAGAGTGATAATATATAATACTTATATTATATTTTTGTATAGGTAATGCAATAATGTACTACATTTGTACATTATATTTGTATTAGCTGTGGTTGTGGCATCGCAACGGGTATACCGAACCATCCCCAGCGCCTAACTGGCCTAGCGTAGATTTTCCAAGATATTACACCGTCCAAAGCCCAGTATAAAAATGATTTAATGAATATTTTTCGACCCCGCGCTGAAATTTCGCATCCGCCCGTTATAAATCTGGGATGCTCTGGGGTTGCCGTAAAACAAAGGAGATATATTTCTTCCCGAACGAGGTAACGGTGGCGTGCACTCTCCGCATGCAACCGCAGCTAGGATTAGTTTGGGACTGAACCGGTAGGGTGTAATTTACAATTTACACATATTTTACTTGCTCAATGTCCAGTGGTGGATTTAGAGAGGAAAAAATCTGTGACATTTTAATCGCAAAACGGTGGCTTGCTCTTTAAAATGAGGACAATGTTAGAGTTGGTAATCACAAAAATCTAAGTTGGCTGATTTGTTTGAAAAGTGGCATTATTTTGTTTGTTTGGTGCTAGAGTTCAGCCGTTCTTAGAAGAGCACCTCTGCGACATCATGCCTTGCGCCAACCGAGTAAACCGCCTCCGAATTTTACGTATCAACATCAACCCACCCAGCGCCGTGCGAAACGAGTACGTCCAAACCAGGGACTTAAAATAAGGGGACCCAGCACGTCACATATAGGAAAAGTGAAAAGCCTTGAGGGGAAGTTTGTTTTCTGTTGACTCCAAGGAGACCACAAGGGGGCTGAAACAAGGTTATGTTATAATGTCAGTGTCCAACTGCCATCAGGTTTAATGTGACATGCCAGTGCCATAGATTCTAAAGAGGCAAAATATTTCCCATCATAATTCACAATTTTTACCTTTTCTAACTTCCAGATACTCAGATGTGTCAATTAAAGGTAATGCGGCCGCCTGTAGTAGTCCCAATAATTGCAACCAGATTTTTCCTCTATCACCTTTAGTTAATCCTACAATTCCCATTACGTGGGCATTACGTATAAGTAGGTAGTTTCAGTCAGGTCTTTTTTTAAAGAGTTTTTATCTACGACTACAAGTTTATTTTAAGTTTCTGAGGTACCTTGGGAGAGAAATAAAATTACAAAAATTTTATAATGAACACAGAGAGAAACTACATCATTAGAACTACTACCTAATCTTATTAGTCCATCCCGAAATCTGTGAAAGTTCTTTGGGTAGATACATTCAACAAGGGAAGAAAGTTCAAGTATACATGCATATTACAAATGGATTGAGGAACCTGGTAACAAGGTGCAATAGCGACAAATTCTTAAATAAGCAAAATCGGCAATACTGACTTACCGTACTTATTACTTAAATTCGTGGAAATAATTGCTGGAAATCAATTTCAACTATAAAATAAATTTCTTTCATTTGACAGTTGCCACATTCTGCACATGTATACACAAAATTGTCAAGTCTAATTTTTAGAAATCATAACAATCAAAGTACCGGTTATATTCATAGATTCTGCAATAAAATGGCATACTTGGCATCACTGATACCATTAGAATGAGGAAAGAACAGGCCTCACTTAGGAAAGTATAATGCTTGGTCCCCTTACTTTAAAAGTCCCTGGTCCAAATCATCGAAAATTCAAGTAATTTATATTTTTGTTTTAAGTAATGAAAATATGTAGAATCTTAGATGAGTAATTTTTAATTTGTAACATTTTTGTAGGCCTATAGTATTTATAAAGTTTATTAATTTTCTCCCTGCATCGTCGCTCCTCTATTTGAATTTACCTGCCATTTTGGCTTTGTATTTACAGAATCATAAGAATTTAACAAGAAAAAGATTTGCAGAAATTACGACCTATGGTGGGAACAGAATTTGCCAACACGAAAAAAATATGAAGCATTCCAAATCGAAAAGGAACATTTACTTGACGATTTGCCAATGTCCGATATAGCAAATAATAATAATAAAATTTATTAATCCTTGACAGGTGTTTTTATGTAGACCTATACTATTATACGCTTATAGAAAAATAAATAGTTTTATAATTAAGATTTTTATCGCTAGCATAGAGATACGCCAATGATGCCCGTCGTTGCTATGCAAATACCGTGGTTGCTAAGGGGTAGAGCTAATATGTTCTACTGCGCATCTATCTAATAATGGCTTCCCGGTGTTCTAAGGGCGGCTAAACTCCATACTCTATCAAATATAAGGGAACACTTTACGAAAATTTGTATATTTGTTTAAAATGTTTCCCGATCAACTTTTATCGTGAAAGCAGTTATTATTCCTCATTCCACTGCAGTTTATCTTGCCGACGGGTTTTACTAGGAATAGCTTTATATGGGGACAGCCTGTAGACCGACGAACAATTACCTGTGTTAATTACCCCTCGTGGCAGAATATCATTCTCGCCCGTCCGACACGGCTAGAGGACTTGAACTATTGCCTCCATATTTTATTATTTTGCGGAATGTGCAATTACGGGTCTGGCGGACGCCTGCGTTTTTAGTGGTCATTTGAGTGCCGGCGCGCTCCGCGTAAAATTCAACTTCGAATAAATCACAACCGGCAATAATTTCGAAACGGCGAAGGCACGGCGAATTTAGGATTTAGAACATATCTCGGTTTCTAGCGTCTATGTTGGAGATTCATTAGAGCACAACATTGCCGACAGCGTCATTGCCGAACTGCGCTCCTATTGGTCAGACGGTCGTAGACTTCGGTAGACGCGACGTGCTGAAGACAGGGACGTACGCGGTCACTTAAATTATTCGCTAAACGTAATGGAATCCATCGCTTATGACTTATAACATTTAATGGATAATGTTTTTGGATGCTTAATTATAAAATATCAGACTCAGATACAAACGGTGCAGAAAATGGCGTAGCTAATTGGTGGCGGGAGGGGGCTCCCCGCAGTCCCCGCGATAATGTTTTTTTATAGCACTCTTTTAAAACGAACTAAAAAGTAAAGTAAAGTACGATTCACGAATTATGGCGTATACGTCATCAATTTACGTCACTGAATCAAGCAAATCGAGGCTGCATCCTCCAGTGCCGTAGATTTAAATGGGGGAAATTTATACTTGTAAACGCAACCAGATATACCAGATACTCAGTTCTTTCACCCCCGTGAATTCACCCGAATTTTAATTGTAACATAATGCGTTTTACCCGGTGAATTCACCCAAATTTTAATTGTAAAATAATGCGTTTTATCATCACAGACCTATTTGGAGAAGCTGAAATATTAGGTCCGTGGTTTTATTTTTATATATTATATACATTTTACCATGCCTTGAAATTGTAAAGTGATAGTCTGACTATCTCTACACTCTATTCAATCAAAATGCAAGTGACGCGTAAACATTTACACGATTGACGCACGTGAACAATTCTGAGGGCTAATACGAGTCAGGGCCGCATTAAGGACGATCTCTATGAACTTTTATAATATAAAATATTAAAATAATATGCCCCAGTATTAAGAACTTTAAAAACAAACTTTTATGGCACACCTAGTCATTCACTTAACTGCAAATTTCTAGTAGTAACACAAATCGTAGCTCCAACAATTAATAAACAGCGAAAGAATTATATCGAAAAAAATTAAAAGTCCACTTGCAACTAAATACACCTCTGTAATAAATAACGATTCGCTGAACTCGCCCTCCGGGAAAGATTTTATTGCCGACTAGCCAATAGCAAGCCGATCACGTGCATATCATGCTCTAGCCATGGAACAACTTTTGTTTATGTTTCACTTGCGTTTAGTTTGAATAGATTTTAGTTATAGCTTATAGCAATGTAGAAACGTAAAAGAAAATTTGACATTTAACTACACACATACCGAATTCAACTAGAATGCAAACTTACTTTCTGAATGCATATTATAAATAACATTTCTGACTTCCATTTTCGTTTCCTCTGGCAAGTCCGTTTTTTTTTTCGAGGTCCATATTTCGCGGCAGAAGTAGTTGGATTTTTCTGGGGACCTTGATCTTCTGGGGATCTTGACCCTCTGCTCTCTGCACTTTGTGGGAAATGCGTGAAACAGTGCGTAAACTAATGCCCAAAGCTTGAGAAACACGCTGAAAAATATTTGATTCCGTAATCACTATCTACTGCCATAATGTTTGCAATTTACCTCTTAGACTGCGTGAACTGGTAAAAGTGGTCCTCTGTTGCGGTTTTCATCTTTGAAATAATTTAATAACTTCGCTACAATTTCTCTGGCTTGCAAATTAAGTCTGTGGCCAGGCATCTTAAGATTTTTAGGAAATGTTTATATTCAAAAACCCGTAACGCAGTAACAGATATTACCAAAGCCGAACTATTATTCCAAAACTTATAGAAAAATAATCCACAACAAGAACAAGTAAAAACTAAGAGCCAAACTTGAAAGCAAAGAAAATTCTTAAAAATTCGCACAAAATCACAGAATTTCTAAATATATGCTGTGACAGTGACATATCCTTCCCGAGTCGGCGGTTATGAACTCTACACTATACGACCTATTGGCGTCTTTGTCTGACACATGCACGGACGGATTGAAGTCAGCCGAACGTATGTCGACTAATCAAAGACAAAAGGGTGTATGCAGTAAATCAGTTCTGGGCGTATAAGAATAGATCTTGGGTATCTGATTGATACAAAAATTGATGACGTGTACGCCATAATTCGTGAATCTTACTTTATACAATATTTTAAAATCGGAGTAAAAGTATAAAATAATTTCTCCTAGACCCATAAAGATGGGGCGCGTGCAATAGATAAATGTAGAAAAGTAGCTGCCATTGGAAAACAATTTCAATTGTTAGTGACTCAAGTGCGCATGCATCAATAATAATTATTATTTATTGCATACGACCACAGACATATATAGCTTCGCTAGCTATATAGGTCTGTGATACGACCCACGTTTTTAGTTCGTTTTTAAAAAACGTTTTATTTACATATGTGACAGGTGTTGCTTTTATTTTAAACTAAAGAATAACATGACTTTTTTGTACAGGCATCATTTTCTAATAAATAATATACAGTGCTATTCATAAAGCTTGCACCAAATGCGAAAAATTTGTATTATACGATTTTTTGTAAACATGATTTCGGGATATGTTGGAGCATATTGCGCCTAAAGAGAGCCTTGACGTCGCAGCCCATGCCTGTCAAATTTGACATTTAAAACTAAAATTTGGGAAAAATTGGATTTGCCTTTGGAAATATCGGAAAAAAATGTGTTACTTACATGCCAATTTTCAGATATCATCATATTTGTTTTTTCACAATATTTGTTTTTTCTTCATTACACCTCTTCAAATTGGTACACGATATTTTTCCCGCAAAATGACTTAAGACACTTATTTACTGGTTGCTTTCTTACTAAGCCATACAAATAAAAATAAATTTCAACCCAAACCAGGGGAAAAATAAGATTTTTTAAAATAGTTGTTGTGTAAGAACACAATATTGGTGCAGACTCTTTAATTTTAAGTTAAGTTCAAAACACATCTATATTTTGAAATTGAGTGACGCAAAATGACAAGGTATAATTTTATAGTTTCAGTTTCAATCCCTGGAATATCTATTAAGAAAAAAAAGAATATCCTTCTAAAAATTGACATAGACGCACAATAATACAATATTTCGATTTTCAAGATAAAACCCCATTTTTCCTAATTTTTATTTTTAATGTCATATTTGACAGGCATGAGCTGTAACGTCACGACTCTCTTCAGGCGCAATAGTGTACTCAAAACATGTACCAACGTAGCCCGAAATCAGATTTTCAAAAAAATAAATCAAAAAAATCTAATAATAAAATTTGGTGCAAAGTTTATGGATACCTATCATTGTATTTGCGGAGGATTTTTCTAATTTTTGTTTATCTATTTCAATCCGACTAAACACAGTAGAACGGCAATATTTCACAAAGAAAAGATTTCAGAACATTTCGCCCCCCCCCCCCCCCCCTCCCGCCTCTATATGCTGGCTAAGCGCTAAGCCACTGGGTGCAGATGAAAATGTGGTTCTCTAAAAGTTCGAAGTGAAGAATCGTTCCTTTACAATTTCAAGCCTCAAGATGCTTAGAGTCGTCGAGGGAAGCTGAACTTAGTTATATACCTGTCTGTAAGTAAAATCGTAATAATAACTTGAAGTAGCTAGGTTTGTTTGCTTAACGGCAAACGGTCAACTTGTATTCGTTTTGGGCTTTCCAAAGGACGAAAATTTAAGAATAAAATGATTAAGGGCCAATTGCATAGACAAACTAAAGTTCCCTTTAAAATTAAAGAAGCTTTCTAACAATCCAACCATTGTTTAGTATTGTTGCAAAAGTTTCTTTACCTAAAGTTAAAGTCAAAAGATAATTAACTCATTAGCGCCTTGCGTTACCATATGGCAACGTCCAACAGGTGATCTTTTCGACGCGTCCTAACTTGTCAGCGATTTTATTTCGTTTACGGTAGGAATCTTATTACCGACGTATTACTGTTTGGAATACATTCGTACTGGCAAATTCAGTTTACATTTGATTGTTAGAGTGTGAGCAGTGCTAGAATATACCATTCAAATAAATCATCGAAAAAAATGGAGCCTCGGTTTGAGTAAGTATGTTTATTTTTATGTGTCACATATTTTTGTTACTTTGGATTTTTACTCATTGACAAAATATAAAAACATTTTACTAAAAACTAGCTGACTTACATATTCGTAAACATGACTGTTGCCATATGGCAAAGCTAGGCGCTTACATTCAGTAAATATTTATTTTTCAATTCCAGGAGAGGATTCTCAGTTTCTCAAGCACTAGATATGATTTACAATGATGAAACTTAGACCAATGATTGAAATGCTAAAAGATCGATGTATCCACAATTTTGTTCCGGAATTGAACCTAGCATACGATGAAAGTATGGTAAAGTATTATGGGAAGCACAGTTGCAAACAGTTTATTCGGGGCAAGCCAATCAGGTTTGGCTAGAAAATCTGGAGCCTATAGGCTCCAGATTTAGTGTTTATAAACACTAAAGATGGCTACCTAATAAACTTTGATTCTTATCAGGGAAAGAGTCCTAAAATGAATTTGGACTATGATGTTCTATTTGGTAAAGCCGCTAGCCCACTTCTGATAATGTTAGATGAACTTCCGCTAGGAAAAAGACAGTTGGGGTATACTTTCTATATGGATAATTTATTTTCTAATCCAGCACTAGTTTCTTTTTGCAATTTCGCGGCTATTCCGCCATTGGGACAATTCGAGAAAATAGAAGTCCAACACAGTGCACCCTAACCAACAACTTGCGTATCAAGTTCGTCCTAAAAGTGGTGGAAGACATGCAGGATCAATAGAGTCCTCAGATAATAGCCGTATTTCAGATAATATTAGATTTGATAGAATTGACCACTTTGTTCAGCATACAGAAGGCCATAAAAAAAAGAAGGTACATGCAAGTCCATAATTAGAACAATGTGCTGGAAGTGTAATGTAGCCTTGTGTATTGACTATTTCCAGCCATTCCATTGTCGAAAGCATAATCTGCTATTGCATATTATTGAAAATAATATATACTTGACGATATTACACTGTTTCATTGCTTTCCAAATAACTGCCAAAACCTTTTTGATTTCTTATAAAATTAGACACTTTGACTTCACAAGCTCCTAGCGTTACCATATGGCAACAGCCTATATTTCAAAAAGTACTACTCAGATATTTTTGGAATAAAATATTTTCGTTTCAGGGAGTCATTTTTACAGTTATTTAAGAAAAAATATCGAAATTTGAAAAAATACATAATTCAGGCGTTAATGGGTTAAGTTGAATGTATTATGAAATTGACCCTAACTACCATTTCAATCAGAAGAGATTACTCTCCTTCACAACATGCTGTTCTCTGTTAGCTTGTTTGTATTTTATGAAAATTTATAGGTAATCATCATTTGCCTGATGGCGCACTTTGCGAAAAATTCTCACAAAAATTCGACTTACAACAAAATGTAGTCCCCTCTATTTGCCCAAATTTACCATATTATTTGGCTAAAATGTACCTAGCCACACCAGGAATCGTACTTATTATAAATACTTATATTTCTGTGTATATTTTGTTACTTGTTACTGCTTTTATTGTCTGTTAAACAAACGTACATACCTACTTACTTAGGTACCCAATTATTGAAACAAAGTTCACGCAAATGTATCAAATTATAATTATTAAAAAGAGGGTTGAACATTTATTAGAAAGGATAAACTAAGCCAAAGTGCAGACCGCTCTATACTACATAGACCCGTTGAACCGTCCCGCTGCGGCGTTGCCACATGTTCGCACAGGGCTTGTAAGCTTGGGAAGGTTGTGATAGAACTTACGTTCATCTGTCAATCGCCTAACGTTTGTTCGAAGGTTGTTAATTTGTTGGGAGCAGTTTCCGTAAATAAAATGTTATATCTTCTTCGCGTGGCATATGGCTGGCGCGTCGCGTCGCACGATTCCAGTTCGATTTTCGCGACTTTGTCGTTCGGTAATTGGCGGACGGGTGTAACCGATGCTCAGGTTTGCATATAAATAGATTTCTGCGCGGCGGCGGCGGCGGCCGCCAGTAAAATATCGAATTTAAAGTGGCTTATTCCAACTACGGACTGTAGTTAACGTCTCCCGAGAGATTATGTATCGTCCCGCGCCGATTCCGAATTCAACTGATTATTTGGCGATATTTTTGAGGCAGTGCACTTATTTGTACACCTAACCGTGTAAAAAAGGCGAAATATTGGATAGGAAAGACATTCGAATTTCATTCTGCGTTTTTTATTTCATAGAAACGGGTGGAGCCATCAGTGTTGAACGAGATAAAACCTGGACCAACACTGTACTAAAGAAAGACCTGTGCTTAGCGCTGTTTCAAGCAATCGCCACTAGCGCCACACGACGAAACAAATTTACACGGTGGTTAATGTTAAAACACCATTGTTGCAGAATTTTTATAAAATAAAAACATGCAAATGTGTCTGTTACAACGAATTTAATATCCAAAATAAAATAAAATATTTGTGTGTTATGTCCCTCTAAATTGACAAGTTCACATGGCATATTTCCATACATTTTCTTAAGAAAAGCGAGTCTAAAAAGCAAGCAAGAGTATTTGGTACCTCTGGAATGAAGTCCATGGCTACTTGTAGTGTAAGTAAGCATAAAACACATTAGATTTTTCAGTTTCTTCTTTATATGGAGGACTATTGGTTCGCTTTGGAGCTATAAACAAAATTTTCTATTTTCATTCTTGCATACGTTACAAAATACTCTTTCCAAACAATATCTAGAATTTTCGCTTCTTCAGCTGGTTGATCAGATCATGCCAT
This sequence comes from Pseudeuparius sepicola, assembly GCA_963920635.1. Lineage (NCBI taxonomy): Eukaryota > Metazoa > Arthropoda > Insecta > Coleoptera > Anthribidae > Pseudeuparius > Pseudeuparius sepicola. The sequence goes on from OY987299.1 coordinate 8,844,798, forward strand.
AGTTCCAAAATAGTGTTTATTCTCCTGCAATTCACCTAACCGTCTGTGCAGTGTGCATACTATTTTCTTCATGTGCATGGAAATTTCATGTTATCACAAACAAATCTACCTATAAAAGCTGTGTTAATAGGATAAAACTGCTAAATACTGGACGCAAAGAAAATTCGTTACCGTAAAAAGAAGGCAAATTGTAATAAAGCTGGATATTTCAGATTTGGGACATTTTAAACGTCAGTAACTGACATACCAACAACCATAGAATACCCCCCTATAACCTATAATAAGTCGCCATTTTTTTCGTCGAGTGGCGCCACCCCAGTCCGTAAACAACAATGAAATATGACGTCATGCTCGGGTCTTTAATATAGTGTCGGTCCAGATAAAACACATCCTAGGCAACTGCCTAAAACTTATGAGCCTTGCATAGATACTTTAAAAGTTGCCAATATCATAGATCATAGATCTATGCCAATATGTTATAGATCACGTCCGCAGTGTTTGATTCACCAAATAGCACAATCAGTATCAGTTGCGCCATCTAGTGATAATAGGTGAAGTTAACTGTCTTATAGTTAAATTTCCAGTTTTACCACGATGATAATGCAATATATACATTCTACTTACTTGATTTCTCATAATGGATATACAGGGTTTCCCAACGAAAATTTGACCCCTCCAAAAGTTAGAAAACAGAAAAATATTTGAAATTTCGCCGAGACCCGTCGATTTTCGTTATTGGGGGGAGCTTTTTTTACAGTCAAGCCAACTCGATGTGTTCATCCTCCTAATCCCTAGCAACCCCAACTTTAAAATTTCGTTTTTAGATATCTGTTGAGATTTGACAGAAATATTGGCTAAAAACTGAAAGTTGAGAATCCTCTGTACGCGCAGTGATTTCTTACAAAAATGTTCGTCACTAATAAGTTTTTTATCTACTACACACGACCAAATTACCTAAAGTCTATCCAAGTTACAGCGGCAGTAGATACCCAACAAACACTCAACTTCTGGATTTTTAATGGGCCATTGCTGTAATTGATGGATTTGTGATGGGATTGGTTAGCCTTCAATGGCCCATTTCAGCTAAAGTGTTGGAATACTACCGATGTAAATATGAGAAGAAAACACCAATGGGCCAATAATGGTTCTTTGCCATGCAACCATCAACAAGGGATGTGCAAATACTGGGTGGTTCACTTTTATGTGGTAGGACTTTAACATTAGATAGAAAAAGATAATGTAAAATGAAAATTTTATATCAACATATATCGGGGAAAGCTTAGTTTCCGAGATACAGGGCGTTGAAGTGTTGGAAAAAATATGAAGTATTTTTTACACTGTCCGAACCAGTGGAGATATTTAAACCAAATTTGATGTGCAGTACCACCTTTTTGACTACGATATTTAGTGATAATATGAAGGTCCTGAAATAACCAGTGGTGGAGTTATGGGTTTTCACTATCACTAAATTTAAAAAGTAATTAGTACGGACCTGTCTCACATCAACGTAATTTTTTTTTTCGTAAAGCTCTTTCAATTCTCTACAAAAAGTGTATCTTGACATTTTTTTTGTATCTGCCACGGTTGTGTAGTAAATAAATTATTTCGTTTCCATCTCAGCCTTTTTTGCCTAAAAATGTGTTTTCTAAGATTATTGATAAATATCGCAAATAACAGAAATTAATTATGGAACACTTATCGGATTCAGCTATTTTATTTTTAATTTTATGGAAACAATTTTAAAAATAAACTGGCACTTGGTTTGAGGTACATTACTTTATTATCGTTTTAACATTTTTATCAAATCTGTATTATTTCTTAATAATTTTTATAATTCTAAATTTGTAGAATTCTAAATTATACCACGACGAGTAAAACATGATTCTTCCGCCCATAAAATGTTATTTAAAAATTGTCTTATTTCCTTTGACTACAAAATCCATCGGCAAAATACTAATGTCCTTTCTGCATCGCCGTACTGGTGAAGATAAGTGTGCCATGGAAAAGAAAATCTTATTGACAGTTAATAATACAATAATCTGTCATCCAGTAGATGAACGTAGCAGCGCCGCAGTTTGTCTTTGTTAATAATTAAAATGCCGTTCCAATTTACAAATGAAGAGCAGGCTGACATCCATTTCTGCTATGGAGTTGCACTTTTAGGTGGATCGGACGAGGGGGACCGGTCGCTTGGCCACCACGTTCTCCGGACATAACACCCCTGGACTTCTTCGTATGGGGATTTTTAAAAGAACAAGTCTATGCGACTCCTGTAGAAACAAGGGAACAACTTATTGATCGTATCAGAAATGCGTGCGATGAATTGAGAAATGGCAATTTAATCGATGCTGTTCAATCCGTTAGGCGTCGAAGTGAATTATGTGTGCAACAAAATGGATCACATTTTGAACAATTGTTGAATGTTGTACAAATTTAGAATTATAAAAATTATTAAGAAATAATACTAGATTTGATAAAAATGTTAAAATGATAATAAAGTAATGTACCTCAAACCAAGTGCCAGTTTATTTTTAAAATTGTTTCCATAAAATTAAAAATAAAATAGCTGAATCCGATAAGTGTTCCATAATTAATTTCTGTTATTTGCGATATTTATCAATAATCTTAGAAAACACATTTTTAGGCAAAAAAGGCTGAGATGGAAACGAAATAATTTATTTACTACACAACCGTGGCAGATACAAAAAAATGTCAAGATACACTTTTTGTAGAGAATTGAAAGAACTTTACGAAAAAAAAATTTACGTTGATATGAGACAGGTCCGTACTAATTACTTTTTAAATTTAGTGATAGTGAAAACCCATAACTCCACCACTGGTTATTTCAGGACCTTCATATTATCACTAAATATCGTAGTCAAAAAGGTGGTACTACACATCAAATTTGGTTTAAATATCTCCACTGGTTCGGACAGTGTAAAAAATACTTCATATTTTTTCAAACACTTCAACGCCCTGTATCTCGGAAACTAAGCTTTCCCCGATATATGTTGATATAAAATTTTCATTTTAGATTATCTTTTTCTATCTAATGTTAAAGTCCTACCACATAAAAGTGAACCACCCTGTATATGAATGATGTGCCACTTGTGGTCCACTATAGGCAAAAGTCCATATTATTAACCTGTACTTTTTATTTAAATTACCATAAATGGCAAAACCTGATAAGTTTACCGCGCTTGCGCTGTGGCACTGTGCCCGTTGCATCATTTTTACTGCCGTGAGGCCGGCGTCGCTGGTCGCTGGCGCCATATTGTGGTGGTGTGTTGCCGTGTGTGCGTGCACGCCGAGTTCGTTCGGTCCATAGTGCATCAAATTTTGAGTTGGGGTTGCTAGGCTAGCGATTAGGGGGATGAACATATTATCGGGTTGGCTTGAATGTAAAAAAAGCTCCCCCCAACAACAAAAATCGACGGGTCTAGGCGAATTTTCAAATATTTTTCGGTTTTCTAATTTTTGGGGGGATCAAGTTTACGTTGGGAGACCCTGTATTCTTACACATTGTTCGATATTTTAAGAACTATCAGATTAGTATACATATTATTATTATATATGTTATGGTAAAAAAATTTATGAATATTAAATAAAAATATTTGACTAGTTGAAACTTATGAACAAATAAACACCTGAAATTACCGCAACTTTTTTCAAACTCCAAACTTATGCACGTCGGCACAGACAGACACTATTATTTGACGCCCACGTATACACGGCTTGTCCTGGGCATTGTTCGGAATCGATATAACTCCACAATTTTTGCGATTCGAAGACAAAGCGGCCAGAGCCGAAGCGACACACCAACCAGCACCTTTCTTGCCCACACGCCATCTGGGTTTTTTAAACACCGAAGCCTATAATTATGCACGGACAATGGATATATGGCGCGCTTTATTTTTTACATGTGAATGGGCACATTTCACGTTTTTTTCTGATAAGCTCAGATGATAGCTTTGACTAAAACATACTTATGGATTTTTTTTTCAAATTTTTTTGAAGGCCCGTTTGGCCGAATAGGTTCAAATTTAAACAGCCCGCCCACCTTTCTGTCAAATCACAGCTGTGACCTATTTATTGCGTTGGTTTGTTTTTGTTGGTTATTCGTTTGGCTAGCCATCGTTTACGTTTTGTTGTGAGTTACTGCTTAATATAATAGTGTTCAGCATGGAAGACGGCTTTGTTAAAGCATTGTTTAGTTTTCATAATGATAAATAAAAAAACTCTCAACACAAAGAACAAATCACCAACTATCGAGGAGGTTAACTCCGACCACGTAAGACGTAAACAATCGAAATGACAGTGGTGCGATGTTGCCGGCTATTTTGTTGTCTACCTGGGAGGGTTTATTACTTTAAAATGTCCTATTTAAATTACATAATAAAACTATAATTAAACTATACAATCTGGTTATAATGGTGTGCCATATAATTAATACACCCCAGTTGTATACCTTTTATTAATAATAAGTGTTAGAAACAAGTAAATCTATTAAATTTTTTAGTCCGAACTTATGAAACTGATTGGTAAAGGGTCCAGCTGACGTCAGCAGGACCCCGATTTTCAAATTTCAATTATAATTTTTGGCCTAGTTAAAGATAATAAAAACAAACGGGTGGACTTTTTGGGACTTTGAAGACATAATACAAAAAGAAAACAAAAATTTTTTTTATGAAATGACCCCATTGCTAATGGAGATACATAATTTTCGATCTTTTTTAAATCGGAATTCGTGACGATGATATTTGAAGCCTAGTTTGCCACGCACTTGCTAAACACCTTATACGAGTATAAAATTTCTTACTATCCCAAAAAAGCTGTATAAAATTGCCTATACTTTTATCTAAAACTTTTTTCTATAACAAAAAATTAAAATGTTATGAAGTGGACCCCCTGAATTTTACGAAAGCGTAGAAGGGCCACCTTGTAAATATTTTTTTCCCGAACTAAATTCCGACTTGTAAGTCGGAATTCCGACTTACATCTCGGAATTCCGACTTACATCTCGGAATTCCGACTTATAAGTCGGAATAAGGTCATTCCGACTTACAACTCGGAATTCCGACTTACAAGTCGGAATTTTGACTTATAAGTCGGAATTCCGACTTACATCTCGGAATTCCGACTTATAAGTCGGAATAAGGTCATTCCGACTTACAAGTCGGAATTCCGACTTATAAGTCGGAATTCGACAGTTAGTACCTAATAGGTTAGGTTAAATTATCCCAGATGCATCAATCCGCGGTTGAAAAAATTTGCCGGACAAAACTACCCCCTACACCCCTTTAGGGAAACATTTGATAACTCCATAACAAAAAACCTGAAATAATATTCGGATTCGCCATAAAATTCTCCTTTAAATTTTAATTTTAGCTCAAAAATAACAACCAGTGTAGTGGACCGCCCTTTACAACTTTTATATTGAACTTTGGTTTCTGAAGTAAAAAATAAAAATATAGGGTGACATAACAAGATAGCAATTACCTACCACCTAATCTTTGCTACTACCCGTAGCCTATAGTCGGAGGGTAAAATTATTGTTAGGCCCATAAAAACTACTATTTTATATTTTAACGAAAAATCAGGTTGTCCACAATAAAAAAGTAAAGTTTTTTTTCGCCTTCAAAAGATCTACAAAACTGGACCTCGTCCGTCAACACATATTATTTACAGCAGTGAACGTGCTCTAGGGTTCATTTCGCTAGACAGAGGGTGTGTATTTTGATATTTGGGAACGAAATGCGAACAAACTTTCTAACTTAGAACACAGAACTAATGGAAACAGAGATCTATTTTATTTTCTTTTTTTGTAATCCAGGGCCATCTTGGCTCAAGGAAGGATAGAAAAAAAAGTGCTAGATTTTAGAGCGGCGTACAAGCGTATTCAATTTTAAAAAATAATACTAGATTCTAGTACGAACGTACTGACAGTGGTAATACCAAAATCTAGAGAATACTATAAGTCGGCTCACTTCTTTGTTCTCTCGGAAAAAACAACATTTTTTTGCGGCTGGTCGTAAATCAGCCTCGAACCGCTCTCGGGTATACTGTGTAAGCTTATTTTCTTATTAAATAAGATATCGATCGCCGTACTCCGATGACGGCGGGCCGAGGGAGCGGGAGAGGGCAAGGGAGAAACGTTTGTTTATACAAGGCCGAGTGCCCCGACTTATAGTATTCTCTAGACTTTGGTAATACTGCTAAGGAGAGAACCATCGATAAAAATATTATATCATTATTGGATCTAGGTACCTTTTTCTTTTTCCGGAGCAGAATACTGTAGTATCTGCATATTTTGTGGTGGTAGAATACAGTGGCGGCTCTACAAGGGCGGCAGGGTCTGCCGGGCCCGCACCCTGTCTTAAGTATGCCTTATAAAACAAAACGTATGTATAGCCACGCGTTTATGGAATTCTACAGGGTGTTTCAAAACCATGCGGCACCCTTTCAGGGGCGTACTTTACTCGTTAAAATAAGACGGAAAGTTCATATTAACATGGGTTTAAAAACTATTCGTTACGAAGATGCAGGGTGTTTAAACATTCAAAAAAATTACAATTAACAAGCTTTAATGCTATTATTTTTATGCCTTAGCGCCTTATTAGTAACAAAAATTACATACTCCTACTGCCATTCCATTTGAAAATCATTTCGTTTAGTTAAAATAATCATTGTTACATAATATACCCCGATTACTGTAAGAAGTCCCGATTTTGTCAGATGACATTCTCCACAAAATCCATAGGAATTTTCTGTTAACCACGGGTATAATATGTGTTTCACTCATTGATTTATGATCTGATCACCCAAGTGATACGAAAAAGGAGCATAAGTAATGAAATAAAAACCCTATTGCAATCACGATTATACCGCTACAAATAAAAATAACTATGACTACAACTCATTTCAATAGTAATTTCAAACGTCATTTTGGTATTTTGGTATATTCATCTGCTTGCGGCAGCGTCTAGGTATGGTGCGGGCCGGACTCAGGCAAATTTTGTTTCGTTGTGAAAGTGACAATGAAGGTTTTCCGGATCGTTCAAAGTGATTCACACTTTGGGCAGTGAAAATATTCACTGGTTTTGTACGTTTCGTGAGTTTTACTGTTATCTGTGTTCTTGTTTTGTTTCTTTTCGCGCGTGTTATTAGTAGTTATATTCATTGTGCAAATGGGCTCGTTACTGACCTGAACTTATGACCCGGTTGCATTTTTTTGCTCCATTGATGCCAACTTAGGATGTCGAAATTACCAATTGACAGTCCCAGTAAGGACTCTTAACAAAATTTGACTATAATACTTCAATCCGAAAAAGCGTCCAAAAAGACCGAAAACTCAAATTTTCCGCAAAAGGGAGAGAGATATGAAAAAAATTAAATTCCAAACTGTATTGTTTATTCAACAACATAATAAATTGTTGTATTGTACAGGGCCATAGTATTTGTTTTGTTTAATTTATGGTACCGATTACCCTTAGCTCAGCCACTGGGTACTTTAGAGACCTGATATTATCATTTCTTATGTCACCCTATGATGGTTTTATTGTGTACCAAATTTCGTTATATAAAGAAAAATCGATATTTTTTGGAAGTTTAATCACCCTGTATCTTCGTAACGAAGAGTTTTTGGACCCATGTTAATATGAACTTTTCGTCTTATTTTAATGAGTAAAGTAGACCCTTAAAAGGGTGCCGCATAGTTTTGAAACACCCTGTACAATGTGCCGTGCGTATGCATCACTGTTTCGAAACAATATTTCAGAAATTCAAAATGCATTCGCCATTTTTAGCAGGGACCTTCGAAATTATTCCAGACGCACTCATCAATCCGCGGTTGAAAAAATTTGCCGGACAAAACTACCCCCTGCATCCCATTAGGAAAAAAAATGATAACTACATTTTTTCTGGTCCGATTTTCGCCGTTTTCACAAGGACGTTGAAAAAGTCTCATAAGTAAAAAACTACCCTTTCCCACCGCCGAAGTTGTTTTTAGTCGGATCTTTGCCATTTTCAGCAAGGACGTTCAAAATTATTACAGATGCGCCAATCCGCGGTTGAAAAAATTTGCCGGACAAAACTACCCCTGCATCCCTTTAGGAAAAAAATGATAACTCTATTGTTTCTGGTCCGATTTTCGCCGTTTTCACAAGGAAGTTAAAAAAAGTCTCAGAAGTAAAAATATATTGCCGGAAAAAACTATCCCTTCCCACCCCCCAAGTTGTTCGCCATGTTCGCCAGTTACAGCAAGAACGTTCAAAATTATTCTAGACGCACCAATCAGTGGTTGAAAAAATTTGCCGGATAAAAACTACCCCTGCATCCCCCAAAAATTTGTTTTTGAATTCTGAGACTTTAGAATCACCTGGATTGACGCATCTGGGATAATTTTGAACGTCCTTGCTGAAAATGGCCAGGACTCGAGCAAAAACAACTTCGGGGCTGGGAAGGGGTAGTTTTTTGCCTGGCAATTTTTTCACTTCTGAGACTCTTTTGACCGTTCTTGTGAAAACGGCGAAATTCTGAGCAGAAACAATGGAGTTATCAATTTTTTTCCTTAAAGGGATGCAGGTTGTAGTTTTGCCCGCCAAATTTTTTCAAACGCGGATTGGTGCGTCTAGAATAATTTAACCTAACCTATTAGGTACTAACTGTCGAATTCCGACTTATAAGTCGGAATTCCGACTTGTAAGTCGGAATGACCTTATTCCCACTTATAAGTCGGAATTCCGAGATGTAAGTCGGAATTCCGACTTATAAGTCGGAATTCCGAGATGTAAGTCGGAATTCCGACTTATAAGTCAGAATTCCGAGATGTAAGTCGGAATTCCGACTTATAAGTCGGAATTCCGAGATGTAAGTCGGAATTCCGACTTATAAGTCAGAATTCCGACTTGTAAGTCGGAATTCCGAGTTGTAAGTCGGAATGACCTTATTCCGACTTATAAGTCGGAATTCCGAGATGTAAGTCGGAATTCCGAGATGTAAGTCAGAATTCCGACTTATAAGTCGGAATTTAGTTAGGGAAAAATATTTACAAGGTGGCCCTTCTACGCTTTCGTAGAATTTCATAATGAAGGTAACCATAATCTAGCTATTATAACCGAACTCGATAGGTATAGGTAAGGTTATAATATCGTATCACAAAGTATAAATGTTAGGTTAGGTTATATAAAATTAGTTGACACCTTAGACAAAGCAAGAGAGAGGACGCCTAACAGCGCCCGCGGCCGTGTTACCGACTGCCACATCGCACGACAGGCCAGTGGCGTAGCATGAAACGCGTTCTTAACCAATATCATAAAAATGTTTAAAATGAAAAGGCAGTTAATTTTGAATTACATGTAATTTGAAATATTGATATTTATTTGCAGATAATTTCCCAAATCTAAAGCTAGTGTCAAGTGCTGAAATATGGAAACCAGCCGAAAAATAATTATATTGGTCCTATTTACAAACAAACAATGCACTTTATCATACTAAGAGGGTTAGAAGGAATTTGAAGAAGTTATATTGAGAAAAAATAAAGTTTTAGGGCTTCTTTCAAAGGTATCACGTTAAATATTTACTTGTGAAACGAAATCCCGGGCTCTTGCTTTTCACTTCTCCTTTTGCTACCAAACGCTGAACAATTCACCATCGTAAGAGTATACAGGGTGGCCCACCACGAACTGCATCGATCTATATATGGAAAACTAAAAGTAGGAAAATTCTGGAAATTTGGCACCTCACCAATGCCGATGGGCGCTGCTCAACTAAAATATTTTGGTTATAACGGAAGTTGACATCAACTTTCTTATCTCAAATGGAATACCCTGTATATTATTGCATTTTTAGATTCTAGGCATCATTTTGGAACAAAAACATGCAACATGTCCTATGTCTAAATCCAACCGTTTTTGAGATATTTGCATTTTTCCGAAAAAAATTACAGGTGTAGACTTAAATTCAATTAGCAATTTATACGAGGAAACCGCGAAATTTCAAAACGAATTTTTGGCATCGTGTAACAGAAGCCCTAACCTAGTGATCTCTGCTGAGAAAAATCCATTCTTATTTAAATTACATTCAAAATGTGCTTAAATCTCGAAATTTTCAAATGGAATCCCCAATTTTTTTAATGCGATCTTATTCACCACTAAAAATGATGACATCGTTGTGTAAGGTTTCCTATATACCTATAAATGCAGTAATTTTCGATTAATTTACGAAAAACCCACTTTTCGCCCATAAAATGCTGGGTTTGCTTAACGCTTGGAAAATCATATTAGCCGTGGACGTTGAAAAGACAATCGCCGCTGAGGAAATGTTACTTGGTTTATAAATTATTGTCAACAATAATGCCGGCGCGCTTAAATTACACAAACGAAGATTATTTAAATTTGTTTATTATCTACGGAGAATGCAACGAAATAATATCAAGAACGTGGGAGACACAGTTAAAAAATAATACAAAATTTTAAACAGTGTGGATGTGTCAGAGAAAAATCACTTAAAAATAAGCCTATTGTTACTGGCCTAAATTACACTACATTAAAACACTAAGAGACTAACAGTTAAAAAAATAACAAAATTTTAAACAGTATGGATGTATCAAAGCATGGATGTATAAACAAAGTGACATTTCCTCAATATCGATTGTCTTTTCAACGTTAAGCAAACCCCGCATTTTATGGGCGAAAAGTGGGTTTTTCGTAAATTAATCGAAAATTACTGCATTTAGGTATAGGAAACCTTACACAAAGTTGTCATCATTTTTTGTGGTGAATAAGATCGCATTACAAAAATGGGGGTTTCCATTTGAAAATTTCGAGATTTAAGCACATTTTGAATGTAATTTTTATTCATATTTTGTGAACACCCTGTATAAGAACCGATTTATTTCTCAGCAGAGATAACTAGGTCAGTCAGAAATTTCGCGCTTTCCTCGTATAAATTGATAATTGACTTTAGGTCTGCACCTGTAATTTTTTTCGGAAAAATGGAAATATCTCAAAAACGGTTGGATGTAGACATAGGACATGTTGCATGTTTTTGTTCCACAATGATGCCTAAAATCCAAAAATGCAATAATATATAGGGTGTTCCATTTGAGATAAGAAAGTTGATATCGACTGCCGGTATAACCGGATGTGCCAGATTCACCAAAATATTTTAGTTGAGCAGCGCCCATCGGCATTGGTGAGGTGCAAAATTTTCAGAATTTTCCTACTTTTAGTTTTCCATATATAGATCGATGCAGTTCGTGGTGGGCCACCCTGTATTTACTTGTAATTCCCAAATTCACGAAATCAACTCACAACGCACTCGCTTTGTCTGCCACATATAAAATGGCCGCCATTCAAAACGACATAACAAAATCTGTACACGGCAGGGTAGGCAAGCGCGGTGTCCTTTCTCTTTCCTCGTCTAAGGTTGACACACTATAAATCGCTGTCCGCATGTCCCAATAATCAATAATCCGAAGTAATACCTTCCATCTCAGTAGGCTACAACGAGTCAACACATTTCCTTCCCTATGAAAATTTTATCTCTTGAAAAAGGTAATTTAAAAGCCTGGGGTACAAAATATTTCTTCAAATTCTGTACACGCAACGAAGTTTAATAATTTACATATTTTACTCCTTACATTATTCCTTTTTTTAACGACATAATGTTTATTTAATAAATTGTATGTTCCAGGAAATTCTGTGCATATTAAAAGCTTCGTTATTGCCTTTAGAAGAATAATAATTAAGATTCAATGCGTTAACGTTATATTTGTATTTAAATTTTTTACGTACTTAGATTTATGTATATGGGTCATGAAGATAAGGATCTTTTAAAATAAATGTAACCCAACGACTAGTTCTGTATAGTCCTCCTTACGGCAGAATGCGTGCGACGTAAGGGAAGAACTCGCAAATATTATAGAATTAGTCACAGTTCAGGGGCGTAGCTCAATTTTGTGTAACTCACCGACTTAATTTTCATATAATTGTTATTTAATTTATTGTTAATATTATTCTTAACGGTGATGCCTTAGATTATGGAGGAAGGCAAACCCTTATAACATTGGCAATTATTTCTCGTGCTTGAGAATGCAACGTTCTTCCCTGTTTACTCATTTTGCACACGTTAACTCCCGAACATACGAAACGCCACTGAGCTCTCTGAGCCGGCGGAAAAAACTTGCCAGCGGCCTAAAAAATGAGGTCTGAATGGTAGCCCAAATACGCAGTTAACTTTACGTACTATAGAAACAGACAAAACGCGTTGGCTAACTGATTTTGTCAGCCGACTCCTTCGCAGAAGTGCGGTGTTGCCGTATTTCAAAGGCGATGGTAGACGTGACGATGTTGAAAAAAATATAATAGGCGTTTTATCACACCGCGTTACAAATAAATGATAAACAAAAATGGGTAAGTGGTCCCATGATGCGAGCTTTATTTTTTCGGTATAACAGAGTTCAGAAATTCGGCTTCAATATGATAAAACTTGTATTCGCCAATAAATAAGGACTACTCGTATAGGAAATCTCGCAGCGCTGCCCGCATTCTTTAGAAACGTTTTCTTTCGTGCTTTGGACTATATTATATTCGACTATTTAAAAATGACAAAATACTTCGTTAAAAAATACATCACACCTGTTTATTAGTTTACTAGACTAAAAAATGTGCTCTATGCATACGTATACGCAATTTCAATTCTCTTGAAAAATTAACTCTTAGTGTAATATAAATTGCCACATTACTTCCGCACTTCTCAGAAACTTTTATGATGCATCTTAGCATTGTTTATTAATTTAAAAAATGTGGAACATTAAACAAACAAACGATAAAATAATAGCACTTTTGTTTTCGTGTGACGCTATATTCGCATAATCATAATAAACTATTTTAAATTGTTAAATACTGATTCTAAAGTAAACGTCGCTTTTTAAAGTTGAACAATATTTTGATCAAAAACTTCTGTCCTAAAAGTTTAGGGGTGTTAAAACTAATTCCGCGAGTTTACTTTAATTTCTAAACTGTGTGCCGAACAATCGCTTGTCCTGTACTAACGAAGTTCAAGTTTGCTACTGTAACGCTATTCCAGTTGCACCAGTGGCATGAAGGCGGATATAAGGCCTGTGGTATATTTGAAATATCTATCGGGTTTATGATATTCTGCGTTCAATCATATATCTCGCAAATTTGTCATAGAATGCTTAAATTCTGCCTTTAGTTTTTTCTTATTAAGCGTTTTTTAGCTCATGTTTATATGAACTTTTTTGTTCAAAATGTGTTTCTTAGATGTTAGTTTTAGATACGAGATTTAAAAATAATTTTATATAAAGCAACGCTCTGAATCTTTCTTAGAATTTAATCGAAAAGCCAGTGGAGAAAACATAAGCGGCCTTTAATAATATTATACAAATTTCATTGAAATGCTCTAAAAAAGAATAAAATAAACTTAGAAATATTTTACACCAAAGCAAACCAATAATAATTTTGTTACACACAAAGCAACACCACACAAAAAACTATGCACAAAACCGAAATCCGTAAAATGTAAAATATAAAGTGCAATCCTTATTTTTTGCACGGCACTGGTTATACTGGCCTAACTGGCCCACGTCGACACCTGCTCCATGCGGATCTCCGAAACGCCGACCAATCAAATCGCTACGCTCGCTTTCTTAGTGGCTGCCTCCTAGACTAGGTCGACGTCGACCGCATAAAAAACCTTTGAATTTTATACGGGTGATTTCTGCTGATATGTCTGGTATTTTTACCTATAGCAGAGCGTGGTAAATGCTATGAAATAGATCGCTCCCCGTATATCACCGTGTTCGAAGTAAGTTCATTTATACTATAAGTACATACATAAGCAGTCACCATAACTTAGTAATAATTACTTTTACCACTTCACTAATTTGTTTTCACTTTTCACTATACTTTCACGATACAACACACCACTTCTTAGTGACTCACCCATAATCTACCAATAATCACATTTACCACTTGTTTTCAGCACTCCACTTTATTGCGATATCGTGGCTATTTTTAATTTCATTCGCGGCTACATACTTGATGGAGATTTCAGCAAACAACTTTTATTATCCAGCAAGAACAATAGTAACATTCAGTGGCGTATCCAGGATTAACGTCTGGGGGGGGGGGGCAATCAGTTATAAATAACAAAACTCGGTGGGTAATTTTAATGAATAAACAATATACAGGGTGTCCGGAAATAAATGCAGCAACTTGAAAAATTAAAAAGAAAAATGGAAAAAATGACGAAAAGGTCATATGAACATGGGTCCGCAGATGGTTGGTTTCCGAGATGCAGGGTGTTGAAATTGAAATTTTATTTTCGATTTTTTTAAGTAACTTAAGTCATAATTTGGTATTATTTTTGGTGCAATCCGTAGAGGGCTATCATTATTTAATTTAATTTGCCCTAACTTATTTGACGGTAAATTTTTACGACATTTTGTGAATGTATCTTCTTCCCACACATTTTCTAAGCAAAAAAGGTATACTTGGTGAATAACGCCAAAGGTGACCGTTTTCGAGAAATTTTCAAATTTCTGAATCGATGCAGGTGCATATCGACACTCGTATGCAATTAAATTTATGCAAACATTTATTTTTTGACAGTTTTTTGTTTTTTGGAAGAAAATTTTGTCGTCTCAAAAACCCTGCATCTCGAAAACCAAACATCTGCGGGACCTATGTTCATATGAACTTTTCGTCATATTTTCTATTTTTCTTTTAAATTTTTTATGTTATTAACGGACACCCGGTATAGCATAAAAATAATTCTTCTTCGAACCAGTAAAATCTATATCACAAAATCAAGTATTCTTTTTTTGGTCTTAAGTTCGTCAAATATCTTCTCTGGAGATATGGGTAATTCAGGGTACACATAAAGGAGTGCCATTCAGTCGGTTTTCGCTAATATTGTTTCTAATATAAATTTTTAAAATTTTCAGTTTTGAAAATGTCCTTTCTGGCACACTGTAATTGTGCAAAATAAGTTTCGTATAGGTTGTTTTGCCTAATTTACGGTTACGCGCTGCGACCGACGGAGTGTGTGCATAATATACAGCGGCGCGTTCTCAAATCTACTGCACAGGTTTTAGTTTCGAGAAGACAAGATGAAAGAAATATCAAATTGTAGATGTTTGATGTTCACTGCATTTTCAGATTAGACCAGGAGTATATAATTTTTTTATTATTAATTTTGATATAACAAATCTCGTTTATCTCGACAGCTCTGGGGGGGGGGAATTGCCCCCTTTGCCCCCCCCCCCTGAATACGCCACTGGTAACATAGTAATATATTTAATGGTCGGCTTAGAAAATCAAGAATGTTGTTGCCTTAAACAAAAAAACACTATTGTGTCCTCTCCAAGACAGTTTTCGACGGGTACTAGGTATGCCAAAAAAAATAAAAAAGTACAAGGAAAAATATAAATTCGTTTTGTTCTAGGTATTTATTTTTCTGTGAGTGGCGAAAATCGTGGAAATTCTTTACTGTACAAGATATAAGTTACCACAGAAATGCAACGCTAGGAATGCCGGTGGCGTGGAGCGCGTTCCGAGCCGTGCTTCATTTTTATTGCACCTGAGATACGGATCTGGATAGACGGGCATCTTCATCACAAAAGAATTTCATTTGGCCCCGGCGAGGACGTTCCTAACCGTTCGCTCCTTTCGCCGCGATTTATGGATCACTTTCATCTTTTATTGTCGGCGAGGACGTGGTCTGGCGCTTCGGGGCCCTGGACTAGGACAATATTTTCACGGGAATTACACAATACGCGGGGCGCCATCTCTATCTACATGGGCGTCTCTAGTCTCAGATTCACGGGACGGCGGGGAACTTAAAGTACATAATATTTTGTGCATTTTCGTAATAACACCTGAATTAATGTTGGATTATGATTAAGTATTATAGTATTGAGAAGGTATCCGACCGCTGTGCATTCAAACGACTAAGCTGTAAGCTCCGTGTGTACTGATTATAATACCAGTAATAATTAATCACCGCCACATGCTACTCCAATGCAAAGTTCTTGACTCGTTACATACCGCCATCTACGGATGATAGTCTGAAGTTTAATTTCTCCCGTCATAGTTTCGCTATTGGTCGCTAGATGCCCCCAACGGCACTGCTTACATGCCTATGCCGGAGAACCACAGATATCATTATATCTGTGCGTAGGTCACAATGCGATCCTTATGATCCATTACAGAACCGCAGAGACAGATTAATTCATGCTAAACTCTCAGGCTCCGCCGAATGTTTTTGCAGGCGCCATCTAACGGACGGAAGCTGTACTCTTCTATGGAAAGTTGTTTCGTAGAGTTTTCGTACACGCCTCGAGTTAATTCCCAATCCTCGTAATAGAGGGCAAATGATAGCTGATAGCGACACCTCGAGTCGGGAATTATTTGTCAGTCATATATTTTTGCCAATTGGTAAGGAATCTTGTAATTATTATTATATTTACTGGTACCTACTAATTATTTCCAGAAATGTGACTGATTATTCCGTGATTACCTATGATATCTAGTGACTTCCAAAAATTTACCAACAATACCCATGATTCCCTTTGATTTCATATATACAGGGTGATTCAGTTTTTAATCGGGAAACTTCGTCCGTGCATTAAGCACCTCAAAATATGAAGAAAATGCTGAAAAACTTATCGTTTTCGAGATAGAGGATGTTGATTTTTGTATTATTTTCTATAACTTCCTATTCGTCGGATAGATTTGAACCAAAAATTCGGTACACAACGCTTCCATTGCGGTTTTCGAATTTCATAATTTTGTTAAAATGTAAGCTTAGGTAATAAACTTGTTCATTTTGTGATGCTAATGCCAAAATTGAATATGTGGCCAAACCGGCCATAGATTATTAAAATTAGCAAGAAACACTTTTTGTAGCAAATTAAACTGTCTAATACCTGCTTAAAATTTTCAGTTTTCAGGACCGTACTATTTGTTTTCTTAATTTATATGAAAGTGAATAAAAAATAAACGATTTTCTTTTCTTGAAATTTCAAGTTTTTAAGCATGTTTAAATGAACTTTTTTCCCGAACTTTCCTGAATAAAAACCGAATCACGCTGTCCAGGTGATTACCTATGTTTTCAAAAGATTTCTATTGACTCCCTATGATTACCACTAATTCCCTATAATTTATTCTGATTACCTGTGATTTCTGGGCCGTGTGTATGTACAAGAGTGAGACATCTCTGGAATTCCAGTGATTACCTATGATTTATGATGATTTCCACAGATTTCTACGGATTACCTGTGATTACCACCGATTTCCTGTGATTTGCTCTGATTACTTGTGATTTCTGGGGAATAGAATAAATGGAAAATATAAGTGTCATGCGAATTTTAGTGATATTTTTTTATAGAGGACTGGTAAAAAATATCTAGTCTTTATACTTTTGTTCTGAAAATAGTGAAAACTCACATTTTTTATTTAGGTCGTTGGAACAGGTATTATAAAGAAATCGCGATTTTGGGAAAAGGGCGGTAATGAACGAAAAGGACGGCAATGACCGAGAATGACCACAAATATGTATAGCAATTTTTCCTATTTTTGTCTTTTCCTTTAATTGTCGTGTTTTCTTTCATTCATTTTTATAATTCCCTGAAAGGGAAAATAGGTATTTTATCACTTATTATATTTCCACTGACGTCCCTTTAGAGTCATTACCGTCCTGTTTCTATGTTTAGAGGGATATGGTAATGTTTTAACACGATGTTTTGGTTTTGGTTGTGCGATTGAATTGGGGTTATGTTTTGGATTTTCAATAGCACGACAGTTATTTCGATCGTTTTCTGGTCATATGTGAACAAAAATTTCATTAAAATCATTCAGAATCTAACTTTCGACAGTCGTGAGGTACAAATTGAATTCTGGGGTGTTTTGTCTGTAGCTACCCCCCTCTGGGTACGCCCCTGCAAGAGCATGTAGCGGTTCAGAGTCAGGTAAAGACCACGGAAACAGTTTAAATTCGCCAGCTTTCGTCGGGGTTGAGTTATAGTTGGCGATGTGTTGGTTCATTCATCATTTTTTGAGTTTACATGGGTTAACAAGAAGAATGTGTGACTAGGTTCCCACTTTCACTTTCAAGATAAATTGTCGCGGTAGCGACAGATCCCTGAATTTTTAATATTTATTATTTTAGTTCTTGGACAATTTTTTTTCCAGAAAAATGACAATAAGTAGATAGACGTAGGACTACAGAATAGTGTCTAATTTTTATCCATGTTTGTTCATATATTTTAGATCACTCCGTCAACAATTTTTTAAATATTTGCTTTTGTCGCCTCTAATATTTCGGGAGGCGTACAAATGTCTTCATTTTCACTATCATCTGAAATCACTTCGCATCCCGAACTCCTTTTTCAATGATTAAATCACAAATTGACAGATTGTCCATAGCAACCATCATACCTACATTTTGTAACGAAAATTTAGCTTGAGCTGTTGAGTTATGAAAATGCAGGTTTGTGATTGGCCAAAAGGTGTAGGTACCTATGGTTATAACAGGGACTCTTTAAAATAAGGGGACCCAGCATTTCACAGTCTATCACATAGGAAAAGTGAAGCCTTGAGGGGAAGTATGTTTTCTGTATACTGCAAGGAGGCCACATAAGTGGGCTGGTGCAAGGTTATGTTATACAGGGTGTCCAACTTTAAAACTGTACAAATCCGTAAAATCTTCATTTTTGGAGATAATCGCCTAAACTTTAAAGGCATCTGCCAAGTCAAGTGTGCCATGTAATCCCCTCAAAACAGTTGAATGGTCAACAGGACCACTCAAGGTATTGGTATGCAAGGGTCCAATAAAAAATATACAGAGTGTTCTTATCTGCGTCATCTCAAATTACTGAATTTTTGGAACTTTATACGGGTCAAAAATCGAGTATATCAAAACCGCTCCACATACTGTAAACGAACTAAATCTAAAAAATACAGAAGCCTGCCAGTCAGTAAGTCCATATCAGTTAACGTGGCTGATGTGCCACAACAGGAAACACACAGAAAATGTATCATCTTAGACAGTGACTTTGTTGAGAAAGGTCCAATAATTTAAATTGTTTTTATTGGTTGGTTGGCATTTTGTAAAGAAATGAATTACTTTTGTGTTTCTTAATATTTTTTCAATGATTCCATCCAGAGCACTCCTGATCAGCATTAAGTTTAATAAAAATTCAGAATTTTGAGATGGCTCAGAGAAACATACCCTGTATATTTTTGTAGTAAATCTTTTTACACCAACATTTTGAGTGGTCCTGTTGACCATGCAACTGTTTTGAAGGGATTCTATGGCACACTTGACTGGCCAGATGTCTTTAAAATTCCTATTTTGCTCAACTTTGACACCCTACAGAATGGAACTCCCTGTATACTTTTTGTTCAAATTTGGTATATAGGGATTTTGGGGTGTTCTGATTAACGCTGTGTGGTCAGATTTTAAATAAAAAAATCGCTAAATGGTTTTATTGAAAATCAGGGGTATAAAAAAATCGCAGCCGGCCATTTTGACAATGGCAAAAAGGTCAAAAGAAGCGGTTTTTGAAGCCCTTTAAAAAAGAAGAGTTTAAGCTTTTATCTCCAAAAATGAAGAATTTACGGATTTGTACTGTTATAAAGTTGGACACTCTATATGTCAGTGTCCAACTGCCATCAGGTTTTATGTGATAGATAGTGCCATAGATTCTAAACGAGGCAAAAAATTTACCATCATAATTCACAATTTTTAAGTTTTCTAACTTCCAGATACTCATCAGATGTGTAAATCAAAGGTAATGCGGCCGCCTGTAGTAGTCCTATGTGACAAAGAATTTCAACTGCACAATAAATTTGTTTCATTTGACAGGTGCCATATTTTGTAATTGTAGACACAACATTGTCAAGTCTAATTTTTAGAAATCATGGAAACCATTATTAATTTTTACTAACAAGCAATGTACCTGTTATATTCATAGATTCTCCAATAAAATGGCATACTTGTCGTCACTGAGACCATTAGAATGATGAAAGAATAGGCCTCACATTGGAAAGTATAATGCTGGGTCCCCTTATTTTAAAAAGTCCTGGGTTATAAGTTCTGAATGTATAATAAGTGTATTTTTCAATAGTCGTAAAAAAATACCATATATTTTCTTTTCGTTATTGCTTTGTAAGGAAAAACGTTCGACTTTTCCCTGCGATGTAAAATGAAGCTCTAAAAAACTAATTAATTTTCTGAGGTATAATCAAAGTCTAGAGAATACTAGACTTTGGTATAATTTCGTCCTTGTTTCGTGACTACTAGTTATCCAGACGTCGAACAATGCGGCACGTAAATACTATTTTTAGAAAAAATTGTCGGGATAATTGGCATGCTTTCGCGGAGCAATGACATTTCGCCATACATTCTGAATTGCGTCCAGTGCTGTTTAATTTCCTCAAATAGTAAAAATGAATAGTGCCTGGTTTTATGCTAGACGCAGATGTCAGCCGGTTGTAAAATCGTTTAATGTTATTTTAATGGATTTTGTCCAGTTTATTTATGCGGGTGACAGAATTGCGAAAATATTTTAAATATTATACAATATTGTATTTTGTGATGCGTCCGAAAAATGTATAGTTTCCAAAGTTTTATTATTTTATTGACGCTTGCAGGCAACGTAAATAAATAAAATGTAAATAATTTTAATTGGCGGAAATTTAAAATTAAGATTTGTGGTTGATATGCATGATTTTATAATGTTCTTTTCTTGTTTCAGGTAAGTCCAAGAACTGGGGATTTGCATTGTTTTCCTCGTAAGTACATTACAATATGTAATAACAAACTTATGCAAAAACACCTTATAAATCCCTGGAAAAGAATAAGCGTTTTGTTTATCAATTATTTCATGATAGCCAAGAATGCTGGACGCAATGTAGATTCACGATATACAGGGTGATTAAGTTTTATTCTGGGACACTTCATATTATAATAATCACATAATACAGGGTGTTCCGCATACAGACCGGGAGATAGTGACAGATTTTTGGACGTGATTTTACTCAGTATGCCTTTCATAGGGCATTATGTTGCGTATATTCTCACAATAATAAGGCATAAATCGGAGAGTCATGCTGCGTTCTTTATATGGCAAAATGAGTATTCATTTATTCGAAAAATATGCGTTTTGATATGATTTTAATCAGGCTGCCATGTGTTTTATAATAAACTTCAAAATAGAAAATTCCTCGGAAAATTATAGGCATACCGTTAGCGTGGGCCCAAAGGGCTATTATTGCCACGTGAACTTGTATTTTAATAATTAATTTTTCCACGTTTCTGAACAGTCTGCCAATGAGAAGTATGCAAGTTCTTGTTATGAAACTGCTGAAGAAAAGATGGCATACCGTTTGCGCATGTCCAAGTACACTTTACATCGAATAACTCGTAAATGATTAAATAACATTCAATTTAAACGGTACTTGGACATGCGCGAAAGGTATGCCATCCTTTTTTCAGCATTTTCATAATAAGAACTTGCATACTTCTCATTGGCAGCCTGTTCAGAAACGTAGAAAAATTAATTATTAAAATGCAAGATCACGTGGCTATAATAGCCCTTTGGACCCACCCTAAAGATATGCCTATGGTTTTCCGAGGAATTTTCTATTTTGAACTTCATTATAAAACAGATGGCAGCCTGACTAAAATCATATCAAAACGCATATTTTTCCAATAATTGAAAACTCAGTTTTTCCCATGAAGAACCCAGGATGACTCTCTGATTCATACCTTATTATTGTGAGAATATGTGCCACATAATGCCCTTTGCAAGGCATACTGATTAAAAAAATCTGTCACTATCTCCCGGTCTAATAAGAACCGACACAGAGCAGGAGCATACAGGGGAGCCAAAAATAAGGTGATTTAATGCAACTTACCTCTATACTAAGTTACACCCCTGAGAAGTTATAGGCCTTGAATGTGGACTTTTCGAAAAAAAAAAACAAGATCTCAGTTATTTTTGAACTTGGAAAAACCAAATTTGGTAAACGTTGTGGGTGTACCAAGAGCATTAATGAGAGTGATGAACCTTAAAAATGTGACAGAACTTTTTTGTTCGTTGGCGGTCTTGAAAAATTGTTACTTTGTGTTATGAATAATTTAATTCTAAAACTTTTTTACTCTTGTTATTTTTCGAATAACTTTACCGCTTTCGCCAAAAACGCGAATAACTGAAAACACGTATTGCAAATAAATGTGATATTTAAAATCTTTGAAGATTTAAAAGTTGGCTATGAAATTAAACGTAAAACTTGAATAGCAACCATTTAATGGAAAAATAATAAAAAAAATCAATAAGAAACAGGAATAACAATAAAATAAAATAATAATAGAACGGCGATCATTTTCAACAATCTCTAAAATACCTCTTCAGTGCAAAGTCACGTGAACTTGTATTTTAATAATTAAAGTTTCCACCAATAAGAAATATGCAAGTTCTTGTTATGAAACTCCTGAAAAAAGGATGGCATACCGTTTGCGCATGTCCAAGTACAGTTTAAATTGAATGCTATTTAATCATTTAAACGATCTATTCGATGTAATATATACTTGGACATGCGCAAACGCTATGCCATCTTTTCTTCAGCAGTTTCATAACAAGAACTTGCATACTTCTCATTGGCAGACTGTTCAGAAACGTGGAAAAATTAAGTATTAAAATACAAGTTCACGTGACAATAATAGCCCTTTGGGCCCACGCTAACGGTATGCCTATGGTTTTCCGAGGAATTTTCTATTTTGAACTTCATTATAAAACACATGGCAGCCTGAATTACTTATGGAGCAATTTTTTTAAAATCATTTTTCTAAAATACACCGAAATAATACAAAAAATCAAATATGCCATGAAACCATGACACAAAAAAAATTTAAAGAGGACGTTTGTGTTTACATTTGTTTGTTTAAATTTACATAAGAAATTGAATACATTTTATTGCTATATACAAGGTGATTATTTTTTCTAAAAACAATTGTATTATAATTATCTGCTTCTCCGCCACTGGTTGTTGAAGGTGTTTGGTATTAACAGGTTTAATGCTAACCCATGCTGTTATAACGTGTACCAAATAGGACTTAAATATCTCAACTATAGTTTGGTAAATATTCAATAAAGTCCACATATTTTTTACAACATTAACACCCTGTAACTTTTTTATAAGGCCTTAAAAAGATATAGTTTCTCTCCGAAAATCTCCAAATTCCCGAAGACAAAATAATAGTAATTGCCCCCCTCCTCCCGCAAAACCATTCAGTTGCTTCTGGGGTACTCCTGGTTTGGAGTATTTTGAGGGTGATAATAATAATAATAATTATTATTATTATTGCTATTATTTGTTGACATACCTATGCAATTTCTCGTATTTTTTGTTTCGAAGAACAAATTTCTGAATTCAAAAGTGTAACTATTTAATTATATAATTTGTGCAAGTGGAACGAAATCAGTCAGTATGTTAAAAATATACATACCAAAATGTAAAAAGCCAAACGTAATTGCACACTTAAAATAATTATGTCGCCTTTTGCCTTCACTTCTGCAAATAAACAAGTTGGTGGGTACCTACGTATTTACCAATTTCCTGTAGTTGGGGTAATCTTCAACTCGTTAGCAAGGATATTTAATCAACGACTAAGCAAGAAATTTTACTGCAATTTTGAATATAAATAATCAAGAGAACAAAACAGAAACCCATTTTTATTAAAAAGTCGAACAAGCTAATTTTGTACATTTTGTGATTTTTTAAGTCACTCTGTCCTAAGTGTTCCTAGCCATATCCGCATAAGAAAGAAGGTGTATTAGAATTATTTTTACAGCAAGGAATGATTTATAGACCATATTTGTTTTAGGTACTGTTAATGCAGCTGTAAGCAATAATTATGTGTATTAAATCACGAAGATTTATGCGTATATGCGTATAGACCTAGTTGATAGTTACGTTGATCCCAATCCAGTCTTGTCACCCGTTCAGGAAGTGTCGCGGCAAAATAAACTCATTCAATTAATACTTAATTGACCGGTTTAGAAGTCTCTGGGAAAATTTGAAGCACCATCCCGAGGCGACTGAAGTCACACCCGGTAATTTCTTTATAAATAGTAAACATTATTTTTTCTACGAGCGTGTCTAAAATTCCATTAAGCTAAATAGCAGTTTAAACACAGTTTTACATTTCTCCTAATAATGCATATTTTTGTCGAAATATTTCGGGTGGCCCATCAATAGATACCCTGTATATGGAAAAGTAATATTACATTATTTTTACATTTTCCATTGATTCTAGAAGTTCCAGTGGCGTGCAGTCAATGGAAGCAACGGAAACACCGGTTCCCTTGATTCCGTAAATTAAAATTCAGCTATTATTTTTTTGTTCATATTGTGTTAAATTTTTTCGCCAAAATTATATCTGTGCGAACTTTCAACTAGAGCCGGGCCTGTACGTTTCGCGTTCCCAACGAACACAGTTCGCGCGTTTTCGTCAGTTTTCGGCTACATTCGGCGGGCGCGGCTTGCGAAGCCGCTTATTCCAGGGTTGCCAAATGCCAGTACAATCACCTATATACTCCGTAATTCATTGAAAAATTGAAAAGTATGGACGTATTTATCATATATAAATCCCAAGTTTTCTTCAGTTCAAAAATTCCAGAATAATATTAGAAATGTAGGAACTAAATTTTCTCCACGACCATTCGTGAATATAAGTATTCTAAAATCATTTTTAATAATAGAACTTAAAAATTCTCACTCTAGAGCGAAATGATTTTTCTTAAATACTTGCTTCTCGAGTGTTTTGCATGTATTTCCAGGATCTTAATATAATTTTTGTAGTCTATTGTACATAAATAAACAATATAATAATAGGGATACTACTATTTCGTACTAATAATAATAAATCATTGCATTATTTTATATATTTTCATTCCATAACAAGACAATGAATGAATATACGCTAATCGAACTAAACACAGCATAGAGTGCCATGGATTTCAAGACTGTCAACCTCGCTGTCAACAATAGCGGCGTGGGGGTGCGCGTCAAAATAAATATTTTTATTATACTTCCTTGAAAACACCTTATTTTCATCTGTTTTAGCAATAATGAAAGATGGGGTTTTTCGGGCTAGCGCACGGAAACAGCGCATGGAAAAACTTTCCGTGCGCTGAATAAAAATACCGAATATATGGCTTTAAAATAGAAATATACGGCAAAGTAAACTAAATTTAAGAAACTCTATATGCTGTCTGATATTTAACATATATACCTATTTTGTATTTTAATTCGTAAGTGTTTCAATATTTAGATACATTTATGTAATATTTTTGACGTTTTATTCACCTTATCTGACAATAACTAATTTACAACAAAGCACCTTTGAAATAATTTGAGAGTAACCATGGAAACGCATCATACATACCAAACACTATATTGTCTGCATTGTTTATTTTTTGTCAATTAAGTTTATTATAATATGCCGATAAAATGTTTTAAGTTTCCGTTTTCAAAGAAGTATAATAAAAAATATCGTTCATTACACCTCCAGAAATAGATTTTTTCGTGCTTGCACGACTTCCCGTGTTCGACTGCGCCTCACACGGGAATTTGTCACGCGCGCACGTAAAAATCTTTATTTCCAGACTCGTAATGAAATATACTATTTTTCACTAATATTATAACAATAATATACCATTTTCACAGCACGATGTGGTAGATGACACAACAATTATCACCTGATCCTGATACAAACTGTCAAAGTCAAGCTCTGGTTCCTGATTCTCGTAATAGTTGTTTTGAATTTTTTATGACAATTTTGATTTTGTTCGAGATTCAATAATTCAAAGGACGATTTTGTGCAAACTACTAGAGCAAACATTTAACATAGGTTTGGTGTATATTTCCAAAACGCGACATTCATTTGTTTTTCTGAATACACAACTGAAATCCCAAGAAAATTTTATACAATTTTCATATTTACCTATATATTTTTTTCCAAAATTAAAAACAAAAAAGTTAAGGGGTTAGAATGTTATATGAGAAACATTGTACATATGTCACAGACTACCTTTATCTCGTGACAACTCGATTGGATTGAAATGGATCCGATTGAGTTATGTCAAATCTTTTATAATTCTACGTTTACATCATCAATATTGAATCCTACGGTTTTCAATCCTCTCTACGGACATTAACTTATTATACTTATTCCACAGTAGGTTGGTGCACATTCTGGCCAACTTTTGTTTGGAAATAGCGGCTTGACTTGAAATTTTAAATATGATTGAATTTCAGTCTGTAGGGTTTACGCCGTCTATTTGAGTCCGCTCCAGTGAATTCAAACCTCTCAATCGGATCGAACGCGTCGAGATGAACGTAGTCACGTACCCTTTGCTTTGACAGATAACTTCCCCCTCTGTTTCTGTGGCACCCACTAGTCCCGCAACCCCGTAACACCCGCCAGGGCCGCTTAAACGAGTTAATACCGGCTTTGCCGCGCCGGGCGCAAAAAGTGGCCGAACGCGGGGATTAGATTCAGTTTTCAAAGCGGCGAGCCCCCAGCCTAGGGCCGCAATTTGCAAACAAAACAAGCGCCGCGAATCGCAATCCCATTAGATTAGATCCGACTAAACCGGCGGCTGTTGGCGCTAAGTGATCTGCAAAGCTCGTCGGCGCGAAGCACTTGTGTGGGGGGCAAACATCTACAAGGATTACGTTTAGAGGAATCTACGTGTGATTAGATAAGGCTCGCTTTGCTTGCCTCGAAAGACAACCTTTAAAATATACCTGACCTTGACGGTAATGCGGATAGAAAAGACAACTTTTGACAACAAAGTTCGTATTACATTACGTGTTCGCAAATGCAATGTTTCATCCGGTATACGCAGGCTGTTGACGCCAGCACCCTATCTATTCAGGTAATATCGTACGCCAGGAAATAGGTCTATTTCTCCCTATCCAACTATTTGGATAGATCTGATCTAGGTAATTTCTTACTGGCAATTAATTATGTGGTGGAGCTCAATCATGATAATTTTTGTTTTATTTTGTTACATTTTGTTACCAGCCAAAAATAAAATATTTGAAAGTTTGAAGTATGTCTTATTATACAATAGAATGGCTAGATGGCTTGACTGTACAAATTAAAAAAAAAACAACAGAAAATTAGCCATAGCTCTTTTATTTTTTGTAATAACTGTGCCGAGTAATATATCTTTGGAAAGCTCAAAAAATGGCCGATCTTATAAGGCTACAGCCAACTATGATTTACATTTAAAAAAACACAAGTTTATGTCTTATCTCAAAAATCACAAAGAACATAAAACATTGGATCCGATTATCTTATTAAGCCCAAAATTATCTACATTTTTGTCTCTACAGTTTTTCTGTATAATCAGAAATAACGGAGCTACAGAGATCTGAAGAAATAGCAAAAAATCACTTTTTTCAAAATATCTAGTGAGCCGTAAACTTTTTTAAAAATCCAAAAGGTGCAATTCTTTCCCCATTTAACCTTTGTTCTAGCTCTGCTAGTTTCCGAGATCCCCATAGTGGGCATCGAAAAAAACTCACCCTGTATAATGCGGAATTTTTCTTGGCTCTTCATAGTTTTCTGGGGTGTTCGCAAGCAAACGCGGACCCACTGGGTTCTTAAGGCTATAACAAGGCGTGTGATGTTTTTTTTTTCAAAACAATAATACCACCATCCACCATGCATAAGCCGCGATTGTGATTGCAATATCTATAATCGCCGGTAGTTATAAGGAAGTAATAACGTAATACAACAAAGTAATCTCGCCGAACACGCGGCTCTGGCACGCCCCTGCTATAATACACCTAGAACCCATCAGATATAAATACTAGAGCTAGAGCTTATGATTATTGTTGAGTTGAGGCATACGAGCAAAAAGATTGCTATCTGCCGGCGCCGCAGTCAGACAGGTAAGAAACTGCGGAATGCAAAAGTACCTACAGCAAGTGTGTACTGGTGGCGCCGCCGGCGATCAGGAAGTCGGCAGATTTCGTCGTTATCTTTTTAAGAAGATATGTGCGTACAGATATGTTGTGTGCATCTAATCACTTCCATATTTCCTACGTAGATGTGATCTGGGATAATAAATACCACGGCTATTAGCTTTGTTCGCGGAGCGGTCCCGAACTGCTGCAAGTGTCCCGCCTGTTGTTACATACCAAGGCCTGGAGGGTGGGTACCTAGCAGCACAGACTAACGGCAAAGCTATTTATTCTGTGCTAGCAGTGATGTAACAGATACATTTTTTCGGTATCTAGATACAGATACAGATACTGTCTGGCAGATGTATCTAGATACAGATACCGATACATTTTTTCCAAAGTATCTGGGTACAGATATACGTTAAAAAAGTATCTAGATACTTCCAGATACATTAGATACTATCAGTTAGTTAAGAAAATTTCAGACCTCATAAGGCAATCTACTGTGTGTCCACGGATTGATGTCGGAATAGGTGTAAATGACAAAAAAATTTCGAGTTCAAATTTGACCATTTGGGGTTCAGCCCTGCTTGGATAGAAACTAATTTGTGCCATATTAGTAGTTTCGAAAAATCAAGTAGGCCTTGACAGGAACGATTTATTTATTTTCTGTGTAGGTTAAGTGCCTTTTCTGAACAAGATATATATGTTATTAGAAAAAGTTGCTTAGAATTCAAAATTATGTCCCTGTGCAGATTTTCAAAATAATTGGCCTACTTTGATTTTAATCCATTTCATTTAGGTAGCTGAACTTTTATATTGCCGAACACACATTTTCAGTCAAGTTGGCATGTTTTTATTATTTTTTTTAAACTGTTCAGTGCAGTTTGGTAGTTATATCCTGTGGGTTTTAGCGTATTAATAAAAAACTGCCAGAAATGGATTAAAATCAAAGTAGGCCAATTATTTTGAAAATCTGCACAGGGACATAATTTTGAATTCTAAGCAACTTTTTCTAATAACATTTTTCGATATCTTGTTCAGAAAAGGCACTTAACCTACACAGAAAATAAATAAATCGTTCCTGTCAAGGCCTACTTGATTTTTCGAAACTACTAATATGGCACAAATTAGTTTCTATCCAAGCAGGGCTGAACCCCAAATGGTCAAATTTGAACTCGAAATTTTTTTGTCATTTACACCTATTCCGACATCAATCCGTGGACACACTGTATATACTTACCTACTTAGATATTTATGAAACAAGTGTGTGGTGTGTGTGTAGGTAAAGTTGAACTGTTTAGATGAATGTGAAGTTTAGATTGTCACTAATTGAAACAAGTGGTGGGTTAGTAGTTTACCGTGAACGTCCAGGGCCGTGTTAAGGGGGGGGGGCGAAGGGGGTGTTCGCCCCGAAACATTTTTTAATTTTTCAGTTACCTACCGATTTTTATTTTTGTAGGACGATGATTTTGCATACAACTACTGAAAAGTTGTGAATTCGGAACTTGTCTACGTCTACCGGTATCGTGGAATATTTTAATTGATTTCGCTATTCTCCCCGAGATGACGCGGTGGCGGCCGGCGCTTGACGATTTGACGTTGATGCGAATCGTTGTAAAAAGGGTTGTTCTTGTTCACACACTGTGCACTGTGTTTAGAAAAACGTAGCAACCTGGTCGTTTCTATTGTGGCAAACTGTCGTATCTTGTAAATTGTAAAAATGTTCTTTCTGATAAAATGAGGTTCTGCTTTCTGGTGCAAAATAAAATGTAAAAATTAAAAGTTATTTGCTTTTGTGAAGTATAAATGAAAAATATGTAACTAAACTAAAATCGCTCTTTAACTGTACACTAGATTGTGATAGGTAAATATTTAATGTCCCTAGAATTCCGTAAGCGGCGGCCATATATTGATATTATTGATAGATATAACAGAGGAAAGGGCCGTAATCAACAGAATTTACCTTTGACGTGCACGAATTCTAAATTTGAGTAGATAGAAATTAACATTAACTCTGTTCTTTGAAGCACAGAAAAAGTCTATAATTATAGTTTCTGTGTTCAAAGTTAGGTTAGAACCAAATAATATGAAGGTTTGGGTTAGGCCTCTGTCACAAGAACTTGCATTTCTGCCAGACATGCTAAATACGCCCCTGGAGGCGCCCAAAACAATTATGCCAACCTTGTATTACCAAATTAAGAAATGTCATTTCTGGTGTACAGTTTAAGAGAGATTTTAGTATACATATTTTATTTATTAATTGAAGGGGGACCCCATGTGGGTTATTCATATTTTAGAAAGGAAATAAAGGAAACAGACCTCAGTCCCACAATTTCTTTTTAATTCAAAAAGCTACCGGTTTCGTAACTCCCAAAGTTACATCATCAGGCTAAAGCTATAATAAAAGGAGAATAAAGCTAAAAAAGGTCAGCAGCAATGCTAATCAATGACTGATATTAATTTAACAATTAATGAGTAAAAAATTCGTTCATTTACTTACAAATATCATCAAGAGCTGTACCGTTTTAAGAATGGAGTCTATTATAGTCATTGCACTAACTACTAGCATTTATATAACTAAATTTAAAAGGTAAGACAAACTAAGACAAGGGACATACAGATTAAAAATTCTTGTTAGGTCTATCTACGGCGGCGTAATAGCTGTAGGTGTTTCGAATTGGTTCTAGAACATTTTTTATACAAAATTTTTTAATGGCTACGTATTTTGATGTTGGTGGCGCCCCCCATTGGCAAAGGTGGGAGCTAAGTCTTAGGAGAGAATTAGCATTTACAGGTAACCTCAATATTTCCGAAAAACTAAAAGAAGAAACCGACAGTGCAGAAAACCCAACAGAAGAGTTAGGTATAGGTAGCTATTATAATTATTCAAAGAAAATAGAGAAAGTTGGTGAAGATTCAAAATTTATTTGGGAGTTTAACGATTTTTCATTATTCAATTTTACTTGTCTAAGAATCTCAAAAGACTCTAAGTTATTAAGAAAACAACCTCTATTGGCTATGTGTAAAATTTTAAAATCACGTTTCGGGTCAAAATCATGCTGATTATCATATAAATGTTTAGAAAAATGTGAGAAGCAACTTGAAAGTGGGTTTAAAGCCCTTTGATGTTCCTTTAATCTGGTTCTGAAATTACGAAAGGTTCTACCAATATAAGAACAATTACATGTCGAACAAATCAGTTTATAAACACCTTTAAGATCCATTCGATCAGTTTTATCTTTATTGTTTAACAGTAATCTACCCAATGAGTTTGAACTTTTAAACGAGACTTTAACGTATCTTTTGAAAATATTAGAAATTTTATAGCTTACTGGGCCACAGTAAGTTAATGAAATATATTTGTTGGTTATATTCGAGTCGACTGTAGGTTGAGGTAAATGTTGATCGCTTTGATAACGATGTATATAAACAGAATTTTGCATTATTTTATTTTGTTTCTTAGATAATAATTTACTAACTAATTTATCATCGTAGTTGTGTTGTAAAGCAATTTGAGATACAATATGTAACTCTTTATTAAAAGAATCCTCTGAGAGGGGGACTTTAATTAATCTATCCAGATAAGAATTAAATGCAGCCAATTTATGAGATATAGGGTGTTTGGAAAAATTATCTATCACCACTCCGGTATGAGTTGGTTTTCTGTAAATGTTAAAAATAATATTATTATCTAAATGTTGGACTGTAAGATCTAAGAAACTCAATTTATGATTTTTTTTCTATTTCTAATGTGAATTTAATATTATTATCCAACTGATTGAGATAAGAGAAGAACAACTGTAAATCTTCTTCATTGCCTGTCCAAACTAAAATTATGTCATCAACGTATCTACCATAAAACTTAATAAACCTTGAAAAACTATTATTAGTTAATATTTTAGAACACTCAAAGAAATTCATAAAAATATCTGCCAAAATTGGGGAAATAGGGGAACCCATAGCTAACCCGTCAATCTGGTTGTACACCTTCTCATCAAATTGGAAAAAATTTTGTTCGAGGCAAATGTCTAGAATTATAAAAATCTCATTCCTTTCAGCCACAGAAAATTCACTTTCATCTAATTTATTTTTAATAAGGTCCTTTATTATGTTGGTAGGAATATTGGTAAACAAATTCGAAACGTCAAGGGAAACCAATAGGAATGGTTGATCAAATATAACATCCTTCAATCTTTCTATTAAATCTAAATTATTTTTTATCGTGTAAGTAAAGCAACCAGAATAAAGCTGTTTCAAGATTTCATTTAACCATTTTGACAAATAACAAGTAGGAGAATTTATGTAAGATACCACAGGTCTAATAGGTATATCTACAAAATTGTCAGATTTGTGGATTTTTAATAGACCATACAATTTAGGGGTAGAAGAAAAATCTGGGGAAAATTTTTTAATTAATTCATTATTAAAGAAAATTGGACATTTTTTGAGAGTGTTTTTTTACTTTTAGGTTAAACGAGTTCAAGGAAAATTTTTTATTAATAGAAAAACTACTAGAAGTCATAAATTGATTCACTTTATGTTTATAATCTGATTCGTTTAATATTATCACAGAATTACCTTTGTCAGCTTTTGTAATGGTTAAATTATTAATTTTAATTTTATTTTTAATTTGCTTAATTAAGTCACTATTAATTCTACCTTTATTATGGTCGGTCAATTTTCCCAATCTTGACTTCTCCCTTTTCAAAACTTCTTTAACGTCATGGCGTATGGAATCTTTATTCTCAAAATCGTAAGATTGAATAATAGTTTCAGTCTCAACCGCAACGATCTCTAATTCTTTAAGACTAAGTTCTGGCGAACATTCTGGGTTAAATTTAAAACCCTTTTTTAATAAAGAAATTTCATTATCCTTAAATTGAACATCCGAAAAATTTACAAATGAATCTTGGAAAATATGAGCAAAATTATTAAAACCCCTCGTGTCTAAAGCTTCGGATCGTTTCTTATCCAATAAACCTTTAAGTTTTTTATGTAATTTTTTCATCTTTTTAACTCTAAGAAAATCCAAAACAGAATGTAATCTATTGAGTAAATTATGTAGTACCTGATAGTCGAAATTCTCTCTTAACATGTCATATAACGCCTTCAACCTCAAGTCTATTGTATAGATCTTCCTATATGCTAATCTAATTTCTTCTTTAATTAGTAATCTAGTCAACGATCTCAAACATCTTCTGCTGCTATCTAAGTGGAGTTGTCTGTTGATCTTAATATTTATGTATGTGGGTTGTAGACCATTTTTTAAACATTGGTTGTTGAAGAATATATCACCTCGTAGTTGTGTCTTCTTTATCGACAATCTCTTGTATTCCTGGGTCCAAATTGCTGGTCTCGCATTATTAATTAATTGAAGGGGGACCCCATGTGGGTTATTCATATTTTAGAAAGGAAATAAAGGAAACAGACCTCAGTCCCACAATTTCTTTTTAATTCAAAAAGCTACCGGTTTCGTAACTCCCAAAGTTACATCATCAGGCTAAAGCTATAATAAAAGGAGAATAAAGCTAAAAAAGGTCAGCAGCAATGCTAATCAATGACTGATATTAATTTAACAATTAATGAGTAAAAAATTCGTTCATTTACTTACAAATATCATCAAGAGCTGTACCGTTTTAAGAATGGAGTCTATTATAGTCATTGCACTAACTACTAGCATTTATATAACTAAATTTAAAAGGTAAGACAAACTAAGACAAGGGACATACAGATTAAAAATTCTTGTTAGGTCTATCTACGGCGGCGTAATAGCTGTAGGTGTTTCGAATTGGTTCTAGAACATTTTTTATACAAAATTTTTTAATGGCTACGTATTTTGATGTTGGTGGCGCCCCCCATTGGCAAAGGTGGGAGCTAAGTCTTAGGAGAGAATTAGCATTTACAGGTAACCTCAATATTTCCGAAAAACTAAAAGAAGAAACCGAGATTCTTAGACAAGTAAAATTGAATAATGAAAAATCGTTAAACTCCCAAATAAATTTTGAATCTTCACCAACTTTCTCTATTTTCTTTGAATAATTATAATAGCTACCTATACCTAACTCTTCTGTTGGGTTTTCTGCACTGTCGGTTTCTTCTTTTAGTTTTTCGGAAATATTGAGGTTACCTGTAAATGCTAATTCTCTCCTAAGACTTAGCTCCCACCTTTGCCAATGGGGGGCGCCACCAACATCAAAATACGTAGCCATTAAAAAATTTTGTATAAAAAATGTTCTAGAACCAATTCGAAACACCTACAGCTATTACGCCGCCGTAGATAGACCTAACAAGAATTTTTAATCTGTATGTCCCTTGTCTTAGTTTGTCTTACCTTTTAAATTTAGTTATATAAATGCTAGTAGTTAGTGCAATGACTATAATAGACTCCATTCTTAAAACGGTACAGCTCTTGATGATATTTGTAAGTAAATGAACGAATTTTTTACTCATTAATTGTTAAATTAATATCAGTCATTGATTAGCATTGCTGCTGACCTTTTTTAGCTTTATTCTCCTTTTATTATAGCTTTAGCCTGATGATGTAACTTTGGGAGTTACGAAACCGGTAGCTTTTTGAATTAAAAAGAAATTGTGGGACTGAGGTCTGTTTCCTTTATTTCCTTTCTAAAATATGAATAACCCACATGGGGTCCCCCTTCAATTAATTAATAATGCGAGACCAGCAATTTGGACCCAGGAATACAAGAGATTGTCGATAAAGAAGACACAACTACGAGGTGATATATTCTTCAACAACCAATGTTTAAAAAATGGTCTACAACCCACATACATAAATATTAAGATCAACAGACAACTCCACTTAGATAGCAGCAGAAGATGTTTGAGATCGTTGACTAGATTACTAATTAAAGAAGAAATTAGATTAGCATATAGGAAGATCTATACAATAGACTTGAGGTTGAAGGCGTTATATGACATGTTAAGAGAGAATTTCGACTATCAGGTACTACATAATTTACTCAATAGATTACATTCTGTTTTGGATTTTCTTAGAGTTAAAAAGATGAAAAAATTACATAAAAAACTTAAAGGTTTATTGGATAAGAAACGATCCGAAGCTTTAGACACGAGGGGTTTTAATAATTTTGCTCATATTTTCCAAGATTCATTTGTAAATTTTTCGGATGTTCAATTTAAGGATAATGAAATTTCTTTATTAAAAAAGGGTTTTAAATTTAACCCAGAATGTTCGCCAGAACTTAGTCTTAAAGAATTAGAGATCGTTGCGGTTGAGACTGAAACTATTATTCAATCTTACGATTTTGAGAATAAAGATTCCATACGCCATGACGTTAAAGAAGTTTTGAAAAGGGAGAAGTCAAGATTGGGAAAATTGACCGACCATAATAAAGGTAGAATTAATAGTGACTTAATTAAGCAAATTAAAAATAAAATTAAAATTAATAATTTAACCATTACAAAAGCTGACAAAGGTAATTCTGTGATAATATTAAACGAATCAGATTATAAACATAAAGTGAATCAATTTATGACTTCTAGTAGTTTTTCTATTAATAAAAAATTTTCCTTGAACTCGTTTAACCTAAAAGTAAAAAAACACTCTCAAAAAATGTCCAATTTTCTTTAATAATGAATTAATTAAAAAATTTTCCCCAGATTTTTCTTCTACCCCTAAATTGTATGGTCTATTAAAAATCCACAAATCTGACAATTTTGTAGATATACCTATTAGACCTGTGGTATCTTACATAAATTCTCCTACTTGTTATTTGTCAAAATGGTTAAATGAAATCTTGAAACAGCTTTATTCTGGTTGCTTTACTTACACGATAAAAAATAATTTAGATTTAATAGAAAGATTGAAGGATGTTATATTTGATCAACCATTCCTATTGGTTTCCCTTGACGTTTCGAATTTGTTTACCAATATTCCTACCAACATAATAAAGGACCTTATTAAAAATAAATTAGATGAAAGTGAATTTTCTGTGGCTGAAAGGAATGAGATTTTTATAATTCTAGACATTTGCCTCGAACAAAATTTTTTCCAATTTGATGAGAAGGTGTACAACCAGATTGACGGGTTAGCTATGGGTTCCCCTATTTCCCCAATTTTGGCAGATATTTTTATGAATTTCTTTGAGTGTTCTAAAATATTAACTAATAATAGTTTTTCAAGGTTTATTAAGTTTTATGGTAGATACGTTGATGACATAATTTTAGTTTGGACAGGCAATGAAGAAGATTTACAGTTGTTCTTCTCTTATCTCAATCAGTTGGATAATAATATTAAATTCACATTAGAAATAGAAAAAAAATCATAAATTGAGTTTCTTAGATCTTACAGTCCAACATTTAGATAATAATATTATTTTTAACATTTACAGAAAACCAACTCATACCGGAGTGGTGATAGATAATTTTTCCAAACACCCTATATCTCATAAATTGGCTGCATTTAATTCTTATCTGGATAGATTAATTAAAGTCCCCCTCTCAGAGGATTCTTTTAATAAAGAGTTACATATTGTATCTCAAATTGCTTTACAACACAACTACGATGATAAATTAGTTAGTAAATTATTATCTAAGAAACAAAATAAAATAATGCAAAATTCTGTTTATATACATCGTTATCAAAGCGATCAACATTTACCTCAACCTACAGTCGACTCGAATATAACCAATAAATATATTTCATTAACTTACTGTGGCCCAGTAAGCTATAAAATTTCTAATATTTTCAAAAGATACGTTAAAGTCTCGTTTAAAAGTTCAAACTCATTGGGTAGATTACTGTTAAACAATAAAGATAAAACTGATCGAATGGATCTTAAAGGTGTTTATAAACTGATTTGTTCGACATGTAATTGTTCTTATATTGGTAGAACCTTTCGTAATTTCAGAACCAGATTAAAGGAACATCAAAGGGCTTTAAACCCACTTTCAAGTTGCTTCTCACATTTTTCTAAACATTTATATGATAATCAGCATGATTTTGACCCGAAACGTGATTTTAAAATTTTACACATAGCCAATAGAGGTTGTTTTCTTAATAACTTAGAGTCTTTTGAGATTCTTAGACAAGTAAAATTGAATAATGAAAAATCGTTAAACTCCCAAATAAATTTTGAATCTTCACCAACTTTCTCTATTTTCTTTGAATAATTATAATAGCTACCTATACCTAACTCTTCTGTTGGGTTTTCTGCACTGTCGGTTTCTTCTTTTAGTTTTTCGGAAATATTGAGGTTACCTGTAAATGCTAATTCTCTCCTAAGACTTAGCTCCCACCTTTGCCAATGGGGGGCGCCACCAACATCAAAATACGTAGCCATTAAAAAATTTTGTATAAAAAATGTTCTAGAACCAATTCGAAACACCTACAGCTATTACGCCGCCGTAGATAGACCTAACAAGAATTTTTAATCTGTATGTCCCTTGTCTTAGTTTGTCTTACCTTTTAAATTTAGTTATATAAATGCTAGTAGTTAGTGCAATGACTATAATAGACTCCATTCTTAAAACGGTACAGCTCTTGATGATATTTGTAAGTAAATGAACGAATTTTTTACTCATTAATTGTTAAATTAATATCAGTCATTGATTAGCATTGCTGCTGACCTTTTTTAGCTTTATTCTCCTTTTATTATAGCTTTAGCCTGATGATGTAACTTTGGGAGTTACGAAACCGGTAGCTTTTTGAATTAAAAAGAAATTGTGGGACTGAGGTCTGTTTCCTTTATTTCCTTTCTAAAATATTTTATTTAATTTAGTTAATGTTAATATAATTTTCATTTTTGGGGGGGGGGGCGCCATTAAAGAACTTTGCCCCGGGCAAATTTTTACCTTAACACGGCCCTGTGTACGTCACTCCAAAATGAGCACTGAGTAGGTGCTTTATGTACAGTATTTTAAAAGAATCACTAAATCACCCCCCATTTTATTATTTGTACTGTTTTTTTTTAACATTAGCAACATTTCGAAGTTTTTATCGCTGAGCCTGTTACGCCTTGGCGTTAAAATTTGTGCTCCTGTACTAAAGCGGCGCTCGACTGGCGCGGAAAGTTTACTTTCCACCCAGGAGGGCGGGAAGTAAACGGAGATAAAATTTTGAAATTACAAAATATTGATGGTTGTAAATAAAATAGTATACAAACCTCGGTGACCTGTTTCATTACTGTCTCGAGATAAAGTTAACCTCGGCGCTTCGCACCTCGGTTAAATTTTTAATCTCTCGACAGTAATAAAACACTTCCCACCTCGGTGTGTAATATACTATGAATTAGAATAAACTTAAAATTAATTTTTGCCCATAGGAACGGTTTAAAAATTAAATACTCGTATAGGCACGTGGCACGCCTTGGCATCGTGGCTAAAAAAATGTATCTAGTGGGTATCTAAGTATCTAGATACTTTCAAAAGGATCTAGATACTAAAGCAGATTCTGAGTTTTGTAAGTATCTAGATATGTATGTAGGTACATAAAAAGTATCTAGATACAGTATCTAGATACATGTATCTCGAAACATTACATCACTGGTACCTAGGTACCCATTAATACCTTTTATAGATAAATAATGTATAAGCACTTAAATCCCACAGTATTTCCGTATACATATTTTGTTCATTTCAAAACATATTTTCCTTTTAGTGCTTGTGAAAGTGGCCTTTTGAAGTTTAATAAGAAGCTGCAGAAAGTATGGAGTAGAGTTTTGAAAAAGCTTATTCCAACAATTCTCCCATTATGGTGACTGTTGCACTGATATTATATAAACAATTTAGATGGTGACTGTTGCACTGATATTATATAAACAATTTAGATCTATTTTCACCAGAAAATAAAACACTGAAAATACAAGGGTGGGTAAATTGATATGTTTTTAATATTATATTAACTAGTAAATATTCTTGCCTACAAGTTATGTAAATATAGACATTTGCCATGATACTAAGTATCATGGATATTTGATCTCTCTATTTACGTATTTTTCCTCGTCATTATGTTCTTCCTCGACAAATTCTTGGTTTTTAACATGCTTCTTTTCCTCTTTTGAAATATAGGATGCTAGTTTTTGTAAAAAAAAAATATGGGGCATAAGGCGAATACGTGGACCTTGGACCTTGTAAGAATTTTCCTCAATTCATTGTGTTTTCTTCAAGCTGGATAGGAAAAAAATACATTGCAATGCAATTATAGGTTGGTATTTAAATAAGTACTTACATTAATAGTTATTTATGTACCAAGGCACTGAAGTTCAACTTTTTATGACTCATGTGGAGTTTAGTTGCTGAGGCCTCTGGCCGAGGCAAATAAACCACATGAGTCATAAAAAGAACTTCAGTGCCGAGGTACATATTATATTTTTCTTGAAATCGGAAAAAAAATGTTTTATTAGGCAAGAAAGTAATAATAAGGGATCACCCGTCCACGAACCGACTACGCGCGGCGTTGCTTGACTTTACCGATCGCTCTACCTAGCACAAGCATAATGATGTACGGCACCTTCTGACAGAAAAACCAAACTGCTGCTTCTTGTGCAGCTTACACAACAAATCTATTGTTTTTCAAATTTACTAAAATATGTATACTGAAGGATTGCGCTTCTATAGGAAACAATTTCGCAATGTGTACGAAAAGTTAAATGAGCCTTTATCGGCCGGGTTTTGAATATTTGGTCACTTTTGACGGGCGATTTCTCCGCGTCTGACGTTTGATGTTTACATCTCGCCAAGGCCTACTTATTGAAAAAATCGTACAATAATGGGCTACATTATTGTACGATTTCTGTGCTTTTAATGACGATTTTGGGACATTTTAATGCCGATTTCAAGAAAAAGAAGTTATTTCGCATTCACTATTCATTATTGGGTTGATACAGCACAAAAAACAGAACACGAATCACTATAACATCTTCAGCAGAGGAATCAACCAGATTTTATACCTATAATAGATATTTCTATATATTTCCTACCTACCTACATTATAAATATTACATAGGTTTATTATTTTGGTTAGCAGATAAATAAGGTCATTTTTGTTTTAATAGATATAGATAATAATAAAAACTGGTTATAACGTTAAAATTAAAATTATTTCAGTTTGAAATGTTTGAAATTTGAAGTAGGTATACCAAGGATAAGTAGTTTGATTAGATTTGTAAAAATTGACAATTCACAAATAATAACAAGGAAGATTTGTGAACTTAGCTACAGAGGACTTTCAGCATATCGACTGTATCTAGAGCGTCATCTTTTGAGAGCAAAAGAGCAATAACAATTTTCGATTATTTTTTATTTAAAAACTAAGAGGAACTGGCAACAATGAAATAAGCCAGGGGAGTCTACTAAAGTTCTATTACCCGCCTGCATGCAGTTTTCTATATGACCAGACTAGCCCATTGAGATGTTGTTAATGTTCTGGAACGCGACCCGAACTGTATCCTGCAAGTTTTCTTTGGTAGTGGTAACGTAGGTATCTGTCATGTCACAGTGGTTTTCTGTTGTTTAAATGTAAAATGTTTCCACTATTTTAAATAATATTATTTGGGTACGTATGACGTATGAGAGAGATCTTTTCTTCGCCGCACCATGTATAGACTTAAAGCCCCATCTACTGGCTGAATGCGGGATTTAAACATGAAGGGACGGTAATAACATCTATAATTGTGGACATTTTTTGTTCAACGTACAGGGTGTCCCATTTTGGGCGATTTTGGGTGTTTTTCTCAAAAATCTCGGTTATTATTAAAGCTAGAGGGTTGCGGTTTTCACGTCACTGTACTACTTTTTTGAGAGGAATTTGGTGGACCAATCAGATTTTAGATAAGTTTGATAGTTTCCGCGCATTGGCGCAGGACAGAAATTTTCGATTTTTTGGAAACCTCTCTCCTGGCTACAACTTATATACAGTGCTATTCATAAAGTTTGCACCAAATGGGAAAAATTTGTATTATTCTATTTTTTTAAATCTGATTTTGGGATATGTTGTGCACGTTTTGTTTACACTATTGCGCCTAAAGAGGGTCGTAACGTCACAGCCCATGCCTGTCAAATTTGACATTTGAAATAAAAAATTGGGAAAAATCAGGTTTGCCTTGAATATATCGGAAAAAATTATTAAGAAAATGTGTTTGTATTGCATTATTGTACCCCTATTTTCAGAAGGATATCAGAATATTCGTGTTTCTTACTTGATATTCCTGGAATTGAAACTGAACCCATAAAATTCGATATAAAACTGTAGCTTATAATTTTGTTTCAGTGAATTTCAAAATATGGATGTATTTTAAGTAAAAATATTACAACACTGACCCAAGGAATAAACTTATCTAAAAATGAAAGTCTTTGCACCAAGATTGCGTTCTTACACAATAGCCATTTTGAAAAATATCATATTTCTCCTTAACTTAGCAATTCAATTGATTTGTATTGTTATAATTCAGTAAGAGAGAACAACTAAATAAGTTTCTTCGCTTATTTGCGGGAAAAAAATATCGAGTACCGAATTGAAGATAAATAATTAAGAAAAAACGAACATCGTGATATCCTCCTGAAAATTTGCATAGGGGCACAATAGTGCATTACAAACACATTTTCTTAATAACTTTTTCAGATATTTTCAAGAAAAACCTGATTTTTCCCAATTTTTTATTTTAAATCTCAAATTTGACAGGCATGGGCTGTGACGTCACGACCCTGTTTAGGCGAAATAGTGAAAACCAAACATTTACCTACATATCCCAAAATCAGATTTTCAAAAAATACAATAATACAATTTTTTCCCATTTGGTGCAAACTTTATGAATAGCACTGTATATCGACAAATTTAATCAACTATTTTTATAGATTTTTTGGCATAGAATCGAATGGAATAATTAGTTTTTTGGTAGCGTTAATAGTTTTTGAGATATGAACCAAAGTTATATTTTTTTTTAAATGGAAACCATAGTTCATATCTCAAAAACTATTAACGCTACAAAAAAACTAATTATTCCATTCGATTCTACGCCAAAAAATCTACAAAAATAGTTGATTACATTTGTCGATATATATATATATAAGTTGTAGCCAGGAGAGAGGTTTCCAAAAATTCTATAAAACTTATCTAAAATCTGATTGGTCCACCAAATTCCCCTCAAAAAAGTAGTACAGTGATGTGAAAGCCGCAACCCTCTAGCTTTAATAATAACCGAGATTTTTGAGAAAAACACCCAAAAACACCCAAAATGGGACACCCTGTACAGTAAATAATTTGATATATTTCGAATTCCACCTACGTTTCACATATTTGAAATCGTATTATCGAGTTATTTATAAATAAAAGCAGATTAATTGATAGTATTGGGGTAAGGATGGTAATTAGTAATGACGTTTTTTACCTGTTCTGCCTGAGGGGAATTTGTCGACTTTTATAATCTTTCAGTAATAATCTTGATATTTCAAGAAATTATCGAGGTGGGAAGCAAAGTGTAAAAGTCCCACAGAATTACCCTGCTACCACAGATAACGTAACCTAGATTGGCAGATCCTTTGTTCTCCGAATTCGGATTCGCCTCAGAGTCACCTATTAGAAAATATTCCAAAACCCTACTTTATAGTCTCAAAAACTGTCGACGGCAGTCAAGAAGTGCAATAAATCCATTCCCTCTGCCGGTGGCCCCTCCTCTCTCAAAATGGAAGGCTCATAGGCAATTCTACCAGGGGGGCTCATTATGAGAGTATTGTGTAAAAAATACTGCGAACCCGCACAGGCGATTTTGTATTTATGAATAGGTAGAGGTAGTAGGTAGGTACAGGAAAAAAATAATAATAAGGCAGACAGCGTTGCAGTTCTGTAACAACCACTATAAGTTATCACAACTAGGAAATTTCTTGAACTCTAGTGTGGAAGTACCTATTTAGGTTACACATTTATGTGGTAGGTGGTAGGAGTGTTATTTTAACGTTTTATAGATGAATTCGAGGGAAGGACAATGTAGGATTATATAATATAAGTTATAATGACCATTTTTCTCCTTTGGATAATATACAATGTGACAAAAAATAAGGTCTGTATAATAAGGGAATTTTTTGCAGAACTATTTAAAATTTGACTTTGCCAGCAGTTTGTGCTTGTGCAAGGATAAAAATGACGTTCGCAAAAGTGGTCTCGTCGTCACGTGGTAACTGTCAAATTTGACATTTGACAAGAAAAAAACGTCAGTTATTTATCGAAATATCGAAACCACATAAAAATTCCTATATTCTATATTATGCTTTTGCAGTTTGAAATAGCGCAAAGGAATTCTGGATGTAAAGTTTCATTAAGAAGAACATACAGCGTGTCCCGCTCTGATGTCCCGAAAAGAGAAAAGTTTTTTTTATTGATGGGGTTTATGACAAGAAGTCACTATTTAGAATTTAGAAAAATGTTGTTAGTCACCAAGAGTAATGTAGAGAGTACCGTTGTTTTTGACGATATCGAAAAATACTATCAGGGACGTCATTTAGAATCCATAAGGTGTAAAGATGTTGAGGTTTCAGCAATTTATGTTTAATTTTTTTTAACAAGTCGGGCAGCTAATTTAACTGTGCCACTTTATTTGATATTTGCAGAATTTGTACAATAATCAATTTCTTTAATATTATTATGTCAATTTATTGCCAACAATATGGATAATTTCATGAACAAAGAATAATGTTATTTAAATGTACAAAAATAAATTTCAATTTCTATTATACAGGCAAGAATCAGGCTTTGTTAAAAAAATCATCATAAAATGCTGAAAACTCCAATTTTTAACCACCTGTGAATTCTAAATGACATCCCTGATAATATTTTTCGATATTGTCAAAAACAACGGTACTACTTTATTATTGGTGACTAACAATATTTTTCTAACTTTTTCGAAATACTGAACACCTTGTATAAAAAATCAAAAATATTTTAACAGTTTTGGACTTTTTGGAACAAGCAGGAGTTTTTATAAAGAGTGACTTTTTGTCGTAAACTCACGAATAAAAAACTTTTCTCTCTTCCGGACATCAGAGCAGGAGACGCTGTATGTTGATATATAGGGTACATCTTTGCCCGGGGACACACTGTATTTCACAACTTACAAATTGTGAGGTAGCGTAAAGATAACGCACCCTCTAATTATGCTACTACCTATTTAAAAAAATTGATAGTTTATCCGCCATTTAAGTAAATAACAATAGTGCGAAATATGCTTATTATACCTGATTTTACAATCCACTCTCTCGATAGGTATTGTTTCGTTCGGGGGGAATCTATGCATGACAGCATGGCCTGCAATATTCTTGCAATTCATAAAAACACACTTGTTACCCTTTCTTCTTTTCTTCTGATTAGGTTCCTGGCACTCTATATTACCATTATTCAAACCAAACTACGATTCGCTTGACCAGAATAACAATATAGGTAGGTACACTTCCGATTCCGAAAGAGCAGAGATCGAATGAATAATACTATTTAGCCCCTAGCAATATTTGTAAATGGGGAGAAGTAGCCGTAGGATTATACCAGAGAACACCCTTCCTTGTTCTCTGATTATACTCAGTTTTATTGCATGTCATAAAATACCCACCTCGTATTAAATACAAAGAAACCGGAATTATTTTAATATTCTGCCCGGACTAGCGTGTTCGGTTGCTATGACAACATCCGTATCGATCGGGGGGCGGAGACCTTTTCGGCGTAAACAAGAATCACCCAGAATTTTTATATTTTGGCGGTGATTGAAGGAACAACCCGCCCTGCCAATCTAGGTTACGTTATCTGTGCTGCTACCTATTCCAATTCCA
This sequence comes from Pseudeuparius sepicola, assembly GCA_963920635.1. NCBI lineage: Eukaryota > Metazoa > Arthropoda > Insecta > Coleoptera > Anthribidae > Pseudeuparius > Pseudeuparius sepicola. The sequence goes on from OY987299.1 coordinate 8,889,599, forward strand.
TATCGATCAAGCCCAAGCACTTCGCAGCCCCATCTCCCGCTTTGATCCGTCATCGTGAGTTTGGGAACGCGAAAAGGGGGCACCATTGTTACACGCCTACCGTCCATTTATCATGTTGTTTCGGTTTCGGCCACGCCTGTACACAAACATATTTTTTTACCTGTTCGGCTCCACAGATATTCATTCATGAATCATGGAGGGATCGGACCCCTCCGGTCTCCCCGCTCACCTTTGGCTGTTTACCGCTAATAGGTTAGGTCGCCTCGCAGTAAAGGAGGCCGCCTGTAGATTGTATCATTTTTTTTGTTGGGTTCATTCTATTCAGCTGTTCGTCAGCACAACACAATGGTTTTTTATGGCAGATAGAATATCACCACAAATTATTTGTTATAGGATGATTTTCTTAGAACAAGCGCCGCGAATTCGGCAATTTATTCATATTGAAGAAATTTTTAACCCTTCTAGCGTGTAATACAGTCACAAATACCTGTACAATATCAGGGTGCTGCTTATATCGATAGCTAGGGCTAGCAATCAGTATATTGCAATGACGTCAGAACCTACAGACAGGTTTGTTTTGATAAACGCTTGACGCCCAGAACTAATCACAATCTAAGCGCTCCGTTAAATCATTCCGAAAATGTCGCGGATTGTCATCAGAAATTGTCTCTTTTTGTCGAGCCGTAGCGAACTTATTTCGACTCTGGGCTCGGAGGCTGGCGTCGTTAGACCATCCCCCGAGTCTTCAGGTGAGGTTCCGATGCTTCCGGCGCCCCCAAACAAGAAAAAAAAACATGTGATATCTAAGTGTGATTCTGGAGGAACTATAACCGGGAATCACCGGGTGTATATAGTTGGTTGGTGGCTGACTTTATGTCATTGTTTGTAGCATGTTTTTAGAGTAGTATGGATATATTTAATCTTGGAGTCAAAATAAAGGGCATTTTAACAACGGGGCACCATACGTCTATTGGTTTTGACGTCATTGGTATATTGTCATTTTTCTTGAGTTTGAAATTCACAATATTAATTATATGTTTTCAAAGGCATCTAGGTGCAGCTTATTTAAAATACTATCCGTGACATCAGATTCATCTATCAGGTGTTGCCGACAGAACTTTTCATCTCCCCTGCCGTACCTATACAGAAATCTGTAACGACCGCTCCAGCTCTAGTTTCAACAAGAGTTAAAAGATAGTGCCAAGGAAATTTTTTAACCGAGACTATTTCCCTTGTCTTAATTTCCACCAATCACAAACGCGCAATTTTAAATTGCAAATGATTTCTAGATGGAAAAACTGCATGACAGCACCTGTCAGCAGTTTTTTCGAGTTTACCCGCGGCAAAATTTGACAGCTGTTGTATAATAGGTAGTATATTTTGTAAGCTATGTGTATGCAGAATAATCTGTTACTCATGAAATAGTCTTGTCAAATACCATTCGGGCATCTAATTTTTCCTGTGAAAAAAATCCAAAAAAACACAATGCTAAGTAATATTTTTTTAACAAAATGCATTCGTGCAAGTGCAAAAATCCTCGTCTTCGACTCGGATTTTTGTTGCCACCAGCGCTCATGCTTCTTGTTAAAATATTACTTACGAGTTTTTTCGATTTTTTTCGGAAAAATTAGATGCCCTTACGATAAAACTTTCTTGTAAAAAATAATGTTTAGGTTAAGAATTTTTTTTGTATTTTTTTGTATATATTATAATCACTTTTGCTAGGTCACTAGGTGACTCTTAATCCATTGGCAATCTTCTATTTGCAAGACACTCAGTAGCATTTACACAGGACACTCAAAAAGTCGTTTAGTTATTTCATTTTTTTGCACTTAAGTTGTGAGCACTCGGTATAAGTTACGATATCGAAACTTGGGATTTGTGGGTGCCTAAATCGATAGCGGTACTTTGTTGTTTTTTTTTTTTCGTAAAAAAATGCTTAATATGCTTTCGTCATTTTTGGGGTCTTTTTTGTTATTATTATTATAGTAGGCTAAGAAAGGGCGAGTCTTAAAATAATACATACCGGGATGTAGAGCTTTCGGGGTAGGTAGATACTATGTATATATTTTTTAAAGTTTTCGAAAACCGTCTTTCCCGTTATAAAATAATGAATTCTCGCCACTTAAAGTGAAACACACTATACTGTATAATATCTGATATAATACCCAATCTTGATATTTACTTTAAAAATAATTTAATTTTATAGCTAAATTAGAAATGCAAAATTATTATAGTAAAAACAAAAACAAACATCCATCAACATTTATCCATACATGTAGCTTTGGCTTTGGCATGTTTGTTTACTTTATTTCAATAAAAGAAATTCAACATGGAGTCTAGAATCGCTTTTTAACGGAGAAAACCCTAGAATTATTATTTTATATAATATGATATGTACAGGGTGGCTCACTATAAATTGACATCTCCTTAACTTGTTAGTTTTTGAGGTTTGAAAAAAGTTTTTTTACAAAAGTTTTAGATATTAATACAAAGTTTTTTGTGACGCTATTAGACCTTATACAGTGTGTTCTACAAAGCCGTGGCAGACATAACTTATGTTTTTTAAAATGGAACACCTTGTATATTTTCGGATTGTTGAATTCTACGCATTTTTCTGATTCCAACGAAGTATATATGTTATATGTTCGCTCCTACCGTTCGTTCAGAACTGAGCCTGTTTTGTGAGGGATTACTCCTTGGGTCATAGGTTGCCATGGAAGACAAATGCCAAATAATACTAATAATTATTGACAGTTTACAAGTATATCTATTCACGCTTTGGAAAACAAAATGGGCTAGTTTAAGATTTCAGGGAAAAATAAAGAAAGGAAATTGAGAGAAATGAGAAATTTTAAATTGTAACATAGTCAATAAACTTCGTCAGATTTATTGTTTGAAATTTAATTTTTATTGAAAACTACAATAACATGTAAAAAAAGGATATATATTTATATATTTTTTGTGGGGTTATTTAAAAAACAAAATTTATTTTGACAGATCGGGAAATGTAGAAACACTGAAAGGTATAATTCGGGACGAAATCCACATATTAAATACTGAACACAGCAATTTTATCGTCGACTTAATAAACAGAAAGTTATTAGCAAATAGGAATAAATGCATTAAGCAAGATGGAGGCCATGTGGAGCATTTGTAATACGTATGTATATCCGTATTCTAAATGTTTTGTAGTTTTCAATCAAAATTTAATTTCAAACAATAAATCTGACGATGACAATGTTACTATTTAAAATTTCTCATTTCTCTCAATTTCCCTTCTTCATTTTCTCTGAATTCTTAAAATAGCCCATTTTGTTTTCCAAAGCGTGAATCCTACTTGCAAACTGTCAATAATTTTTACTATAATTCGGCATTTGTCTTCTATGGCAATCTGTGACCCAAGGGGTAATCCCTCTAAAAAAAGGCTCAGTTCTGAACGAACGGTTGGAGCGAACATATACAGTGTGTCCACGGATAGAGTTCGGATAGGGTGTAAATGACAAAAAAATTTCGAGTTGAAATTTGAGCTTCTGGGGATAAGCCCCGCTTGGTTTAAAACTAATTTGTGGCGTAATTTTAGTTTCGAAAAATTACGTATGCCTAGAGAATTTTGAAAAAACTAATTTTCCATATCAGTAAAGTGCCCTTTCTGTAGGTTTTACGACAAAATGTTATTAAGGAAACTTGCTCAGAATGAAGAACTGAGTAGGTTTGCGAAATTTCGAAAGTCTAGGCCTACTTTGATTGCCTACTAGCTTTCACATTAAAATGTTAATAAGAAAACTTGTTCAGAATGAAAAACTGAGTAGGTTTGCGAAATTTCGAAAGTCTAGGCCTACTTTGATTTTTTTCTGCTAAAAAAGAAAATGCACAAAAATCAAAATAGACCTAGGCTTTTGAAATTTCGCAAACCTACTCAGTTCTTCATTCTGAACAAGTTTCCTTAATAACATTTTGTCGTAAAACCTACAGAAAGGGCACTTTACTTATGTGGAAAATAAAATTCCCAAGGCATACGTGATTTTTCGAAACTAAAATTACGTCAAAAATTAGTTTCAAACCAAGCAGGGCTTATTCCCAGAAGCTCAAACTTCAACTCGAAAATTTTTTGTCATTTACACCCTATCCGAACTCTATCCGTTGACACACTGTATATTATTTCAAATAAAATTCCTGGGTATTCTACCAATTTGTATTTAAAATAACGAGCCAAAAGCTATCCTTTTTTTATAAATATTTTACAACGTACGTTTCGGCTTTTAAGCCATCTTCAGATACATGTTAAAAATTGTCAGTCTAAAAATTTTTTAAAAAGTTTATTTACACATATAATACTGAAAAAGGAAAACATAAAATGTCAGAAAACGTCAAAATTACTTAAATTTTTGAATCATAACGACTATATGAACGTTATGTTATAAATACTGTTTTTTATATAAACATCTTCGTCGATTTCACATTGTTAAAAACTGTTTTTTGAAAAATTTAAAATTATTATTGTCACGGTATATTTCCAAAATTGTTAAAAAAAAACCACTACGTATCAGTTCCACCTTCTTTATTTGTATAAAATATTTTAACGCAGAGCATACCTGAACACATTTCGAACCATTTGCTAACATGCAGCAGCCTCTGAAACATCTCTTGGTTTAAAAAATACTAAAAAATTATATCCTCCACAACAATTACGTTTAAATTTGTTTTTGACTTTTTAAAAAAAATGTGATCATTGTGAAATCGACGAAGATGTTTATATAAAAAAACAGTATTTATAACATAACGTTCATATAGTCGTTATGATTCAAAAATGTAAGTAATTTTGACGTTTTCTGACATTTTATGTTTTCCTTTTTCAGTATTATATGATTATATAAACTTTAAAAAAAAATTAGACTGACAATTTTTAACATGTACCTGAAGATGGCTTAAAAGCCGAAACGTACGTTGTAAAATATTTATAAAAAAAAGGATAGCTTTTGGCTCGTTATTTTAAATACAAATTGGTAGAATACCCCAGGAATTTTATTTGAATTACTCTATAACTACCAGGAAGAAAACAAAAGATTACTGTATATTATTATTATATACTTCCTTCGAATCGGAAAAATGCGTAGAATTTAATAGTCCAAAAATATACAAGGTGTTCCATTTAAAAAACATAAGTTATGTCTGCCACGGCTTTCTAGAACACACTGTATAAGGTCCAATAGCATCACAAAAAACTTTGTATTAGTGTCTAAAACTTTTGTGGAAAAACTTTTTTCTAACCTCAAAAACTAGCAAGTTAAGGGTGGGGGGGTGTTAATTTATAATGAGCCACCCTGGACATCTCTTGATAATATTATGCCAGCCGTGGTTTCAAGTGGTCCCCAAACAAGAATCCACCCTGTAGAAACGTCGGCGATCGCTTCCGCGGCGGCGGCGGCGGCGGCGCCTATCCGCGGTCGTAAATCTCTGGACGGCAGACGGCCGTCGAAAAACCGGGCGAGACCGCAATTTTCCATATTTATCGCTCCGGCATCGGCCGCCCGGGAAATATTGCGCGGAAGCCGCCGCGATCTGCCGATCTGGCGATGCGGGGCCTGGCGACCGGGCAGCCGCTGCCAGGGCCGTAGGGTCTGCTTGTTCCGCTGGGCCTTTTCACCAAACTTTTAAAACCGCAAATTTGGATTCTACGCCCAATAAACATTTTTCGTTGCCACAAGTTATATAAATGTCATATAAAGGTTGCGGAGTTTTATATGAAAGGGACCGGTTATCACCTCCAGTAATTGGAGTTTATAAGGGTTATATAATATCAATATAGGTACCAGGGATATAATTAAGTGGTGTAAATGTTTCCAACACCATTTTATAGCACTTGGAGTGACCGTTACCATAAGATATATAACATGTTTGTATAAGAGTTTCCAATACCTATATTATAAAACTATGATTTCCCGTGTTATATAACAGCATTCCTAAATACTTCTATAAAACCCTAGAGCTAATTGTGTTTTACTGAACATATTATATACCTTTTGGTTGCCAATTTCGTACCAAAATAACCTTTATAGGCTTTTACAACTTTTAGTGATATAAATTACTCTTATACAAATATGTTTTCATTTTAAAGATGGCTGATTAAGCACCTATTATTGTTGATACCTGCATGATGTAGAGCATTATATTAAAAAACGAATGAAAAATGTATAACAGGAGGAGAGTAGAAATAAGTGAAGTATGTGTTGTTAATGAGAAGAAATTGTTTGAAACTGTGTAAAAGTGAAACGGGTTAAAATAAATTGAAAATCATTGTCGATCTATCCACCGGTATAAATGAGCCCATGCGCTAGTGACACATACCTATATTAAAAACGAAAACAAACACAAATTTAGTTCAGAACACGTAAAAATTAGTGTTCAACGGGTTATCTACCAAAGGTTATGAAATTATTGCAGCCCTACATCTCCGAGAGGTCTTTAAAATAGCTTTGGTTTTATAGTAACACTACTGGTAGCATTATATTACCTTTGGTTTCATAGTAACACTACTGGTAGCGTTATATTACCTTTGGTTTTATAGTAACACTATTGGTAGCGTTATATTACCTAAGGATATATAGTAAACTTATAGTTTTATAAAAAAAATACTTACAGAAGGTTTATAGCATTGTTTCAATTTATGTAAAGTTACTCTAAGTGATATTATTGTCGCCAAAGCTTTTAAGGGTAATCTACTAAGAGACGCCATGATGCAAATATGGAACAGAATCGACACGACCCACAGTTACGAAATTTATTAGCATATTTTATTTTATTCCGCGGAAATTTTAACAAAATATACTTTTATGTGACACAGGCATATTTTTTAAACTTATTTCTTGTAATTTTTGCAAATAAAAAAATAAGTTTTTTGATGCAAACAACCTTGCTTATTTAGGAGTATTTCGAAGGCTCGTGAATTTTTTGAAGGTATCTTGTTCATATTCGCGGAAAAATTTTCTTGCCACACACAATTTCAAGTATGGTTAGCGAAACATCTATTATTATATACTTAGCAAAAATATTCACATGCCCTGTGACATGCCCAACCATAACATTTTGAAGTGAGTGGAAAGGATAGGCGCTCAACAATAGTTAAGCAGAGATGGAAGTAGGCGTCCGATATCTAAATCCCATGAAATATTACTAACACCATTATAGGCAAAGTTTATAAGGGTAACTGCAAACCTTATAGAACCCAATTTAACACTGAAAGTAGCTGGTTTGTATAAGCAGGTTGTAGGTTATATAACGGTGATGGAAACATTTACTCTACTATTGGTTATATACTTTAAAGTCGTATAACGGTACTAAAATAGGTGCTGGTGACCTTTATAAATTGCTCCATTTAAGTGTTTTAATGGTTTTATAAAGGTAACCGAAATATTTCCGCAACTATATTAAATAACTAACAGTGGTTTAAGTTAGGTAATCTAATAGTTGTGGTTACTCTAATAAAACCAAAAATGTTTATTGGGCGGTCTGCTTAATAAAGAATAAAAATTAGTAAATTGTGCCACAAGGAGTAGAAGTGAGTCCTATGTCCTTTTTTGCTAAGGCTACAGGTTGACAACTGGTCGAAGCACAAGAAGACCTTCTACTCCGAGTAACATGTACTATTTTATCTTCAAGCGTATATGAAATATCAAGAATCAAGTCAAATCGAGAAACTACTTATTATTTCAATCTTCCGAAGTGGCCAGCCTGTGTAAATACACAGTGTAAATTTTACATACTGTAGGAAACTCAATTTAATTGCAAATTTCCGTTCTTCATTCGATAGTTTCTAATCTAACGCATTGCCTCGTTGATTTCTTCGAGGATTTTAACCCGTAATGCAGATGGCCAGACCAACGAAATTTATGCCGCCGCGCTTTTTGTTTAGCGCCCATTTAGATTTTTATAAGCCCCGAAAATGGGCGATTAAACAACGGCCCCGCCGCATTTTTCCTAGTTTACGACCAGGCGCTCGCAGTGACCACTATATTATTGACCATATTAGGGAACCGTAAAAAATCATAATCAACATACTGTTAACACGGCAATCTGCATACGGCATTACGCATAAGTAAGCAGGGGCATAAATAAGCCCAGCGACAGCTGTATAAATAATAAATTAAGTATGGGAGTAAATCTGTATTAACCGGAGAAAGCATTGTATGGAGATTGGATGTCTTCACATGTGTGGAGGTTTGAACGGTGTTTTGTTGAATTGGTTCGTCTTGACGGGCGCTTCCTCTTCAGTTGTCGCCTTAATTCACGAAAAGCATTTTGAATAGTACAATAATATGTAAAAAGTGTTTGTTGTTTTCTCGATCTAACTCTCAAGATCACGGTTGACGATGAGCAAGAGAGATATTTTGTATTATCAGTATAAGCGATTCTAGTATTCAGGCACTGCTCATGAGTTATTTTTTGGAGTGCTACGCACAAACTAGGTATCTTTTATGATAGGATAATTCACTCACCTTTTAGAAATTTGGTAACTATTTCCAATGGTGTAATCCACCCCCGATTTGGCTATATCCCCTATTTTCGAGGAATCCGGTCTTGGTTTTTCCCGGTCGGATGTAGTTTTCGAGAAAATGAATTTTCAAATTTCCTTTTGACATCCCGTATTTCACGACGATATTTGTGGTTGTAATCGGGATGAATTTTTACTGTACGCAGCTCAAACTAATCGCCACACTATTTTGCACCTTTTGCAACATCGAAACTTTGCCGTGTTTACGTACGCTATATTCGCCCATGCCCGACATTCGACGCGCGCCGACGTACTCTCTCTACTCTACTTTATTACTCTCTACTCTACTTACGCCTATGGAGCCGGTTTCACATAGCACTCGACTGCAATCGCAGTGACTGTTTGGTGGGCGTGGTTCCGCTGCCAAGCGAATATCGATGTGATTGGAGTACACTGTTATCGCAGATACTGTTAAACTAGAAATATTTCTAATTTTCAGATGAAACAATGTATCATCTAATCGAATTACATCGAGACAATGAATGTCTAGGGGATATTTAAAGTCACCTGAATATAATTTTCGTACGAGAGACGTGTAAAACTTTGGAAATCTCCGTCTATTGTTAATATAATTCGAAAACGTGGCCCCTTAAAAAAGGCGTTTTCACCCAATACATTTTCTTCTTATATTTACGTCTAATATTTAACATTTTTGTGGATTGACTTAATAACCCGTGAGGTCAATCTAAGGTACGGCCAAGCGGCTGCGGATAGGAATGAATTATTATTAGACATAAGTAATCGTGACTCCATTAGTATTAATTGGGGAGTTTTTGCATAAAAATGTAACTGCGTTTATTATTAAACATTGACAAAATTTGAAATAAATTAGGTGGGTCATTGACCAAATGACCTTATAAAGAAGCCGCGCCTGGCTGTCAGCTAGAAAAATGTTTCATTGATTATTTTCTATCCGAGTACTTATACAATGTCTGCAACGCTAGTACTAACCACGATACACTTACCCACCACTAACGAATCCGAAAACCAGGCAACTCTGCGCATCTACGTCAGTTGCGAATCACGAATTCTAAATACTTAATGCACGATGTTTAATGACGGCTGCGGTTGTGTTTTACGATTTTGTATAGTTTACAGTTTAATGTGTCAAGAAAAAAGTGTAAACAACTAACTGATCGTCAGTCCAGCTCGACAGTGCTTTGAAATAGGCCAAAATACCGGGATGTGCAGTCAGCGTATGTCCAAATAATAATAGAAACATAAGGGAACAGAAATTAAGTATTATAGATTTCCCAAGGACAATAATCTGGTAAGGAAACAGATTATTAATAGAACAGAGCATTAAAATTAGGGGACTCAACATGCCTGGTTTATACAGCAAATAATATAGAATGTGCAATAAAAAATTAGCCTTGTTATGGTTAAAGGGAATCATTATTTGATCCCTATTTTACTCACTATTTATTATGTTGTTTTGTTTGTTGTTTAACTATAAACTAAGCATTAATTGTGCAGGTTGTGCTTGTGTAGAGGCTTGTGTGCATTAATTGGTAAATAAGGCGTTAATTGACATAAACCGACATAAACACTGGAAGGAAAAGGTTATATTTTTGGTAAGGCTTTGAATTTTATTTATCAATATCTTTGCCCATAACAAGTCATCTATAAAATACTTTTTTTCGATGGAGAGTTTGTGTCAGCCATAACTTAGTTCAGGATTACCTTACTTACAATAAATGTATTATTTATATATTATGATATTTTTTATTGTCTACCAATATACGGTCTTTTAAAAGAAAAATCCTGTTAATTTAACAAAACATACATCAATTTTATTTGCATGCATACGATTAGCTAAAACACAAGGAAAACAAATTATTTGTAAAATTATAATTATCAAATTAAATGTGTTTTTTATCAACAGAATATTCATTCATTTATCTACCTTTTTTTAACAACATTTATTTAAAAGAAAACGTTTAAAATAAGCAAAAACCCATAAAAAAAAGTATCTATTGCTGTGTAAAACATATGGAGCAATTTAAATTCTAATTCGCGACTGACGTCACAAGATGCGCAATGACATACCGTGGATAAGTGTATCGTGGTACTAACCATACTAATAAATTGTTGAATAACTTTCGTTAGTAGCTAGACAAGAACGACATTTTACCCGTAAAACATTAAAATTAGAAACCTAAATTTTATCTCGTCATCTCTAACCTCAATTTCCGAGTCGGTTAAAATCCGTCTTAACTAACCCAACGAAACTGTTGCCTTTAAAAGCATTTTAAGAATATTAAGGAAATGGAATTTTCCGGCTGGCCTAAACCATTTTGTATGCAATAAAAGCGTGGCGTTGGGCCGAAATTAAAGTTGGTTTGTTTTCCAGCTGGCGGCTAAACTGCTGGTTTATCCAGCTAAAAGCTTAACGAGATCTGAGAGCTTTATGCTCCGGTGTTGCCGGTTCCTCTCTACCTTCTCTTCTAATTTCCCTTTTGCGATATTACTTCGCCCATAAATTCCAACTGCATTTTTTTAGTCTTCCTTGGGAGAATTCTTCGTAACATTTTGGTATGCCAACTATTCAAAATACTTATTTAATAAGGACAGTATGAAAACACCTTACTATCTTGAAGGAATAAGGAATTCATTTTTCATATTAAAAATAGGTAATAATTGAAGAACACAGATTTTTGTACTTTTTACTTTGCCAATCAAACTTTCTTGGTCATACAAAATATAATGATGAATGATTATATGTTATCTTCCTTTAATTTGACAAGTCTATATGGCATATTTCCATAAATTGTCTTAAGAAAAGCGTGTCTAAAAAGCAAGTACCTAAGTGTATTTTGGTACATACCTTTTGGTTTTAAATGAAGTCCATGGCTAGTTGTAGTGTTTACCTGTAGAACGCTTTCGATTTTCAGTTTGTTCTTTATACCAGAGTGTAACTTTGATTATTATACAAACATTTTAACTGACGGTAGGTTACGACCCCAAGTATTTTTGTCATACGCTCAAAAAATAGCTATTTTACGGACTCATTTAAGTCCGTAAAATGCTTCTTTTTCGGCCTAGTCCCTAAATGAATGAATGACATGACAAAATTATCAAATAAATAAACTTGTTGCTACGATATCAATTTCTAAGCCAACTTTTCGAACATTACGATTTCAAAAATTATGGAAAATTTGCAAATTTAAGCGTTCTGAAGAATTGCAAAAAGCGTATAACAAAAATTTTGGGAGCATATGACAAAAAGTAGTGTTTGTCACGTGTACCTAAATGAAGTTTTTCAGGACACATCTGCTATTCCGGACTCGGCTAACGCCTCGACAGGAAACAGCAATGATTCGTCCTGAAAAACTTCATTTTAGGTACAGGGTGTCTCGCTAATTTTAAAGATAAATTCATGGTTCAAAAACCAGACTTGTGTAGAAATTTCCGAGGAATTCGAATGTGACGTCCAACTTAATATACCGGGCGTTGTTAAAAAGTTATTTCAAAAAATACCGTTTTCCAAAATATTGTGAAGTTGGATTTTAACACGAAATGTTAGTAATGAGTGTACGGGGAGTAACGAAAAAGTGTCGGTTTTCATTTCTGACTCATTGATAATAATTATTACTCTAAAACGGTTGGACACTTATGTGCTACACACCAAGGTTACACATGAAATTTGTTCTTATTGTTATATCTTATTGTGAAACCTAACATAACCTTTATATTTTGTTTATGTAGCGAAAAATACTTTCCTCCATAATATGTACTCTCCTTCCCGGTTGTAGTACGTTGTAATGCCAAACACGCTCCTTCGTGGGGTTTTTTATTCAAAGGTCTCCACTCTGTTCAGTTCTAGAAAGTAAACAATTGTAGTTTATTTTCTGCACAAAACTATTCGGCTCGTTATTGACTCCTCTCTTTGCCGTTCCTTTTTCAAATTCACTCGTCGACTTTGCGAGCATCATTATGCAGTCGCGGCCGAGCGACTGGTTGCAGCTTCAAAGCGTAAAAAGGTCTTTTCGCCGAGTTCGCAGAATATCAAATTTGCGAAAGCATAATTATCTACTTGATTCAAAGCGCTTTGATATAACACTTTTATGCACACGAGGGCATGGGTTTGTTATTTGTGTACGAAAAGGGATTCTTGACATTGCTACCTTAATTTCTAGGTACAGGGTGGCCTACATACAGAGTGTCTGACTTAAGAGTGAAACAACCTTATAACTTCTTTAATTTTTAACCGACCAGAACGAAATTTTTACCAAAGGTAGATGGCATTGTGGCCTACTTATTTCCAAAAAATTAGTTGCCTACTCCAAAGTCAAAGCCACCTGCGCTGTCACAATCGAGGCTAAAAATCCGAAAATCATATTAGGCACTTATTTCAAAAAAATTACTGAAAAAAGTTCTTCAGAATCGATCCAGGACCATAAACCCGAAATTTTGTTAAAATAAAAAAATATTAAATAAAAAAATTAAAGTTTAATAATAGCAATTTAAGAATTTTCTGCGTTTAGAAAAGTGTGCAATGGAAGTTTTGAAGGCTAGTTGTTTTCAAAAAGTAATAATTTCAAAATAAAATTAGAAACTACAAAACAAATTGTATTTTTTTTTATTTTTACTTTTTTCCTTTAATATTTTTTTATTTTGCCAAAATTTTGGATTTAGGGTTCTGGACCGATGCTGAACAACTTTTTTTAGTACATTTTTTTGAAAGAAAAAGCCTAATATGACTTTCGGATTTTTAGCTACGATTGTGGCATCGCAATTGGCTTTGACTTTGAAGTAAAGTAAAGTCAAAGTCAAAAGTAAAAATTTCGTTCTGGTCGGTTAAAAATTAAAGAAGTTATAGGGTTGTTTCACTCTTAAGTGAGACACTCTGTATATCATGCCCTATGCCCTTATCTGGAGAAAGAAAGAAACCAAAGTTACGTGTTTTTTTTAATGGAATGGCCTTATTTTTTGTATGTATACACTAAGTATGTTACTCACCTTTAAGTTGAGAGTCAATTTGAATGATTTTTGTTGTTGAAGATCGGTTGCGGCGTTGCCAAGGTGAGTTATATGGGGAGAACTATAAGTGCTCCCTATAGTAAGGTACAGCCAAAGTTTAATTTAGCTATACAGGGTGATCAATTATGATAGCCATTTTTTGTTATTTGGAAGAGGCCGTTATTTTTTTCAAATGAAACGACCACATTTTGATTAGGTATGCGAAACGATCCTACTGTTCAATACCTACAATTTACTATACCTAAGTATCAGCGTTATATTGAAATTTTTTCTTACAGGTTTTGAATGATTTGCAAATATCTGTTTTTTCAACAATAATTTATGGGCGGTTTGTCGGATCCAAAACATGGTCTCTTATTTTCCCCTTATTTTGCGTCTTTATAACTTTTTAAAATTGTAAAAAAATTGCTTGGCAATTGCTTTCGTCTTGGTAAACTAGATATGGTTTCCTATTGTTTTCATAACTATTGCTAGTTGCTAATATAACTATTGCCATTGCAAGTTGTTACTGTTGCAGTAGCAACATAAGTGAAAATTCGTTAAAAGAGTTAATATTTTCTCAATTCTCTCAATTCTACGACATACTTTTACAAAAATAAGCTAAATTTGATTGGCGATGAATAAATTCAATTAATACTTCTTTGTTATTTCCTGGGAATGACCGAAATTGGAATTGTCAATAGAAAAATTCACAGAAAAATTCACATTTTGGGATCTTAACAATGACGGAGCCACCAAAAATAACTAGAGAATTTTAAAAAATTACAGCACAAAGCAAAGACGCAAAAAAAGTGAGACCAACAAACCGCCTATATAAAATGAAGAAACAAATACTTTCAAATCGTTGAAAAACTATAAAATAATTCGATATAACGCTAATGTAGTATATTGTAGGTGTTGAACGGTAGAATCGTCTCGCATAATCAAGATATGGTCGTTCCATTTGAAAAAAAAATTATGGCCTACATGCCCTACACCCTGTATAGCTAAATCCAACTTTAGCTGCACCATACTATATTATTGGACACTAAAAAATGGCAATGATTAAATTTTGATTTTTGAAAAATCTAAAAACTAATAATAGTTATTTATGTACCAAGGCAATTAGACTTTTTATTACTTTTGTGGAATTTAGTTGCCGAGGCCTCTGGCCGAGGCCAATAAACCGCATCAGTCATAAAAAGAACTTCAGTGTGGAGGTACATATTATATTTTTTTGAAATCCGAAAAAAAACTTTATTAGGCAAAAAAATAATCATAAGGGATCACCCGTCCATGAACCGATTGCGCGCGGCGTTGCTTGACTTTGACGATCGCTCTACCCATGTAGGTCAAGTATGACGAGGCACGGCGCTTCCCAACAGAAAATCCAAACTGCTGCCTGTTGTGCAGCCTCCATGTAAAATAGATTCATATTCAATCCTACTAAAATATTTATACTGAAAAATTGCGGTGCTATAGGTAATAATTTCGCAATATGTACAAAAAGTTAAATGAGTCTTTATCGGCCGGGTTTTGAATATTTGGTCACTTTTGACGGGCGATTTCTCCGCGTCTGACGTTTGATGTTTACATCTCGCCAAGGCGTACTTATTGAAAAAATCGTACAATAATGGGTTACTTCAGTGCCGATTTCTGAGCTTTTAATGACGATTTTGAGACACTTCACTGTCGATTTCAAGAATTTTTTTTTGGTGTTACATATACTTGACTTTAGAATTGCTTGACTATCATCCAAACGTGATATTTTTTAGTTATGGGGTAGTAATCGGCTAGTTTGGAGAAAAATTCAACTAACAAAGGTGCAATTTTGAACGATTTTCCTATTTCTGAACAACCGTTGCCAATTTTTTATGTTAGCTGATCTTATTTATTACATAATTGTTTCTATTAATTTCATAGGACAATTTATGGCACACCGAAAGGAATGAAATGTATTGGTTTTCACTTGAAAAAATAGTCCATTATCTTGCAGTGGAGTGAAGAATTAACAAATAAAAATAAATAAAAATACGAGACTGCGAGAGTTTTATTTTTATTTGTTATTGGTTTTCAGGTTTTTCAAAAATCACAAATTTATCATTTTCGGAATTTTTGCCTGAAAATTTGGATGTAGGAGTAAAATCAAACTCCAAGGAACTTTTTCAAATAGCTTTTTTATAACAAATATAAGGCCTATTTTGGCCATTTATTTAAATATTTGTCATTTTTGACAGGTATGTAAAATGACGCCACGACGTTTAACGGTGTCATTTCGAATCTTTTTGGAAGCAGAGATCATCGCCCCAAAATAGTGTCATCTTAACCAAAAACAAATCCTTTATGGTTCCAACTTTTTGGGGGGCACTGTATATGTATAACCAAACTAGTCCATTCGCATGATTTCTTCTTCAAAAATTATATGTTGACGAACAGCCAGGTCACCAGTCTTTACATTGTTTTCTAGAAATATTACGGAAAAAATCCTTATTCGTATTCTTCTCGTTTAAAGTTTAACTCTAGAATTTAACTAGGATATTTCTAGGTGTTTGAACAGCTCAAAGAAAATGTGCGTTGACATGTAATTTAAAATAATTTCCCAGAAGTTCGCTCGACTCCGACCCGAATCTATCAATCTAATTTCCAGACAGGAAGGCAATCGAGGGGGTTCGAAGTGTTACGTTGGTTTCTCGATCGATTTTATTCCATATTAATTGTAAAATCAGCTGGATCTTCAGGAGTGATATAGCAAGTGGTGTGCCTATTATTGATAAAAAAAATTTCTTAGCATTGGGAATAAATTAACGAAAAATAGTATTATGTGATTA
This sequence comes from Pseudeuparius sepicola, assembly GCA_963920635.1. NCBI lineage: Eukaryota > Metazoa > Arthropoda > Insecta > Coleoptera > Anthribidae > Pseudeuparius > Pseudeuparius sepicola. The sequence continues at coordinate 8,905,940 of OY987299.1, forward strand.
TAAGGCACATACCACTAGTTGTATTTAGGAAGAGAATTTAACAGCTGCAAACAATTTAACTATAGGTATTAAGTGTTTAAGCGTAATTTGACAACCAAACTTATTAAGTAAATAAATCAACTACAAAAATTATAAATATGTTGACTTTTCAAAGAAAATTAATTGGGTTTTTCGCCACCAAACTGATTAAAAGACAACTTTTTCAAGTTGCCTGGAAAATTCATAAATTCTTAACAGTAAATGAACGAAACTTTGGACGTTTATCTCAAAAAATAACTTCAACAAATTTGTTTTTTAAAAAGATCTTTTCAAAAAGATCTGATCTTTGATCTTAATTTGACGATCTAAGATCGTTTTAAAGACCTCAGATCGTTTTAAAGATCTAAGATCGTTTTAGAGATGTTTTATTTTTGAAGAATAAAAGTAGTGCTCTTAGGTTGTTGTAAGAATAAGAGTTTTTGTTTTTATATCTACATATTTGTAAAATATGTTCTCATTTTAACCTTAATTGTTGTAAGTAGTTAGTTTTTGAAACGTTTTTCTGATTTTTTATACAAAATAATGTAGGTAGAAAGGTGGGTATATAATATTTTTTAGAAGAATGAATAGTTTTGTACTAACAAGGAGTTTTCGTTTTATACATAGTATAATCTACATATTATTTTTAAAATATATGTATTACGAATTCAGTTAATTGCGTTACTAACGAGCGTTCATTTAAAGCAGTTTACCTCAGGAGATCTCTAGGTCTCAGCTAAAGTGCAAATTGTTAGAATTCGCTAAAAATGACAAATAATATAAACAAACTGACGTACATTTTACCTACAACTACAAGAACCTATTTTGAGGTCAAATTTAAATGAATGCTTTATGTTAATTTGTATTTTATTTTCATTTATCTATTTCTCAAAATTCCGAATTTTATAACTTAAGTCATAAAATTATAAATTGCATAAATAATAGGTGAACACATTTTTACAAGAAAAGTCTAATTCTCCATAGGTATATCAACTGATTGATTACGTGACCAGTTCAGTTAGAGTAGTAACTTTACGTAACTAGTTACTTAAAATTATATTTTAAACAATTAGTTACGTAAAACTGGACGTATCATCACTTGTTCAGGTTTTGAAAGATGTCACTTTATACTATGTCAAAATTAGGAAAAGTATTTATGGACATCTACAGTGCTATTCATAAAGTTTGCACCAAATGGGAAAAATTGTATTATTCTATTTTTTGATAATCTGATTTTGGTATATCTTGGTGCATGTTTTGTTTACACTATTGCGCCTAAAGAGGGTTGTGACGTCACACTCTATACCTGTCAAATTTGACATTTAAAATAAAAAATTGGGAAAAATCACGTTTGCCTTGAAAATATCGGAAAACGTTATTAAGAAAATATGTTTGCATTGCATTATTGTGCCCTTATGCAAATTTTCAAAAGGATATCAAAATATTCGTCTTTCTTACTTGATATTCCTGGAATTGAAACTGAATCCATAAAATTCGATACAAAACTGTACCTTATAATTTTGTTTCACTGAATTTCAAAATATGGATGTATTTTATCTAAAAATATTACAACACTGGCCCAGGGAATAAACTAATCTTAAAATGAATGAGTCTTTGCACCAAGATTGCGTTCTTACACAATAGCTATTTTAAAAAATCTCATGTTTCTCCTTAACTTTGCATTGAAATTTATTTGAATTGTTATGATTTAGTAAGAGAGCAACCCTTAAATTAGTTTCATCGGTTATTTGCGGGAAAAAAATATCGAGTTCCGATTTGAGGATAAATAATTAAGAAAAAACGAACATCGTGATATCTTTCTGCAAATTTGCATATAGGCACAATAATGCAATACAAACACATTTTTTTAATAACTTTTTCCGATATTTTCAAGGCAAACCTAATTTTTCCCAATTTTTTATTTTAAATGTCAAATTTGACAGGCATGGGCAGTGACGTCGCGGCCCTCTTTAGGCGCAAAAGTGTAAACAAAACATGCACCAACATATACCAAAATCAGATTTTCAAAAAATAGAATAATATAAATTTTTCCCATTTGGTGCAAACTTTATGAATAGCACTGTATATCTATTAACTATATAATATCATGAATTTTGTTCAAAGATCTTGGATCATTTAGAGGATCTTAGATCGTTTAGAAGATCTTATATCGTTTGGAAGATCTTAGATCGTTTAGAAGATCTCAGATCGTTTAGATGATATTAGATCGTTCAAAAGATCTTAGATCGATTGATCTTTTTTAAATGATCTTTTCTAGACGATCTTTGATCTAAGATCGTTTTTGCATGAAAATATATATTTTTAAACGATCTTAGATCTTTTTTGAAAAACGATCTGATCTATGATCTAGATCTTTTTTGGCGCGATCTTTCCCAGCTCTGCCTTGTCCTGTAGGTAGCGTTGTCTGGACTGCGGACTAAGATCCGGGGTGTCGTCGCTTCTCCAGCTGTTAATTCTCCGGGTGGCCAGTTGACAGTTCGCCCGGACCGGACACCCTATTCATCAGGTCCGGCCCTCTAGCCCTATGCGGACAACTTCGGGATGGCCGGTTATTCGGTTATTAAGGGCCTAAGTGCCTCTGGCGAAAATTAGGGATGGCCATTAGGATGGGCGGCGAGGAGACGAGGGGGGCTGACCTCACAAGGCGAGGTCAGGAACGTTTTTCCATGGTTCCCCCCCAGAGCTGTCCAGATAAACGAGATTTGTTATATCAAAATTAATAATACCAAAAATTATATACTCCTGGAATAATGTGAAAATGCAGTGAACATCAAACATCTACAATTTGTTATTTCTTTCATCTTGTCTTTTCGAAACTAAAACCTGTGCAGTAGATTTGAGAACGCGCCGCCGTATATGATGCACACACTCCGTCGGTCGCAGCGCGTAACCGTAAATTAAGCAAAACAAGTTACTAAACATATTTCGCACAATTACAGTGTGCCAGAAACTGAAAATTTTAAAAATTTATATGTATTAGAAACAATATTAACGAAAACCGACTGAATGAGTTAACACTCCTTTATGTGTACCCTGAAATAATCATATCTCCAGAGGAGATATTTGACGAGCTCAAGACCAAAAAAAGAATACTTGATTTTGTGATATAGATTTTACTGGTTCGAAGAATAATTATTTTTATGTTATACAGGGTGTCCGGTAATAACTTAAAAAATTAAAAATGGAAAATATGACGAAAACTTCATATTATGAACATAGGTCCGCAGATGTTTGCTTTTCGAGATGCAGGGTTTTGAAATTGAAATTTTATTTTAAATTTTTTAAGTAACTTTTTGAGACGACAAAATTTTCTTGCAAAAAAACAACAAGTTAATTATACTGTCAAAAAATAAATGTGCTTGTTTATTTAAATTTTATTTTGAATTTAATTGCATACGAGTGTCGATATGCACCTGCATCGATGCAGAAATTTGAAAATTTCTTGAAAACGGTCACCTTTGGCGTTATTCACCAAGTACCTATACCTTTTGGTTAGAAAACGTGTGGGGAGAGGATACATTCACAAAATGTCGTAAAAGTTTACTGTCAAAAAAGTTAGGGCAAATTAAATTAAATAATGATAACGTACGCAGCGCGCCCTCTACGGATTGCACCAAAAATAATACCAAATTATGAGTTCTCTTCCCAAAAAAACCCGGCTACCAAATTTTGCAAGAAAATTTTGTCGTCTCAAAAAGTTACTTAAAAAAATCGAAAACACCCTGCATCCATAGACGTAACTAAGTCGTATTTTTAGGGGGGGGCTGATCAGGACCGGCTCAAGATTTTGCGGGGTCGGGTGCCGCATGAAAATGCGGGGCCCCGACAAGGAATTATTTAATCCATTAAGAAGAAATTTTTGAAAGTCGGTACGCTACTGACAAAGGTATATTTTTTACATGTCATTCTGTAAAATGGTAGGCCGGGGCTACGAGTTTGGATCACTTCTGTGACGTATATAGGAATTAATTTCGAGTGGTGGAGGGACAATTTTTGTGTCTTTTTTTTTTAAACAAGGGCATTTAAAATAGTTTTAAAAAATGCGCCGCAGGCGAATTTTTTTTAAAATTTGAAGAAAAATTACATAAAATTAGTCTTGGGAAATCCCAATATCTTCAAATTTATAAGCTGGAGTGAATATTTTCAAATTCCGAAATGGGTTCGGTCCCGCCCTTCTAAATACGTTACTGATTGGATCACCCTGTACCACCCTTGAGGTGCCACACCCAAAAACGTTAATTTTAAGGCTTCAAAAAATAATGTATAGGTCTATCTACTGGTAATTTTGAATCATCTTTAATTCATTTAAGAAAAAACATTATGAAAAAGTAGAGGTTTCCGAGTAGAAACCAGAGAAAAAATGTTGGGAGTGTCTGCTATTTTGTGATGCAAGATTATTTACATAGTACATATTATAACGAAATAACAATACACTGGATGAATAACAAAATAAAAGTCTGGAGTCTGGCACAGCAAAAGTACATTCTCCGACGCCCGTCTCGTCCCTCTTTCTCTCGGCAGCAGGCACGGTGTGTTCGCTCTCGCTTGCGTGTTTAAATTTCAGTCGGATTTTGTGGGGGCACAAGGCGCAAGATTCCGCAAGAGCAAGCGATTCGTCGAAACTGGTGAATTTAAAAAGGCGCGTGCGGTGTTGAACCATTTTAATTAAGCCAATATTTTTTTTTCCGAAATGTTTTTATGTAAACAATAATTGTAAAACTAAAATTAAATAAAGGTTGGGCCTCAGTGCGGCTCTGGCCAATATCTCAACGCGCATGTGCTCTTGTTTATGCCAGGCGTAAGAGTTGCTGGATTTTAGTATAACCCCTGTAGGCTAAGTCTAAAATAGGTTAGGTAGTAAGTATATTAATCTCTATATTCAACCTGTTATATCCCCCAATTTGGCAACACACCACACACTGCGTCCCATTGTATAAAAATAGGTCAATAGGTAAATACTAATAAATAGTCTATAAATTAGCAAAGAACAATTGAATACACGAAAAATACATACGTAAAGAATCGAAAAACTTGACTCGCTGGGCGAACACAAAACAGATACCACCGATTAATGAACGCAGTGGCAACGGCGGCGTTGCCATGTTGGGCGGTTTGAGGTATCTGTTGACGATTTTATTAAAGTGATAATTAGCTACTATAATTACAGCTCGATTTAGTTTTAGTTTAAAATTGTTACGTACAAGAAATTAACAGGCGCATTTGTTAATTTAGCGTTATGGGAGGTGCGCCTTCATTTAATCCCATTATTAAACCCGTCTATTTTGAAATGAAATGCTGTAAACAATGGAGTGCGTGGCATCACTCAAAAAGAATGTCGGCTCTGTTTACTCTTTGTTCTTACTCCCACTATCCTTGGTTATTATTTCTCCGAGGGAAAACCGCTGCCGTTTGGTCGGTGGCGAGCGAGAGGGAAAAAACGCGCTAACGACTTTGCGGGAGGAAGTGGGACGCGTGCCGCAATTAGGGTCGTTTATTTTCGTTTGCAGCGCAAGCTAAGCCAGCTTATCCGGCCGCTGAGAGCTAGCTAGGGCTCCGCGTTTTGCGGCGTGGCGGAGATTCGTTACTTTTTTTACAACATTTGCTCGAAATTATTAAGGTTTAGCTATAGTTCTGATGCCCGGATTCACATACGCACCAAGCTGGAAAAATGGAAAGATACTCTATTTCTAATATGCTATTTGTTATTACGCCCAAGTACATACCTTTCGATCAGCAGTGCGTAGTGCGTTCTGTTATCTAGGAGGCCTGGAAAAAGTCACGAAGTAACGTGGCATTTCAGTGAGAATGGTGAAAAGGGGAAGTTTTCTCTCAAAACTACAGATTTATAATAGGTATAAAGACAATACTTATTTCATAAGTAGTTTCAAAATATTTAGAGTTCATATAATTAATACATTTTTTTGTACAGGGTGAGCGAAACTCTACGTCCCAGGCATACAGAGGGAACACAAAAACTCAAAATAAAATTTCGAAAATTGGTTCTTAAATGGTACACGCGCGGCCCTTGAAATCGAACAGTAAATTCGGCGCTGTTAGGTTGACCTTAGATCAACTCCCGTAAACTCTTATTAGTCGCTCTTAGTTTACGGACCTTGGCCTTAGATTGCCTGAATAATAGTGGAAAATCTTATAACCCTGCCCACGGACATTGGTGGCTTTTTTCGCAGAAGTCTTTCGACAACCTCGAATATAGAGCCGTTCTAAAAATCGAAGAAGGTGGTAAATCTCTTAATTGGGTGTCGTACTTTCCTCCGGTACTAAAAAGAACCTCGAAAATCCGATATCTAAGAGAAATTCCCGATTCACGATTAATCACTTTCGAGAAACGGGACGGTTGTAGAATCAACGAAACCGAGGGAAAATCCTCTGAAACCACTATTGGATATTGCGTGTTTTTTCTCATTTATCGATTTTTCGGGGGCCCGGGAAGCATCAGAACCTCACCCGAGGACTCCAGGGAAGCTTTGAAAATTGAAATAAACCAAATATTTGGTTCGCGGTTAAAATAAAGAAGTGTAATAAACTAATGTAAAAAACCACTACGAGATTCTTCTATAATAACACAATAATTATACTTAGATATTATAACTTATTTAACTAATACCACTTTGACAATCACAGAAATCCGCGTAATTTCACGTTACGTGAATCTCAAAACACCAAGAAACTGTGTAAAGGATTAAATCCACTTTATTATAATGATAATGCAGCGATTTATTAACCTATTTTCGTTGACTGACGTATCGCAATTTTTATTTTCTACGGGGAGGAGCGGGTCGGTAGGTACGAGGGAATGTAGGGGAAGTTGTTGATTTGTGAAGCCGTGGAATGGGCGCAACGTTGCCGCACTTACCCGAAATTCTTGATTTCTTGCTTATTTCTCATGCCTAGTGGAACGATTTATGAAAATTAGCTTTTTTCATATTTAGGAAAATGGCCGCTATGACGTCATCGATATTATTTTTCCAGAAACATACAATTTTTTCCCTATACAGTGTGGTCATTTAAGTGTGCAACATATGGGACTTTTTTTATTAATTGCACAACGAAAATACAAATATTCCCGAAAGTTGGTACATGTTCGATAATCATATTAGGTTTTAGGTATTAGGAAATGGTTGCAAGTCAAACAGCATACAGGGCAGGTCAAAAAATATAAAAATATACAAGAGTAAAGTACCCCTATTTCAAAAAATTCAGCAAAATGTTATTAAGAAAAGTTGTCTAGAAATAAAAATTATGCCTAAATACCAAAACATGGCCTCCTAAGAAAAAGAAATATATTAATAATTTCCTAAAAAAAATTGTTTTAATATTCGCCCTAGACAATTTCATAAATCAATCAAAATTATATCAGTTTCGCATAACTTTGTTGTTCAAATTCAAGCATATTTGTAAAATTAACTTAGATTTTTAATTTTTTAGGGAATCACAAACTTCATGTTTGTTGCAACGATATTAAACAAAACTTTAAAATTTCGCAAAAATTCTTCTGAACAAGTAAAACATTGGTAATGATAATGTGTATATTAAAAAAACTCTCATTTACGGTGCAAAATTTTTATTTTAAATGTTTATTACCTAAGAAACTGTGGAAATTAATCGACGAAAAAATTTTTTTTCTTAGGAAGCTATATTTTGTTATTTAGGCATAGCTTTTAATTCTAAACAACTTTTCTTAATAACCTTTTGCTGGATTTTTTGAAATAAGGGTACTTTACTCTTGTGCAATTTTTATATTTTTTACCTACCCTGTATGCTGTTTAACTTGCGACCATTATAAGTGCACCTAATATGATTAGTGAACATGCATTAACTTTCGGCAATGTCTGTATTTTAGTTGTGCAATTAATAAACGAAAAGTCCCATATGCTGCACACTTAAATTACCACACTGTTTATTCTCAACAACTTTTGTAGGGAAAGATTTTCTGTATCTTTTATTGTTCAAGATCTACCGGCTCAAATATATAAAAAAAACATTGAATTTTTTCTAATCATTTACCCTTAAATTTATTCTACTGGAATATTTTTTTTGTAACAAACAATAATATCAAACAAGTTAGTAACAAGCACAATTCAAAAACTCAAGGCACCCTAACATACTCTTCAATAATTTCTGACTATCAATTGCTTCCATGGCTAGCTAGACTTCGGAAAATGATTGGAATAAATTCCATGTTTTTTTACACATTTGACCCTGTATATATTGAACAATAAAGGATACAGAAATTCTTTTCCTACAGAAGTTGTTGAGAATGATAAGGACTTTCAATATATAGGGCGAAAATGGTATGTTTCTGTGAGAATAATATCGATGACGTCACAGCGGCTATTTTCCCAAACATCAAAAAAGTTAATTATACACAGGTCATTCGGTAGTAATAAATAAAAATGAGTAGTAAGATGAAGCCAAAAATTGGTCCTTCTAAAATTTCGCAGTATTCGCCATAATATTGCCACAAATGGGAAAAAATGTGTTTTTAATTTCCGAAAAAAATACTCTTAATAAAAGTCTCTGCTTCTTCTAAATCTCATAATGTACTTTTGAAAATTTCAAAATCTGCTTTCCTATACGAGGGGGGTTCAAAAATATAAATCTTGCTAGAGAGTAATGTTCCCCCATTTTTCAAAATAGGGGCAAAAGTTAATTCGAATTAAAACATTATCTCAAATACCAAGCAACAGCCGCCTACCATGAAAAATATTTTTCCTGGCAGAATTTTAGTTTTTCTTATGCCTAAATATAAAAAAACTATTTTGTTGAAAAAAAAAAGTATTTAAAAAATGCTTTGTTATGCCTTCCTCTTTTCTGTATTCTACAAATTCTACTCCATTATGAAACACGGAACGGAATATTTCATGGAATATTTCGATAATTAAACGGCTAATAGCTTAGCTCGTGTCTGACGAGTAATTTTCAATATTGAAAATATTAATAATATCGTACGATACCGCTCGGGGTCCCGTGTTTACCTTCCGCAACATTTTTCCGAGTTATTCCCCTCGTGTTTGCCCCGGGCACTTCTATATAATTTATCAGCAGTCCGCAGCTGTTTACTAATACGGCAATAGAGCGCTGGCAATTTAGAGCGACGCCTGTCCGATCGAAATACTCGTCATATAATACGATTTGATTTCCCGACGCTCTAGCAAAAATGTTCGAAACAAATCTATAATTGGAGTGGCACTTAAAATAAAGACACTCCGTACTCTTTTGGAAGGAGGTTCATATTTTAAGACAACCACACCACATAATATCACCAAAGATGTAACACATAGAAGGGTCTACGTATCGTCGGTAAAATTTAACATTTTGAAAAAAAGTTGGCCAAAAATCGTTTTTTTACCGGAAATATCGAATGTCAGGAAAGAATATTTATACAATTTTATATAAGTATGCAATTTTTCAGAGAGAAATTCAAAGGTAACATTTTTTCAAAAACTTAATACTTATAAAGTTTTAATAATTTTAACTGATAATTATTAAATCTTTTCAACCTTGTCGCCTTGTATATGTTACAGACCGTATATGTAAATATAAATATGTACAAAAGGATTAGTCCATATGTCATCGGACTGAAGATATTAGTCCATACGTATAAGAAGCATGTCCGTCAACAAACGGTCTAGTCGTTTTGCAAAAGAACTAGTCCTATTATACAGGGTGATTTTTATAAGCGTTTCATTAGAAGATTATTGGGATGGAAATGACATTTTGAATTCAAATTTTGACGGTTCATATAGGAGGTTAGGAGGAACTCTATTTTCAAAATATTTTCAAGATGATGGCACTTCTGGAAAAACTGGAAGTGAGTACTAACTTTGTTATTTTAAATGGAACACCCTATAAAATTCTAAGTCAACTTCATAAATACATACCCGTTTTGAAGATATTCTCACTTTTATAATTTTTTTGACAGATGACTTGGCGCTGTAAGTTTTAACTACGATTAATTAAAAAACTAATATTTTGCACATTGATACTCAATATGAAGGGTCACGCGAATCTGGAGATAAAACTTTAAAATATTGTAAAGGGCGGTGCCCTGAAATTGATGTCCAATATTGTCATTAAAAATAAGGGAAAACTCGATTTTTTCAAATGGAAACCCCCATTTTTTATTTGTTCATTGCATTCCTCTTAAAAAATGGTGCTAAAACGTAAATACTCTTAAATTATCTGCAATTGATCGCGAGTTATTTCATAAAAACTTATATTTCTTCACATTGCTCTGAAATTTGTTCTTACTCGATCGTAGGATGCCATGGAAAACAAATGATTTGACTACATTTCTGCATTTATTTAGTTGTCATACAACAACAAATACATTGATATTAGTCGTTGCGAGTGTAATAATGGCTGGTAATTATTATTATTCAAATCAAGATGTATTAAACATGTTTTATACGTATGGCGAGTGCAATAAAATTTTAGAAAGAACTTTTAATGAGAGATATCCTCATCTACCACCGCTGACGAAATTAATATTTCGCAAAATGGAAGCAAATTTTGTTTCTCATTGTCAAATAGAAACAAAAAGAACAAAACATAAACTAGTGTCAGGAAATGCGGACAATCAGATTAATGTTTTGACATATTTTCACGCCGAGCCCAGAAATCCTATTAGATGTGCAGAACGTGCATTAGGAATTACATATTCTTCTACGCAAAAAATTTTGAAAAATGCTGGAATGCATAATTATAAATTTCGAAAGGTTCAAGCTTTGTATGATGGCGACCACGAACGAAGCATAATTTTTTGTCGCTGTTTAAACGAGAAACTCCGGAAGACCCACTATTCCTTAAAAAATCATTTGGACCGATGAAGCTATATTTTCTAGGGACGGGATAACTAATTCTAGAAATAATCATTTTTGGTCGGATCACGATCCTTATTTAACACAAGAATCACATCATCAATACCTACTAATTTAGTTTAATGTTTTCTGTATATTGATGGGGAATAGAATATCTTTTCAAATTTATAACGAAAATTTAACTGGTCAAAAATATTTAGATATTTAGAATATCACTGTAGGTGACTTCCTAGACGAGTTACCGCTTCAGGAAAGAATAATTACTTGTTGGTATCAACTACTTAGATGGAGCCCGTGCTCATTGTACAGCTATAATTACACGAAAGTTGGACGAACTTTTTGGTAACAGATGGATTCGGTTAAACGTCCCATTAGAATGGCCACCGCGGTCACCAGATCTAACACCAGTTGATTTCTATCTTTGGGGTGTAGTAGTGGGTGTAGTAAATAGCAAAGAAGATCTTCGGGAACGAGTCCATCAAGCTTTGCAGAAATTCCACCTCACGAAATTCAAAAAGCAACCATAGATTATGTACGGAAGAGAATTGCTAAATGTTTAGATGAGAACGGGCAACATTTTGAACAAATGCTATAATGTTTATTATTTTATTTTATTGTATCTTATTCGTTCAATAAATTTGTTTTTGATAGGACCTAATAAATAAATGTAGAAATGTCAAATCATTTGTTTTCCACGGCATCCCACGACAGAGTAAGAACAAATCGCTGAGCAAAAAGGTCATGAAAGAAACGTTTGGGGTCCTTGGATATCAAATACTTAATTTAATAAATTTTATATTGAAAACGTCAGAAATTCCAGAAGAATTTAAAATCTCTTACATTACACCTGTACCGAAAGTGAAGAATACCAACATTGATTAAAATGATACCAAAAAATACAATGAATATCGACCAATTAATGTTCTCTTGGACATTGAAAAATTAATGGAGTCTGTTGTATATGAACAACTTAAAGATTTTTTGGAGAGGTGTAAAATTTTGGTAGATTGCCAAGCAGGTTTTCGTGAAAAGTACTCAACGGAGGTGGCGGTACAAACGGTGGTTGAAAAATGGAGAAGGAATTTAGAGAATGAAGAAGTAGTAATTTCAGTTATTCTTGACCTTAAACGCGCTTTTGAGACAGTTAACAGGCAAAAATTAGTAACTAAATTGTATCAGTATGGAATAAGAGGTAAAGTATTATTGTGGTTTCAAAATTATTTAGAAAACAGATTTCAAATTACAAAAGTTGACAAAGATTTTTCGGAAAAAATCATAAATACAGTAGGAGTACCGCAAGGAAGTATTTTGGGGCCTATTCTTTTTATATTATATATAAACGAAATTCCTAATGTGGTTAAAAAATGTTTTGTTCAAATGTTCGCAGACGATACTTAGATATTTACTAAAAATAAATGCATTCATGCAGCTGTTCATGATATTAATTCTGATTTATCTCTGTTATCCAATTGGTCGAAGGTGAATAAATTAAAATTGAATTTAGATAAAACAAAAGTTATGATTTTTGGGAAGAGAGGGTGTATTAATGACTTCAACTTAAGTATTAACGTAGATGGTGAACAATTATAAATTATTAATTCATTTAAATATTTGGGTATATATTTGGACGATAAATTGAAATTTGATTTACATTTTGAAAAAATTATATCCAAAATTGCATCTAAAATATCGTATTTTAAACGAATTAGTTCAGATTTGTCATTTTATTCTAAAAAAATTGTTTATAACACTATAATTCTTCCGCATTTTTTATATTGTCCAACCTTATTATATGATGCTGATGATTATGTGTTCAGTAAGCTACAAATTCTGCAAAATAAAGCAATGCGAATAATATTAAATTTAGATCGTTATACACCTATAAATTATATGTTAAGCAAGTTGAAGTGGTTAAATGTTAAAAATTTAATTAGCTATCTAACGTTCATTTTTATATTTAAAATTAAAACAAAATTTTTGCCTAATTGTTTGATTGCATATATATCATATAATTGTAATCATCATAGCTATCCGACTCGATCTTGTAAAGATTTTCATCTGCAAAATTGTAGTAAAAGTATATCTTATAAGTCAATATTTCAAAAAGGAATAATTAATTACAATAGATTAAATGTAACTATAAAAAATGAACGCAGCCTTACAGAATTTAAAGCTAAACTTAAAAAACATTATTTAAATTTACAAGATAGTTACTAATTTTTGGTGTTAAGCTATATAGTTATTATTGTACAAGAAGGAAGTTTTATTGTCTATTATACTGAAGTAATCATTGTATGATATTAGTATTAAGTATTTGTATGTAGCCTTATTATGTGCTAAATAAACTTGTTACTACTAATGTGAAGAAATATGAATTTTTATGAAATAACTCGAGAACCATCAATTGCAGATAATTTAAGAGTAATTACGTTTTAGCACCATTTTTTAAAGTAATGCAATGAACAAATAAAAAATGGGGGTTTTTAATGACAATATTGGACATCAATTTCTGAACACCCTGTACAATATTTTAAAGTTTTATCTTCAGATTCGCGTGACCCTTCATATTGAGTATCAATGTGCAAAATATTAGTTTTTTAATTAATCGTAGTTAAAACTTACAGCTAGTTAAATGCGCCAAGTCATTGTCAAAAAATCATAAAAGTGAGAATATCTTCAAAACGGTTAGAGATAATGACACATATGTATTTATGAAGTTGACTTAGAATTTTATAAGGAGTTCAAAAATTTAATAACATATAGGGTGTTCTATTTAAAATAACAAAGTTAGTACTCACTTCGGGTTTTTCCGGAAGTGCCACCATCTTGAAAATATTTTGAAAATATAGTTCCTAACCTCTTATATGATCCCTCAAAATTTGAAATCAAAATTTCATTTCCATCCCAATAATCTTCTAATAAAACACGGGCGGTTTCGACGTCCGCCATTTCTGAATTACCCCTTCTTTTTTATATAGGCCCATCAAGAAGGATATTACTTCTTGCTGGTACGTAGTATTTTGAAGGAAAAAAGGTAATTATTTAGTATAATGTATAGTTATATACCCTAGATTTTTTTTTCTTCAAAATACATACCTACTAAAAAGAAGGCATATTCTTTTTTAATGGGCCTATATAAAAGAAGAAGGGTAATTCACTACGATTGTACCTACAGACTGAAAGTCAATAGTCCGTACGTTAACGGTATAGTCCGTATATGAAATGCCATGTCATTTACATACGGTCTGTTTTCATATACGGGCTGTAACATTATATAAACAGTAGCGTCACTTTAATCCTTTAACACAGTATACTGTCATATAACTATACTTAAATTCTACAATTTTAATGTTACTTCAATACAATAAAAAAGGTATTGGGAAGTTGCATATACACTGTGTCCCTTTTTCATGTATACACCCTTGAAAATCTAATTAGGCTGGGGGAATTGAACGGGTGAATTTTTTATAGATATGTCCCTGAAAGGTCATCATTTGCGAAGAATTGGTTTGACCTTGCCGCGAAATCCTGGCGTACTGCGATTTTCTAAAAGGGCGCGTTTTTCGAAAAACCATATTAGGCTTTTTTATTTAAAATCTGACAACACAGCGTTAATCAGGACACACCAAAACCCCCACATACCAGATTTGAACAAAAAAATATACAGGGAATTCCATTCTGTAAGGTGTCAGTTGAGCAAAATAGGAATTTTAAAGGCATCTGGCGAGTCAAGTATGCCATAGAATTACTTCAAAACTGTGGAATGATGAAGAGGACCATTCGCAGTTTTGATGCGCATGGGGATTCAACAAAAAATATACAAAGCGTTCTTCTCTGGGCCAACTCAAAGTACTGAATTTTTTTGGGTCAAAAATCGAGTATAAGCAAAACTGCCCCAGACAGTATAATCAAACTTAGTCTAACACTTTGAGTAGTACTATTGATCATTCATCTGTTTTGAAGTAATTTCGTGGCATACGATGCCATTAAAATTCCTATTTTGCTCAACTTTCACACCGTACAGAATGGAATTCCCTGTAAGTATATTATTTTTTGTTCAAATCTCGTATGTGGGGGTTTTGGTGTGTCTTGACTAACGCTGTGTTGCCTAAATGCCTAACCTTTATATTTTGTTTGTACCTTGTACAACGGCCCTCGTAAAATAAACTGGACCGCCATTGGGCCCTACTCCCTCCATCAATTTTTAGCCATCCGGCAGAGGGCGCTGGCGCCCGCCTGGATTGCCGCCATATTGTGTGCATTTTAGGGGATTTAGAGTGCATTCCAGGGGAAAAGCGAAATTTGTGGTAGCAACACAAAATGACATTTGACAACGGCCAAATCGGACAAATGATTGTATTGGAAAGCAGTTCAGTTTATTTTACGATGACCGTGCTTGTACCTAACTCAAGTAACGTTAATCACTAACCTGAGTTGATTGAGAATTTATTGTGCGTTTAGATAAAGATCATTTTGATGTAAGACAATAATGTGCTAAGCTAAGTCATAAAATATAGAAGAACCAGTAATGAAAACAATACTGTTGTTTTATGACCCCTGTTTATAATAATTACCTACATATTTCTGTTTATATACAGTTTAACCTCAAAATGCTGCAAGTTTTTGACAAGCCTGTTACAAACAGCACAAAGAAAACATTCTAATTCCCAGAGGCAATTTTTGAAAAATTAATGGTTATATGTAGCAATATTTCGAGCCATATTTGCCACTTATTAACAATCCACTTAAGGTACATGAAACTTCCATAATGTGAAGTTCTAAATACCACATGGCATCATTTTTAACAGTCCATATAGAAATAAAATACGGGAAAATTCCATTGTTTGTTTTGTTTGCCCATGATAACCCCAAACATACAGGTCAGGTGTATGGACACCCAATACATCAATTCCAATTTTAAATTCGATGATTCTCCGGAAAAATCCGGTATAGGGACAAAGGTAAAAACCCGCCACTCACCGCGCGGTATCCGCCAAAAATAGAATAACACCGGCCGACATGCGAACAGGTAATTCGAAATAATTCCGGAGGTGGGCGTTCAGGAAGTGGATACACGTCAATCCTCATTTCTCAATCGAAAAACAAGGTTTTGCGCTTTGCCAAAACAAAAAGCAGATTTGGGGGTTGGGGGCTATACGTGTAAAACACAATATTCTCGATTTTGAGTTACAAAAAGGGAAAATGGTGCGTCCATCTAAGAAATTAAACTGGCGTAGTTTATATACCTACGTGTTTGATATAGGGTGATTCAGTCCAGATGTACAAAATTTCAACCACATGTGCGAAAAAAAAGCTTAATACGAATTCGAAATTAAAAAAAAAAGTCAACAAAAAAAAATAAAAAATATTTTCAGAAGTGTATTGAAAAATAATTTTTATGTCATAATAATGACATAATTTTTATGTCATTTAAATACTGCCATCTGACATTTTTTAAATTTCTACCCATTTTACAATTTTATTGATATCTTGACCAACATATCACAACTAAAATTATAATAACCTTACCCTTTGTATCGACTCATATGGCAACATTTTTTAAAAGACAGAAAAGTATAATTTGAACCCCGAAGACGACTTTAAATAAGTCGAAACGTTGGCAATAAATTAAAAATTTTTCGAAGTCTTTCTCTGACCCTTTTGCACAAATATTTAATTGGCATTGTAACAAATTTCCCGGTCACTTAAGAGAGGGTTGCCGACAGCGAAAGTGACGTTAGATTTCGTATTTTTTTAAGTTGTATAGCAGCTTGCTCTTTGTAAAATCAAGACTAAATACACCTTCCACAAACAAAAATGATTGAAATGTGGCAACATAGCTCTCCAGTGCCAATCTTGACGGTTTACATTGAAGCAGAAGCTTAGAGTTGGTAGGGTTGTACAACTTATTGCATTTTTGCGTTTTATATTTCTTTGCCAATAATAATTTTGTATTAGAAACTTTTCAGCATCTTGTAAAATTGTGATATTTCTCTTAATTTGTCTACAAGAAATTAAAATGTCGCACAGGTTCTAAGCAAACATCAACCATGATCAAATAATTTTATGTATTTTCTTCACAATAGTCTATGTCAGTAATATTATCACAGTAGGCTTATGGGATTTGTCCATTCAGTTATTTGCTTCGAAAAAATCTAGAAAAACTCGTTGATTACATTTAATAGGCTAAAACTTTTTAAGGAGACCTTGAATAGAAAAATTGTATATGAAACACCCCAAAAATCTATGAAATATTTCTTAAACCTATTTCTGGTATAGTGTATATTTTTCAAGTCCTAAATAAACTGCGGTCCCCGTTGTCCAAAAAACGCGTTAACTTTTTTACACCTTATATTTGCCTGTTGTTCCCTGCAGCAAAGATATACAGGGTTTCCCAACGAAAACTTGACCCCCGCCCAAAAAAAAATTAGAAAACCGAAACCTTGGGGGGGAGCTTTTTTTACAGTCAAGCCAACCCGATATGTTCATCCCCCTAATCTCTAGCAACCCCAACTTTAAAATTTCAAATGGAACTACCCCACTTGTGGCGCATCATTTTAAAGCCATTTTAATTGCGAATACAGTGATGCCTCGTTTTTAAAAATCTGTTGAGATTTGACAGAATTATTGGCTAAAAACGGAAAGTTGACAATCCACTGTACGCGTAGTAATTTCTACACAAATGCCCACCACTAATAACTTTTTATGGAAATGAAAAAGCTGAAGCAAAACAAAAAAAAATCATACGAATTCAAACCTTTTATCTTTTTAAAATATGTAACAAAAAGTCACTGTCACAAAAAAAAGTTCTCGTTTTTTTGCTTGTAACCACGAAATCGTTAGTTTCAGCCTGCTATTGAAATCGAAAGTGAAAATGTATTTTCGAAATGGTTTATTCTTTATTCTATCGCAGAAAGGGTAGAAATTGTTGCAATTTGTTATCGAAATCATGATTGCGCTAAAGCTACAGCACGAATTGCAACAATTTCTAACCTTTCCGTGATATAATAAACCATTTCAAAAACACGTTTACACTTTCAATAGCAGGCTGAAGCTAACGATTTCGTAGTTACAAGCAAAAAAAGTGGACCTTT
The DNA here is from genome assembly GCA_963920635.1 of Pseudeuparius sepicola. Lineage (NCBI taxonomy): Eukaryota > Metazoa > Arthropoda > Insecta > Coleoptera > Anthribidae > Pseudeuparius > Pseudeuparius sepicola. Next base: position 8,923,914 of record OY987299.1, read on the forward strand.
TTGAGACAGTGACTTTTTGTTATTTTAAAAAGATATAAGGTTTGAATTCGTATGACCTTTTTTGTTTTGCTTCAGCTTTTTCATTTGTGACTTCTTTGTAAACTGTCACGTCACGTCAATAAAAACTAGGTAATTTGGTCGTGTGTAGTAGATAAAAAACTTATTAGGCGGGCATTTGTGTAGAAATTACTACGCGTACAGTGGATTGTCAACTTTCCGTTTTTAGCCAATAATTCTGTCAAATCTCAACAGATTTCTAAAAACGACGCATCACTGTATTCGCAATTAAAATGGCTTTAAAATGATGCGCCACAAGTGGGGTAGTTCCATTTGAAATTTTAAAGTTGGGGTTGCTAGAGATTAAGGGGATGAACATATCGAGTTGGCTTGACGGTAAAAAAGCTCCCCCCAAGAACAAAAATCGACGGGTCTCGGCGAATTTTCAAATGTTTTCTGGTTTTCAAATTTTGGGGGAGGGGTCAAGTTTTCGTTGGGAAACCCTGTATATCTTTGCCTGCAGAGATTGTAAATAATGTAAATCACCACTCGCTCATTGCTATTTATCAGAGTAAACAACCAAGCACAAACTGCTTAATATTCCGACGCCTCTATACATCAACCCATGTCCCCCATGTCGACGGTGTACGTCTTCATCCATTTACAAACGTGTCGCCGACCGGTGCCAAAATCGCAATTGAAAAAACGGCCAAACAAATGAATCCGACCTTGGCCGGCTACGAGGTTAAATAAAGCAAGTCATGGCCGCGAATTTTTTATTGCCGCGCAGTTAATTCAATTCACCTATGACCAGACGGCTGGGTGTGTCACGATTAGGCCTGAGACAAAATATCGATAAAATCGAAAGTATCGATACTATCGATTTTATCGATACTCGATATTCAATTTCGATAAATCGAAATATCGATCTTATCGATATTTTCAATCTTTTCGATCTTTTCGATCTTTTCGATCTTTTCGATCTTTTCGATCTTTTCGATCTTTTCGATCTTTTCGATCTTTTGGATCTTATCGATTTTATCGATCTTTTCGATTTTATCGATCTTTTCGATCTTTTCAATCTTTTCGATCTTTTCGATTTTATCGATCTTTTCGATTTTATCGATCTTTTCGATTTTATCGATCTTTTCGATTTTTTCGATATTTTCGATCTTTTCGATTTTATCGATCTTTTCGATTTTATCGATCTTTTCGATTTTATCGATATTTTTGGTTTTATCGATCTTTCCAATTATATCTATCTTTTGAAATTGTTTGCGAAAATAAAGGAAATTGCTGCACCCATTGCGTCCAGACCGCGTCCGCAGCAAGCCGATCGGCCTTTTTTGTTTAGCTTCTTAAATAAAATTGATTATATCGATTTTATCAATAAGATCAATTATATCGATAAGATCGATTTTATCAACATGATCGATAAGATCGATTGTATCGATAAGATCGATTTTATCGATAAGATCGATTTTATCGATAAGATCGATTATATCGATAAGATCGATTTTATCGATAAGATCGATTATATCGATAAAATCGATTTTATCGATAAGATCGATTTTATCGATAAGATCGATAAGATCGATAAGATCGATAAGATCGATAAGATCGATAAGATCGATAAGATCGATAAGATCGATTTTATCGATTTATCGATTTTATCGATACTTTTTCAGTATCGATTTCCGATACTGAAATTCGGAGATCGAACAGCCCTAGTCACGATTCGATGAAAAATGCACCAAAAACACTGATGGCGTTTATTCTAGACGGCAAAGACAATAGAGTAAAAACTGAGGTCATTTTCTAGTTTATCCACTTTTGGGTTAGAGAAAAACTAAAATTACTTTTGTGTTGTATATAATCCCAGAAACACGGAAACCACTAGAAACAATAATACGTACAAAACCAGCGCCATGATGTTTTTCAGCGGCTATTGCGGGTGCGCTGACTTGGTTACTAGGCAATGTTGTCAAACGCACGAATTAAAAATGTTTCCTTAAAAATTTTCCTTGTCCTAAGTGTAGCGATTTCCTTATTTAATTGCAAAAGTCTAAAGAATATTTTCGAAACAAAATTGACATCGTATGTGATATTTTCCTTGCCCTAAAAAGAAACTTGTTTAACTCCCACAGGGTCATTGTAATGATAGAAAGGCGCAACTCCGTTGCAACTCCCAAAGGGCCAAACATTTTTAATTCGTGCGTTTGACAACATTGCCTAGTAACCAAGTCAGCGCACCCGCAATAGCCGCTGAAAAACATCATGGCGCTGGTTTTATACGTATTATTGTATCTAGATTTCAATAATTTTTTCGGGACACTTCCGGTCATTAGCGCAACATATGATAGTGGTTTCCGTGTTTCTGTGATTATGTGCAACACAAAGGTAATTTTAGTTTTTCTCTAACCCAAAAGTGGATAAACTAGAAAATTACCAAAACTGAGGTCGTATCTCAGATTCCTAAGCACATAAATATTTGCCAACTGATTGAGATATTTGTGTGATTTAATTTACAATGCACCAAATATTGCTTTAACCAATGACGTGGCGTGGATATATCCATAATACTCTAAAGACAAAGATAGAAAGTTAACTATCATCTATGTAGTCATCGACCTTTCCCGGTGACATTAGATATCGCTTGTTTTTTCTTATTTAACGAATTTTTGGGGGCGCCGGAAGCATCGGAACCTCACCTGAAGACTCGGGGAAGGTCTAAAACGACACAAATAACTTCACTACGGCTCGACATAAAAAGGGCAATTTCAGACAATGTTGCGACATTTTCGGAATAATTTTTAGGTAGAGGCATATACCCCGATTACTGTAAGAAGTCCCGATTTTGTCAGATGACAGTCTCCACAAAATCCCTAGAAATTTTCTGTTAACTATGGGTATAACAATGGTATATGCGTGTCTCAACCAGTTAATGACGTCACTCATTGATTTATGATGTGAAAAGTTACCCAAGTGATACGAAAAAAAGAACAAAATAAAATAAAAACCCCATTGCAATCAAGATTATACCGCTAAAAATAAAAATAACTATAACTACAACTCATTTTAATAATAATTTCAAACGTCAAGGAAATACTTTCATTTTGGTATTATTTTATTTCGGTGTTGCGAAAGTGACAGCGAAGGTTTTCCGGATCGTTCAAAAGGGTTCAAACTTTGGGCAGTGCAAATATTCGCGGGTTTTGTACGTTTCGTGAGTTTTCCCGTTATCTGTGTTGTTCTTGTTCACGTTATTAGTCGTTACTCATTGTGGAAATGGGCTCGTTACTGACCTGGACTTATCACCCTGTTGTATTTTTTGCTGCATTGATGCCAACTTAGGATGGCGAAATTACCAATTGACAAATGGCTTAATATTTCTCGAAATTTCCTCTGTAAAAATTAGGAAAAATGTTAAATATCTTAGACGGACCTTTCTCTCGCTTCCCATCGCGGTTTTCCTCGCCCCACGACCCTAGAGAAGAATCTTTTTCCACTTGGTCACTGCGGAGACAGTTATCAGGGGCCATTGTACCAAAGTGTAGAAATACTAAAGTCGGCTCACTCCTTTGATCTCGCGGAAAAGCCGACTAAACGAAATCTCCGTCAAGCTCCGGGGGCAGGTTCATATTGACCATTATTTACCAAAGTCTACAACAAATAAATATTTAACGAGAAAGAGTAAAACTAATCATATCTACTTTTTCATCCTGTAGTAAATATTTTGATATATAAGCTTCTGACAATATTCTTAATTGGACAGCCGAGGGGACAGCAGTTTTTACTAAACGTTTTCCGGACGAAGTGAATTACTGATCATCAAAATGTGCCTTGCCAATTCTAATAGGTTTATATGTCTCTTCAGGTGGAATATTCGCAAATTTATATTCTCCGATGAACCCTAAGGCACCTTCAAATTTTCAATATTTTAATATTATATCTATATTATTCTTCAATTAATACCTAAGTATTCAAATGTCACATAAAAATGTCTTAATTTTTGTAGGTAGGTACCTCAAACTCAATCTTACCTTTCCGGGTCTTTAGGAAATGAAAAAAAGGTAATATAGTCTTTTGAACTGGTTTTACAGCCATCCTTACTGCAGTAAAAAGCGTTACTAGGTATCACTACAACACAGTCACGGTCAGTCGGTAATATTTTCCGGTAATATTTTGTGCGCACCCGGTAGAATGCGAACGAACTGCTCTCAGCTATACTGTGTACAGCTTATTTTCTTATATTATAAGATATCGATCGGCTCGATGAGGAGGGGAGCGGGAGAGGGTAAGAGGGAAACGTTTGTTTACACAATACCGAGTGCCCGGACTTATTAGTATATCTCTGGACGCTGATTGTACCACCCGAAAATATATTTGCCTCTTTGATGGAGCGCTTAGACTGTGATTAGTTCTGGCCGTCACGCGTTTATCAAAACAAACATGTCTGTAGGTTTTGACGTCAGTTAAAGAACTTAGTTATGTTTTGTATTTCCTTGCAAAAATTTTGATAGGGACGCCCATGCCTGCATAGGCACGTAAATATGGCTAACATGGAAAAGTTTATATACGGTTTTCCAAGAACACCGCGAGAGCGCAAATAGTTTTCAGCGTGGAAAACTTGTTGAATAAATCATAATACATTCAAAGGAATCTATCTCATTGTAATCCAAGGGAAACTGCCTCCAACATTTCAGCGGAACTTTTCAATATTGTATGGAACAAATAAGTAGGTACTTGTGGAAGAAAAGTTTTGCGTATATTTGTGAGAAAATAATGGAAATAGTTTTCAAATTTTGAGGGATGTTTTGAACGAAAAACTCTGACAAGAAACGAACAAAAACAAACCTTGTTAAAATAAGTACCTACATAATTATACAAGAGAAAATAAGAGATGTAACACTTAGTAGTAATATGAATATATTTAATCTTGGGGACAAAAAAAATTAAAAAAATAAAATAAAACCAACTTCAAAAATTTGCCCGTATGCACACTCCACTAAAAATTAAAAAAAAAATAACACCGAATTCACAAATTTGCCCGTATGCACATTTCAACTAAAATTTTCGAAATATTTTTCTCTTTCTAAATTGAGTTATCTTTGGATTTGGTAACAGTCAAGGCAAGGAATTTAAATCTATTTAGATATAAATACATCATATCCTACATATACATCATAACTTACTGTCACCGACTCCAAAGATAACTCAATTTAGAAAGAGAAAAATATTTCTAAAATTTTAGTTGAAATGTGTATACTGGCAAATTTGTGAAGTCGGTGTTATTTTTTGTTTTTTTTTAATTTTTATTGGAGTGTGCATACGAGCAAATTTTTGAAGTTAGTTTTAATTTTTTTGTTAAATTTTTTTTATTTCTTATTTTTTCCATCCCCTATTTGTCCACCCTTAGGATTGTAATTTTTCTCTTCAAATTTAAATGTGACCACCCCTAAGGGTAACCCCTTTCTAATAAAATAAGAATAATCCAAATTGGTCCAATATGAACTTTCATCCCCTGTTTATCTACCCTTAAGGGTAGAATTTTTTCTTTAAATTTAAATGGGATCACATATAAGTACCCCCTTTGCAATAAAGAAATAATCATCGAAATCGGTCCAATATGAAATTTCATCTCCTATTTTCCACCCTTAGGGGCGGAATTTTTGGGGCCACTCCTAAAGTAATCCCTTTCTAATAAAAAATAATCATCGAAATCGGTTCAATATGAAATGTTATACCCTATTTGTCCACACTTAGGGGTGAAATTTTTTCTTCAAATTTAAATGGGACCATTCTGTAGGTATACCCTTTCAAATAAAAAAAGAATTGTCCAAATCGGTTTATAAATAACGGAGTTCTGAGGTAACAAACATAAAAAAATACAACCGAATTGATAACCTCTTCCTTTTTTGACAAAATAGAAAGCATTTCAACAATAGCTGTGTTCGGCATTGGTCCTCCATTTGCTCTTTAACTCCGAAAACAATGGTTTCTATGGCAAACTATTATTGCTGGAGCAAAAAGAGCGAATGGAGGACCAATGTCGAACTCAGCTATAGATTCTGCCGTCAATGGTTTTTCCCCTCGAGCACAAATTCGTTTTCAGTTACCGCTACTGTCTAAGAGATGGCGCAGCGATCAGTAGTAAATTCTGGCGCATTTGGTGCCTTGTTGGCGGATTGTGCATCTTTTACCCATTGATAAAAATCAAATTATCAGGCTTTAAATAATTTCTACATCATATTTTTCGCTGTCGTGACCTATATTCATACATTTATTCCTTATTCTACATATTCGCAGAAATTTGTATTAACGATATGTTTTACGTGCAAAATCGGCTAAAGTTTTGCAGGATGTGATTTCTACTATACCCTGATTATCGAGAAAGCCGCTGATATTTGACACTCCACACCCGACATCGCTTGTCCAATCAAAATTTCGTCGTTCGCCGGCACGATACAATCGCCCTAACTGAAACTTCCGAACTGCCACGAGAGTTTCGACTCTAATTGGTGGCGAAGTATCCGCAGGGAGTCCGCCGGACTCCGGCTCTTTACGCGGCCAATTCCGACGTAGGGAGAGCACATAAAACTACGAAGTCCTGCCGTTTTTATCGGGATGATGGAGCGTTAAATTGCCGAACGTTATGGAGTTGTTTGGGAGTTTTAGTTTGTTGCTTCGCAGTATACAGGGTGAGTCAGTCGTGAAGTAAAAAAATTAACCACACATTGTTTAGAGGAGTTGTTCAAAAATGACACCAGTAACTTGACTGCTCAGGCTACACACATACAAGCAGTGACTATAGTCACTGATACAAGTTTATTCTGTTCGCGAGCGTTAGAAAGTACCCCTAGCGCGTATAAGGAATCTGTTCTGATACAGTAGATCCATGATGAGATATTTCCATAAGATTGTACCGGTAGCAATTTATTTATTCTGGGAAATACGGACAAGTGTGTTGCTGAATGTTCAGTGGAATTCAGTAAAATATTATTGCCAGTTATTCAAATAGACGTTAGTATAGATAATTAGATAGAACACAGGGTACAATATTCAGACAGATAATATGGCTAGGCTATTGTTTCTGTTGTCATGACATTTTAACTTGACATTTACTAATCTGTCATTTCACTTTGACGTGACATGATCTTTGAGAAAAGAGGAAGATTTATTCTCCGAAAGCTCAGAAAAAATTTTTGTTGAAGTTATTTTTTGAGTTACGCGTTCAAAGTTTCGTTTATTTACTGTTAAGAATTTATGAATGGGGAACTTGCACAAAAATTAAATTTGAAAAATATTACTTTCAAACGTATAGTCCAAAGCACTAAAGAAAACGTTTCTAAAGAATGCGGCCAGCGTTGCGAGATTTCCTATATCAGTAGTCGTTATTTATTGGCGAATACAAGTTTTATCATATTGAAGCCGAATTTATGAACTCTGTTATACCGAAAAAATAAAGCTCGCATCACGGGACCTTACCCATTTTTGTTTATCATTTATTTTTAACGCGGTGTGATAAAACACCTATTATATTTTTTTCAACATCGTCGCGTCTACCATCGCCTTTGAAATACGGCAACACAGCACTTCTGCGAAGGAGTCGGCTAACAAAATCAGTTAGCCAACGCGTTTTGTGCCTGTTTCTATAGTACGTAAAGTTAACTGCGTATTTGGGCTACCATACAGACCTCATTTTTTTAGGCCGCTGGCAAGTTTTTTCCGCCGGCTCAGAGAGCTCAGTGGCGTTTCGTAAGTTCGGGAGTTAACGTGTGCAAAATGAGTAAACAGGAAAGAACGTTGCATTCTCAAGCACGAGAAATAATTGCCAATGTTATAAGGGTTTGCCACTGGTAGGAATAATATTAACAATAAATTAAATAACAATTATATGCAAATTAAGTCAGTCAGTTACACAAAATTGAGCTACGCCCCTGAACTGTTACTAATTCTATAATATTTGCGAGTTCTTCCCCCTTACGTCGCACGCATTCTGCCGTAAGGAGGACTTAATTTATTGCCATTAAACGAACCACAGTTCACAAAAAACTCATTTTTTATTTTTATGTAATAAATATAAGCAATTAAAAACTGCATAATTCAAATCATTCTTGTAATGCGCCCTCCTTGGTTGTGACGTCAAGTAGCTCGAGGCGCCACCACCATGTATGAACTAATATGGGCGGCACATGTAAACAAACTACAGCACCACGCAAGCTTTGTTTAGAAAGACCAAACGAGAACGGCCTATCCTTGTATGTCCGTCTTGATATTGTTGATAACGTTTGAAAAGTGTGTGCTGAATTAAATGGTTATTTACATTGCGAGATGCGTAAGCGTATTAATTTTTTGTCCTGAGCAGCAAGTGTCACGTTCCTGACAGCAAATGAAATCCCACGTACCGAGACCTACATCAGAGTAAATGGGTTGCCGAACTGTTTATTTTAACGTTCAATTTCCATTCTCATCTTCTCTAATTCTGTGTAGCTGTCATTCCTGTCACTGCCTTCTGATCGATAGAGCTATTTGACGTCACGACCATTCCCCCGCTTTTCGTATCGTTTCAAATGAATAGCTCGCGGTCACAACTTTAATCATTTATTGCAAATTAAATATTGCGATTTGAGGGCTAATATTTGGTATGTGCTCTTTCTATAGATATGCAAATATATTAAAGAACTAAAAAAAATTGTTCAAGTTCCCCATTTTCCAGGCATCTTAAAAAAGTTGCCTTTTAATCAGTTCAGTGGCAAAATTGCAAATGTACACAACACAACAGTGTTAAAACAGTGTGACAAATAAAGTGCATCATAACGGAATATTTTTTCGTTGCAGAATTATTTAAAATTTGACTTTTCCAGCAGTTTGCACTTGAACAGGGATTTGGGGACTTGCAGTAACTGTCAATTCGACATTTTTAACAAAAAAAACTTCAAATGCCACTTATTTGTTGAAATATCGATAAAAACCAGGCGCGGCTGGTGTGTTATTATGTATAGAGGTGGGTCAAATCGGGGAGTTTTTTTTAGTGCTATACGCACAAACTATATCTTTTATGATAGGATAATTCACTCACCTTTTAGAAATTCGGTAGTTATTTCCAATCGTGTAATCCACCCCCGATTTGTCTATCTCCCCTATTTTCGAGGTCCCTGAACCCGAATCCGGTCTTAGTTTTTCCGGTCAGACGTAGTTTTCGAGAAAATGAACTTTCAAATTTCCTATTGACATCCCGGTTTTCATGACAATATTTGTGGTTGTAACCGGGATGAATTTTTACTGTACGCAGCTCAAACTTTGGAAGATTTTTGCCGTGTTTACGTACCATATTTTCGCCCATGTCCGACATTCGGCGCGCGCCGACGTACTCTCTCTACTCTACTTACGCCTATATGGAGGCAGTTTCACATAGCACTCGACGGCATCTTTTAGAAATCCACTAATGCAATATAAAAACTTTACCGTATAGTTTTGTAGGTTTCTACCAAGGGAAGCAATGGGCTATAAAAAGTCTCTTTCTGGGTGCAACAGGTGTCGCAACATGCATTGCCATTGTTTACACCTTACACCCAACAACGTTACTGGCGGTAGAGTTTTTGTTGCAAGATTTTTGTTGTTTCATCACTGTGTAAATTGCATTTGTTGATACCCCCGTCATCTTTGATAAGTTTATGTTAGATCTAGTTCATAGTTTGAATCAAAACATAAGTAGTTTTTGTAAAATCAGTACCGTAAATTTTAGGTTAAGTGCTCCTAATAACGCCAGCGAGAAAGGGCGCAAAGCAATACAAGTCGTTGTCAGAGATTTGTTTTCTTCCTTTTCTGTAAAAAACCAATTCGGAAAAAAAGAAAAAAGCTTCAGTTCTAGCGAGTTGGTATTGCTTTGTTTGTCAAAATATAATATTTGTGACAGTTACGTTCACGAGGAGTGTGTAGGATTATCCAAAGAAGATAACATTTCATTTGTTTGTTACGATTGTGAGTTTTAACTAAATTTTACTAAATACCTACGTTAGTAATTATTGTTTTTTATTTTTATATGGACAATTTTGTATTTTTTTTAAATGAAATCACAGTTGGCGTTATTTGGGACAGGGTGTTCTTAAAAGCGCCAACTGCAGCATACATAAAAAAAAAGTTTTGTTAGTTTGTAACATCAGAAAAAACAGTGCACCGTGTTTTTTGTTCTAACATATATACAGATAATAATTACCAAGATTTATAACATTTTGAAAAATATTTAAGGAGCTGTACAAAATCGAACGTTAAAATGGCGTTATTTGGGTCAAATACCTTATACTAAAATTGAGCAACTCTTACGCCTGGCGTAAACACGTGCGTTGAGATATTCGCCAGAGCCGCACTGAGGCACGACCTTTATTTAATTTTAGTTTTACAATTATTTTTCGGCATCTTAATAAAATGCCTTGTGCGATAAATTTATTTGAATACCGACCGGATTGCAGCTTATATACAGTGCCATCCGCGAAGTCTGCGCCAAATGGGAAATACTGTTATTATTCGATTTTTTGAAAATCCGATATCATGCTATGTTGGTGCATGTAAAATTATTTTAAGAAGTCCTCACTGGGACTGTCAATTGGTAATTTCGCCATCCTAAGTACATCAAAATATTTCAGACAAGAATTATTGGCTTACTTAAAATGGTTCAAAACATCGATAAAATTATTTGTGGCAGTGTCTAAATAGCTGAAAACCACAAGATAAAACTACACTTTCACGATCGAGTACGTCCCTGTTGCCGAGTCGGGTGAAATTTTATAGCCTACCGACCAATCGCGGAACGTCATTGAACAAGTGGTTTTATTTACGCCAGGCGTACGGATTGCTCGATTTTACTATAGTATTTCTAATCGTGTAGTTTTTCTCGGTGTTCATTATAAAATGTTTGTAATTTTATTTATCTCCAATAGTAGCTACCTCACTAACTTAAAATAAACTTGTCGTAGATAAAAACTCTTTAAAAAAAGACCTGACTGAAGTTACCTGCTTAATAATTTAAAATTTACAAAATACGATTTTTGTTTTGAACTACCTACTTACACGTAATGCCCAGGTAATGGGAATTGTAGGATTACTAAAGATGATACAGGAAAAATCTGGTTGCAATTATTAGGACTACCGCATTACCTGTGATTTACACATCTGATGAGTATCTGGAAGTTAGAAAACTTAAAAATTGTGAATTATGATGGGAAATATTTTGCCTCCTTTAGAATCTATGGCACTGGCATGTCACATAAAACCTGATGGCAGTTGGACACTGGCATATAACATAACCTTGTACAGGGTGGTTCATTATAAATTGACACCCCCTTAACTTGTTAGTTTTTGAGAAAAAAAGTTTTTAACAAAAGTTTTAGATACTAATACAAAGTTTTTTATGACGCTATTGGACCGTGTACAGTGTGTTCTAGAAAGACGGGGCAGACATAACTTATGTTTTTTTTAAATGGAACACCCTATATATTTTTGCATTTTTGAAATCTGCTCACCAAGGCAATCAAAATAATATTAAACTTTGTGGCATTATCTTTTTCCGTTTTTGAAAAATTCCGTATTCAAATTGTATAAAAAATTTATTTAACTCGAATTTGTGGATCTCGTGATAAAGATAGATGATCAATGTAATAACGAAAAATATTTGTTTTAAACAAGAGAGTACCACAGTGAAACTCCAAAATGCTCAGGAGCTTTTACGATTTTCCTGAAATTCTTTATTTGGAGAATAGGTATAATCGACTATTTAAAAAAATCAAAAACTGTTGCCTCGTTCCTTTATTTCTTTTGAACTGTTTCACATTAACAAATTATAACTAAATAACAAGAAATTTGTAACCAATAAAACAGCAGAACATAATAAAATATTACTGTAATAAATTTAAAACTGTTGTGAAAGAATTATTTCAGTTGAATCGCAACGCAAAATATGCGTTTTCCCCAATTTAGACTAAGATCTCGGTGCGGTTAGGGTTATAGTTTAATTTAAAACTGATCCGTCTAACAAGGAGTAGCAAATAACATACGACCGCCCGCTGCATTCTTAGCATCTAGGCCATCTAGGACAGTCGTGTGTCTTTGAAATTGGCTCGACTTGATTTACCGATGGCCGACCATTCCATCAGAGGTTGCTTGAACACAATAGATGCATGGATTGTTACTTTTTTGACCATGCCATTTTATCAGTTCTGATTTCGCTAGAATAAGTAGCATATTTTTTTATTTGTTACACCTGAACCAACCATATAAAATACCCGAGTATCACGTCATAATTGCTTTGTTTTTGTGACTTATTAAGACGTTATTTAAGTACCTAGTAGACTAATAAAATTTAAATAATTTTTCCCGCTCCCTCCCCCGTAAGTTCACTTTACATACTCGCCAACAGGCCCGAAAGCGAAAGTCAAGTGTTCGAGGTGCTCTGTTATTTTGGTTGCTAGCTGCGAAAGTGGTTGCTAGGTACAAAAAGTATTGCTTAGCAACCCTTACGCAGCAAGGACCTTAAAACCATTAATAAAATATATGTACCAACGCGAATCTTGCGTCAATTTTAATAGGTTTCACAACAATCGTTTTACAAACTGGTTTTAATTATAAAGAACACGAATTAGGTATACCAAAGAAAAATTAATAATTTAAATGTTCATCTGGCGTCAAATAAGAGCCGCGTAACAGAACAAATTTGACAGGCACCGCGCTACCGGTGGAGTGAGAGGACGCGATTAGTAATTCGTAGATCCATGGTTCAAATCACTCACAAAGCTCAACATTTTTTATTTATTTTTTTATTATCGCTGCATTCTGCCTCATATATATATATATATATATATATATATATCACTGACTATCATTTTTAGTAACTGAACAAAGGTTATTTTGAAGATCATTATTGCTCACAATATACTCCATATGTATTTAGAGCTTTATTCAAAGTACTTATAACTTGAAATTTTCGGTAGCAGGAAAAATGTAATACATTGCACGATGCGTAAGCTCTTTTTTGGCCTCGGAGGTACTTTTAATGACCGAGGCAACGCAACAATCTCCTCGACCAAAAAAATGCACTTACGCCATCTGGCAATGTAAATAACTATTTTTCTACGTTTTTCAAAAGAACTAAAAGTATAATATAATAATATAAAAGACGGACTAAAAAGTATAAAATAATTTTTCCCAGCCCCATAAAAATTCGGAATAAAAACCTGGTTAAAAAAAGGAACTTGTTATAGGATATAATGTTGTAATATTTTAATAATATTCAACTTTATTATGTTATTTTTATGGTAACGAATTATTATTGTGTGGTAAGTATTTCGCAATTTTGTCATATTAACGGAGCTTTTATAGGCAGATTTCATTATGATAACACAAAAAATTACCATACACATGACGAAGATCTTTTTTTATCTTTTAGATAAGCACTATTTTGGAATATGTTCAACCAGTTCAAAAAGCCAAAAATCTAGATATTAGATGTTAATGAAAAGAGAAAGTTTTGTTTAAAGCTCCAAACAAACCAATATTTCATGAAGAATATACTGAAAATAAACTGTACAGAAAATAAATGCCAAACAGGACCACACTAGGACCACAATATTACAGGTTAGAAGGGCTAAAATTAATTTAGTTTATTTAGAACAACAGTTTCCCACTGAAGGTGAGGCTATTGATGAAAGAAATACCTTAGGATTACGTACTTTGTGGAATCGACTATAGACAAACTTAATCGGCTAAGATGCGAAGCACCCTTGCTTGGCTAAAGTAATGTTTTTATTTGAAAGTTCTTATTTGTAAGTAAATGGATTATTTGTTTTTAGATGCAGTACCATATACGGTATACTGCCAGCAGATTTCCCACTTATTTCTCCTGGCCCAGAATAAGTTGGAGAGAAGATCCCGAAGTAAAAGATGCAAAAATGAATTGATATTTTGAAAAACAAATGTGATCTTGAGGAACAACACAAGCAGAGGACAAACTTGGTCCAACTAACATCGTTGTTATTACATATTATTAAAATTATTCTAATAATATTGCAAAACAAAGTTTATGTCAGAAATAGAGGAATAAAATAAAAAAAAGTTCTAGCATTATTTTTCGATTATACAAAGTACGTAATCCTAAGGTACTTCTTTGTTGTTCGCACGCCTAAAAACATGTTTCACTGTTTCACATACCTACTTTCAAAACTAAATTAATTTTAGCCCTTCTAACCTGTAATGTTGTGGTCCTAGTGCTCTAGTAAAAAAGACGTTCAATTAATTGCAAAATAGCTTTTTTATTATACTTCTTTAAGGTGGCTATGCCACTAATCATGTATGTGCCATTTTAAAATGCCTGCTTCATTTGGAGTTCAAAAAAATTGTTCCCCGGTCTGCTACAAAAGTACTTCTATGGTAGAGACCTAACATTCTAGCTACATGTTCGAGTAGAATCTCTTGGTATTGCCCATCCGCATCTGATCCCCAGAGAGGCTATATAAGCCACAGCCACCTTAGCGTACGGTACATCTTGTATACATGTAAATAACGGTCGTGGCCCAAATGGCCTTTACCTCGAGACTTCTGCATCGATCGCATTCTATTTCTGGGGGTAAATCGAGGTATTTATAGAAAGTGCTCGGCCCTTTCCAGGGGTCTCCTTTCCTAAATTGGAAAAGCCGAAGTATTCGTAATTTGGAATGTATTAGGTTTTTCGCATTATTATGCTTTCCACAGAAAAAGGGTGAAAAGCAAATCATGGTCATCTGTATAAGTACTAATCGTTAAGAAGAAGTGTAGTGGACTTTGATTGAAGCTATTACACACTGTGTCAAATCATGTCAAGAGCAGCAAAATCAATATACATCATTATGTACTGAACTTGCTTCACATAAGGGACTCTTTAAAGTAAGGGGACCCAGCATTATACTTTCCAAAGTGAGGCCTGTTCTTTCCTCATTCTAATGGTCTCAGTGATGCCAAGTATGCCATTTTATTGGACAATCTATGAACATAACAGGTACTTTGATGGTTAGTAAAAATTAATAACGGTTTCCATGATTTCTAAAAATTAGACTTGACAAGTTTGTGTATACAAGTGCAGAATGTGGCAACTGTCAAATGAAAGAAATTTATTTTATAGTTGAAATCGATTTCCAGCAATTATTTCCACGAATTTAAGTATAATAAGTATGGTAAGTGCCGATTTTGCCTATTTAAGAATTTTTCGCTATTGCACCTTGTTACCAGGTTCTCAAACCATTTGTAATATGTATACTTGAACTTTCTTCCCTTGTTGGATGTATCTACCCAAAGAACTTTCACAGATTTTGGGATGGACTAGATGTAGTTTCTCGGTATTCATAACAAAATTTTTGTAATATTATTTCTCTCCCAAGGCCACAAACTTAAAATAAACTTGTAGTCGTAGATAAAAACTCTTTTAAAAAAGACCTGACTGAAGCTACCTGCTTAATAATTTAAAATTTTCGAAATACGATTTGTTTTGAACTACCTACTTATACGTAATGCCCACGTAATGGGAATTGTAGGATTACTAAAGTCAAAGATATATCTTTGCTAAAGGTGATACAGGAAAAATCTGGTTGCAATTATTGGGACTACTACAGGCGGCGCATTACCTTTAATTGACACATCTGAGTATCTGGAAGTTAGAAAAGTTAAAAATTGTGAATTATGATGGGAAATATTTTCCCTCCCTTAGAATCTATGACACTGGCATGTCACATAAAACCTGATGGCAGTTGGACACTGACATATAACATAACCTTGTATCAGCCCCCTTGTGGTCTCATTGGAGTTAACAGAAAACAAACTTCCCCCCAAGCAGTGGCGTAACTACAGGGTGTTCAGAGTGTGCGGTGAACACGGGCCCACAGCTGCTAGGGGCCCACCGCCACCAAGATTCATAAATTTCGATTTTTCCGATGCGAGCCGATTGATGTGGTGCTGCGTAATAACCGACGAGTCAGAATCTCTAATCGGTTACATAGAGGGCGATTGAAATTTCCCAACAATAAAAATGCAAGGGTAGTACAAAAAATGTATAATAATTTAAGAGCAAATGTACCTACAGGTCACTACAGGATGATCCAAACTCGACGCCCCAGGCCCACTGCGTGAACACGAAAATTGGTAATAAAATTTTGAACAGGGGTTCATTTTAAATGGGACATAGCATAAGGCTCAATTATGACTGAAAATTAGCTTTTTTGTTGTTTGGGGAAATGGCCGCTGTGACGTCATCAATATTAACTCCCAGAAACATACCATTTTTCCTAAACATTGAAAGTCCTTATCATTCTCAACAACTCTTATAGGAAAATATTTTCTGTATCTTTTATTGTTCAAAATTTATAATTGATAGTCAGAAATTATTTAAGAGAATGTTAGGTTGTCTTGTGCACCCTCAAATTTTTTCAACTGGAATATTAAAAAGCAATTTTTGTAACAAACTATAATAGCAAACAAGTCACTAACAAGCACAATTCAAAAATTTTAAAAATACTCCAGTCGAACAAATTTAATGGTGCACAAGGCACCCTAACATACTCTTAAATAATTTCTGACTATCGCAATTGTTTTCATGGCTAGCTAGATTTCGGAAAAACGATCCTAGTGAATAGAAAAAATTCCATGTTCCATTTAAGAGCCCCTGTTCGAAATTTTATTTTCAGTTTTCGTGTTCCCGCAGTAGGCCTGGGGCGTCGAGTTCGGATAACCCTGTACAGTACATGGCGATTCAACATTTTGACCTATAAAATGGCGTTTTTCGACCTGTAGTGAGCAATGTGCATTATTTTTAACTGTTGGTCAATACAAAGTTTAAGTTGGATTATTTTCTATGCACCTATAGGGTGTCCCATTTTCGATACTTTTGCGAGGTATCTCGTTTATTTTTAGAAGTAGGGAGTTGCGGTTTTCGGGACACTGACCTACTTTTTCATAAAACAAAGTATCGTATACAGCATTTTCACGCGGCCTCCTTAGTATTTTAAATACAAGGTGATTTTCAAAATTTGCCATTTTCAGGCACCCCGCCTATATCCATTACACGCTAACTTCTTGAAATGGTAAAATCGACCGTTATAGATTTTTTCATGTAGAATTCAGTGGCGTACACCGGTTTTTACTACGAGGTAAGAATTTCAAAATATAAATATAACTTGCAAAAGTATCGAAAATGGGACTTCCTGTACAATAATGTTTGTCATTGTTACACCACTTTCAAACATAACAAAACACAGGGGCCCACCTGAAATTTTGAACACGGGCCTACTCTTCCTTAGTTACGCCACTGCCCCCATGGCTTCACTTTTCCTATGTGATAGACTGTGACATGGTGGGTCCCCTTATTTTAAAGAGTCCCTGCTTCGCAATATACTATTATATCCTGTTTATAGCGCCCATCTTCCACCACAGCAGTATATCAGAAATTATGCATTCCTACGAGTATAATATAAAGATATCGCGAATCTCTACTATCTAAGCTGTAGGTTAGTGGCTGTACAGTAGGTATTTCTCAACGTTCATGTGTACTTGGTTAATAAATATGTAAATTGCCTTGAGTAATTTTTGATTTTGGTATCGATAACCGAATATAGTTGTGTCACCTTATCAAACTACTAAAAATATCCCAGCGGTAGCGCCAACTACCATGTTAAAATCTCCCTATCTACGCGCATAAATTCCAACTATAGCAAACATTTCCAGAAACCCGATAAATTTAACTGTCCCAGCTATAAATTCACTTTCCACTTGTGGATATCTCGCTAATAAATCTGGCGACCAGTTTCTGGTGTGTTGATGACCTTAATTGTTGACGAATGGTCTGATATTGTAAACTTTAGGCGCCACATTACTTAATTCCTGTTTATAATAATATTCCGCCAGGCGTATTTGTTATTTGATAACGATTGCGCAATACAGTCTACAGTCTGCAACATTTCGTTGCAAGAAATTAACACGTTATTACCGCATTTTGTACGTAAAAAATTGTTCGTTTAGCATTTCTGGTAATGCAGTTTCAATTTCAACTGCAGTGTTTACAACATCGTATTTTATTAAATAGTTTTACAAGAAGAAAGTTAGCGGCTTCATGGGACTATAAATTTCGGCAACTGGTAACATCATACCAATATCCAAGTTCTAATGGATGTGCCGGTGTTTTCATATTTGAATCGTTCGAGAAGGTAGACTACGACAGCTGTTTCCCCTTATTAGGTTCATCAAGGCAGCCATAACCCATGAAACCGCTAACTTTCTTTTTGTAAAAATCTATTAGAAATCTTTTGAATATCTCTTATTCGGCTAAAAGATGCAAGCTTCACAAGGGTAGGGCCCCCGGCCAGATCCTTGTTGATTTCCCCAAATTTGGAAGATACAGTGGTGAATGGCCAATGAACCTGTTTCCTGTGTCACTTCTTTTCACATTTATTTTGTTGTTTTCTGGATTCAACACCAACCTACCTTGTTCTTGTTGGTGTTTACTATGTTTTGTGGAATTTCGGCACTGGTACAATCAGCTTGATACTAGATGGCGCCACTGGTTGGTTTCTCACCTCCAAGTGCTAGTTACACTATTTTAACTAACCCAGCTGTCGTAGTCTACCTTCTCGAACGATTCAAATATGAAAAAACCGGCACATGCATTAGAACTTGGATGTTGGTATGAAAATACCAGTTGCCGAAATATATAGTCTCATGAAGCCGCTAACTTCATTTTTGTAAAAATCTATTGGGGACGTGAAATTTTATCATCTATTAAATAGTTTTGTTTAGTAACATTGTCGGAAATATTATAATTATAGAAACTTTATAATTTAAAATCCATAGTGATCATTTTATTCATAAATTACTTAGGTATTTTAAAAGGTGGGTATATTAATTGGTATATATTTACAGATTCTTGATTTATCATTTACTTTGTGGTTTAAAAAAGTAGCCGCCAATGTAATCGGCTTGTCATGATTACTTTGTGATTACAAAAGTAACCAGTAATCGATTACTTTTTTCATGGAGTAATTGTAATCAGGAATCGACTAAATTTTTTGAGTAATCGTCCCAGCTCTGCTTGAGGCTCATGTGGTTTATTTTTTTATTAAATTCCACATTCGTTATAAAAAAAGATGAACTGCAGTGCCTTGGTACACAAAGATATTTTTTTGATAAAATCGCGAAGCCTTACACGGGGAACCACCCTGCGTTTTCAATCAGGCAAGCATATTAATCTCCGCTAGAACCCAATATATCGTGTTCGGCACACGTGACGCAGCGCCGCGGCTTGCAAACTGCAAGGCAAAAACGCAATTAAAATTCTTCTCTAAAACCGCCAAAGGGCAACGACGCGCGGCAAAGGTCAAAGGGCCAAACGCCCTGCGAACGCCAATTTCACGGTTCAACCGTTTTTGTCTTCTCTCATTTGGAGGTCGTCTAGCAGGGTAGGTAGAGACCGAGCGGATAGCAAATGGGATGTGATTATATTATGATGAAATGTTATAATCAGGGAATGAAGTAGTGGGAGATGGTGGTGTGAAGCACGGGCAAATTTGATAGTAGAGGCGGCGCCACGCCTCACCTGAGGGACTCCCCACCTAATCGACGAGTAGGGACGACTAGAGGCCCTGTATGACACGGAAAGTGACAGTTATTCGTTTTAACAGAGGTTGGACAACGATCGGATCTCTCTCTCTGGCGAGGGTCTTATTTTCCCTATGAAATTCATTTTGTGCAACAGACATATATTTTTTCGCTCTTTCTATCATTCCCCTAGCAGCAGGATGTGTCAAAATTAGATTTTAAGGTTAAGCTAACGACATTTAACTGCCATAAACGTAGGTAGATGAGGGCACAGTTTAAAATGTATAAAAATATAGATAAAACCAATAAATTGGGTAGGTAGTAAGTATGTTATTTGCAAAGCTTCACTAATAATAATTATTGAAGTTTGAATGGAAAAGTGAAGAAACATATAATTTGTTCCAAGCAAACAGCAATTTTAGGATATCAGGATAAAAACATTTATTAAATTTTTAAAGGAATGTGGTATACTTATGTAGATACATAAAATTAAACAAGGCTCTAGCATACCAACTAACTAAACTTTCGAATATTTCTTCAATAGGAATCGTAGCTGCAATAATAATTATTATTCCTTTCATTTAAAAATAAAAATCAAAATCAAAAAGGTCTTTTAAATGGTTTAAACTGTATGGTTTCGTTTCTTCAAACTCTCTTCTTATACCTACCGTCAAAATTTTAAGACAATTAATACTGAAATTTGTACGGAATAAAAAGTTGGAAAGTTTGTTTTGGTAATATGAATCAACCACTATTGAAAAACATGGTTAATAGAATTAGGCTGAATAAAAAAATGAGTACCTAGGTATTTAATATCGATATTAGTCTTTCTTTCATTTTTTGTAAATAAAAGTTAATAACTTTTCAATGCAAGAGAGATCATCTATATTTCAAAAAAGAAGACAACAGTGTTTTTGTTTTCAAAGATATATTGTAAGTAAATAGGAAAAATCAAACTAGTACAAGTTCTCAGAAATTTATACATATTTAATGGTTCTTTCTTGCTAAAGTCACGTTCATCAAACGTTGCAGGAGAGGATCGTTTCTTCAGCACAACCTGACACTCAAAGTCCATGTCGAAGAAGTGAACCTGTGAAAGTTAAAGAACTAAATTTAAGCTACCTAAACATAATAAAACGCTGCCATCAAATGCTATTTTTTTATCAGCAAGAAATTTGTAATGGAATATTAATAGAAAATAAGCTCTGACTACACAAAAAGGGTTCTTTATATAAAATTCCCACCCGTGTTAACTTCTTTTTTGTCCGATTTTGTTGGTCTTAGTGGAAAATAAAGCTCCTTCAAAACTGTCTCTCTCTAACAGTTATTATAAATTCTAAAATATCCTTACAAGTAAGATTTTGTAAGTATTTTATTGCTATTCGTGGCGTTTTTTCCTGTAGGAGGTTTCGAAAAAATGTATTAGAACAAGTATTTACGAATTAAATTATATTACAGTCTCATTCCAAATTTCACGATAGGAAGAATTTTCTAATTGCAAACAACTTTTTTCGTATTTTTTAGTTTTCTCCTTTCGAGAAGCAACGAAAATTTTAAAAAATTAACAAAATAGGTCAAAAAATTATGGAGGTGGAAGTTTTGATGTGGAAGATCCCGTATAGTTTTCTGGAATATACGTCTCTTCGTTATGAGAATTTTGTCGTAGAAAAATTTCCTTTGCAGTAACAAAATATTATAAACCAATCCAAAGTTATCACGCACAACTTATATAATAAATACATTTTTTATTATTCCATGAAACGAAAAATGCCTATGCTGGTCCAGTAAATACCTATACCCAACAGGTTTTACCTCCTTGAAGGCAAAAACTTTAGAATTATCTCTTTAACATTGGGAAATTTTCATAAGAATTCTAATAAGTGGTTTGTATAACCTTATGGACTTTTATTGAAAACACATAGGTACTAACATTTAATATTAATTTAGGTACCTTATGTTATGTTGCTGATGCAGATTAAGGAAATTATTCTGCAGATTAAAATCACAGATCAAACAAAAAATAAAAAGGAACTAGATACTTATGTAATTAAATTTACTTACCTCGCAAAGTTTCGTATCATTTCCAACTCTCATGTTAGGGTATTTCATTTGCACTTTCCATCGTGCTCGTTCTTCTGCGCTTTTTTGAAAGGGTGTTAAGAAAAATCCATCCTGCTCAGAATTCTTGCAGTTTCTTATTACGCAAGATGCCATTTTTACCTTTTAACACTCCTTTTTGCAAAAGAAAATTAGCACGCTCAATAATCGTATATTTATTTCTTATCTATGCTCAATAATTTGTTGACAGTTTGTTGACAAACTGACACCCGCCAATATAAGAATATAATAAAAACAATGTTACTAGATCTGCCAAAAATCTGTTGTCCAACCTCTGTTAAAACGAATAACTGTCACTTTTCGTGTCATACAGGGCCTCTAGGGAGGACTTACTTGCGGTTAGTGCCCATCCACCGCGATGGTTACCCGCTTCGATTGCGTTAAGAGTGGCAACGTCATCTTCATACCCATCTCTCTTATACTTATTCGATTTCACATTGTTCGCCAGACTACAACTTTAGCACTTCCAGATCAGTATACATTTTTGCGGCACCACGACACACAACAATTTTTAGAGTTTAAAAAACCGATTGATAACTTATCTGTGTTCTAAATATTTTCTAAAATTTATTTGTGTCGTAAACAGATCCATTGAATTTTAATTGGGTTTTTCGCCACCAAACTAATTAAAAGACAACTTTTTCAAGTTGCTTGGAAAATTAATAAATTCTTAACAGTAAATGAACTAAACTTTGAACTTGTAACTCAAAAAATATCTTCAACAAATTTGTTTCCTGACCTTTCGGAGAATATATCTTCCTCCTTTCTCAAAGATCATGCCACGTCAAAGGGAAGTGACAGATTAATAAATTTCAGGTTAAAATGTCATGACAACAGGAACAATAGCCTAGCCACCTGTATGATATTGTACCCTGTGTTCTACCTAATTATTTATACTAACTTCTCTTTGAATAAGTGGCAATAATATTTTACTGAATTCCACTGAACATTCAGCAATACAGTTGTGTGTATTTCCTAGAATAAATGCTGATTCTTTAATTTTTCGTCTATTTCTTACTTCTTCTTTGAGAATTGGTTTGGAACTCTCCCACAAAATCCTGTGATTGTTATTAAAAGAGTGTTCACATATTTTCAACTTCGAAATTTGATTTTGCCTGATATAATTTTTATGTTCTTTTAAACGAACGTTAAATGGCCTACAAGTCCCCCCCCCCCCCACATAGAACTTTCCACATTCGCAAGGAATTTTATAAATGCAATTTTTTGAACTAGCATCGATCTTAATGTATTTTTGGTTTTATTAAATACTGTTCTGACATTAAAACGATTGCCTATGCGTTTTAGCTTATCTGATAGTTCAGGAATATAAGGAATAATTAAATTTACTGGTCGGTCCACCAGATTTATTTCTCTAATTCTATTAGCATTGTTTTTTTGTTGACAATCCTGAAAAACTTGCTCAATAAATTCAGTAGGATAACTACTCTTCTCAAGAACATGTTTTATATGTTTAATTTCCTCCTCAAATTTTGTGTTATTAGAACAAATCTCTTTAGCCCTGTCATACAAACTTTTAATTACTCCTTTTTTAACCTTTTTTAATATGATGATTGGAATTAAAATGGAGATATCTATTAGTATGTGTTGGTGTTATTGATTAAAATTCAATGTTATCTGTGTTCTGTCTTACATATGAAAATTTTAAAATTTTAATCGCTCATATCTTTCAAACGGCCAGAGCAAACATTATTTTTACGTTCTGAACCAACACTATATTAAAGTGTGTTACCTACCGCTTTCAAACGTTACACATCGATTGTACCATTTAAAGTGAGAAAAAAATTCCTATAAACAATGTACCAAAACATATTAGCTTTTAAAATGGAAAGGAGTGAATTTAACAAAATTTGAACACCCTATTTCAAGAAAACCAATGCTGTTTTGACCAATGTCTAATTGGTATTTTTTTCCTTATTTTGAATGTACAATCGATCTGAAAGCGGTAGGTAAAAATTTTATGTTTCGAATGTTGAAGTTTGAGGTGTTTTGGGGCACGTTTTGCCCATTCCAACGCAAACGGTTGAATTTATCGTTATGAAACAAGAGTACACTTTTGTTGCAAAATGAAAAGATACACTGAAATGATGGACCTGCAAGACCTAAAAGATAACCTCAAACAAGTTTGAGCAAAAAATTTAAGGGGTTGATAGTTTTTACCGTTTTTTAGGGCACTGTGTAAATGAATAAACTATCCTAAGGCGTCTTCCAGTAAGTAGATAACACATACCAAATTTCAAATTTTTAAGTAGCACCGTTATTGAGATATAAATAAAAAAATACTTTTGGGTCACCCTGTAGACCCGAATAACTTGGCAAGGAAAGCCCAAATCGAAAAATTTTATATGAAAGGCCCTCCTTAAAACCACCTGCTGAACACCCCTTTAAAGTATTTACTGTACATTCTGACTCACCCTGTATAATATGTGGATTTCTTCCCGAATTATAACTTTCAGCGTTTCAACATTTCCCGGTCTGTCATAATAAATTTTGTTTTTTAAGTAACCCCACAAAAAATATATAAATCTATCCTTTTTCTAAATGTTATTGTCGTTTTCAATGAAAATTAAATTTCAAACAATAAATCTGAAGAAGTTTCATAACTATGTTATGTTACTATTTAAAATTTCTCAATTCTCTCAATGTACCTTCTTCATTTTCTCTGAAATCCTAAATTAGCCTATTTTGTTCTCCAAAGCGTGAATATAGCTACTTGCATACTGTCAATAATTATTACTATAATTTGGCATTTGTCTTCCATGGCAACCTATGACCCAAGGAGTAATCCTTCATAAAAAAAAAGCTCAGTTCTTAGAGCGAACATACTCGTTTAACATATTATATACTTCGTTGGAATCGGAAAAATGCGTAGATTTCACTAATCCGAAAATATACAAGGTGATCCATTAAAAAAAACATAATTTGTGTCTGCCCCGGCTTTCTAGAACACACTGTACACGGTCCAATAGCGTCACAAAAAAACTTTGTATTAGTATCTAAAACTTTGGTAAAAAACTTTTTTTCTAACCTCAAAAACTAGCAAGTTAAGGGGGTGTCAATTTATAATGAACCACCCTGTACATACTTGGATAGAGTATAAACTAACAAATTCTTGAAACTGTTTGATCCAAGAACTAGGTATACGCATTTATTAATTCTATTTTAATATAATGTTATTCTCAAATTTAGAGTATGGATAATTGTATTGTTAATAATTGATAACTGTTCCCAAATTTAGATGTTGGATATTATTTTTGAAACTATGGGCATTTCAAGGTGTGATTAGAGAATGTATTCAAGATAAGTTCAGTGAAGTTTCCAATCAATCAAACTGATTTTTGAATTGAGAACATTCCGTGAAAATTTTATAATTTTTCAATGAGATGTCGCTTTGCTTTAGGTTGGCATTATTAATTTTGAATTAAGAAAATTAAATTTTTTATTTTGAAAATAGATTTTTCTGCATGGGCGTCCGCAGAATTTTTTTCAGGGGGGGGGGGCAGTAAGAATTATTGACAAAATAAAGAAGACAATAAATATTTATTGTTATAAAAAATAAAATAAACCATAGGAAAACAAAATCACAGATAAATTGCGAAATCTCACAAATAAAACAATACTCTAAATTCAAATCACATTAATTAGGTATGTACCTATACTACCTCTGTCACTTATGTCAAAGGTAAATAGATAGGATTGGTGGAATTACGGCTATTATTTCAGTGCAGCTTGGTCAGCGACGTTCTGCCGAAGGTGCCGATCTTACGCGAATCGGTCATAGGCGTCACATTACTTTTTAAAAGCTTTTATTTAACTTGCAATGTATGTATGTATGTATGTATGTATGTAATTTGTTCGGGTGGAATCTTGCAACTCAATTTTGAAGCAGATATCTTCAACCGATCGAGCTGAAATTTTGTACACACGTTTAATTTGGATGACAATGCATGACGTCATTCTAAATCCAACATGGCGGATCACCCAAGATGGCGGACTAGTTAAATTTCAACCGATCGAGCTGAAATTTTGTACACACGTTTAATTTGGATGACAATGCATGATTATATGTGTGACGTCATTCTAAATCCAACATGGCGGAACACTCAAGATGGCGGACTAGTTAAATTTCAACCGATCGAGCTGAAATTTTGTACACACGTTTAATTTGGATGACAATGCATGATTATATGTGTGACGTCATTCTAAATCCAACATGGCGGAACACTCAAGATGGCGGACTAGTTAAATTTCAACCGATCGAGCTGAAATTTTGTACACACGTTTAATTTGGATGACAATGCATGATTATATGTGTGACGTCATTCTAAATCCAACATGGCGGAACACCCAAGATGGTCATTAGAAGGTCTCCTCATTGAAGAGCTAGACTGTTCTAAACTAACCGGCAAACGACCTTGCAACAATGATGCGTTAACTGAGATGAATAGACTCAGACACCTGGCCAAACTAAAAATTACAAAATAAATTAACAGTAAAAAAATGTTTTTAAAAAAAGCTTTTATTTAAATGCGCTAAAAAGAATAAAATAATCTTTTCTTTTAAAACTTTTACTATCAACTTATAACGTCATTCCACAATTTATATGATATAAAAGCTTGTCGCGAGATTTAAGTTTTCAAACTAAGTAAATACCACTACTTAAATCTCGCGACAAGCTTTTATATCATATAAATTGTGGAATGACGTTATAAGTTGATAGTAAAAGTTTTAAAAGAAAAGATTATTTTATTCTTTTTAGCGCATTTAAATAAAAGCTTTTTTTAAAAACATTTTTTTACTTTTAATTTTTTGATATTATTAGTATACTCCAATTTGATCCAAAAAATCCAGTATAACGCAGGAACCAAAAAAAATGGCAAAAAAATGAAACACATTTGATTTGCAGGAACAAAAAAAATCTATAAAAATAGCGTTTAGAGCCAGTTACTTTATTCCAATTTTTGCCTGCCGTATAGTTGATCACCTAGAAATAATTGTTTGTTGTATATACACATAATTGTTGGAATGTCCTTTTCAATTTATGACAAATCATTATTTTCTATGATGATAGTATCCATCAGACAAATTTTAAACCGTTAGAATCAGGTGAGTTTCAATCTGTCAATAATAATTTTACTTTTGTTTTACTTTCACTTGTATATAGCTTATGTATTTTGTAGTTGTATGTACCATTTGTTAAAGTAATAATGTATTCACTGTAATCTTTTATATGAAACAAACCCACTGTTTTAATCTGTAAAAACTATTATTGTTGATTTTATTGTAGTGCTCTGAAGAAGACTAAAGCCAATATAGTCGAAACGTCAGCTAATGATTTGCGTAGTTTAATTGATCATTTGCCCATTGTCCCCATAAGCAGAAAACCTACAATTAAAACTCTATAGTTGAGGACTAAATTCAACCACCATTACTTTTTTGCTTATATCTTACTGATGGATTATTATCCTTAAACATTTACTTTTGGCGGCCAGGGAAGAACCACAAGCCGCACAGTTAAGCATAATAACTCGAAAAAGTATCCAAGTATAGTATTTCTAAAGTCACTTGAAACAGCATAAAAAACTCTAATTGGTGTCACAAAAAAGGATATAGGACATAAGCGTCACGCAGTTTTCAAAAATATACATATTTTTAGTTTGCAACATAATATTTCACTTTTAAGGTTTTTTTAAGGTTCTCCTCAAACACGACGTAAAGGTTAATGCACCATATAATATTGTCAAAAGGACTCTTGTCACGTTCTAAAATTCAAAAGTATCCAATTTCTTTCCTTTAGTGTTGTTATCTTGTAATTAATATAATAAACATATCCACCTTACGTATTATTGTCCACTATAGCAATATATGAATGGGAATATATCTGTATGTATGCATATAAATAATATAATGGGTACATACATTTATTTATATCTCTCTGATTATTTTAAATAGGTATATTTTTTTTTCCTCTCATACAAATTAAATTAAAATAGTTCTTAGTAATTAAAAGTGGAATATTGATTTATTACCAAATTGGTATGCTCTTAATTTAATATTCGCATAGTTGCTTTAATGTATTATCTCCCTCCTAATTAGTTTAATATTCTTCTATCAGTTATCAAGGTATATTGCTGGTTGCCTTCGTTAAGTAGAATTTCATATATTTTACCCACGGTTATGTCACCTTAGGTAGCGTGGTTTATGAATTTATTTTACAAGGTACTTGTCCTGTAGAACTTATTTTTCCCGTTGCATTTTCTATTACAGAAGATTCCTTGATCTATATCTTCTACTTATTTGCCTGGCTATTTGTTGAGTCTAAGACTCTGGTGCGGTGCATTTGTGTGCAATTTATTTCTGGTCATTCGAAGTCAAACCGCTCCGCCCGCCAGTCTACCTGCACGTTATTCGCCGTGGTTTTTTTATCAACTAGAATCGGCAGTTAATTCGGTTCTTTTCGTCGTATATTTTTAAATATTATACTTTCCCCCAATTTAGCAATTTTCTGTTTTGTTCATGAATACCTTATTCTTCAGATCGTCACTAGATATTTCTACTAGCTAACTTGTGTTGTTAACGTTATTTCGATTGGAGTTGCATTGAGAAAAATTATTTAAATAATATTTATTTGGTCTCAGTATTTTCGCGCTAATTTCTGTCGTATCTTCGGCACCCACTCGAACCTGGCCATTTTTGTAAAGTCAGGTTCCGAACGGTAGTGGTCGTATATGTGCTCTCCACGTATTTTTCCTTTTCATGGAAATCCGTTATGGGATATAGTGGAAACATATAACTAAAGTTGCTGCTTGCTGTTACTTGTACGTTGGTTGCGTTTTTGGTTGATTTTGGAAGCAACTTACGGCTTATGCCGGATTTTTGACCACCACCTTCGCAGAAGAACTTCGAGAAGTTTCGAGAACGACATTAAGCAGTCGATTGATTGGGTATTCCGAAAGGGAGCCTCAATTACATTAAGGCCGCTCTAGATCTACAGGCCTTCTCTTCCCCCCCCCCCCCTCTGACTAAGATTATCTGCCGAAGCAACAGTAGTGGACTACCTGGCTTTGCTCTGCATATTTTCCCGTCCATAGAGTCAGTTATCCTGCTACTGATCTGTTATTTATGATCTGTTGTTGGTCGCTGGTGTGAACCTTGCCAACACGCCATCCGTCGGCTAGAGGAGAGGCACCGTCTGTCATTGGTTGGGAGGATCCAGCGCGGAAGAAATTCGAGATAAGTTTGTTCCGTGTTTGTGCCGTCTATTTGTGTAAACTAACCTTTTAATTTGTGTGTTCGCGAACCATTTATTTTATGTTGTTCTTCCTATGAGGGACAGCTCTATCCCCTGTCATTTTATACACGTTTGTGGTTGGTAGTTTTTTTAAATTGTATATTGGGCCCGTAAGGCTACACCTGTATGCGCATTATGTTTAACTAAATCGCAATTATTATACTATTATACTATACAAAATATATTACATCTCGTGTAAACCGATTTGTGATCACAAGGGGGTATAATATCGCTCACATAGTGTATATTCTAGTGAAGCTTTCTTTAATTAATAATAATTATAATCAGTATAATAATAGTTTTGGGCCTACGACTGACCCGTTTCCATTGTTTACTTGATGTGTACATCACACCCTAATTTATAATCTGCTAAATACAGAGTGTTATGGATTGAACAGTCCTTTTTTTTTGCGTTACATAATATATATGGTTTATGTTTCTTTTGTTCCTTCGGCGAGTGGTTGTAGTTGATTGCCGGTAGTGGTTTACTTAACAGCGGTAGATCTTCTGACTTAGATCGCTTGAGTCAGTGGCGCTAATATTTAAAGAGTCTGTAACTTTCATCGACTCCACGACCCGAGTCTAGCTAGGGCACCTTTGCAACGCTCCCGCAACCACTACGGGCAGTTTTCTCAAATCTACCATCATTCTAAACCACAGGGAACGGAGTAAGTAACAATAATTATTATCAATTATATTATCTTCTTTTTTTTAAGGAAAAAAAAAATCTACCCAAAAAAATTTAGCGTGGCAAAATTGGCACCCTAAACGTGGGGCCTCCCTCCTTTTTTTTGATAGTTTTTATACTAACTTGTGTTTTGTTTTTTTTGTTTGTGTGTTGTGCTCTATAACTTATGATTTGTTGAATTTTTCCTGCATTTTCATAAAATTATTTGCTGGTTTTTTATTTTTTTTTACATTCGATTTGAGGTGTTTGTGAATTTAATAGGTATTTATCTCTCTCTCTTTCTTGGCGGTGAAATATTTGGTATTTGTATTTTCCATAACTATTATTTGGTATATTTATATAATATCGTTCTTTTGCGGTTTTTAAGTTTAATATCTAATTAATTATGGATTATAATATGGTTGTCAATCATCTTATTAAGGATGAATTGCTATACGAGCTTAAGGTTCGTGGAGTAGAGGTTTCCTCCGAGAGTACCGTGGATGCGTTGCGATCATGCCTGCGTCCCTTGCTAAAGATGAAAAAAAGCGGTAATATTTCTGTTCAGATGCCTGAATATCCTTTTGAATTTGATGGGGAATATAAAATAGTTTGTGAAAAACTTGATGAGTTGAAGGGACTTATTTTTCATTTGGCAACTGTTGGAGCTAAACGTAAATTAAAATCTGCGCGTATTCAATCAAGATTAGTTCATTTGCTTAGAAGAATTGACAGAATTCCTTCGAGCAAAATTTTACCTGATAATGTAAAAAATCGCTCTGATCTTATTTCTGGAATTTTGTGTTCGATGGATGAATTGGAGAAGATTGATAGGACCGATCCGGCTGTAAGTATTCTTCTTTGCGATAAGAAGGATGCCGACGTAAATTCTTCTTCTTCCGATAGTGAAGTTGAAAACCCGGGACCAAATCTTGAAAATAATGTTCATAATTCAACAGTCGCGCCTATCGCTCGTGCTGACTTTCACTCTGGATTTTCCTCGACACGTTCGGAACCAGTATATAAATGGAACTTGAAATTTTCGGGTAGCGTGAAGGATATGTCGGTACACAACTTTTTGGAACGGGTTTCTGAGCTGTGCATTTCGAGACGGGTTTCTGAAGTTGAACTATTCGACTCCGCGATAGATTTGTTTACTGGAAAGGCTTTAAACTGGTTTCGCGCAAATAGGTCTAGATTTACGGATTGGAAAACGCTCTCTGAACTTTTGATATGTCATTTTGAGCCACCCGATTATAAGTCTCGGCTTTTGCGTGAAATAATGGATCGCTCGCAAGATTCATCAGAAAATATTGTCGACTATATTGCTTGTATGCAGGCAATGTTTCGTAGGTATGGTAGTATCCCTGAGGATGTCCAGGTGGACATTATATCGAAAAATTTGGCTCCATTTTATTCCATGCAATTACCCGCTGTGCGCACTCTTCGACAACTAGAAGGCGAATGTTTGAGACTGGAAACTCGAAAATATCGAGCGGATCATTATGTGGCTCCATCGAGGAGACGTCCGAGTAACTTTGTCGAACCTGATTTTGCTTTTGCTGCTGTGTCTACTTCAGATCTTGCTTCAGTGTCCGAGGTTAATCCGACCGGTCGCTCTGATACTCACTCGAGTGGACGGGTGACTTGTTGGAACTGCAACAGGGTTGGTCATACCAATCGGCAATGTCCTAGTCCGAGGAATTTTCATTGCTTCCGTTGTGGTGCACCTGGTGTTACCGTTCGAACTTGTCAATCTTGTAGTCGTGCGGGAAACGGAGTTCGGAGGGACTCGTAGGTCGACGGGGTACCTCCTTTATCTCTTCAAACTCGGCCAAGTGTCACTATGATAAAACTAAGATTTTACTAGATTATATAATAGCACATGCTCCTGATGACAAAAGACCATATTTGGAGGTGAGTGTGATGGGAGTCAATATTTTGGGACTGCTCGATTCTGGAGCTACTCATACGCTTGTTGGTTCTCCTGGATACAAGATTTTGCAGAGTTTGGGCTTTTCATTGCAAAGTCGCGTTGTTGAGTGTAAGGTTGCTAATGGTCAGACTTGTTCTTCGGTCGGTTATGTGATTGCTCCCGTTACGTTGCAGGGGAGAACGCGTGTTTTGGATATTTTGGTTATACCTGAATTGTCTCATACACTTATTTTGGGAATTGATTTTTGGCTGACTATGGATATCGTACCCACGTTGAAGGATGACTTGTGGCATTTTCGTGTTTCTAATCTTGTACCAGAGGTGTGTTGCCTTCAAGGTGGTTCTGAGTTGATTCCTACTCAGAAAGCTGCATTGGATGATCTCATTGAGGGAAAATTTGCACAGATGAATTCTGCCTTGGGTTGTTGTCGAACGGCAGAGCATGTAATCGAGGTCTTGCCTGGCACTCGTCCTATAAAACAGAGGTATTACCCTGTATCCCCTTACAAGCAAAAAATAATTGATGATGAAATCGATAATATGCTTCGTCTGGGTGTGATTGAGCCGTCCAAAAGTTCCTGGTCGAGTCCGGTTTGCTTAGTTAAGAAAAAGGACGACTCTTACCGATTTTGTGTTGACTTTCGGCAGCTGAATTCTGTCACAAAGAAAGACGCATATCCCATACCTTATATATCGGCAATTTTGGATCAGTTGAGGGATGCGAAGTACCTCAGTTCGTTGGATATAAAGTCTGCTTTTTGGCAGGTTAGATTGAGCGAGGAATCAAAGGAGTTTACTGCATTTACAGTACCAGGTAGAGCCTTATATCAATTCACTCGTATGCCTTTTGGCTTAACTAATGCTCCGGCGACTTGGCAGAGGGTTATTGATAGCGTTTTGGGAGCTGATCTTCAGCCTTCGGTTCTGGTGTACTTGGATGACATAATTGTCGTTTCACGGGATTTTGAGTCGCATCTCAGAACACTTTCTCTTGTCTTTGATCGTCTTTTCAGTGCGGGCTTGGTGGTAAGTCGCGAAAAGTGTAATTTTTGCCGTCCTCAGCTTCGTTATCTTGGATATCTTGTGGATGAGCACGGTTTAAGACCAGATCCTCAAAAGATCGAGGCAATTCTTAGCATTCCTTCCCCTAGAAACGTTAATGAAATTCGCAGATTTCTTGGGACTTTGAGCTACTACAGAAGATTTGTCCAACATTTTTCTACTGTAGCTGCTCCTCTGACCAATCTTACTAAAAAGAATGTTAAGTGGTGCTGGAGTGAGGAATGCGAGAAATCTTTTAAGAATTTAAAAGAACAGCTTATATCGTCCCCTATTGTATCTTCTCCGGATTATGGTCGTACATTTATTTTGCAAACGGATGCATCCGCCTATGGAATTGGCGCCGTTTTGAGTCAGAATTTTGAGGACGGGGAAAGGGTAATTTGTTTTCTTTCGAGGTCGCTTACTCGTCAGGAACGTAACTACAGTACCACTGAACGTGAGTGTCTTGCCGTCATCTGGGCTGTCGAGAAGCTTCGCCATTACTTAGAATGTACTCATTTTAAGGTTATCACAGATCACCACTCTTTATTGTGGTTGCAACGATTGAGGGACCCACAAGGGCGTCTAGCTCGTTGGGCTCTGCGTTTGCAACCATATGATTTCGAGTTGATACATAGGAAGGGCAAGTTTTTGGTTGTGCCAGATTGTCTTTCACGTAGCGTTCCTGTGGCTGCTGATGTAGTTGCAGCGGGTGTCGTTTCTGAGTTGGATCATACGTTATTTTCTTCTACTCGAGATAGATGGTATATCGACTTGAGGGGTAAGATTGAGGGTGATCCCGAGAGGTTTCCTGGTTGGCGTGTCGAGAGCAATGTTATTTATAAATATGTTAAGTGTAAGGTTCCCGAATTGGCACATCCTAGTGATTACTGGAAGGTTGTGGTTCCGAAGGATATGCGATCCAGTGTTCTACGTCGATGCCATGACGATGTGACATCTGGTCACGTAGGGGTGTTCAAGACCTTTTGGAGAATAAAATCTCTATATTACTGGCCTCAATTACAGGCTGACGTAAAAAGGTACGTGCGATCCTGTAGGGTATGCGCTCAGTACAAACCTGAACAGAAAGCTCCAGCTGGACATATGGGAGAGCGGCCGGAGGTGCATCAGCCTTGGCAGGTGATTTCTTTAGACTTTGTCGGACCCCTACCTCGTTCTTCTCGCGGTAACTCTTATATATTAGTCGTAACTGACTTTTTCAGCAAGTATGTTGTCACTTTTCCATTGCGTGCGGCGAATGCCAGATCTCTAGTTAAATGTGTCGAAGAAGGCATTTTCTTAGTTTATGGGGCGCCACAATATCTTATGTGCGATAATGGCGTACAAATGAAATCTAAAGAGTTTAGCGCATTGTGTATTAAGTATAAGGTAAAAATTTTCTTCACTGCCAATTACTATCCTCGCGCCGATCCAACCGAACGAACAAACCGAATAATTAAAACTATGCTCAGTTCATACTTGAGAGATGGAAACCACCGGAAATGGGATGAACATCTGTCAGCTATATCTTGCGCCATTCGAACTTCCAAACATGAAACTACGGGTTATTCTCCTTATTTTATTAATCACGGTCGTGATTTTAAGTTATATGGACAAGATTTTCTTCTTTCTCCCGAATGCGAGCGGTCAGATCTGGATTCGGATAATGCTATTCAAAAACGCGTAATTGGTTTCCAAAAATTGTATGCAAATATTAAACATCGTATAAGAAAGGGGCAAGATCAAAACCGAAAAGTATACAATTTGCGTAGACGCCCTGTACAATACACAGTTGGTCAAAAAGTATGGCGCAAAAATAAAGTGTTATCGGATGGCGCTAACTATTTTACCACTAAATTTGCTCCAAAATACATAGGCCCTTTTATTATCAAGAAGAAAGTCGGTTCTTGTACTTACGAACTCCAGGACGAATTGGGTAGCGCCAAGGGACTCTGGCATGTTCAGGACTTGAAGGAGGATAATACCAACACTGATGGCCCGCTCGGACCTGATATTGAGTGAGCAACTTTGAATTCCTAGGCTGCTTCGTGATTGCCTTGATAACATGTGTTTTTTTTATATACCGTATTTTAGTTATTTCTTATTTCGTCGCAAAATTTTTCTAGAAAATTTTCCTCCTCCCCGAGCAGAGGGAGAGTTGTCACGTTCTAAAATTCAAAAGTATCCAATTTCTTTCCTTTAGTGTTGTTATCTTGTAATTAATATAATAAACATATCCACCTTACGTATTATTGTCCACTATAGCAATATATGAATGGGAATATATCTGTATGTATGCATATAAATAATATAATGGGTACATACATTTATTTATATCTCTCTGATTATTTTAAATAGGTATATTTTTTTTTCCTCTCATACAAATTAAATTAAAATAGTTCTTAGTAATTAAAAGTGGAATATTGATTTATTACCAAATTGGTATGCTCTTAATTTAATATTCGCATAGTTGCTTTAATGTATTATCTCCCTCCTAATTAGTTTAATATTCTTCTATCAGTTATCAAGGTATATTGCTGGTTGCCTTCGTTAAGTAGAATTTCATATATTTTACCCACGGTTATGTCACCTTAGGTAGCGTGGTTTATGAATTTATTTTACAAGGTACTTGTCCTGTAGAACTTATTTTTCCCGTTGCATTTTCTATTACAGAAGATTCCTTGATCTATATCTTCTACTTATTTGCCTGGCTATTTGTTGAGTCTAAGACTCTGGTGCGGTGCATTTGTGTGCAATTTATTTCTGGTCATTCGAAGTCAAACCGCTCCGCCCGCCAGTCTACCTGCACGTTATTCGCCGTGGTTTTTTTATCAACTAGAATCGGCAGTTAATTCGGTTCTTTTCGTCGTATATTTTTAAATATTATACTTTCCCCCAATTTAGCAATTTTCTGTTTTGTTCATGAATACCTTATTCTTCAGATCGTCACTAGATATTTCTACTAGCTAACTTGTGTTGTTAACGTTATTTCGATTGGAGTTGCATTGAGAAAAATTATTTAAATAATATTTATTTGGTCTCAGTATTTTCGCGCTAATTTCTGTCGTATCTTCGGCACCCACTCGAACCTGGCCATTTTTGTAAAGTCAGGTTCCGAACGGTAGTGGTCGTATATGTGCTCTCCACGTATTTTTCCTTTTCATGGAAATCCGTTATGGGATATAGTGGAAACATATAACTAAAGTTGCTGCTTGCTGTTACTTGTACGTTGGTTGCGTTTTTGGTTGATTTTGGAAGCAACTTACGGCTTATGCCGGATTTTTGACCACCACCTTCGCAGAAGAACTTCGAGAAGTTTCGAGAACGACATTAAGCAGTCGATTGATTGGGTATTCCGAAAGGGAGCCTCAATTACATTAAGGCCGCTCTAGATCTACAGGCCTTCTCTTCCCCCCCCCCTCTGACTAAGATTATCTGCCGAAGCAACAGTAGTGGACTACCTGGCTTTGCTCTGCATATTTTCCCGTCCATAGAGTCAGTTATCCTGCTACTGATCTGTTATTTATGATCTGTTGTTGGTCGCTGGTGTGAACCTTGCCAACACGCCATCCGTCGGCTAGAGGAGAGGCACCGTCTGTCATTGGTTGGGAGGATCCAGCGCGGAAGAAATTCGAGATAAGTTTGTTCCGTGTTTGTGCCGTCTATTTGTGTAAACTAACCTTTTAATTTGTGTGTTCGCGAACCATTTATTTTATGTTGTTCTTCCTATGAGGGACAGCTCTATCCCCTGTCATTTTATACACGTTTGTGGTTGGTAGTTTTTTTAAATTGTATATTGGGCCCGTAAGGCTACACCTGTATGCGCATTATGTTTAACTAAATCGCAATTATTATACTATTATACTATACAAAATATATTACATCTCGTGTAAACCGATTTGTGATCACAAGGGGGTATAATATCGCTCACATAGTGTATATTCTAGTGAAGCTTTCTTTAATTAATAATAATTATAATCAGTATAATAATAGTTTTGGGCCTACGACTGACCCGTTTCCATTGTTTACTTGATGTGTACATCACACCCTAATTTATAATCTGCTAAATACAGAGTGTTATGGATTGAACAGTCCTTTTTTTTTTGCGTTACATAATATATATGGTTTATGTTTCTTTTGTTCCTTCGGCGAGTGGTTGTAGTTGATTGCCGGTAGTGGTTTACTTAACAGCGGTAGATCTTCTGACTTAGATCGCTTGAGTCAGTGGCGCTAATATTTAAAGAGTCTGTAACTTTCATCGACTCCACGACCCGAGTCTAGCTAGGGCACCTTTGCAACGCTCCCGCAACCACTACGGGCAGTTTTCTCAAATCTACCATCATTCTAAACCACAGGGAACGGAGTAAGTAACAATAATTATTATCAATTATATTATCTTCTTTTTTTTTAAGGAAAAAAAAATCTACCCAAAAAAATTTAGCGTGGCACTCTAAAAAGCCATATCGATTACAACTATTTACGCAAGTATATCCTAAAATCTGTGAAATTATCGCACGCCTATCCACCGCATTTCGCTGTAAAAGTGGCCGGCCGTCGAACAGTGTAGCCCATGCAAGTATTGGTGAAATAATTATATTAGGCGAGCATGCAGTCACTTGTTTTTACTACAATATCTATCGTCTCTGTCTCCTTCATCTCCTTTAACTTATAATAGCAGGTGCGGTTTAATACGGGTAAAAAAGTGTTTTGGCTCGTATTTTATTGCCGGAAGCGCCTGTTCTCGAACTGCCCTGGTAAAATATAAAAAAAACTCACTTGGAACACAGTGATATACGAGCGCGATCTATTTCATAGCATTTACCATGCTCTGCTACTGGTAAAAATACCAGACTTGTCAGCAGAAATCACCCGTATAAAATTCAAAGGTTTTTATGCTGTTCCAAGTGCAGTGGCGTAACTACAGGGTGTTCAGAGTGTGCAGTGAACACGGGCCCAGAGCTGCTAGGGTCCACCGCCACCAAGATTCATGCAGGGCGCATAAATTTCGGTTTTTCCGATGCGAGCCGATTGACGTAGTGCTGCGTAATAACCGACGAGTCAGAATCTCTAATCGGTTACATACAGGGCGATTGAAACTTCGCAACAATAAAAATGCAAGGGTAGTACAAAAAATGTATAATAACTTAAGAGTAAATGTACCTACAGGATGATCCAAACTCGACCCCCCGGGCCTACTGCGAGAACACGAAAATTGGAAATAAAATTTCGAACTATAAGGCCCAATTATGACCGAAAATTTGCTTTTTTGTTGTTTGGGGAAATGGCCGCTGTGACGTCATCAACATTTTTCCCCAGAAGCATACAATTTTTTTCCTAAATATTGAAAGTCCTTATCATTCTCAACAACTTTTATAGGAAAAGATTTTCTGTATCTTTTATTGTTCAAAATTTACAATTGATAGTCAGAAATTATTTAAGAGAATGTTAGGTTGTCTCGTGCACCCTTAAATTTTTTCAACTGGAATATTAAAAAACAATTTTTGTAACAAACTATAATAGCAAACAAGTCAGTAACAAGCACAATTCAAAAATTAAAAAAATACTCCAGTCGAACAAATTTAATGGTGCACAAGGCAACCTAACATAATCTTAAATAATTTATGACTATCGCAATTGTTTTCATGGCTAGCTACATTTAGGAAAACTGATCCTAGTGAATAGAAAAAATTCCATGTTTTCATTTCATTCCATTTAAGAGCCCCTGTTCGAAATTTTATTTTCAGTTTTCGTGTTACCGCAGTAGGCCTGGGGCGTCGAGTTTTGGATCACCCTATACAGAACGTACATGGTGATTCAACATTTTGGCCTATAAAATGGCGTTTTTCGACCTGTCGTGAGCAATGTGTAGTATTTTTAACTGTTGGTCAATACAAAGCTTCTCTATGCACCTACAGGGTGTCCCATTTTCCCTACTTTTGCGAGGTATCTCGGTTATTTTTAGAAATAGAGAGTTGCTATTTTCGGTACACTGATCTACTTTTTCATAAAAAGAAAGGGTCGTTTACAGAATTTTCATGCGGCCTCCTTAGTTTTTAAACACAAAGTGATTTTCAAAATTTGCCATTTTCAGGCACTCCCCCTATATCCGTTAGACGCTAACTTATTGAAATGGTAAAAATCGACCGTTATCGATTTGTTCACGTATAATTCAGTGACGTACACGGGTTTTTTCTAGGAGGTAAGAGTTTCAAAATATAAATATAACTTGCAAAAGTATCGAAAATGGGACATATCCTGTACAATGTTTGTCATTGTTACATCACTTTCAAACATAAAAAAAAACCGGGGGCCCTCCTGAAATTTTGAACAACGGGAATACTCTTCCGTAGTTACGCCACTGTCCAAGTGACTTTAGAAATACTATACTTGGATACTTTTTCGAGTTATTTTTGGCTCAGCATGCGCTTTCCGGAGATAAAATACAATGCAGAATGCATTGTTAGCCATCGGAGTCTTCTGTTTTCCAGTACATGAAACTATAGCCGTGAGAAGTCTTTATAAATACGTCAGTCAATGCTATTACCCTGTCAGATATCAAAATATTGTGTCAAATCTTAGTTACTACACAGGGCGATTTCCGTCTCACGTATTTTATAATGTTCATAGAGCTTTTAATCCTTTCTGGCATTTCTTTATTCAAAGGTCTGGATTGACAGCAGGAAACACCAGGGCCGTATTAGGGCGTACTTGTTGGGCATGCCGAATTTTCGGACGCTTACCAAAAGCCGAATCGAAACGAAACCGATTTGTTTTTATCTTGTTTCCGTCTGGAGGTCCGGCAAAAAAAACTTCGGGAAATATACGCACGCCGGCAAATTTAGAGGAACGGCTTTCGTCCAGGTGGGCCGTTCCCGATGTCCGCCGTTGAGAGATCGTTGCACCCGCCGACAGCGTAACGGGTTTCGGCGATATTCAGGTTCGCGGTGCCGCCGTCGGAGCGGCCGGGTTCGATTTTCGGACGACCACCCGCGCCGACCGGTTGGCCCGCACTTTTTTTCGCGACTCCTACTTCGCCTGCGGTGGCGAATTTCGCGAAAGGCGCGGCCCGAAAACAGAGAAGAAGAAGGAAAGAAGCGTTTCGTGTAAGGTTATGTTACAGAATAGTTACTGTATAGTTCCGTAGCAAAACTCCGTAGCAAAACTTGTGTGATTTTGAAGAATTTTGATTCCCGCGATCCCCTTTTCATAAAAGGAGACTAATGAACTAATGTTCCTTTTTTGTGACAGCTGCAACAATATTTCATTACGAAACGCTCTTCTGAATGGAAAACCCTTAATTTCCGATTTTCTAATTTCTTCGATACAATTTTACTCATAATCAGAAAATCATCACTGTTGAAAGTCTCAGACGTTTCGTGTACCTTTTTTGGATTTGTAATTTATTATTATTTTTTTTAATTGTTTTTATTATTTTTTTTTTTTAATTTTTGCAATTGTACCTACTGTGATTTTGTAATTTTTCGACATTTAAACTAGTAAAATGTTATTAAATAATAAAAAAAACAATCCCTGTTGAAAGTCTCAGAAGTTTAGAGTAGCTATTCCGGTTTTGCAATTTTTCGATACTATTTCAGTTTAAACTGGTAAAATGTTATTAATAAAAGTTCTTCAGAAAAAAATCTTAAGCTCCTCAGCAAAACTTGTGAGATTTTGAACAATTTTGATTCCCGTGATCCCCTTTCATAAAAGGAGATAACTGAACTAAAGTTCCTTTTTTGTGACAGCTACAACAAAATTTCATTATGAAACGTTTTTCTTAATGGAAGACCCTTAGTTTCAGATTTTCTAATTTTTTCGATACTATTTTACTCTAGTTTAGTTGTACCATGTAATAAGGCAAGTTGTTCAGTATCAAAACGTAAGCTGCCGCACAATTCTGCAAAAATTTAGATCTCCTTTTGGTAAAAGAAAGAAGAATAAAGTTGCCCTGAATGAAAAAACATGCCCTGCTGAAATTCTTAGAAGTTTCGGTGTACCTACTGTAGTTCTGTAATAGTATATTTCATTACGAGTCTGGAAATAAAGATTTTTTCTGTGCGCGCGTGTCAAATTCCCGTGTTCGGCTGCGCCTCACACGGGAAGTCATGCAAGCACGGAAAAATCTATTTCTGGACGTGTAATGAACGATATTTTTTATTATACTTTGAAAACGGAAACTTAAAATATTTTATCGGCTTATTATAATAAAATTAATTGACAAAAAATAAACAATGCAGACAATATCGTGTTTGGTATGTATGATGCGTTTCCATGGTTACTCTCAAATTATTTCAAAGGTGCTTTGTTGTAAATTAGTTATTGTCAGATAAGGTGAATAAAACGTCAAAAATATTACAGAAATGTATCTAAATATTGAAACACTTACGAATTAAAATACAAAATAGGTATATGTTAAATATCAGAGAGCATATATAGAGTTTCTTAAATTTAGTTTACTTTGCTGTATATTTCTATTTTAAAGCCATATATTCTGTATTTTTATTCAGCGCACGGAAAGTTTTTCCGTGCGCTGTTTCCGTGCGCTAGCCCGAAAAACCCCGTCTTTCATTATTGCTAAAACAGATGAAAATAAGGTGTTTTCAAAGAAGTATAATAAAAAGATCGTTACAATAATGGAAAAGATTTTTTTTATTTATTTGCGCAGAAACTCATGCAGAAATATTGGCATATTCAAATGGTAGCAGAGAAACTTGCACTTCTTGAAGGTAAAAAAACAACCAGGTTGTGTCGCAAAACAAACCCTCGTTCCTTGAAATTTTGTCAAATAGTATACGTATATTATGCAACGAGTTTTATAAACGTCATTTAATTTATAAGTTTTATTATGTACCATTATATAACATCTAAGCACGCTAGCAAAAAATAATATTAATACATAAAGAACCATTTCAATCTTAATTGAATTGATTGGACGTTCCTATAAACTTTGTAAAACCTCCAGCTTGGAATCCAGCCAGTCATGGCACAGTTCCAAATATAGAGGATGAAGCCATGTCCACATTTCAACCTGAACATTTTACGGCGTAAAATGCCAAACGGTTTCAGGGGTTTATAGGAATACATTAATGCAGAAATGTACCGTTTTCTTGGGACCAAACCGGTACTTGCTCTTAAGTACAATGGCACCGGAATATCCTTTCAGCAAAAACAAAAGACAAGTCTTTTGAAGGATGCACGATGGAGCTTTCTGACGAATTTTTACGGAAGATTGTCTTTGTGTTAAGTGTATGAAAATTATAGAATCTGATTAGCGAACATTGTATATTCTAGTGGGATGAAGACTTATTATCACACATCTGCGATGCATATGAATGAAGAACGTCAGCCAGGAAGGTTTTAATTGATTTCTACTCACATCGGCCAAAATTGCACGGTTGTTTTTATTTCTTGCATCTGACACCACTTGATGTAGATGGATTGTAGATAGGTACTTCTAGACGGTGATATTTCTTTATTTTCAGACTCGTAATGAAATATACTATTTTGATGTGACAATCACCTCTACTGTTGACACTATTGTTGTTTTTCAATACAAAAGCTCAGGTTTTAGTTTTTTCTTGATAAATAAAGGGGGA
Organism: Pseudeuparius sepicola; assembly: GCA_963920635.1. NCBI lineage: Eukaryota > Metazoa > Arthropoda > Insecta > Coleoptera > Anthribidae > Pseudeuparius > Pseudeuparius sepicola. The sequence goes on from OY987299.1 coordinate 8,966,182, forward strand.
AACAGCTGTCGTAGTCTACTGCCTCTAATTCAATGTCGAAATGGTTATAAATTTCCGTGGGCCCCGGTTAATCTCATAAAGCCACCAGCTTTCGTGTTTTTAAACATTTCTACTGAAATCCGACAACAATGGTTTATTAATATTATTCGCATGATCTGATCAACCTTGGTATTTTCCATTTTTTCAGTGAAAACAGAAAGCGTTCATTCCACTATCTTATCTAATACCAGACGACGGTTGGTCTCTAGTAATACAGCCGTAAGGCAAACCGCATTGCTAAGCACCACTTTGTCTGGTCATTTTTGCCTGACAGTCTGCACGGTGTCTACAGTACATTATGGTTATGGTATTACATTTTGTATACCTGTTCGTTTTCAAGGTAGCTTAATTATAGGATTAGATTAATTATATTATTGGAGTGACTCGATTTGTGATCACATTCTTGTCTTGGTACTGTACTAGAATGAAAATTCGTAGATAAATAAAATTGTTCTACTACAAATACTCAATTTTCACCAAATGGCACTAATGATGTTATGAACCGTTCGTGAAATTAATAAATTTAAAATCTAGGCGATCTTAGCGTTGACTGACGTATTAATAAAAGCTGCTCACGACTGTCATGTTTGACAGTTCTCTGGCTCACCATGCGCTTCTCGGAGACAAAATACAATGCAAAATACATTGTTGACCATAGGCGCCATCTACTTTCCAGGACATGAAACTATAGCCGTGAGAAGTCTTATTAATACGTCAGTCAACGCTTCTAGGTTATGTTGTTAAGCGTGCCATCTACAGCAGACCAGTGTCTGTGGACTAATCTCCAGTGGCGTAGCTAGGTGGCGGCGAGGGGGATCCCCCCGTCCTCTTAGAACTTTTAATCAACGAATAACATGATTTTTTTTGTATAGACATTATATTTTAATAAATAATATACAGTGCTATTCGTAAAGTTTGCACCAAATGGGAACAATTTGTATTATTCGATTTTTTTGAAAACATGATTTCGGGATATGTTGGAGCATATTGCGCCTACAGGGAGTCGTGACGTCACAGCCCATGCCTGTCAAATTTTACATTTAAAACTAAAAATTGGGAAAAAATGGGTTTGCCTTTGGAAATATCGGGAAAAAATGTGTTAAGTATATGCCAATCTTCAGAAAGATATCAGGATATTTATTTTTTCTTCATGATATTTCGAATTGGTACACGATATTTTTTCCTGAAAAATAACTTAAGACACTTATTTGCTGGTTGCTTTCTTACTAATAGATTACAAAATTAATATCACATCCTCTATCTTAAAAACTACCTACCTAATCTTTGATTTGGTGAAATTAGTAAGTTTGTGTTTGTGGCTACTGCTACTAAAGATTAAAGGAAGTTTCATTGGCAATAATATTGTCATTAATATAATTTTGGCCATTATTTAATCGAAATAAAACATTTCGCCAAACAATAAACCAATTTAAGTAGATAGTGTATTTGGAATAAAATGTTCGGTTTTATAGTTTCGTATGATATTGTGAAACTACTTTCTATTTGTTTGAAGTCTTCCATATACAAGGTGTCTTGATTTTAATTCGACAAACTAAGAGATTGTATATATAAAAAATGAATCATTTTAGTTTTCTTTGAGTAATTATTTATAAAAAAGTGCCAATTGCATGGTATGTAGCACTAATTATATCTGAGAAACACATGTTAGTTACTCTAGAGAATTATATCTACGGCATCATATTAAAAAAAACTCTTAACACCTGCCATTCATCATTTATTTTTTTTTTGCAATAATTCCATGTTCTATGTAACAAAATCGCCTTCTGGCTAAACCGTTCAATTACCTTGTTATTCGCAGTGGTAATTAAATACAAATAATATGACCATTGACGTCTGTAATAACAGCTCGTGAATAATATCGTGTGTGTATAATAACATTATAATGTCGATGAGGATAGTTTGTATTTTACTACATTCCGCATATTAGCAAAATCAAAATTAGCTGTCAGTTGCAATAAACACATCTTTTTTAAAATCGTTAAAATAGTCATTAAAATACGAGAAACTAGTAACAAGTGGAGGTACCAAATTGGGTTAGAATAGCTTTTTTAATTCCAGAAATATTAAAATATTTAACATGGACCTATTTCGTATGATAATTTGTAAGTGTTTAAATATTTAAATACGTTTCTGTAATATTTTTTGACGTTTTATCTACCTTCGGGCATCATAGATAAGAACCTACCTAGTATACGTTCAGGAGTAGACTAATTTAAAACCTAATAATGCACCTTTGAAATAATTTGAGAGTATAACCATAGAAACATATCATACTCGTACATAGCAACAAACACTGAATAATTGTCAGCGTTGTTTATTTTCGAAAATACAAATAATGTTCCAAGCTTAGACAAAGAAAGAGAGAGGACGCCTAACAGCGCTCGCGGCCGTGTTACCGACTGCCACATCGCACGACAGGCCAGTGGCGTAGCATGAAACGCGTTTTAGCCAATGTCACAAAAATGTTAAAAATTGAATGGTAGTTAATTTTGACTTACATGTAAATTGGAATATTGTTATTTATTTGCAGATAATTTGCCAAATAAATACTGCGCCCCCATGGAAACCAGACAATATTTTATGAAAATATCATAATCAATTAAGAAATTTTCAATAAAGACGACGTTAAAAAATAATTATATTGGTCCTATTTACAAACAAAACAATGCACTTTATCATACTAAAAGGTAGAAGGAATTTGAAGAAGTTATATTGAGAAAAATTAAATTTTTAGGGCATCTTCCATAAGTAGCTTGCTAAATATTTACCCGGGCTTTTGCTTTTCACTTCTGCTTTTGCAACCAAACTCTGAACAATACACCACCCTAAGAGTATATTTTCCCCTTAATCACTGTTACTTTTAATTCACAAATTCTGTTGAAAGTGTGACAAAATACCAAATATTCAACACTATTGTTTGTAGTTTTATACCCCGCATTGTAACTTTTCTTAAGTAGTCCAACAAATTAAATGCGCTAAATCCGGTTCTGGATTTTTTTAAATTTTTATTATACCATACATTTTGACATTGGCTAGTGCAATAAAGCCCTAAAATATTATGAGATTCTAAAAAGTCGTGCAACATGTTATTGCCTTCGGAAATTTTGGTCAAAATTGATAAAGCACCCTGTATATCTACGTTCTTTTCTATTCGGGACAACCTGTATAATATGGGCACACAACTATGAATACTATGTCCAATTTTTAGATTTTATTTATACCATTTTCACAATCCTTATGCATTATCTAGATCAGGTTTGGTATATAGGTATCTGAAAATTTTAATTTTAATCCACATTTTTATGCTAATAACAAAAGGAGACTGCTGGTGGAGATATACGTATTCAACGCAAAAGCATTGTAAGTACAACGGACAAGTAGGTAATATAAGATCATGCGGGTTTGAAAATAATACGGGAATATTGTTGCTATTGTGCACCTACCCTCCTACCAGTATTGTGAACAGCTAAAAATATTCCTAAATAATACAACAAATAAAACTATGCCTCATCGAGTTTCGGCAGACGATTTTTAAAACGCAGATCAAAACTAGTTATTCCTGACTAAGATAAAACGAGCCAGACTAGACGTGATCGTAAAAATTAATTCCCAGGTAGAACATCCGCGTGTGAGTCCATTAATTTATTGTTTTGTAATTTCAAATGCAAATAATGGTATATTGGTTGTTTGTTACCAAATTTTTGCAATTCATTGATATTCGGCTATAGTTATTTTTGTACGGCGTTGTGCGATATAGGCGGGAAACATTAGTATTTTTAATGGATAGTATGATTAAATTTTAAAAGCTAATTTGAAGATTGCAATAGTGAACTACAGTCATCTAGTTCCCTAAAAGGCCCCTTGTCTAAGATAAATATCCACAATCGTAGAAATTTAAATATAACTTAAGATATTTGAGGTAGTAGTAATCTTCTTTACCGACATCATAATGTATCCATGGGTCTGTATCAAAACCGCGTGCGGCAACTTCAGGGTACCTAATTGGTTAGTGATTTGTGGGCTGACAGTATGACAGCATGACAGCTTAAAGTATGGTTACCTGCTATCTGCTGGATGAGGCTGGATTCATATAAGAATAAAACTGCTTCCTTCAAGATTTGCTGTTGTTAGATACAAAGGCCTGGAGGATAGGTACCTAGGTACCCATTAATACTTTTATAAACAAATAGTAATGTAAGTACTTAAGTTCCACAGTATTTTCTTATACATATTTTGTTTATTTGAAAACATATTTTCCATTTAGTGCTTGTGCAAGAGAGCTATTTAAGTTTAATAATAAGCTGCAGAAAGTATATGGAGTGGAGTTTTGAAAAAGCTTATTCCAGCAATCTGCCTATTATGGTGAAAATAGATGTGATGCACTGATATTATATAAACAATTTAGATCTATTTTCACCAGAAAATAGGACGGTGAAAGTACAAGGGGGATGTTATTTCCTCAAAAACATTTTTTGCCTAAGTCGATTTTTAAATTTTATGATTTTTTTAAATTTTGGCCGGGGAGCTTTTGGCACAGAATAAATAGCTTTGTGAAGCTATTTATTCTGTGCTTTTGGACACTCATGTAAATTTTTTGACGTGTTCCGGAACCTCGTGGCCCGACTTTTTGGTATCGTTAGGAAGATATGTCCTTAGGGATACCATTTCTCTAAAAACATTTTTTGCCTAAGTCGATGTTTAAATTTTATGAATTTTTTAAAGTCCGTCCGGCGCGCTTTTCGATATCCATGTCAATTTTTTGACGTGTTCCGGAACCTCGGGGCCCGAATTTTTGGTATCGTTACGAGGATACGTTCTTAGGGATGTCGGATGTCATTTCCCTAAAACGTTTCTTGCCCAAGTCGATTTTCTCGGAGAGAAATTGACTAGCAGAACCTCGTGCTAATTCTTTTCCGAAATATTTTGATGTAAACAATTATTGTACAACTACAATTAAATAAAGGTCGTGCCTCAGTGCGACCCTGGCGCATATTTCAACGCACGTGCTCTTGTTTACGTCAGGCGTATGAGTTGCTCTATTTTAGTATAGGAAGATTGTGTGAACTTAGCATAGAGGACTTTGATCATATCGATTGTATCTAGCGCCATCTTTTGAGAGCAAAAGGAGCAATACCTTAATATTTTAGATTATTAAAAATGAAATATGCTAGGGGAGTCTACTATAAACTACTATTATCCGCCTGCATGCAGTTTTCTATATGACCAGACTAGCCCATTATGAAAATAATTTCATAATAGCGCTGTATATACAGTGTCCTCCAAAAAGTTGATTTTCGGGTTACCTTTTGCTTTAAAAAAGATGAAAAATGACCCACTCAAACGTCGTCACGTGACTTTCGTTATCTGTCAAAAATGACATTTAAAAAAATATATCGCCAAAAATGGGTTTAGTTGTTAAAATATCAAAAAGTTTTACTTGAAAAAGTTGTTTGTTTTTCAATTTTACGTACCAAATTTAAACGCTCTACTAAAATATTTAGTTTTTTGCCAATTTTTAATATTTCTGAAATTTCTGAAAATTTTAAAAACTCTAAACTTCGTAAAAACTATTTTATATCACTAGCTTTATCATTCTATTAATTTTTTATTACTAATTACCGATAAGAATAGATATTTTCAAAAGAAAATGATATTTACGCTTTAAAATTCTGTTACGTTTGTTGCAAAGATGATGTACCGTCTAGCATTTGGGGTATAAATTTAGTTACATTACGTTTCCTGGTTCTAAATTGATGCCAAAATAATAATAAATTAAAATATCATCAAACTATTTTACGTATATAAGCAAAATTCTTGACTTTTATGGAACAAATAATTATTACCTTTAAGTTTAATTTCACATTAATCAATATTGATGAGCCATGGAGAGAATAGAAGCAATTGTTTTTATTTGACAGTTGCTTTTATTTGACAGTTATCAAACAACAAAATGATAAAGCTAGTGATATAAAATAGTTTTTACGAAGTTTCGAGTTTTTAAAATTTTCAGAAATTTCATAAATATTAAAAATTGGCAAAAAACTAAATATTTTTAGTAGAGCGTTCAAATTTGGCACACTTACGTAAAATTGAAAAACAGACAACTTTTTCAAGTAAAACTTTTTGATATTTTAACAACTAAACCCATTTTTGGCGATATATTTTTTTAAATGTCATTTTTGACAGATAACGAAAGTCACATGACCATGTTTGTGTGGGTCATTTTTCATTTTTTTTTAAGGCAAAAGGTAATCCCAATATTAAATTTCAAATTAAAACGTTAATTAAAAATTTCCCCCCTATGGTGCGAACTTTTTGGAGGACACTGTATCTCTCAATTGTAAAGAAACGTTTTTCTCCTCGGTACGTAATATACTATTACTGTGTGTATTTATCTCACGCCGATATGAAAAGTAACTACCTTTTATTGTAAATTTATTGTCTGATCCGAGTTGGTTCAATCTTTTTTCATCGATCGATACACCTGCAATCTAAAAACGATTGCCCCTCGACGAATTCACTCTGTTCCCACGGATGCTGTTTGTTTAATTTTTTTTTTGTTTCCATTACAATTTGTGGTACAAAACTCTGGTGAGTCGGTGCATTCTTGTCTTCGGTACAGCCGCTTCGCCACGCTGCTCACAATCAAGGCCTACTACACGCATTCACACCTAAACAAAGATTGGAAACACAAAACAAATACCTAATTTTTGCGTAATTACTATAAAAAGTGTATAAAACAATAATTTCAGTTTTTTAAGGAACTAACGCAAAACAATGCACTTGTTCTTGTCCCGAAGACTTTATCCAATTCGTGCTGAAAGTTAAGTATTCATATTACAAATGGATTGAGGAACCTTGTAAGAAGGTGAAATAGCGACAAATTCTTAAATAAGCAAAATCGGCACTGACTTACCATACTTATTACGTAAATTCGTGGAAATAATTGCTGGAAATCAATTTCAACTATAAAATAAATTTGTTTCATTTGACAGTTGCCATATTCTGCACTTGTAGACACAACATTGTCAAGTCTAATTTTTAGAAATCATGGAAACCATTATTAATTTTTACTAACAATCAAATTACCTGTTATATTCATAGATTCTCCAATAAAATGGCATACTTGGCATCACTGATACTATTAGAATGAGGAAAGAATAGGCCTCACTTTGGAAAGTATAATGCTGGGTCCCCTTACTTTAAAGAGTCTGTGGAGTTCTCAGCCCTTTTTGTTGGTGGTAAAAGTTGGCGAGCGGATTTGTATAGGGCGAGCCACAATATTCTTTTTAGTGTGGGCCTAAGGTGTATGACGGAAACACAGGGATAGTTTGATATGTATATTAAAATTAAATACGACACCGTACATTGGATCAACAAAATACAGTACAATAGGAAGTTTAAAAACATGTGCAATAATTATTATTGAATAAACTTAAAAATCTATAAATTCGCACAATGCTGATAAGATAAGATACACTGATAAACAATAGAATTTAAAATAAGACACAAAAAAATATGACAAAATGGCACAAATACAAAACTATGGCATAAAAGAACAAACCTTCAGATTAAAATACAAAAATTTGCAAAAGATTCCCCAACTAGAATAAAATTACTTGATTTCCTAAATAGAATAAAATTACTTGATGACTCTGTATAGCTTTGCGTAGTTTCCAGCACAAGTTCGTATAAAAATGTAATTCAAATTAATCGAAAATTCTGACATAAAATAGTTCTATTAAAAACATGATTCTGATTTCAACCCCAAAATAATTGACTCTAAATAGTTTCCCAATTCCCTTACAAATTTCCCAATGAAAGTTATAAAATTATTTCTGCATGAATAAAATAAAAACTCTGATATCTATACTATGCTACTGATACTTTTCTTAAAACTATTCTCTATTATATTGACATTTGCTTCCCATTTAGAAAAATTAGAATCGGCAGAGCTGTGGAGCATATTATCTCGCCGGAATTACTTGAAATGAAACGGAAAGTCTCATTGTATCAAACTTTGGCACGACGAGATCCTAAATACAAAAAGGTTAGTGTATGGCTAACTAAAAAGTATCGAGAGGATCTTAAGAAAGCTAGAGTTGGGGAAATTGATGCCAAAATTTCAAATGCCAGAAACAAATCAAAAACAATGTGGCAGATCATTGGTGGTTTACAAAAGAAAATAAAAAATAATAATGTTGAGATTGTTACAAATAATGCACCTGTTCCAGTGGACGTTATGGTTGATAATTTCAACAAGAATTTTACATTACAACCTGATGGTAGGATGATTGATTATAATTATACTGCCAATAACCTTAGTCTTAAGACCTGCCCAAATACAATGTTTCTACATCCTGTCAGCAAAGAAGACATTGGTCTGCTCATTTGGCAGCTTAAAAACTCAAATTCCACAGGTATTGACTACATTTCTAATAATTTACTTAAAAAATGTGCGGTGCAACTATGTGAACCTCTTGCATTCTTGCTAAATCTCTCCATTGAAAACGGGGTTTTTCCTGATTGTTTAAAGCTGGCTAGAATTATACCAATTTACAAAAGAAACGATCCCAACGATTATACAAATTACAGGGGAATTAGTCTTCTGTCAAGCGTTTCGAAGGTTTTTGAATTGCATGTGAAAAATCAACTGGCTAGCTTCTGCCTTTCAAATGAGATAATATCGGATGATCAACATGGTTTCATCAAATGCAAGAGCACTGAAACTGCTTTGGATAGTTTTACTGGAGAAGTTGTAGGCTTACTGGATAGGGGTCTTCATGTTTGTGGTTTGTTCATAGACTTTAGTCGTGCTTTTGACTATGTTAACCATGATTTATTGCTGTACAAGCTTTCCAAATATGGAGTGCGGGGTATCCCCTTGAGTCTCTTTCAATCTTACCTATGTGGTAGATCACAGTTAGTAGAAGTCCGAGGCACTAAAAGTAAGCCCAGTAAAATGGTGATGGGCGTACCTCAAGGGTCCATTTTAGGTCCATTATTATTCATATTGTATGCCAATGACTTAATTCATCGTATATCAAACTTCTTACCTTCTAGTAAAACGATTACGTACGCTGATGATACTAATATACTTGTCTCTTCTACAGATCCCTCAGCTTTGATGGACTCTGTGCAATCTGTATATAACCAAATACTCATATGGGCTGATAAAAACCAACTGTTATTAAATTTTAGCAAGACAGCATTAATGAAGTTTTCACTTAGGGGCCATGATAGTAGTTTTGAGATACTTGGAGATACTGATAAATGTGTCAGAAATGTTGAAATGGTTAAAATGCTGGGCATTGTTTTCGATTATAGACTGTCTTGGGAGCCTCATGTCAGCAGCTTATGTGAGAGGCTGCGAAAGGGTTGCTATGCCCTCAGATTCATGTCTAGTCACTGTGGTAAACATATTCTTCTCACTCTATATTATGCAAATCTCCATTGTCACCTTCGATATGCTATTGTGAACTGGGGTAACAGCTCTCATGTTGATAGAGTTTTTATGATACAAAAGTATGCTGTAAGAATCATTGCAGGTTTGAATTGGCGTGAATCATGCAGAGAAGCATTTAAAAATTTTAAGATATTAACTCTTGCTGGAGTGTACATATATGAGCTGTGCATCTTTGTTTATAAGAACAGGGCTGCATTTTTGAGCTGTAAAAGTCCACATTCTTATCCTACAAGGGACAGGGAAGCATTAGTTCCTCCGCAGCATAGAACAACAATGTTTCAGAAGAGCTTTCAATACATGGGGTGTAAATTGTTTAATAAACTTGATATTACACTTCGAAATGCTGCCAATCTTAAAGTGTTTAAAAGGGGCCTAAAGAAAATGTTAATCGAGCAGGTCTATTATTCTGTCAATGAGTTTTTATTGTAATGTGTGTCTTGTAGGTATACTTGTCTTTGTCTTGACCTTTTCTTGGTTACTGTACTGTATTTGCATTTTAACTTAAGAAATAAAGTATTATTATTATTATTATTATTATAGTAAAGTAATATGGTTCAAAATAAATTCCCAAAAATCATAATACGGTTCACAAAAGTTATTCAATTATTTTTAATTAATAAAAAGGCACAATAAATTCAATTTCTCTAAAAGTTTCCAAAATAATTCAAAATTCAAAAATAAAAAGGCAATTCAGACACAAAGGAATCAAAACACAAATATTTGGCTTTTTGGTCAGCCCAAACTTACTGCGGTGCTAGGAGAGTATTTCTTTCTTGATTTTCTTCATTTTTACTGGGTGACTGGTTGGCTGCAGGGGTGGCCACCCGCCCTCTTCAGTCGGGCAGGGGTCCCCCTGGCATCTGGTGGAGGCTGCATTAGCACTGTTCTTAGGCCCAGTCGGGCGCTCTTTTATATCATTTCTCGCGAGGCGCGCGCAGCGCAGGGTGGCATGACATGCTTCTGGAGTTTCGCGTGTAACCTTGACACGACACGCGCGGTCGGGAGAGCTCCATAGGAACTGATGGTTTTAAGTTTTAGGAATATGAATATTGGGGCCTCTCTAGGATATACTGTAGGAATATTATAGTTTTAAATATTCTGGCCTTATGCTGGGCATTACAAGTCTCTGGTCGGTACCTATTTGGTTTGTTCGAGTTTTGTCTGGGACGGCGCTAGGACAACCCCGCGACAACTCACAACAAACCGATAATAATCTCCCGCGACTAAAAGTGGAGAAACGTGGCAACGGCGCAGCGGCGGCGCTCAGGTAGTACCCGCATTCCGTTCTCACAGGCTAGCACGCGCTCGGCCGGTACCCAGGTCGGGGAACCACCTTCCTAATCGCTCTATCAGCGCGCATCGGATCGCATCTCTAATTAGATCAAGGCGGTGGAAATAGCTCAAGGTTAACACGTCCGGAAACCGTCCGATCTGGTGCGGCCGGCATACGGCATACAATAACGAATATAGGTATATAGGATAAGAATGCCTGGTAAACTCCTTCTTTATTCAGGGCAGGATGCTTTATGTGTTACAGCTTATAACCTCGGAGAAACAACCAAAGATAGAGAGGGAGCAAAAGCATCAAAATACACGCATTTGTAGTCAACTAACATCTAACGGAATAGACCGGAAGATAATACGAGTTCCGTTTTCTTACAGAATTTACCGAGCACTTTCTGTCAATTGTAATAAAAAAATAACTTTCAAAATGGAACGCCTTCGTTACTTCATCAACCTAACCTATTTGTGTTTTTTGTGTTGTTAAAAGTTGAGGTTAGAACTTTAATATTATTGCAGTTGTATTGAGGGTGTTCTGTGGACGAATCCGACCGGGGCATGCATAATGAATTACGAAGAAGCAAATATGTTTATATCCGCCAAACAAATAAAAAATAACAGCCCTCCCTCGACTTTCACATTTCATAAACAACCACAAAACACCAAGGTTATAAACAACTACAACTACAAAACACCGAATAAATAGGAAGGTAGGTTACAAATGTTTACCCCCCCCCCCCACAAGTTACAGAACTTATTGTGGTCGGGAGCTCGATTACTTCCGGTAATTTCCGGTAACTTCGTGTATCGTTCCATAATGTTACCGAAATGTTATCGAAACCAATTACGGAACGATTTCTGTTACTTCGGTAAGAAAACGGAACACCTATATAGTGACAGATTTTTGGACGTGATTTTACTCAGTATGCGTTTGAAAGGGCATCATATTGCGTATATTCTCACAATAATAAGGTATGAATCAAAGAGTCATCCTGGGTTCTTCATATATGGAAAAGTGAGTTTTCATTTATTCGAAAAATATGCGTTTTGATATGACTTTAGTCAGGCTGCCATGTGTTTTATAATGAAGTTCAGAATGGAACATTCCTCGGAAAACCATAGGGATACCGTTAGCGTGGGCACAAGAGGCTATTATTGCCACGTGAACTTGTATTTTAATAATTGATTTTTCCACGTTTCTGAACAGGCTGCCAATGAACAGTATGATGCAAGTTCTTGTTACGAAACTGTTGAAAAAAGGATGGCATACCGTTTGCGCATGTCCAAGTAGAGTTTAAATTGAATGTTGTTTAATCATTTTAACGATTTATTCGATGTAAACTGTACTTGGACACATGCGCAAATGGTATGCCTTCTTTTCTTCAGCAGTTTAATGAAAAGAACTTACATACTTATCATTGGCAGCCTGTTTAGAAACGTGGAAAAAATATTTATTAAAATACAAGTTCACGTGACAATAATAACCCTTTGGGCCCACGCTAACGATATGCCTATGGTTTTCCGAGGAATTTTCTATTTTGAACTTCATTATGAAACACATGGCAGCCTGACTAATATCAAATCAAAACGCATATTTTTCCAATAAATGAAAACTAAGTTTTCCATATGAAGAACCCAGGGTGACTCTCTGATTCATACCTTATTATTGTAAGAATATACCCAACATAATGCCCTTTGAAAGGCATAGTTACTGAGTAAAATCACGTCCAAAAATCTGTCACTATTTTCCGGTCTATTATGCAATAGTAGAGCGGGATCAGTATTATGAAATTCAGAACAAATAAAATAGTCCAATCAAAGCTGTTTAAAATTGGCAGCGTTTGATCCTCCCAAAAATTTATCGATAGTGGTCCCTCAAGCAATTAAAAATAATCCCATGCCGTTTTGTTAAAGGATTTGGCGCGATTTATTACCAACGGATAAAATAATGGCCTCGCCCTTGTCTCTTTCATATACACAATTTTTCAGTAGCATTTTTTGTCCACGAATATGGAACATTAATTATTTAACTTCAATATTAGGATTACGATTTTTTCGATGTAAAGTGTACTTGGACATGCGCGAACTGTATCTATGCAATCTTTTCTTCATCAGTTTTGTGACAAGAACTTATACATACTTATCATTGGCAGCCTGTTTAGAAACGTGAAAAAATTATTTATTAAACACAAGTTCACGTGACAATAATAGCCTTTTGGGCCCACGCTAACGGTATGCCTATGGTTTTCCGAGGAATTTTCCATTTTGAATTTCATTATGAAATACATGACAGCCTGACTAAAATCATATCAAAACGCATATTTTTCGAATAAATGAAAACTCAGTTTTCCATATGAAGAGCCCAGGATGACTCTCTGATTCATACCTTATTATTGTGAGAATAGACTCAACATAATACTCTTTGCAAGGTATACTGTGTAAAATCACGTCCAAAAATCTGTCACTATCTCCCGGTCTATAAAATATATCTGTTCTTTGCACCTGTTCTTTGCACCTAGCTCCCATGTTGATTTCATCAGTCTCCTTTTGAGCATTAAATTTAAACGTTTGTTTGAACTTTAGTTTAAGTTCGACATAATTGCAAAAACTATTACTGCTTCTTCGATACTTTTGAACCATCCTTCCTAAAAAAATATGTGTAGTGTGTCCGCGAATGAACTTGCAAAGAGGAAAAACTTTTTATCTAAACTATTACTGCTTCTTCGATACTTTTGAACCATCCTTCCTAAAAAAATATGTGTAGTGTGTCCGCGAATGAACTTGCAAAGAGGAAAAACTTTTTATCTTTGTCAAAAAGTTAGTGTCCTGCTTGTCGAAGAACTATGGATAGATACTATTAATTTAGATAGCCTTCCAGTCTGTCAACTTCCACTACCTATACAGAGTATACAATACAATATTTTCTGTAGAAAGAAAAAGATTTTGGTTGCAATCGAAAAATTTAACGCTGTGGGGTACTTGACAATATTTTGAATTGCTCTAAAATCGTACGCAGTTTATAGTTGATGCTCCACAACATAACACGTATTAAATGAAACAACGGCTTTTAATCCTTATTTATTTATGATAATTAAAGACGAAGTTGCACGATTTTCTTCAGGCTGAAATCTACAAATTCATCGTTTTATTGTCTAGAACGCCAAACGTGGCAACCTCTGTGCCTGACGGGAGAAACGGCATTGCAATGTTGCCGGTGCCCGTTTACAATAATTCCTGGAACAAAGGCAAATTTCACTTTTCTATTCAAATGTCTCAAGCTTGTCTATAAATATATATAATTTAATGTGTTGCAACCTTTGGGCTTTAACTAATGCAATTGCTCAAAAAAATGTTTTCACATAGATACTTTTTTTTATTACGAATGTGTTTCGTGCATTGACTCCTAATATTTAAGGTATCTGTGATGATTTTATTAAAGCGATTATTTCCCTCATACTGCCTGCATCCAATAAGGTAGCTCCTTCCATAAAAATCCAACCAATCATATGCCTTTGCTAGAGATAATTGCACTTGTGCAAATTATCACTTCGTTGCTTAGCAACCGCAAATCTGTTGGATACAAACACGTACCTACTTCTTAAAGTTTGTGTGTTTCACACTGTTGTAAATTATGCAGCTTATAAATTATGTTGCGGTACTATTAAGCATTGTATCAATGAATTTATGTAACTTTTACATTGCTAAATTTTGGTTATTGGACCTCCGTCTCCGTTTAAATTTATGACACATTCGCAAAATAAACCAACGCTGACAGGGTGTAGGTATAATCGCATTTGCCTTGGATATCCAAGCGTCATGTTTGTTTACTCGAACGCTAGAGTCGAAGCTGTCAATAAACTCGTTCAAAATTAATCGTTTTGGAAATGTAAACATAGAAAAAATTAATACAGGAATTATTAAATCGTATTCGAGAAATAATCTCGACAAATACCACTCGTGCCGGAAATTTTTCTAGATAATTTTATTCTCAAGCCCTATTTTGCCCATTAGCAAAACCACTCGTACAAATTGGGCTTTTATTTTCAGAGATAAAACAAAAGACCAATTTATACTCGTGATCTTTCTAGGCAAAATAGCGCTTTCGAAAAAATTATCGATAAAATTTCCGGCACAATTTAGTTAACTACATTTGTTAATTTAGCGTTATGGGAGGTGTGCCTTCATTAAATCCCATTATTAAACCCTTCTATTTTGAAATGAAATGCCGGTAAACAATGGAGTACGTGGCATCACTCAAAAAGATGTTGTTACTTTTTGTTCTTACTCCCTCTATCCTTGGTTATTTATCTGAGCTCAGAACACTTCAGTGGTATCGCCATGTTGCCAAGATGCCTTTTTATAACACTAGTGACGTCATAAGTGCTTCCTCGCCAAATTTGGAAGAAAGTCTAAAAACTTACTAATTACCTAAATATTATTTTTAGAAATAATCCTGGGGCCTTATGCGAATGTCCAGGAATTGTTTTATCAAGTTTGTAAAATTTCGTCAAGGACCGTATTATTTGATCGTTCATAGCAAGTTCCAACGAATACTTAGTTCTTTCAATAGAAATAAAATAATCTAATGCTGGAGGCCGATCCCCATTCTTACTCGAGTTTGAACATATCTGGGAACCAGTTAACGACACCACTATACGCCACTTCTTAATGGTTCGTTTAATTTATCGTAGAAAGTTTCAGTAATTTCGGTAATAATTATCCCAGCTATTACGCAAGGGCTCGTGGGCGTTCAGAAATTAATTAAAATTAATTACTTCTTTCGTTCACCAAATAAATTCCCGGGCGCGTCAATTAAACGGTGTATGGGAGTTTGTCAGAAACTGTTCAGTCGGGCCACAAAAACTACTGCTCTCAAAACATTCGATTTTGATAATTTATGAATTAATACCACAGAAAATATACTACGATATATTTTCTGTGTTAATACTAAACTTGAAACTATTTCTCATTATAATTTAATGTAAATTCTAAAATCGTTTAATGAGATAATAATATCGTGGTATGGTATCTAATGAGCGTTCATTTAAATCATTTAAATAAAGTCATTAGTCATTAGCTAGATTATTTTCTATTTTCCCCCGTCAAAATTTTAGATATCCATAGAAATTGTATGCCAAATTACTTCAAATTAGAGGTTTTTGTATTTAGGTTATTATATTTATGCCAAATTAAGGGCAAATAATGGGAACTCATGTGCGAAGTGTTCATTGCACTTTTTACTTTTTCAAAATTAAACTGTGGATTTTACCAACAAATACGATTTAGTAACAGTAATAATATTAATTAAATGAATAGGAAGAGCGTGTATCATTTAATACATATAGAGAGACCTGTGGTCAGAAGTTTGCTACGCCCATGGAATCTATCCCAAATTATCTTTCATCTACAAAACTGATGTGGCTTTTAAAAAATAATTATTTTAAAAAGTGACATTATTGTCCTAACTATACCAATTGAGGAACTCTAGGTATACCTACATAAAAATCATTCAATTTTGCCACGTTCACTGTCTATATTTATAAAGTTTTTCATTATAAATGTCGTTCTGAAGAACTAAAACCCCATATAAAAAAAACTTTAATTAAATAATATTGCACTCGACGAAATTTGGCATGCTTTAGAATAAAGTATTGAAACGATTTCACAAAAATCCTGCGAATAAAATCACTTTTAGCCCACATTTCCTATCGGAGAAAGACCCGCAATCGTCGTAATGGTCTGTCGCTCCCTCTTTCCCTTTAATAATTCCAATAATATTAGTCATCTTCCAATAGGAAAAGACTGGAGGTCGCGTTTTGCGAACGAACTTGCCTTCAAAACGAATGAAACGTCAATTTGTAATAAAATTGGTTTTTAATACAGCTTCCATTCATCTTTGGGGAAAAGGATCGGGCGTATTATGGAAATTCGCAGAGAAAACTTCTTGTCAGAACGTATGCTTTCTTTTTTATACATAAAGTTGCCTCCGTAGGAAATAATTGAAATAATTATTATTATTCTGATATTCTGTCCAACGGGTATCTTCACTAACTTAAAATAATTCTCGCTATTTTTCTTCAGAAATTATTATTTGATTGTTTTTGTATTTCACACATTTAATTTGGAGGACATTTATGGCTTTTTGTGGCGCTTAATAGTTATTAATTACATTGGCCTGCCACCGACAATAATTTAATATTAAACTTTAAATGCACTATGGAAAGGAAACGTATGTTTTTTAACTAGAACACCCTGTATATGTTTAGATATTTGAAATACGCTTATTGTCACAATTTCAACGATACAGGAAGTTTCAGTTTTTATTCTGGAAACGTCGTTTTCGAGATACAGGATGTTTAAATTTCAAAAATCGTTTATTTTTTATAACTCCCGATTCGTCGGATAGATTTGAACCGAATTTGGTACACAACACTTCCGTTATGGTTTCGAATTTCACGCGAATTTCAAGCTGCTCAGGCCACCAGTGGCGGATTTACGGGGGTTCATTTGCATATAAATTATGGAAAAAAATAGTACGGTCCTGATAAATTAAAATTTTAAGCAGCCGTTATAAAGACGATTGAATTTGCTACAAAAAGTATCTCCTGGTATTTTTAATAATCTGTTATAGTTTGGCCGAAAATTTAATTTTTATTCTGCGTAATCCATTATACTAGCTTTAAATTCTACCTAATATAGGATTCTACCGTTGACTGACGTATTAATAAAGACTGCTCACGGCTGTCATGTTTGACAGTTCTCTGGCTCGCCATGCGCTTCCCGGAGACAAAATACAATGCAAAATACATAGGCGCCATCTACTTTTCAGAATATGAAGCTATAGCCGTGAGAAGTCTTATTAATACGTCAGTCAACGATTCTACTGTCATTTTTACAACTATCGAAAGACAGCTGTGCACGCATTTTACCCTGTACTGCCATTTTAAAGAGCTTCAACTATTTGTGTCGTTAAAGTTATGCCGAGATTTTATAAAAAATAAACTTTTTCTTGAAATTTAAACATCCTGTGTCTCGAAAACGAGTTTTCCAGCATACAACTTTTTCATATATCGACGTGCTTAATCCATTGACAAAGTTTTCCGAATAAAAACTGAATCATCCTGTATATGCATGTAATACGTTTGTTTCAGGAGTTTGGAAAATAGTCGACCTTGAAACTTTGAATTTTGCACTTTATGTTTATTTTTTCCAAAAATGAAACCTTTGCTGGTACACCTTATACAGTATGTGGTCATTTAAGTGTGCAACATATGGGATTTTTTTTATTAATTGCACAACCAAAGTATAGATGTTGCCAAAAGTTGATGCTTGTTCAATAATCATATTAGGTGCACTTATATAATGGTTGTAGGTCAAAAAATATAAAAATTGCACAAGAGCAAAGTACCCTTATTTCAGAAAATTCAGCAAAATGTTATTAATAATGTTAGGCAAACAGCTAAATTCCAAAACATAGCCTCCGAAGAAAAAAATTTTTCGTCAATTAATTTCTACAGTTTTTTAATAAACATTTAAATTAAAAATTTTGCACCTTAAATGAGAGTTGTTTAATATACACATTATCATTACTAATGTTTTACCTTGTTAATAAAATTTGTTGTGAAATTTTAAAGTTTTGTTTAATATCGTTGCAAAAAACATGAAGTTTGTGATTCCCTAAAAAATTAAAAATCTAAGTTAATTTTACAAATATGCTTGAATTTTAACAACGTTATGCGAAATTGATTTTATTTTGATTAATTTATGAAAGTCTTTAGGGTGAATATTTTAAAAAAAATCTTGGGATAGTTATTATTTTTCAAAAAATATTTTTTCTTAGGAGGCCATGTTTTGGTATTTAGGCATATCTTTTAATTCTAGACAACTTTTCTTTATAACATTTTGCTGAATTTTCTGAAATAAGGGTACTTTGCTCTTGTACAATTTTTATATTTTTTAACCTACCCTGTATGCTGTTTGACTTGCAACCATTCTAAGTGTGCCTAATATGATTATCGAACATGCATCAACTTTCGGGAATATTTCTGTTTTGGTGGTGCAATTAATAAAAAAATATATCATATCATAAGTGATGATGAGAATTCGCCCTTAAAATATGGATGAACTTTAGAGTGTTTTAAGTACAATCCAATTGTTTTGTGGTTCTGTTGTGGTTTCGTGTTGTATGATTGATAGGATTAAGTAAATTATATTGTTTGGAAATTAAAATTAATTAGCACGATTTCCCAACATTCGAAATTCCTATTTAAGTTTAGGTAAACAAACTTACGAAATTTCCATTTATCATCATTATATCGCCCGAATTTTTCTATATTTTGTCTTATGACATGCGATTTAATAATCAATAATCGTTATTGAGAGAATAATAAGTAGGTATTTTCATTCTAAAAATAAGGTTTATAGTAACATTGTTTGTTTATTTTTTAATACGTACAATCATTGGTGTAGAGAGAAATTTTATTTCTTTAGTAGATTTTGCGCAGGTGTTGCTTTAACTATTACCACATTGTCACCTTGAAGTTTGTATCTACTTATGTCAACAAGATTTATTTACAATTGCCAGATGCGTAAGTGCACTTTTTTTGGCTGAGGAGGCCAACGACTCTAAATACAGTATGGAGCAGATTGTAAGTAATAATCTTCATAATACCGCATGGAGCAAAATTTTTCAGATAATATACAAAAATGCGTATTTTAACGAAAATATGTTAAAATGTAAAACAATTTATTTTTAATTTTATAACACCCGTCAATATCAGCTAACATATTTTTGTATTACAAAATAGTAATATACAAAGTTTTATATTTAATCATTTTCTTTTTACTATTTATTAAATTCGTTTAATTAAATTTTGATATATTCTATTGTAATATACGCATTTTAAATATGAATTTCTAGAATGCAGATATTTTACCAATGAATAGGGCAGTTAATAGCATTCCAGTGTATTAAACGCAAGTAATTATTAAATTTACAAAATCCAGATTTTTTAAATAAAAATATATATTGTAGAGGGGCGTCTCTGGGCCTGGTGTCTTAACTTTTGCTGGTCATTTGGTGTCGCGCTTTCGTTTTTAATAAATTCAGAACCTATATGCAATTTTTATTTCTCTTATTTTTAGGCTTTCACTGCTGTTGTCCATGTCAGAATAAATTTCTGAGCTGTTGCTCCGTGGTCGATGGAAATCTTCTAGACATTTTGCTAGTCGTACCTAACTGAGAGCATCTTTAGTGGTGACTCGTCCATTGAGGGATTATAACTGATCATCAAATGCCTAAGTAATATCTAGAGCCAATCTTACTGGTAATCAGTTGCGATCCAACATAGGACGAGTCGTCACTGAAGATGCTTACGGGTACGATCAGCAAAAATGTCTGGAAGATTTCCATCGACCACGGCGCGACAGCCAGAAAATTTGTTCTCGTATATTAATTTATATTATACATAAATATTACCAATTAACTATAAAATATATTTAAAGTAACAATTCAATATTTTCACTACTGATATGCATATATATATTTTTTAATATTTGGACATTATAAATAAATATATTTATATTAAATTTTATAATAAGTAATACTGCACGCTGTAAAAATATTTTTGAAACTATTATACACTTTATTAATAATGAATGTAACAAATAGTCAAATAAAAAACATGAATATTATATGTCATATCACCTTAGTTTTTATAATTAAAACGCACACAAGTTGTTAAACCAAATACCAGTATATTTGCTCTTATAATACAGCCGATATTATAAAAATATTTTACTTTGTAAAATATAGTATTGCTGTGCCAAATAGTATTAAATTTCCTAATACGTAGGTATTATTTTTATTTTAGCTTTAAATATATTTTTTTCTCCGTGCGTTTGTTCAATAATTACTAAAAATGATAATCAGTGACAAATATAAGAAGCAGAACGCAGCCATAATATAAAATACATACATATAAAAAAGTTGGGCTTTGTGTGGGATTTGAACCCGGGACCTAGGAATTACTAGTCGCGTGGTCTCACCCTGCGGTTATCGAGGTGCCCGTCACATTTGGTCTGTTGACGGCTCTTATTTGACGCAAGGGCAACATTGATATTATTAATTTTTCTTTGGTAAAATAATTCGTGTTCTTTATGATCAAAACCAGTTTGTAAAACGGTTGTTGTGAAACCTAATAAAATTGACGCAAGTTTCGCGTTGCTACATAATATATATTTTATTTAAGGTCCTTGCTGCGTTAGGATTGCTAGGCAATACTTTTTGTGCCTAGCACGCACTTTCGCAGCTAGCAACTAAAATAACAGGGCACTTCGAACATTAACAGCACCTCAATAATTGAATTCATCTTCGTATGCCGTCCAGTTTTATATTTACGTAGAAATAGACGAACTTTCAATTTGTGTAATATACCGAGTATTTTTTGGTTTAGTTTACTAATTATATTATCTGGATTGGGTAACCATTTGTTATTTGTAAAATGGATATGCAGTACAACGAAGAATTGGTTTTTATGAAACTTAAAAAATATGTTCGGAAATGAAGTACAACAAGATTTTTAAACAATGGGCACATCTTACCAAGAAGTTAGCTAATCAAGAAAATCACACAAAGTTTTTACTTCAGTGCAGACAAAAACAACTATTGCCAACGCACATCTTGACAACAACAAAATGTTTACATTTCTTTTTAACAGAAGCAAGTCCTTTTCAAAACACTTGTTATAAATTATTAAAAAAGTTTCAAAAATATATTTTAAATCTTGAAATTAGTTTCTCTCACTGGAAAGTTAAAAACCTTGTACAATCGATCAAACATATTAAAAGTAAGTATATTAACTATTTACCACATGACGTATTTCTTAGTTTTGAATCTAATCAAAATATATTTTATAACAATCAATATAAATATATAATTTACTATTAAACCACAAGAGATTTCATCATAATTTTGATGTTAATAAGAAATGGTTCATAAATTTGTCTAATACTGTTTTTCCAAATAATGTACAATACCTTTTAACTATGCGTGATAAATTTAATCTTCCATATACTATTAAAAATTTTCCATTAGAACAAATTGTAATTGATGTAGAAGATTCTTTAGATAACATTCAAAATGAAGATGTTAAAAATGAAAAAAGAAATATAATTATTAACATTTTGTCTGTCTTCAAACATGTGCCAGAAAACCTTTCTTCTTAAATTCTTATTTTTAGTTTATATTCATTTTATATACTAGATTGTATTGTATTTTAGAGCCCTGATGAAGATTATACATTAATCGAAACGTTGGCGAAGAAATAGTGTTTTTAATAGCGTTTTGACCCTTTTCCACGGGCGTAGCCAGGATTTAGTTTTGGGGGGGGGGGTTTAGTTTGAGAAGTAAATAAAACAACAAAAATATACTTACATGAAATTTAATATCTATATATTCATCCGAAAAACTACGACATATTTATAAAGTTCTTAACTTTAAATGAAATGGATAAATTAATTTCGTTCCTCTGCGCTAAATCTAAAACCATTAAAGAAGAAATCTTCGGCTTTTTCTTTTAAATATATCCACTACTTCATCTGCATGAATTTTTGTTCCATAGTGAATGTTCATTAGAGCCAAACCATTAAGTCTGTTTTCACTTGTAGTGTTTCGTAAATAGTTTTTCAGTCTCCTTAGGCTCGAGAAAGACCTTTGTGGGGTAGCAGTGGATACGGGAATGGTAGCCAAGATTTGTAGTAATGTGTAAATATTAGGATAAAGGTTTTTATCGCACATATCTAGGCATTCCAAACTAGATTTCGGGGTAGGCAGTCTTCTTATCAGCATGCAAGGTAGCGGAAGCTTTGATAGCTAAATCAAAATTTGTTTCTTTATTAGAAACCCCTTGACCTTGACTACACCACTTTTTCCAGTAGTCCATACCTTTAGGTTTATCACCCTTCCTTTTTTTCCCCTCCATTTTTCGACAGTAATAATGATTCACGTATCTATCCTTAACAAGGTCATCGAATAACAGTGCACTAAAATTACTCACTTACACGGTACACTTAATTCTCTTCACTATTCGTTCACCACTTTTCACTTTTATTCGCTTCGAGTTCGCATGGAACAATACTGCCGTAAGCGCGGTCACGCGCCGCGGCGCCGCTTATATAGCAGCCCAGTAGCCGTCCAGAAACTTCCACGAACTTCCACAAAGTTCCGCTCATTTCGACCTAGGGGCGTGGCGAATCATCCTGTATATGCATGTAATACGTTTGTTTCAGGAGTTTGGAAAATAGTCGACCTTGAAACTTTGAATTTTGCACTTTATGTTTATTTTTTCCAAAAATGAAACCTTTGCTGGTACACCTTATACAGTATGTGGTCATTTAAGTGTGCAACATATGGGATTTTTTTTATTAATTGCACAACCAAAGTATAGATGTTGCCAAAAGTTGATGCTTGTTCAATAATCATATTAGGTGCACTTATATAATGGTTGTAGGTCAAAAAATATAAAAATTGCACAAGAGCAAAGTACCCTTATTTCAGAAAATTCAGCAAAATGTTATTAATAATGTTAGGCAAACAGCTAAATTCCAAAACATGGCCTCCGAAGAAAAAAATTTTTCGTCAATTAATTTCTACAGTTTTTTAATAAACATTTAAATTAAAAATTTTGCACCTTAAATGAGAGTTGTTTAATATACACATTATCATTACTAATGTTTTACCTTGTTAATAAAATTTGTTGTGAAATTTTAAAGTTTTGTTTAATATCGTTGCAAAAAACATGAAGTTTGTGATTCCCTAAAAAATTAAAAATCTAAGTTAATTTTACAAATATGCTTGAATTTTAACAACGTTATGCGAAATTGATTTTATTTTGATTAATTTATGAAAGTCTTTAGGGTGAATATTTTAAAAAAAATCTTGGGATAGTTATTATTTTTCAAAAAATATTTTTTCTTAGGAGGCCATGTTTTGGTATTTAGGCATATCTTTTAATTCTAGACAACTTTTCTTTATAACATTTTGCTGAATTTTCTGAAATAAGGGTACTTTGCTCTTGTACAATTTTTATATTTTTTAACCTACCCTGTATGCTGTTTGACTTGCAACCATTCTAAGTGTGCCTAATATGATTATCGAACATGCATCAACTTTCGGGAATATTTCTGTTTTGGTGGTGCAATTAATAAAAAAATATATCATATCATAAGTGATGATGAGAATTCGCCCTTAAAATATGGATGAACTTTAGAGTGTTTTAAGTACAATCCAATTGTTTTGTGGTTCTGTTGTGGTTTCGTGTTGTATGATTGATAGGATTAAGTAAATTATATTGTTTGGAAATTAAAATTAATTAGCACGATTTCCCAACATTCGAAATTCCTATTTAAGTTTAGGTAAACAAACTTACGAAATTTCCATTTATCATCATTATATCGCCCGAATTTTTCTATATTTTGTCTTATGACAGGCGATTTAATAATCAATAATCGTTATTGAGAGAATAATAAGTAGGTATTTTCATTCTAAAAATAAGGTTTATAGTAACATTGTTTGTTTATTTTTTAATACGTACAATCATTGGTGTAGAGAGAAATTTTATTTCTTTAGTAGATTTTGCGCAGGTGTTGCTTTAACTATTACCACATTGTCACCTTGAAGTTTGTATCTACTTATGTCAACAAGATTTATTTACAATTGCCAGATGCGTAAGTGCACTTTTTTTGGCTGAGGAGGCCAACGACTCTAAATACAGTATGGAGCAGATTGTAAGTAATAATCTTCATAATACCGCATGGAGCAAAATTTTTCAGATAATATACAAAAATGCGTATTTTAACGAAAATATGTTAAAATGTAAAACAATTTATTTTTAATTTTATAACACCCGTCAATATCAGCTAACATATTTTTGTATTACAAAATAGTAATATACAAAGTTTTATATTTAATCATTTTCTTTTTACTATTTATTAAATTCGTTTAATTAAATTTTGATATATTCTATTGTAATATACGCATTTTAAATATGAATTTCTAGAATGCAGATATTTTACCAATGAATAGGGCAGTTAATAGCATTCCAGTGTATTAAACGCAAGTAATTATTAAATTTACAAAATCCAGATTTTTTAAATAAAAATAGATATTGTAGAGGGGCGTCTCTGGGCCTGGTGTCTTAACTTTTGCTGGTCATTTGGTGTCGCGCTTTCGTTTTTAATAAATTCAGAACCTATATGCAATTTTTATTTCTCTTATTTTTAGGCTTTCACTGCTGTTGTCCATGTCAGAATAAATTTCTGAGCTGTTGCTCCGTGGTCGATGGAAATCTTCTAGACATTTTGCTAGTCGTACCTAACTGAGAGCATCTTTAGTGGTGACTCGTCCATTGAGGGATTATAACTGATCATCAAATGCCTAAGTAATATCTAGAGCCAATCTTACTGGTAATCAGTTGCGATCCAACATAGGACGAGTCGTCACTGAAGATGCTTACGGGTACGATCAGCAAAAATGTCTGGAAGATTTCCATCGACCACGGCGCGACAGCCAGAAAATTTGTTCTCGTATATTAATTTATATTATACATAAATATTACCAATTAACTATAAAATATATTTAAAGTAACAATTCAATATTTTCACTACTGATATGCATATATATATTTTTTAATATTTGGACATTATAAATAAATATATTTATATTAAATTTTATAATAAGTAATACTGCACGCTGTAAAAATATTTTTGAAACTATTATACACTTTATTAATAATGAATGTAACAAATAGTCAAATAAAAAACATGAATATTATATGTCATATCACCTTAGTTTTTATAATTAAAACGCACACAAGTTGTTAAACCAAATACCAGTATATTTGCTCTTATAATACAGCCGATATTATAAAAATATTTTACTTTGTAAAATATAGTATTGCTGTGCCAAATAGTATTAAATTTCCTAATACGTAGGTATTATTTTTATTTTAGCTTTAAATATATTTTTTTCTCCGTGCGTTTGTTCAATAATTACTAAAAATGATAATCAGTGACAAATATAAGAAGCAGAACGCAGCCATAATATAAAATACATACATATAAAAAAGTTGGGCTTTGTGTGGGATTTGAACCCGGGACCTAGGAATTACTAGTCGCGTGGTCTCACCCTGCGGTTATCGAGGTGCCCGTCACATTTGGTCTGTTGACGGCTCTTATTTGACGCAAGGGCAACATTGATATTATTAATTTTTCTTTGGTAAAATAATTCGTGTTCTTTATGATCAAAACCAGTTTGTAAAACGGTTGTTGTGAAACCTAATAAAATTGACGCAAGTTTCGCGTTGCTACATAATATATATTTTATTTAAGGTCCTTGCTGCGTTAGGATTGCTAGGCAATACTTTTTGTGCCTAGCACGCACTTTCGCAGCTAGCAACTAAAATAACAGGGCACTTCGAACATTAACAGCACCTCAATAATTGAATTCATCTTCGTATGCCGTCCAGTTTTATATTTACGTAGAAATAGACGAACTTTCAATTTGTGTAATATACCGAGTATTTTTTGGTTTAGTTTACTAATTATATTATCTGGATTGGGTAACCATTTGTTATTTGTAAAATGGATATGCAGTACAACGAAGAATTGGTTTTTATGAAACTTAAAAAATATGTTCGGAAATGAAGTACAACAAGATTTTTAAACAATGGGCACATCTTACCAAGAAGTTAGCTAATCAAGAAAATCACACAAAGTTTTTACTTCAGTGCAGACAAAAACAACTATTGCCAACGCACATCTTGACAACAACAAAATGTTTACATTTCTTTTTAACAGAAGCAAGTCCTTTTCAAAACACTTGTTATAAATTATTAAAAAAGTTTCAAAAATATATTTTAAATCTTGAAATTAGTTTCTCTCACTGGAAAGTTAAAAACCTTGTACAATCGATCAAACATATTAAAAGTAAGTATATTAACTATTTACCACATGACGTATTTCTTAGTTTTGAATCTAATCAAAATATATTTTATAACAATCAATATAAATATATAATTTACTATTAAACCACAAGAGATTTCATCATAATTTTGATGTTAATGAGAAATGGTTCATAAATTTGTCTAATACTGTTTTTCCAAATAATGTACAATACCTTTTAACTATGCGTGATAAATTTAATCTTCCATATACTATTAAAAATTTTCCATTAGAACAAATTGTAATTGATGTAGAAGATTCTTTAGATAACATTCAAAATGAAGATGTTAAAAATGAAAAAAGAAATATAATTATTAACATTTTGTCTGTCTTCAAACATGTGCCAGAAAACCTTTCTTCTTAAATTCTTATTTTTAGTTTATATTCATTTTATATACTAGATTGTATTGTATTTTAGAGCCCTGATGAAGATTATACATTAATCGAAACGTTGGCGAAGAAATAGTGTTTTTAATAGCGTTTTGACCCTTTTCCACGGGCGTAGCCAGGATTTAGTTTTGGGGGGGGGGGTTTAGTTTGAGAAGTAAATAAAACAACAAAAATATACTTACATGAAATTTAATATCTATATATTCATCCGAAAAACTACGACATATTTATAAAGTTCTTAACTTTAAATGAAATGGATAAATTAATTTCGTTCCTCTGCGCTAAATCTAAAACCATTAAAGAAGAAATCTTCGGCTTTTTCTTTTAAATATATCCACTACTTCATCTGCATGAATTTTTGTTCCATAGTGAATGTTCATTAGAGCCAAACCATTAAGTCTGTTTTCACTTGTAGTGTTTCGTAAATAGTTTTTCAGTCTCCTTAGGCTCGAGAAAGACCTTTGTGGGGTAGCAGTGGATACGGGAATGGTAGCCAAGATTTGTAGTAATGTGTAAATATTAGGATAAAGGTTTTTATCGCACATATCTAGGCATTCCAAACTAGATTTCGGGGTAGGCAGTCTTCTTATCAGCATGCAAGGTAGCGGAAGCTTTGATAGCTAAATCAAAATTTGTTTCTTTATTAGAAACCCCTTGACCTTGACTACACCACTTTTTCCAGTAGTCCATACCTTTAGGTTTATCACCCTTCCTTTTTTTCCCCTCCATTTTTCGACAGTAATAATGATTCACGTATCTATCCTTAACAAGGTCATCGAATAACAGCGCACTAAAATTACTCACTTACACGGTACACTTAATTCTCTTCACTATTCGTTCACCACTTTTCACTTTTATTCGCTTCGAGTTCGCATGGAACAATACTGCCGTAAGCGCGGTCACGCGCCGCGGCGCCGCTTATATAGCAGCCCAGTAGCCGTCCAGAAACTTCCACGAACTTCCACAAAGTTCCGCTCATTTCGACCTAGGGGCGTGGCGAATAATCGAGAAACAACGCAAAGTGTCCCTACAATACAAAATAGTTCGGCTGCAACTGCGTCTGCCTCTCGTCAAAAGATGGCGCTAGGCGCAACTATTACTACATAATATATTCAAACGTAATAATAATTTAACTCTTCACTCCTCGTATTTTTTCGGTATAATATTAGGTAATATTTTGCTTATTTCGGGGGGGGGGGGGTTTGAACCCTCGAAACCCCCCCCTTGGCTACGCCCGTGCCCTTTTCCCAACTAAACTAAACCAAAAAATATTTAATATTTGGGTCACCAACCTTTACTAATTATATTATACCGAGTGTTTAAAACATAAGATTACTGTTTTTGTTAAAAGTGCCTATTCTGCGCGTAATCCCTAAAGGTTTCTAATGCGTCCCGTTTTACCGTTCCAGGTGAAGCAGATGTGCAAGGCGGCAGAGTACTCCGCAAGGGAGGGTCTGCCGGCGTCGGTGCGGCCTCCGACCGCGGCGCCCACCCCGGCGACCAAGAGGTCGTACGCCCCCCTGCCCGAGCCGCAACTGGCCCACTTCGTGTCGTCCGTGGCCAGGACGAGGGGCTTCTACGCCACGTTGGCCGACACGCTGTGCAAGGACGGGACGTTCGCCGATCAGACGGACAGGGAGTGCTGGAACGGGGAACGGGTGGCGGAGTAAGTGGCAGTAGCGGACATAAACTTCAGCGGGCCCCCCTGCAAGGTTTGAGTTCAGGCCCCCCTACAATTATTTTTTTCAATATTTTTTTAAACTAATATAGCGAAATAAAAACAACTTTTCAGAAATACACTTTTATTTCATTTCAGTGAGTGAATCGCCTGCGTTTATGTTTAAAAAACATATCGACTAAATGTGACAAATCAATCTTATTAGCTATATCATGTTCTATACTTATTACAGCCAATGAACTTAATCGTTCTTCTGACATTGTTGAGCGTAAATATGTTTTTATTAATTTTAACTTCGAAAATGATCTTTCTGCAGTCGCTGTTGTTACAGGTAAAGTTAGATATAGCTGTAATACTGTGCATACGTCTGGGATATGGCTACACAAAAATTGATTATTTATAAAAATCAAATTCACCAATTCCTTTAGAGAACAGATTTTATCTAGTTCAGTATGCAATAACGTTTTTAATTGAATAAGCTGTTCCCCTAGGTCGGCAGAAAGATCATCTTCATATTTTTCCACTAATAAATTTGCAGCTGAGACAATTTCATTGTTATCATATTTAAGTAAATTTACCGGACTTAAAACTTTAAATAAACTAATCGTATTTTTGAAACTTTCATATCGCCTGCCAATTTGATTGATTATAATATCCAATGACCGATTATAAATACAAATTTCGAATTTTTTTATATTATTAGTTATTGGTTCATCTGCTGCCAATTCATCAAACAGACGCTTTTTTTTCCTGGTTCTTTCTGTTTGTAATATGGGGTCTATACCCCATTGTTTAGCTAATTCAGCAGATTCGTCAAAAATTTGTTTAAAGTCTTGTCGCATCAGCACCAAATCATTATTTAATTTTTCTATAAGCTTGTAAATAGCTTCTATATCCACATCGTCTTTCTGCATAATTTTTGATAATAAATTTGTTTTCTGGAGTAAAATATATTGAAAGTTCAAACATAAAATAAAATCAAAGTTTTCAATTTTATTTTTCAAAGATAATGCTTCATTTCTTTCAGGCATTTTTTTACTTAAAACAGTAATGTTTGTAAGACATTTCAAAACAGATAAAAAATTTTGTTTAATTGAAAACAAACTATCATATCTCGATGACCACCGAGTGGGACAAAGTTTTTTTAGAGTATATTGAATGGTTTCATTCTTTAAATTTTGCCACCTAGGGAGACTCTCACTAAAAAAGACATACAACAATTGAATTATATCATAAAATTTTTGAATCTCTAAAATATTTTTTATGCTATCATTAATAACTAAATTTAAAGTGTGGACTGCGCAATGGATATAATCTGCATTTTTTTGTTTTTGACGAATCAGTGCTTGTAAGCCAGAGTATTTACCTAAAAAATGTTTAAAATGCATTCATTGTTAGAAAACAACTAGGTATCCGATATTCGAATTCTGCCAGCAAAGACAAAAAAAAATATAATACTATAATTATTTTTCTACTCCTTTTAAATAAAAATATTTACAATAAACAAACTCGCCTAACAACCATACGAGTGACGCAAATTTAAATTTATGAATTGTGATTGGATGAAAAACTATTGAATAAGGTATATTTTCCAACTGTAAGCAATGAATCATGAGAATTATTATTTTATGAAAATTTTTGAATTATATTAGGTTTGTTTAACCGGAGTGGAAAAAAAGTTTAAGCAACAAAAATAAGCGAACAAAAAATATTACGGACTGTCATGCAACCAAAGATCAGTCATCTAATTTTGTATATATTATATTTCTCATTCGCTTACCGCTCATATTTGCAGCGCCATCGTACCCTTGGCCTCTGCATTTTAACAAGTTTAAATTATTTTTCTCAAGAAATGATATTATTTGATTTTCGAAATCCTTGGCAGTTTGGTGACCCATTTCTATAAATCCCAAAAACGATTCTTCAATACCTACTTCATTTTTTTTTATATTAGTGTATCTGATAATTATACTTAGTTGGTCTTTTTTACTTAAATCTTGTGTTGTATCTAATATTATTGAATAAAATGGAGATTTGTTTATTTCTTCGATAATATTCCGACAGGTTTCTGATGCTATTAAATTAATTAATTCGTTTTGAATCGTTTTACTCAAATAATGATTTCTCTGATTTTTTATATTCTGGTCACGGAAGTTCTTTAAATGTGTTTCTAGAATGGGATCATACCGGGCTAATAATTTGATTATGTTTAAAAAATTCCCACTATTTTCATCGTCATTAATTTTTTCTCTGTGTCCGCGAAAAGACAAATTACAAAACGCTAATGTTTTTATTACATCTATTATCCTCGTTAATATTTGTTTCCAGATTTTTATATTATCATTTAGATGTATATCGATGGTATCATCTTTTTTCCATGCCGAATATACTTTACAAGCCTCTAAATGACACTTTGATGTTTCATGTTTTTTTACTTTTTTGGTTAAACCTTGCCAATCATCAATTGTTCCCTTTGTCCAACTGGAAGTATAATATTGACTTTTTCTATCAGCGAAAAGCCAACATGGCTCACAATATACACCATTTATTATAATTGAATAGCACAACCAAAATCTACAAAAAAAAACAATGGATAAAAATTAATAATAAAAATATGAAAAAGATGAACTTAAAAAAGAACTAAATTATAGGTACCTACCCAATAAATTATTTTACCTTACCTTTCAAATATTTGTCCTGTTTTAGATCGAGAATAATAATATTCCTTCGAAAACGAACGATTTAGAGCATTTTTAGGAAACGGGCCTTGTGGTCGGCATGACGGAGAGCCGACAATTTTTAGTTTTGTTTCACTGTTTAATTCACCGTCATCAAAACAGCCCCGGTCAGTATTAAATTCAAGTTCACCACCTTCTTCGACTTCTACACATTCTAAATTTGAGTTCACAGTCACAATATTTGTATCACTGTTTGTATTTTCATTTTCTGAGTCCATATGAGCATCTAAATCTCTATTAGTCTTGTTCACATTGCTACCTAATTGTGTCAAATTATCCTCTACAATATCATCCTCCGTTAGTTCGTTAACTAAATTCTCTTGGGTGGCCTTTGACGAACTAGGAAAGAATTCGCCGATTTTCCTACATTTCTGTTTCTCTTCTTCTCGTTTTAAATTTTTTTTACGTTTTTGCGAACCACTAGCGTGTTTATACATTTTTCTTGGTAAAAATGGTATAATAGAATATACCTAACAAGTAAATCAGTTTGCAGGATACAGTCAACAACAACAATAAGAGCACAACTGTACATACAATCGCAAATGAATTGTACTGAACCGAAAAGAAATACGGGGAATAATACGCAACGAACTACGCACTAACCTCAATCGGCTCAATCTAGTCTGAAAACCACAAAACATCAAAGGTTAGGTCTGAAAACACAAAGCATAACTGACAACTAGAAAACACAATCCGAAAAAGCGCAAGCGCGAAACCAAATGACATTTTTCTTCTTCCTCTTTTCGTATTTGCGGCAATTTGAATCTGTGCCCTTCGCCCATAGAGTCTCGGGTCGAGTTGGACTTCGGGCAGATTCGGGCCCGAGACTGGGCCCCCAAACTGCCCGGGCCCCCCCGCATTGCGGGCCCTGCGGGCCCGCTATATCCGCCCCTGGTAAGTGGGCATTATAATAGGAGAATTTAAACTCAAGGGGGCGGAGCTAGCCTGCGCATCTGGGCGGCGCAGCCTATATCAGCCATGTTTTTAGTTTAGACAGAGGCGTCACTTTCGGTTCAGTGTTTCGAGCGAACAGATCTTCAGTGGCGGCGTTAATTTAAAGTTTCCTTTATTGCGAGTGTGTTGTTTTGTTCAGTGTTTTGTCTTATGATCATGAGTAAGACAAAAGCGGGGGCGTTGTGTGCGCAGCGAAAGGCTGCGTGCGTGAACAAAAGTTACAACTGCAGGTTATCATTCTTCTCCTTTCCAAAAGAGCATTGGTAGATAATTAATTGTGAAATATCTGGGAATTAGTTGCCGTTCAGGTGCATTTTACTGTATTATCATAACCTTCCACCTAAGTATCTAAAGGCAGACTTAATTTAAGGATTTCATTTAAAAACCGTAAGTTAAAACACTGAAATGCATGGTGTAGTTCACGCGATTTCACTTAAGAATAAGTTAATATCTTAAGTCATTCGTAAATAAAATTATCGAACTTAGATGTAATTTAAGACAAAAAGGCAGAAAAACAACAAAAAACCTTTTTTGGGCTAAATTTTACATGAAGCAAATGTGGATAAATAGAATACATAATAAGGGTTAAATTAAATCATAAATCCTGTCCTTAAATTAAGTCTGCATAAACAGGAAACAGGCCATACGTTATTGTTACCAGTGTGGGTTTACTCCGTTTACCTGTGTTCATACCTATGTACCTATGAATACTAATTGCCTTAGTTTTTTTATCGAGAAGTTAGGCACCCTTCTAAAGTACATAATAACGACAAACACGCCTGTAATATAGTACGTACTACGTAATAGCATTAAAAATTATAGACAGAAATTGAAAATGTACAATCAAAAATAAGCTTATTATATGGAAACATCAATAAAGTTTATTTTATGGAAAAAATATATTTTTTTACTAAGTATATCTATTCGCATACAAATGTCCAAGTTTTTTCGCATAGTCGTAGGTACCTACTGATTTTAATGAAGGAGGCAAAAACGAAACTGTTTTAGAACTGGGTAGGTATATTTAATTAATCCGATCAAGACAATATTCTAATACATATAATACCTATGTTTTGTTTTTCATTTGTATTCTACAAAATGATTGCTTAAAAAATATTGCTCGGGCAGTCATCAAATTTTAAGATCAATAAAATATTAAATTTTTGGAATAAGATAAGAAAAATCGCCTTTCCATACCTACTAAATATTTCGGTTATCTAACTACCTTAAATTAAAAATATTCCTTCAAAATCCAATTAACATTTTTGCCTGTTCCAATCATCATTTCTGTATGTTTGATTTGTTTTGTGTTTATAAATGAATGATTTAAAATATCTGAGTACAGACCTACACTATCCCTTCACTAAATTCTAAATACGGCCCTGTTTTCGAAACAGACAACATGGCGACCACCGGCTTCCAAAGATCAAAGGCGCCGCCGTCGAGTTTATATTCTCCCCTTCCTTGTTCTCTGATAATAGTATGAGAGCCGGCCGCGTGATTTCAACTCTCATAAGATTATAAAATAAGATGTTATGTATAGTAAGGGCAGAATGTAAAGGCGAAGTCGGCAATAAATCATCAAAGAGAGAGCGCTATATCTATTGCTTTACTTGCACTCGCACAATTACACTCATGTCTCCTCCTCCAATTTGTATTCGACGTACGTCTTAAAGTTCGCTAAGCACCTTTCATGAAAGGAAGAGAGATAGAAAACCTAGTACTTGTCTTGTATTACTAGTTGATTGTTTAAGGCAGGCAGGGTCGGCCTAGAATGAATTATTGCTTTACTACCTGACGTGAACGGACGGATTAAAAATTTGTACTTAGGTACCTGTTGTAATTTTCTTTGTAATTTTTGAAGATTAATTCCGTAATTTAGACTGGCAATTAAAAGATAATGATCCTGAAATTCAAAGTAGGTCTTAGGTATTTAAATAATTATTGTAATGGTTAGGCAAAAAAAATACATATTTATATTTTTAGTTGCAAATTAAATATCAACATAAAATATACTTTACATAGTCAGAAGTCAGTATATACATAATAAATAAATTATAATAAATATACATTTAATTCGTTATGAATTTTAGTCAGAATATAAAATACTATCATCCGAATATGAATCGTCATTTAAATTAATAATAATTGGGTCTATGTCAACGCCCAATATATTTTTCTTTTTCCCAACAATCCTCGGTGTGTTTTATACAACTGGGCCAGTTTTCTTTAGTGACTTCCTGGAGAGCTTCTTTCCAAATAGACATTACCGTGTTATCATCATGCCTTACCTCAGATACAATTTTCTTGTTAAAAAAGTTTTGCATTGGGCCCATATCAATTCTATTGCATTAAATATACAATGATATGGGAAAAGCCTCAACACTTGATGTCCCATTTTATTAATTATATTGTCAGACGCATAAGGCAACTTGGATTTATAATTTTTAACGATCTGGAGCAACTCACATTTAAGGGAATTTTCAGGAAAATAATTTTTTTTATTTCGAAGCCAGTTAATTATTTCTTCTTTTTTTGTGGCTCTATTGGGCACATTTTCACACAGCCTGGAATGATATTTCGCATTGTCCATTATAATTAATAAAGGGTTTTCAAGTTTCGACAATAGTTTCTCCTCCAACCATTTTTCAAACATTTCGGCGTTCATATTATCGTGGTAGTCTGCACTTTTATTTTTAGTTGAAAATATAAGCTCAGCGCCATCAATAAATCCGTCCTTATTACCGGCATGAATAATTATAAACGTTTTGCCATCATTCTCTTTTTTGTTGTGCACACATTTTGGATTTCGGGGTTTTGTTGTTCTTGTGTTTCCAGTTTGACTCTTTTAGTGTTAATGTGTTATGTGGAAAATGACGAATAAATAACAAGGTCTCAGATCATACTTTCGTGGTGCGTTTATGATTTATTTAATCAATAAATTTAACATTAACTGAAATTTTACTGAACCGTTAAACAATATTCCAAAGCACATTTCGCAACAATGGGTAACTAGGCTTATGTTTCCAAGGCACTCTATGCGAAAACGTCAAACATTATGGGGCTTACGTTTCCAAGGCACTCTATTAAAAAACGATTAATTTGATATTACTGCAAGAAAAACAAAGTAAAGCATAATGTGTGACATATCATATTAACCAGAAAAAAATCCTCTTTTCAAAAATGCAAAAATCCAATATGGCGCGCATAAGAAAAATAAAAGTTGATCGTCATAATATCTTTGTCCAGAGAGGCGAAAAAAAATGCGAGGTCATATTTAGATTCCTTGGAAAAAAGTGCCTTAATAATGTTTAACTTAGAAATGTCCAGCGCCATTCGTTTTCGTTTAAAAAAATAAAAACGAAAACTACAATTTTCAGCTTTTTCGCATTATTTTCAAAACGAAAAGGGCCAGCCAAAATTTCTTTTTACCATGTTACTCGGCATCAAATTCCGCAACTTTGCCCCAATTTAAACGACCTCGTATCTCTTAAGATAACCCAGATCCCCATGCATAGACTCGAAATACGGTCACCCTGTATACCAAGTACATATTAGCATGTACTATGGAGAGTATTAAATGCTTCGTTCTTATAGTAGAAACTTCATAAATGTAGTACTTACTTGAAGCATTAGCATCTACTACTTTTTACGCATTCCACCCATTATCGTTATTGCACAAGTAATTACCAACCCCACACCTGACACTAGTGGATTGTAATAACGCCGTCTCAAAGAACTCTTTACATTTTCACGACCGTTTCATATTAAGAAAAAAATTACAAAGCAAACGCCACCCAAGCGTTTTTATGCTGTTCCAAGTGAGTTTATTTATACTATTCCCATCTGAATCTGATCTCACACTGCATAAACCAACAATGCTGTTGCAGTCAAATTATATTAATGACCTACAGCGAGATCAGGCCTTAAAATGCAACAAAATGAGCCGCAGTTTCATTTCAATTTGTTTCATAAACCCCAATCTACGATACCAACCTTTTAAAAATTGTGTACCTAAATCCTCCCAGTCAAATAGGTAGATACTAAAATATCTGTTGCTTCCCTCACGCGCTGGAAAAAGTAATCGCTTGGGTGGGGGATTATTTTTTCTCGGCGTAAAGGGCGTCAAAGGAAGAAACTGGGGGCCCCGCGGGGCGTCGTCAGGCGGGACCATTAATAACGCAGAAGGGAAACACATTTCCCTGGTTTATTTCCGCGCTTTCGCTCGTTAGGAAATCAGTTTGCCGGGAGGCGGCGGGCAGCTTTTCCCCCCGCTTCTCGAATACGCTACGCAGAATTACGGATGGTTTCAAACGGGGGACGTTGGGAAATTAAGGGGAAAGTTATGGCACGGACCTATACAGCTTCGTTTAGGTATAAGCACGGAAAACATATAGCTGCACGACAGAAGTTTTGGTCGAATATACTATTTTAGGGCACACTAAAGAAAGCCGCAGTTACCGCTACTCTCTAACAGATGGCGCGGCAATCAGTTTAAATGTACAGCGTGTCCCAAATAGTTTGTCCTACCCCCTGGATCTCAGGAACCGTAAGAGGTACGAAAAACAACTTGAATACAAAAGTTGTAAGGTTGGCGGTGGACGTAACCTCTCTTTTATTTTCACATATACGGAGCGATTCGTATTTGCAGGACAAAAATAAAATATTTAGATTTTGACAATTGCATTAATTCTTTAGAATATTTGCATTCTCCATGAAATTTGCTACAGAACCGTTTTTTTGTTTTGTATTTTGGATGCAGCGTTGCCAAGATATCGAATTTTTCTTGGAATTTAGGGACTTCTTGGAGGTTATGGAAACTGAATGCTGTATCTTTATTTTAATAGATATCAAAGATATATTTTAGCCGAAGTATGACACCACAATCGTGTGTGGTGTGGTATGTCGAAATTGGTTTTTGCATACACAGTGTGTTCATAACAGGCTCTCAAAATCAGATAATTTTAAACAGCAATAACTTCTTTTTTTTTCAAATGGAATGACCCATATTTCTATAGTTTGTTGGATGCCGGCGTCCAAGCCCCACATTTTATGTAAATAACATTCTATACCAAAAACTACCCGTTTTCGAGATATTTAGTATTGAAAAAAAATTCTTTTCATTCTTCATTCAGGTGAGAAGGTTTTATCAAGCAAGCCATAACTATTTTTCCAGAGAGTGGCAGAAATAATTGTCATTTTTGATAATACGGGAAATAAAATTCCTATACCCGTATACACCTTGTCACACTATAAAGGTCGCTTTCTTTACATTAGTGATTAGGATATGAAATAAAAAGAAGCTTTCACGGGCAACAGGAATTAATATTTATATTTTCTTAATCGATAAAACAGAAACAAAAAATTATATTTACAATAAGTTTTCGATATGCCTTCCCTCGACGGTAATGCAGGTAGTATATCTCGTAACCAAATGATAAGTTTAAAGCCATAAAATAAATAAAAAAAAACAAGGGCACAAATCTATGCACGTCTGGTGTGGTATGTTGTGTATACGCACATTAGATCCTATATTTCATGGGCAAAAATTAAAATTTGATATTATATTTCCTCTGATTCAAAATCAAGAAATAATTTTTTACAATATAGCCAATTTTACAATTTTTTTGCTTCTTTTTATTTCATATCTCAATCACTAATGTAAGCGACCTTTATAGTGTGACAAGCTGTATACGGGTATAGGAATTTTATTTCCCGTATATTATCTAAAATGACAATTATTTCTGCCACTGTCTGGAAAAATAGTTATGGCTTGCTTGATAAAACCATCTCACCTGAAAGAAAAATGCAAAGAAATTTTCTTAAATACTAAATATCTCGAAAAGGGTAGTTTTTGGTATAGAATGTTATTTACATAAAATGTGGGGCTTGGACGCCGGCATCCAACAAACTATAGAAATTTGGGTCATTCCATTTGAAAAAATAAGTTATTGCTGTTTGAAATTATCCGATTCTGAGAGCCTGTTATGAACACACTGTATATGCAAAAACCAATTTCGACATAACACACCACACACGGTTGTGCTGTCATACTTCGGCTAAAATATATCTTTGATATCTATTAAAATAAAGATACAGCATTCAGTTTCCATAACCTCCACGAAGTCCCTACATCCCAAGAAAAATTCGATATGTTGGCAACGCTGCATCCAAAATACAAAACAAAAAAACGGTTCTGTAGCAAATTTCATGGAGAATGCAAATATTCCAAAGGATTAATGCAGTTGTAAAAATCTAAATATTTTATTTTTGTCCTGCAAATACGAATCGCCCTGTATATGTGAAAATAAAAGAGAGGTTACGTCCACTGCCAACCTTACAACTTTTGTATTCAAGTTTTTTTCGTATCTCTTACGGTTCCTGAGATCCAGGGGGTAGGACAAACTATTTGGGACTCGCTGTACGTTCCGACAGGCGAAGGCTGGTACCTTGTTGCCGGATTGTTCATCTTATCGCCATATATTCCACCATAAAAACCATAAAAATAATAATAAATTTCAACGCAAAACAGGGGACAAACAAGATTTTTCAAAATAGTTGTTGTGAAACAACACAATATTGGTGCAGACTCTTTAATTTTAAGCTAAGTTCATGCCCTGGGCCAGTGTTATTGTAATATTTTTACACAAAACACTTCTATATTTTGAAATGTACAGTTTTGTATTGAATTTTATGGTTTCAGTTTCAATTCCTGGAATATTAGTTAAGAAAAAAACGAATATCCTTCTAAAAATTGACATAGACGCACAATAATACAATAGAATACATTTTCTTAATAACCTTTTCCGATTTCCAAGGTAAAAGCTCATTTTTCCTAATTTTTATTTTAAATGTGATATTTGACAGGCATGGGCTATATCTAAAAAAAAACAATAATTTTTTTTTTTTTCCATTTCACAAAGGAAATATTTCGGAAAATTCTCCCCCCCCCCCCCCGCCCCTAAATGCTAGCTACGCCACTGTTCAGGCGTCATCTATTATCGAAAAGCCGAACAAAATTCGTTCAAATGATATAGTTATTTCACGTGCCCCGTTTGCTTCTGTTGGCGTAGGCTGTATAATTTTTATTTATAATTTTTCTTTACTTTAGATTTTTGTTTCTTCTAAAAAGTCGTTAGTAATCTTCAGAAAATCATGAAGGACATAGGACTGTTACAAAGTAGGGAAAGGGAAAATTCATTAGATATTCTGATATTTTTTTCCGGGGCTAGGCACTCTACAGGGTGAATCTTTGATTAGTACACAAAACCAGCAGTAAAATTGAATCCCTGGATAACTGTGAAGTTATTTTTAAATAAAAAAATAAATTTTTAAAATATTTAAAAAATATTAATTATTTATAGCCAATAGCATTTTTTTTCAAATTTTATGTCTCATTTATTCTTAAGTGTATAAAAAAAATAGCTTCATCTTCATAGACGTGCTCCAGGGGTTAAAATATTTTCCGCGTCTGTATGCAATTATCTATACAGAGTGGTCCAACTTTGATGGTCAAAACTTCAAGAAACTATTATAGAAAACGTTAAAATAAGTAAATTTTTTTCATATAAATATGTATCATAATCCTAACGGTTTTCGAATTTATTTTTTCTAGTATCATTTTATTTTTCCTAAAGGACGACAGTCAAGGCATATTTGATATAGTTTAGACACACATTAAATGATATAAATTAAAAATAATCCGTCCTATCTACTTCCACCAGTGCCGGAGTGTGAAAAAACTAATTCAGGGTGTCTACCAACCTGGAAAACCTGGAAATGTCAGGGAATTATGTTTGGTCAGGGAAATCAGGGAAAAGTCAGGGAAATCTATCAAATAACCTGGAAATTTGTGGTTTAATAGATATAAAAATAGGAAATCTTTAATTCTTACAAAAACTAATCAAAATTATATCATTCATTTTGATTCTACTCCACAGAGATAGTTTTTATTTAAATGTGATCCCTGTGCTTCTACTATACTCCAAAGATAATCTAACTAAATAAGATTTTACGAAGCTATTTATTTTTGTTTTGAAGGTGTTTATTTTTTATGTTTTTTTTTTATTTTGGAGAATGTGTAAAAGATATTTGTTTGTTTTATACGTGATTTTATATTTTTACAATAAATCTTGTATCTTTATTTTTTATAGGGTGGCTCATTATAAAATGACGGCCTCTCTTAACTTAACTTTTTGCGGTTAGAAAAAAAATTTTTTTTTACAAAAGTTATAGATACTAATACAAAGTTTTTTGTGACACTATTGGACCTTATACAGTGTGTTCTAGAAAGCCGTGGCAGACATAACTTATGTTTCTTTAAATGGAACATCTTGTATATTTTTGTTATATGTTCGCTCCAACCGTTCGTTCAGAACTAAGCCTTTTTTTTTGAGGGATTACTCCTTGGGTCATAGGCTGCCATGAAAGACAAATGCCAAATTATAGTAATAGCTGACAGTTTGCAAGTATATTCATGCTTTGGAAAACAAAATGGGCTCTTTTAAGATTTCAGGGAAAATGAAGGAGGGAAATTAACAGTAATATAGGTAATAAACTTCGTCAAATTGATTGTTTTTAATTTAATTTTTATTGAAAACGACAATGACATTTAGAAAAAGGATATATTTTTATGTTTTTGTGGGGTTATTTAAAAAACAGAATTTATTATGACAGACCGAAAAATGTAGAAACACTGAAAGGTAGAAATCGGGAAGAAATCCACATATTAAATACTGAACACAGCAATTTTATTGTTGCCCCAATAAACAGAAACTTAGTAGCAAATATCAATAAATTCATACGTATATACTTTTTCTAAATGTTATTGTCGTTTTCAATAAAAATTAAATTCGGACAATAAATCCAACGAAGTTTATTAACTATGTCACTTGCTATTTAAAATTTCTCATTTCTCTCATTTTGTTTTCCAAAGCGTGAATATACTTGCAAACTGTCAATAATTGTTACTATAATTTGGCAACCTATGACCCAAGGAGTAATCCCTCACAAAAAAGGCTGTTCTGAACGAACGGTTGGACCGAACATATAACATATATGCTTCATTGGAATCGGAAAAATGCGTAGAAAATATACAAGGCGTTCCATTTAAAAAAACAAAAGTTATAGTTGCCACGGCTTTCTAGAACACACTGTATAAGGTCCAATAGCGTCACAAAAAAACGTTGTATTAGTAGGTATCTAAAACTTTTGTAACAAAACTTTTTTTCTAACCTCAGACACTAGCAAGTTAAGGGGGGGTGTCAATTTATACTGTACTTTATTAACCTCGTTAGCAACAGTTTCTGCCAAAAAGTTGAAATTCCAAGCCACTTTATAACTTTTTTCGAAAACATAATAGGACATAATTTGCACATTTATTTAATTAATGTCAGATGATATCACTGAAACTGATAGTCCGCTTTTGAATTTTTTTGTTAGTAAGCACGATCGTTCAGAGTAATATCATCTTAGCAGGGGATCTGTTGACTCTTCCATTTTATTTAAATTCGCATATTTATCTCGGTAGGTATTAGTCAGGGAATTTTTTGCTTTTTGGTCAGGGAAAACCTGGAAAAGTCAGGGAATTTTAAAAACTCGATTTGGTAGACACCCTGTAATTTTTCGCACCAGTAAACAGCCCTTTCTTTATGTAGGTTTTACCAAGGTTAGTTTATAGGAAGGTTAGGACATTCTTCCACTCTTAAACAAAACCAGAGGTAGCGCCCCACCACCGGCAACGTCGCGCGACGGTGCTGCCTCCACCAACTGTTCTTCTTCTCGCAGTTTGATGCCAGTGTCTTATCAGAAGGGTTAACGCAGTTACCCAAAGTCGAAATTAAAAAAATACCGAGACATTTCAAGAGGGAAAATAGCCAAAGCAATATGAAAAATTTACGCGTAAACTAAAGTAATGAAGAAACACGCCTCAGACTGCAAGTGTCAAATGAATGAATTCACGTGTAAATGCTATTTAAACTTAAATTCACCATTTCGCGCCTTGCCTCTCTCATCCCCCCCTCCTCCAATCCCTTACAAGTCCTAACCTGCCCATAAATAAATTCACTTTGGGTTTTACGACAATATATGTTATTAAAGAAACTTGTTTAGAATGAAAAACTGACAAATTTTTTAAAAATTAGTAGATTCTGAGCTATGACAATTAAAAATAGGCATTATGACTACCTACTTAACTGATGGTTGGTACCAAAGGTACCAACTTTTGGTATAAATTTTGGCACCATGGTACCAATTGGTACCAGTACCATTAGGTAGCCCTTGACAAGTTAAGACAGAAATGTGAAATTCATTTTGAATGTTGAATGTTTCTTTTTGCATAATGTCTTCGGAATTTTTAAATTTTTGTTCCTGCGGTGAAAAAATAGCGTATGTACCGCGGGATTAAATTGACTCTTAATCCTTCGAGTGATTATTGTTCACTCTCGGGATTAAAAGACGCACATTAGTCCCTTGGTACATAATATACTATTTCATGTTTTTATAAGTAATTACATATTTATAATGTATTGTACCATAAAGGTATAATGTACAATAAATAATTAATTATATTGGTTCTTTTATGATCATTAAAATATAATATGTTGTTTTTATTAGGCTGTATAATTTCTCAACCTATAATAATATACAGAGTGTCTCACTTAAGAGTGAAACAACCTTATAATTTCTTTAATTTTTAACCGACCAGAACGAAATTTTTACGAAAGGTAGATGGCATTGTTGCCTGGTAATTTCCAAAAAAAAATAATATGCCACAATCGAAGCTAAAAATCCGAAAGTCTCAGCCAAATAATAAACATAGACTAATAATTCAATACAATACACACCCTGCCAAGATAAAAAATGTTTAGTAACATTATTTTTTGTCTGAGTTAGTAACATAAATCTAAAACAATGCAATGATTGCAACATCTTTATAAATTTGTCCTGTACTTACGAAATAAATGTATAACGAACTTTAAAAAACATCAGTTTGGAACAATTAGTTGATGTCTACATATAGGTAGTAAAAATTTGGACAGCTGGCATTTAACAATAAATTTGTGAATTTACTGATCCTATACTTGGTCTATAAATAATATCCTTAATAAATTGCTTATT
This sequence comes from Pseudeuparius sepicola, assembly GCA_963920635.1. NCBI lineage: Eukaryota > Metazoa > Arthropoda > Insecta > Coleoptera > Anthribidae > Pseudeuparius > Pseudeuparius sepicola. The sequence goes on from OY987299.1 coordinate 9,009,866, forward strand.
CTGTCAACGTGGCAACGTTGCACGAGCTCTTTGTGAACGATGCGCATTTACTTTATTATGCCCCAACAGCTGGTCCAGAGTTCCTTGAGCTTTCGCCGGTTTGTGTTGATGTGTTTACTTTTGCATTATTGTTGTTTTTTTAGGCGATTTTAGGGTTATTGGACAAAGTATATATAGTTAGTATAATTAGTGAATTAGTGTTGTAGTTTTAAGAACGATGGGGAAGAGTAAAAAGTGTTGGATTTGCTGCATGGGAAACGTAACCTCTGTTTATCATATGATGAAGGCTTAAGTGTCAAATTTGTTGTTTTTGTTTTGAGTAGTCAGTTTTTATGTTGGAAGGTAGCTTTTTATAGTTGTTTACGTTTACTTGGCTGGCGATTTTTCTGTTTTGAAGAAAGTTGGTTGTGTTTATTGTGTGTCGGGCTGTGTTTTTTAGTAATATAGGACGTGAAGTTTTATTAATAAGGTGGTAAAACAGCAGTGGTTCAGAATAAAGTGATTAAAATTCTATTTTAGTTTATAGGTTTAGTTTCGGACTTATTTAAATCATGCCGTGGACGTGTTCCGTTCCCAACTGCAAGGGAAACTACAAAAGCGGTCCTAAAGTATCCGCTTTTCCTCTCTAAAGACCCCATTTTAGGGAAAAGTGGGTTAAGGCCATCAAAAGAGATTTTGTTCCTACACGCAGTCTTCCAGCGTAAAAGTGGTTTTGGTTTGGACTGTTTGGAGAATGTTATACCTAACAATTTTACGTGTTTAAACGTAGCCACCTTGAAATCAGGAAGTTTTATGATTTTATTCATTCGAATTTAGTTGCATCTAGGCACGCAAATAAGAAATAATTGGCATTTAGGAAAATTTTACCGCTAGATATCTAAATGCACCAAAAGCCCTTGAAAATGTGACTTTCGCTCTCGTAGATTATTATCCGTGTTGTAAAACCATGAGCTATATATGTAAACAATCATTTTAAAGTGTTTTTTTTTTACCAAATTTACCAAGTTGACATCTTGAAATTTGAATTTGGCGCCTTTAGGCCCACCTCCCATGGATCACTCATCGCTTTCAGCTGCCGGGCCTTGTCATTGTGACGGTGCCGTTAGGTTAGTTTATGTTTATTATTTGTCTGAGACCTGGCCAATGTGACCATCGCTTCCGTTTCCTTTCGGTTTCAAACGGTCGTCTCCCGCCTTCCCAATGACCTGTTAAACGTGTGGGTGGGGAGCAGTTTGAGGTGTGAGCGATGGAGGCCCTCCCGGGGAAAACGCGCCGACTAAGTGTTTCCCCTGCCACGGTTTTTATTAATCGCTGCGCCCTCATCAGCCGAAGAAAAATTCATCGTCGGCAGATAAGGGACCGCAAAAAGGGGGGGGGGGGGGCGGCCGCCCTTCCGCCTTTGCTTCGGTTTGGGGGACCAATTTGGGCCATTAAGGAAGGCGTGTTTTTGCGGGAGGTTGACCGAAACCGCAGCACCGTTTTGGTGTATGTACAGGGTATCCCATTTTCGGCACTTTTGCGGGGTATTTCCCTTATTTTTAAAGATAGAGGGTTGCGGTTTTCGCAACAGTTTGCTACCTTTTTGTGAATTTAAAGATGGCGTCAGCAGAATTTGCATTTTTGATATACAGGGTGAAATTGAAAAGTATCACTTTTGAGGCACCCCCCGCATCTCAGTTACTTTTAAACTTATCGAAGAAGTGAAAACGTATCCTTATAGAATTTTTTCCGTAGAATCCAGTGACGTACCTAGTCAGTTTTTTTCTTGCACCTTCCGTTTTTTAGTTATGAAGCAAACATATGTTTTTTATATATTTATTTATATTGTATTATACAGGGTGTCCCAATAAGGACTCCCGTCGCCGATATCTCCGGAACAAAAAGATATATTTTAATTCTGCAAACGCCGTTCGCTAGGACGTGAAGAGGGCGTTATTCTTAACCGCTAAGCGTTCATTTTGACATTGGCGTATAGATGGCGCTGCGGTGGAAAGAAACTTTTCGATCCTAGGAACGTTGAAACGTAGCACATCTGAAAGACTGGATAATTTGGAGAAACTTTTGTTCTATGGACAATTTTCCTATTGTGACTAGTTTCTGAGATAACCGCTCTACAATGTCATTTACAAAAAATGAGCTAACTCGCTTAAAATTAACTTTAGAGAAAAAAGTTATTTAAAATATCTTTGTAGTTCACTAGGACAAAGAAAATAGCGGCACGTGTCAAATTATTACACATCCGGTTTGACCGGAAGTACAGGAAAGTGACCCACTTTTCAGTTTAAAATGAACATACTGTATAATTTATCCCGCAAAAGTGAAAAAAAACTTAATTTCCAGTGTCATATAATAACACCATGTATATACATACATCTAACAACGACAATTTGGCTGAATTTATTTTAATTAACCGAAGGTGGCTCTATCTCTGTCTATTGTTTCAATATGATATTTAGCTTATTCAAACGCCCAGGTAATCCTCTAACGTTGTCAATTTGTTTCTTACCTAATTAGTTTATTAATTTTTGTAATAATGGTTAATTATAATAATGAGGATAAATTAAAATATGGTATTAGTTTATGGAGAATGCGGTAAAAACAGTGTTGTAGCCGCTGCTCGTATTTAGGTATGGAAATAATTTTGAACATATTTATTGTAAACATACATGTTTAATTTCTATAATGTCACCTTCGATTAATAAAAATAAATTCAGCCAAATTGTCGTTGTCTACATGTACCTACAAGGTGTTATTGTTATTAGGTAGGTATATTTTTTCCAATTTTGAGGGAAAATTGTACAGTATGTTCATTTATTTGAACTGAAAAATGGGTCACTTCCGGTACTTCCGGATAAACCGGATGTGTAACCGCTATTTTCTTTGTCCTACTGAACTACAAAGATATTTTTAATAACTGTTTCCTCTAAAGTTAATTTTAAGTGAGTTAGCTCATTTTTTGTAAATGACATTGTAGAGCGGTTATTTCAGAAACTAGTAACAATAGGAAAATTGTCCATAGAACAAAAGTTTCTCCAAATTATCCAGTCTTTCAGATGCGCTACGTTCCAACGTTCCTAGGATCGAAAAGTTTCTTTTCACCGCAGCGCCATCTATACGCCAATGTCAAAATGAACGCTTCACATCCTAGCGAACGGCGTTTGCACAATTAAAATATCTCTTTTTGTTCCGGAGATATCGGCGACGGGAGTCCTTATTGGGACACCCTGTGTACAATTATTTTCAAAAACAAGCTCAGAATTTAAGATATTCTACAATTTTCTTTTGTGTGCAATTAATTAGTGGGTAGTAGGCTATGGCTAATTTGTTCGAAGCAAACCTATGTTTTTTAAATAGAACACCCTGTATATTATTTCATATATTTATTAGGCATAATGTGGGCTTTCCAAAAATATATACTTATATACAATTATTTTCAAAAACAGCCTCAGACTTTAAGTTTTTCTTCAATTTTCTTTTGTGTGCAATTAGTGGTTAGTAGGTAGTAGGCTATGGCTAATTTGTTCGGAACAAAAAGGCAACATGTCAAAAACTTTGCGGTTTTTTTAATTTTTGATTGTTAATAAGATACAGAAAGATTTTTGGTACCTGTAATTATAAATAATAATAAGGATGTTTTTAGTGGCATGTCAGGTAAAGGATATCAATTGAAAAAAATGCACTCCAGCCGGGACTCGACGTTCGATACTTGCATTAAGTCGCTATATGTCGAATATTGTGGGTGGAAGAACAAATAGGAAGTTTACATAACCAACAATAATGAATGGTTTCCCTACACCCTCTAACCCCTTCTAGTAGCTGTAGAAGACGCCGAAGTCTTCTACATCTCACCGCTACTAACTATATATCAATTGGAATAAATAACACCTAGCCGATGGAACCCGTATCTCCGGTAGCTTAGTTGGTTAAAGTGCCTACGGCCACAGTAGGAGTCCCGGGTTCGAGTCCCGGCTGGAGTGCATTTTTTTCAATTGATATCCTTTACCTGACATGCCACTAAAAACATCCTTATTATTGTTAATAAGATATTTTTGTTGTTTTGGTGTTAGTTTTACTATATATTTAATTTATTTCTTTACAATAATGGCGATTTACGGAAATAATGAGAAATATATGATATGTTGGTTGGTTTTATACAATCTAATGAAAATCCCCAAGAAGCTTCGGAATTATATTTACACAAAGGTAACGTATTTTGGGCGCTATGGTTAGGATAATAACTTAGGGGTTCTTTTTGTTCATATTAGATACCCTGAGAGACGGCAACCCTTCCTAGACATATTTGCCCGCCTTAAATCGAAGCTCTTGGAGATTTAGAGATCATTTAGATTGTATAAAACAAACCAACATATCATACTTATCATTATTTCCGTAAACCGCCACTATTGTAAAGAAATAAATTAAATATATACAGTGTGACCCATTTGTTTTGGGGTCAGTCTGTAAAAAGTGTATCAATCGTGCGATTTGGCTGATTTTTTTTTTTAAATTGTAGAGCTCGATGAACTGCACATTTTGAACAAAAATTGCCTGGTTCGCATAAAATCCAAAGCCTACTATGACCGTTTTTATGAGCAAAATTTTAAGAAACCATATTAGCGTTTTTTTTTGAAAAAATCTGTGTGCGCCAATGGATTGAGCACCCCTCGAAATGGGTATGTACAAAATTTCATCAAAATATTTCAAGTAATAACGATTTTGTAGAAAAATTAAAAATGCAGCCAAGCTACGTCTTTATTTTCAAAAATTCAAAGTTGGCCATGGAAAATAATTGAATTGTAATAATACAACCTTATGCTTATAAACACAAAACATAAAAACAATTAAAATTATAAAATTTTTGTAACTTCTACCAAGCCTCCATTTTCTACAATGCATTTGTCGTTCCTCTTGCGTACATTCAAAATTACATTTCGTATTTGCTGTGGAGTAATTTCCTCACAACTACGGTTTATCCTAGCTTGCAGTTCTTGTAAATTATGGGGTCTTGACTTATAAACATTTTGCTTAAGTGTACCCCAAAGAAAAAAATCTAAAGGAGTTAAGTCCGGAGATCTCGGTGGCCACTCACAGAAAGGACTATTTCGCCCTATCCAACAGTTTTCAAAATTATTATCTAGCCAGTTTCTGATTAAACGAGCATTATGAATAGGACTGCCATCTAACTGTAACTTTAAATTTAAACGGTATCTTAATGGTAACTCATCTAAAGCATTTCTCAATTCAATTTCTAGAAAATTCAAGAAGCCAGCCGCATTCAAATTCCCTTCAAAGAAAAATGGGCCAATTATTCTGTCGCGTAGTATTCCACACCAAACGTTATTTTTTTGTGAATATTGTCTCCTTGCATTTATTATAAACTCTGGATTTTCAGCTGACCAGTGACGGCAGTTTTGACTTGATACTACACCATTTGTAGTAAACGTGGCTTCGTCGGTGAATAAAATTTCATTTAAAAAGTTGCCATTATGGAGATATTCACCTTGCAGCGAATAGCAAAATTCTAATCTTCTCTCCTCATCTCCTGGTTCCAGGGTGTGCAAAAATTTTGGCTTAAACGGTTTTATTTTGTTTTGTCTCAAACATCTCCTTATACTCTCTCTGGGTATATGAAGGTCTAAACTAGCCGTTCGAACACTATTTCGAGGATTGTCACTAAAGTATTGCAGAATTTGATTGTTATTTTCAACAAGTCCACGGCGTCCATTTTGCCTAGTTTTTAATAAATTTTTAGAAATCGATCCAGTTTCATCAAAAATATTGTTTATACGTTGTACAGTACTTCGACTCACTGATCTACCTGGGTGTCTATTGTTAAATTCGGCCGCAGCTTCTGCTGCCGAGCGCTCGTTGTCGCCCACGAGTCGAACAATTTCTATTTTGTCTCTTATGCTTAAATATTCCATAATTATGATAATTAATTGTATTGAGCACAAACAATTTCTGAACTCAATTTAGACAGTTTGACACTTAATAAAAGTAAACAATTCAATTATTTTCCATGGCCAACTTTGAATTTTTGAAAATAAAGACGTACCTTGGCTGCATTTTTAATTTTTCTACAAAATCGTTATTACTTGAAATATTTTGATGAAATTTTGTACATACCCATTTCGAGGGGTGCTCAATCCATTGGCGCACACAGATTTTTTCAAAAAAAAACGCTAATATGGTTTCTTAAAATTTTGCTCATAAAAACGGTCATAGTAGGCTTTGGATTTTATGCGAACCAGGCAATTTTTGTTCAAAATGTGCAGTTCATCGAGCTCTACAATTTAAAAAAAAAATCAGCCAAATCGCACGATTGATACACTTTTTACAGACTGACCCCAAAACAAATGGGTCACACTGTATGTAGTAAAAATAACACCAAAACAACAAAAATATCTTATTAACAATCAAAAACTGGCAATTCCTCAAAGTTTTTGACATGTTGCTTTTTGTTCCCAACAAATTAGACATAGCCTACTACCCACTAATCGCACACAAAAGAAAATTATTGTAGAAAATCTTAAATTCTGAGCTTGTTTTTGACAAACGCAAGACGGAGACACAAGCGCACTACTGCGAACTGAGGTAAAAGGGCAAGCTTGCAGATCCCGCCATCATCAATCTTTGAGCATTTTCAGCATTTTGAGCACTTTGTGAATATTCTTGAGCATTTTAGGAACGTGCTCGAGAATTTTCAGAAAAATGAGAATTTTCAGAAAAAAACATTTAATTGCTTTTTCTTAACCTCAGAAAGGAGCTGATCATTTTGCTATAATGAAACACCTATCTATATCGTTTATTCTCGTTTGTGCTCGTTCGTTCTTGCTGAAAATGCTCAATATATAAATGCTCGAGCATTTTGCATCTCTAATATAGGTATACCTATGTAAGTATTCTGGTCGGTTTGGACATCAATAGATAATATCAGTGACTAATAGTCACTGATAATATTATGTAGACTGCAAGGGAGGGGCCAGAGAAAACCATTTTCAGATTCTTTTAAAAACCCCGGATTTTTAATCTACGATCTAAACGAAAATAAATCTCTGCACGGCTTTTATTTGTCTGCGGGTCGAAACCGCCAATGAAAAAGAATTATTATCGAGCATTCGGGGAATTAGGGGAATTGATGGTTTCTGGTTTGAAACTGTGGCGTGTCAGGTGAACGATTCCCCCTCTGCAAACGGCAATTGCGGCAAAATTCGGGGCGTACTTCGTTTTATAGAATTTTTAAATGCGCCCAATAGGACGTTGAGAGTCGCTCGACCGTGTTGGAAACTAATTGAACTTTATATATCGTGGTGGCATTTTAGTGATTTTAATCTGGTACCTAGCTATTGAGCTGTATTACTGTAATGGGTTGTTTTAGTTTCCCTGTAAAAATGCTACTATAATATTATATGATGGACTGTATGCATTTTTCAAAGAATTTTATTTGAAAGAAAAAAATTACCTTTTCCTGCCCCTCCCCCGTAAGTACAGTTTAGCGAAAGTCAAATATTCGCGGTGTCCTGTTATTTTGGTTGCTAGCTGCGAAAGTGGTTGCTAGGTACCAAAAGTATTGCTTAGCAACCCTTACGCAGCAAGGACCTTAAAACCATTAATAAAATATATGTAGCAACGCGAATCTTGCGTCAATTTTAATAGGTTTCACAACAATCGTTTTACAAACTGGTTTTAATTATAAAGTACACGAATTATACCAAAGAAAAATTAATAATATCCAATGTTTCTCTGGCGTCAAATAAGAGCCGCATAACAGACCAAATTAGACAGGCACCTCGCCACCGGTAGGGTGAGAGTACGCGATTAGTAATTCGTAGATCCAGTGTTTAAATCCCACACAAAGCTCAACATGTTTTATTTATTTTTTATTATCGCTGCATTCTGCCTCTTATATACCTATACACACCCAAAATGTCTTGGGATCACCCTAATTATTTTAAAATTTATGCCACAACTTCTCTGTTTTGTAGTGGCCCTCTAATTCTCCTGACTTAAATCCTATTGAAAAGGTATGGGATAACATGAAGAGTCGCCTTTTGGATCTTGGGAATGGTTTTATAATCAACAAGAACTGGAAAGGGGCAGTCCAACGAGTTTGGAGAGAATTGTATCAAGGCATGATTGATAGGCTAATTTTAAGTATGCATAGACGTTGCAGGACTGTCATTAATAATAAAGAAGGACATTCTGGGTGTTAAATTTTCATAGTTTTTGTCAAGTTATTTTTTTAAGTTACATTTACTTCAACGAATTTTGTGATACTAATATAATAAATTGGTGTGATTATAGTTTTGGGGAAGTTTCTATTTTTATGCGAGTGCTATGTATTTTCATTTACTTTGAATAAAAAAACATTCAAGAAATGGGCGATTTATTAATTTTTTTTTTTTAAATATAAGAGTTGTCCCTAGACAATTTGGGTGAGTATATTTATCACTGATTATCATTTTTAGTAATTGAACAAAGGCTAATTTTGAAGATCAATATTACTCACAATCTACTACATATGTATTTAGGGCTTTATTCAAAGTACCTTCCTATAACCTGAAATTGTCGGTAGCAGGAAAAATGTAATACATTGCACTATGCGTAAGCTCTTTTTTGGCCTCGGAGGTACCTACTTTTAATGACCGAGGGAACTCTCGCGTTGCCTCGGTCTTTAAACAACCTCCTCGGTCAAAAAATGCACTTATATACGCATCTGGCAATGTAAATAACTATTTTGATACGCTAGCTTTGTGTAAAAAGGACATGTGAGATCCATGGACCACTTCAATTATTAAATAAAAGTAAATTTAAATTTACCTCCTATACCTAGATAGGGAATTTAGAGGTTTTTTGTATTTATGTCAAATTAAAGAAAACTGATGGGAACTCATGGGCGGAGTGTTTTTAATAGTATTTTAATAAGATTTGTTTAGTATAATGTCTCACCTAATAGATGGCGCGCGTGTATTACCGACCAACTTTAATGCATACCTATCTATATCTATAGGTATGCATTATAGAAATTCTTGTGGTCTGAAGTTTATAACGCCCATGAAATCTATCTCAAATATTAGTTTTCATCCACAAAATTGATGTGACTTCCGAAAAATTTTTTTTTTCTTAAAAGTGACATTATTGTCGTAACTCGTAACTCTCCCAATCCAGGAACTCTAAACTTATACGACAGTGGTTAGAAAAATTATCGCAAAACTATAGGTACATACCTAGATATAATATTATGTGGCCCCTTGAAAGAACATATAATTATTTATAGGGTGTCGAAACAATTTTATGAGCACTAACTTTTACTTTTACTTACATAATATGTTCGTATTGTTATTGTTATTGATAGTAAATGAATTTTTAGTTAAAAATCAACAAATAAAAAACTTGTGGATACCACGAATCCTGATCCCTGAAAATTACATTGTCGGCCATTATTGTGATTTGTGACGCCGGGATCGAGATTCTTGACCACACTTTTGTCTCTTCTGAGTTCTGACACAAACACAATATATATCAGTGATGCAACGAATGAGATGACACCATTCTACAGAGAGTTTCCTTTTCAGGTACACGAAAACTGTTGTAGACGTGGGATTGGATATGCAAAAGTACAACCCGGAAGTGAAAACGACGGCAACCCTGCAGAGAGTGGACCCCAGGATAGAGCATTTAGTGGACAAATTGCGACATGTACACCATGTAAGTAATTTTTATGAAATTTCCAGCTTGTTTTGAAACTGAGATATTACAAATTAGACTACAGATACATTGGACTACGTTTATCTCGACGCGTTCGATCTGATTGAGAGAGGTTTGAATTCACTGGACAGGACTCAAATAGACGGCGTAAATCCTACAGATTGAAATTCAATTTGATTTAAAATTTCAAGTCAAGCCGCTATTTCCAAACAGAAGTTGGCCAGAATGTGCACCAACCTACTGATGAGTATAATAAATTAATGTCCCTAGAGAGGATTGAAAACCGTAGGATTCAATACTGATGATTAAAGGGCGGAATATATGCAAATTGCATATATATGCATTTTTGCATATTTTATTCAATTTCGCAAAACATTGCATATTTCTGGAAAAACCTTATTTTTGTGCATATTTGCATGTTTTTCCTATACTTATTTATAGATATAAGATATAACCAAGATTATGAGAGCCCAGAGACAACTCACAGTGTGTAGTGCAAAGTTAAGAAATCCTGAAAAATGCGGATGTAGTCAACCAAATCGATTTTATTAAAGTTAATTTTAGTTTTATACCAGAAAAAAATATTCTTTCATTAGAAAATAGAAATTTAGGTTTAAGCGAATCGATTGATTTTGTTCAAACATTTTCCGCTAAATGTAGAAAGGTTCCTGGTGATGTAGGTATTAAAGTTAGAAAAAAATTACATGCTACCAGTGGCGTAACCAGGGGGGGGGGGGGCTTTGCGGGCTTTAGGGGTTTTAGCCCCCCCCCCCTCCAAAGATCTGTTGCGTGGTATTTATTTCTAAAGAAAATTTATTTTAAAACAATAGTTTTGCCGTAAATATTACCGAAGAACTTTTTTGAAATAATTAGCCCCCCCCCCCCGAACTTTACATTCTGATTACGCCACTGGATGCTACTGTAGAAAATAATGAAGGGTTCAAATCTTTAATGGCAGTAAAGAGTATTTTTGATGGTAAATCATCCAACGAAGTTGCACCTTGGCCTTCTTACTACCCAAATTAAAATATTGTCCTATTACATCGGCAGATGTTGAGAGAATCTTTTCTATATATAAACATATTTTTACCGACAGAAGGCAAATATTTTTATTGGAAAACTTTGAAAAGTATTTAATCATAAATTCCTACTTTATAAAATTTCAAATTAAAATGTTTTTATAATTCTACTTTAATATGGGTATTTTACGAGGTATTTTATATATTTGTTTTCCTTTCATTTTCCTAAAATAAACCTTTTCTCTAAAATCAGTTTTTTTAAGGTATTTGTACATGTAAAATAAATGCATATTATTGCATATTTCGCCAAATAAATGCATATTATTGCATATTTTAAATAAAAATGATTCATATATATGCGCATATTTCGATTGAAATTAAATGCATATATTCTGCCCTTTACTGATGATGTAAACGTAGAATTATAAAAGATTTGACATAACTCAATCGGATACATTTCAATCCGATCGAGTTGTCACGAGATAAATGTAGTCATTAATAAGTATGTGCGCTTTGACACTTTTTCTCAGATTTTCGATTTATTTTTAGTGTTATTATTATTTGTCCCTACTTGTACTGGCCAAGTTAAATAATTGAGCCAGTTTATACAATAGTCTATTTCTAAATGACTTTATTGGTATAGTAAAACGATTTGAGGTTAAACAGTTTTCAGTTTTTCAATTTGACTAGCTATAATGAGGTCGTATTGGAAAACTGAATGATTTGTACTACGGCACGCTTCGCTCATTTGTTAGACAAATATCCAAATAACTATTCGGTGTTTTATAAAATGACTGAAACTTGACTCTAAATCGTCGTAAAGCATAATAATCCTTTCTCAATCATTTCCCATAAGTTGTTTCTGGCCCGCTTTGCTCGATTATTTTTTGAAATTTTAAAATATTTGAACGAACAAAAAAGTATATAATATGACTTTTTTGCCTTCTGTGTATAGAAGTGCAAACAATGCATTGTTTTTTAGCCTCCCACTCGCCAAATTATTTGTTTTCAGCCGGATTTTTGTAACTGCAACGATTTAATTTTATGCTTGATTTTATTACAGTGTAATTTTAACGCGACTCGCCCGCTCTCCGGCCATAACAATTTTACGTTCGCAATTTACTATTATTGCATCACATCAACATTTAAACGTGATATGGCGATCGAAATTGCATTAGGATTTATTTTCAAAAATTATAATGGTGTTATGTTATTCATATTTATTAGAACTTTTTATTGGGCTTAAAAATATAGTATTTTTATAGGCGAAGTGTATCGTAAAGATAAAAGGTATATACAGGGTATTCACATTTAAATACAGAAAAATATTATTTTTCGAACTCCAAATTACGTAGGAGTCTAAGATCCCGAATAATTTCGACCTATACCCTCATCTGTATTCCTAATAAAAGGTATTTTTTTATAAAAGCTATAAACAAACAAATAGCTCATCTGTTGCCTAATATCATATCCTTACTGAGCCTATACCTTTAATTAAAAATTATTTAACTATATTTTTAGAAGAGTGCCCTTTCTCTGCTAGCTTTCACATTAAAATTTTATGAAGGAAACTTGTTCATGATGAAAAATTGGGTAGGTGTGAAAATTTTCACAAGCGTATAAGCCCACTTCGTTTTTTTTTTCCCTAAAAAAAACTAATTTTTCACATCAATAAAGTTACCTTTTTCTAGGTGTTATCAAGGAAACTTATTCAGAATGAAAAACTGAATAGGTTTGCGAAATTTAAAAAGTCTAAGCCCACTTTAATTTTTAGCTTTTTTCTCATTTTTTTTAGGAAAATGTCCTTTCTGTACTCTTTTTTTAAAAAAAGTTAAATAATTTTTAATTTTTAACTAAAGGTTCGTTAGGAACAGGGTTGCTGATTTTTTTGATTTTTTTAGAAAAAATCAAATTAATCAGATTGTTTTTATTTATACAGGGTGAGTTTTTTTCGATGCCCACTATGGGGATCTCGGAAACTAGCAGAGCTAGAACAAAGGTTAAATGGGGAAAGAATTGCAGTTTTGAATGCTCAATCTAATGCCTCTTTTGGATTTTTAAAAAAGTTCACGGCTCACTAGATATTTTGAAAAAAGTGATTTTTTGCTATTTCTTCAGATCTCTGTAGCTCCGTTATTTCTGATTATACAGAAAAACTGTACAGACAAAAATTGTAGATAATTTTGGGCTTAATAAGATAATCTCATCCAATTTTTTATGTTATATGTGATTTTTGAGATATGACAATAAACTTTTGTTTTTTTAAATGTAAATCGTAGTTGGCTGTGGCCTTATAAAATCGGCCATTTTTTGAGCTTTCCAAAGATATAATACTCGGCATAGTTATTACAAAAAATAAAAGAGCTATGGCTAATTTTCTGTTTTTTTTTTAATTTTTACATAGTCAGCCATGGAATATTTTCATAATTACGTTCTATTGTATAATAAGACATACTTCAAACTTTCAAATATTTTATTTTTAGCTGGTGGCAAAATGTAACAAAATAAAACAAAAATTATCATGATGGAGCTCCACCACATAATTACTTGCCCGTAAGAAATTACCTAGATCAGCTCTATCCAAATAGTTGGATAGTGAGAAATAGACCTATTTCCTGGCAGTCCCGATCCCCCGATTTGTCTGTTTTGGATTTCTTTTTGTGGGGAATAGTACAAAATAAAGTATGAGACAATTGTTAAATTAAGAGCAGCTGTTTTAGAACCAATTGCCAGTATTGACAGGCGCTCTCTAAGAAAGGCGACAAATTCAGCTTTAAAAAGATGCAATATTTGCATAAATAATAATGGTGGATTGTTTGAACACCTTTTTTATTTGAAAAGGTGACCTTTTAAAATAATAATAATTTGAATTTGAGTTTTTTAATTTTTGTTTTATTTTCTTACATTTTGTTACCAGCTAAAAACAAAATATTAGAAAGTTTTAAGTATGTCTAATTATAAAATAGAACGTAATTATGAAAATATTCCATGGCTGACTATGTGAAAATTTAAAAAAAATCAGAAAATTAGCCATAGCTCTTTTATTTTTTGTAATAACTATGCCGAGTATTATATCTTTGGAAAGCTCAAAAAATGGCCGATTTGATGAGGCCACAGTCAACTATGATTTACATTAAAAAAAAACACAAGGTTATGTCATATCTCAAAAATCACAAACAACATAAAAAATTATCTTATTAAGCCCAAAATTATCTACAATTTTTGTCTCTACAGTTTTTCTGTATAATCAGAAATAACGGAGCTACAGAGATCTGAAGAAATATCACTGTTTTCAAAATATTTAGTGTGCCGTGAACTTTTTTAAAAATCCAAAAGGGGCATTAGATTGAGCATTCAAAACTGCAAGTCTTTCCCCGTTTAACCTTTGTTCTAGCTCTGCTAGTTTCCGAGATCCCCATAGTGGGCATCGAAAAAACTCACCTTGTATATAGAATTTTTTGTTTAAAGTGGTTTTCTTTTTATTATTTTATTAGGAAATTATATTTGAGTTTTTTAACGTATAAATAGATAATGAAAACGATTTACTTATGTTTTTTATTTAAGGATTTCAGCGGAAATACAAGTTTTGCAGACTTCTCGGTACCTAGCTTATTTCCTAATTTCCTACTCCTGCTGAAGATGCTACAGCAGTATGCAGTTGCCTATGTACGCTCATTTCCTCTTCAGCCAGTGGCGTGGTTTTTTACATAATGTAACTACATTTAAATTTTGATTTAAATCAAATGATTTTTTATTTTAATCAAACGATTAAAATCGCGATTTAAATCATTGATTTAAATCAATTGATTTTGATCAAAGCAACCCTGGTTAGGAATACAGATGAGGTTAGGTCAAGCTTATTCGGTATCTTGTGATTTAAACCAAATGATTTTTTATTTTAATCAAACGATTAAAATCGAGATTTAAATCATTGATTTAAATTAATCGATTTTGATCAAAGCAACCCTGGTTAGCTTATTCGGTATCTTGTACCTACTACCACAGAATTTTCTGGGCTACTACATAGATTTCCATTGATTTGTCAAAAGTGGCTTGAATTAATCGTTTCTGAAAAACTAATTCGTTCTTGAACTTTCAGATGGCGCAGAGCTCTCTGGGTCCAAACTTCTCGGACTCCGACTACAACATGCAACAAGATGGCGTCGACGGTTCCGGCAGTGGCCATGGACCTGACGCAGACGATGACGATGACGAATACAACACGAGGGGTTCTGGTTCTGGAAATGGAGCCATCGACACTGGCGGTAAGTGTAAAATAACAATAACTTAATAGTAACATTAATTCAAGGGTTGCTTGATTTTCCAACACGTCAACACGTGTGCTGGAGGAATCTATACTATCCTTAGATCTTATATCCTACCTAGGATGGAGTTATATCCTTTTAACTGGAATTGACTACTACCGTTGACTGAAATATGTTCAGTCAACACTACCCAAGTAACATTTTAAGTTATAATTATTTATCCTAAGTACAAATAGTTGCATTAGGGTTATAAAATTGTCGCTTAGGGTAGACAAAATAACTATAGGTCTTATAGTAGTTGTTAGGATGTTATTTACTCGAATCGTGAAAGTAATTGTTCTATAAAAGTCTTATAACAGGCATAACATGGTTACTTTAACGTCAACATTATATAGTCTTTCAAAGGTTATTATAAGGTTGTAAAGAGGTCTCCGTCGTTGAGAATAGAATAACTTTTACGACTTTAGAAATATAGTTGTACGACGGTTGTAAAGAAAATAATTTGACCACATTAAAACTGTGGAGCGATAGTCGTATAAAGACGATTTAAATATATTATAAGACATCAGTAAGTGGAAGTCATAGATGTTGTAGAACAGTTTTAAGCAAGATCTTAATACGACATAGAAATGAGAACATGACGGTAAGAAAGCGGTGCACATGCGCGTTCATATTATTTTCAACCTTAATATGACCCCAGTAAGTGATAATTTTAATAAAATACCTTTATACGACTTTCGTAGGGTCATTAGTAAAAGTGAGACGTAATTTATTGTATCATATATTATGATGTGCCATATATCATGCAGTAAATGTAAAGCAGTAATAAATATCTACAGTATACGCATATCAGCATCTGTTAAAAATTATTATGAGTTTTACAAAAGACTGGGCAAATACAAATGCTCAGGAAGTTATAGACGAGCAGTTACAAAAATTTGGAATTAAATCAGTTTTGTCATACAAATCTTTATTTTTTTATACTACTACTACTACTACTACTACTAGCACTAATACGAACTTGACGAGGCACCTACCCCGGACCGCAGAAATTTCTAAAGACAGCCCTCCACGCACATGCGCATATAAATACTTATTCTGTCATTTTGATTTTAGTTTTAATCGCTTTATAACCTCTTAATAGTCGTTTGACAGTTTTAGAACTATTTATGACCTCTTAGTAGTTTGACTGAAGTTTTACAACTACAAAGTCATATAAGCACCGCCGGCCATGTTTGCCATCAGAAATTCAGTTAAATAGGACAACCATGTTTGTCTTACGAAAGTGGCAAAACTTCGAATTTAATTTGTGGGCACAAATCATAGAAATTTGAGTGGAAAACATGTATTTTCGACATATCGAACTATCCTGTACAACTGTAACACTTTAAATTTTAATTTAAAGCAGGTTCATATTTTACATTGCACAATATAACACACTACGTTCCATATTTACAACCAATTGGTAATTAATAGAGATCTTCACAACTTTAGAGCTACTTCTTTATGACGTTAAGGTATTTTTCAATTTACACCTAATGGACTTATAAAAGTCATATCCAATCAAGTCAGATAAAAGTTGTATGAAAAGTCATGAACATGAAAACCTGTTTCCAACCGTCCATATTCAGTCATAAAGGAGTTGTAAAAAGGATGATACGTCTATAGACAAGTTGTATTATTGGTCGCAACAACGTCTTCACGCGTTTTATGCAACTTTAAATGTTACTTGGATACTACTTATCCATTGTGTAGGCTGTAAAAATAGAACGACAAAAATGTGGGAGTAGAAAAAAAAACATTGCTGATACATCTAATGCAAATTTTTGTTTCTTGTTCCAGAAGAAGAAACGAGAATCCTAGACGAGACCCACAGGTCCAACAACTACAAACCGGACAAGTCTGTTCCCCACGAAAACATACCGACGGTAATCATTACCGGTGGCAGCACCACGACTCTACCTTCGACTCTACTCATCCTACTTTTATCGATTGCGACGACTCGGTTGTTTAGCAATTGAACGGAGAATAACCGATGGGAAGGACTAGTGGACATTTTATATAATATTTTGTATCTTGTGTGATGAACGCCCAGTATTGGCTGGTATTGTGCGGAAAAGAAACGATTTTTGAATGATTTGTGATCTCGAAAGATATGATTCGGAAGCCAGTACTACAATGTGAGTTGGGGGAGTAGAGGTGTCGGGAATTTTTCTCTGTGTATGAATTGTGGGAAGTTCATTTTTTGCGGAAATTTTGGAATTAATAATAATATCTTTCTGCAACCAATAAAAACGTTGCAGCAAATAAGGTTTTGACGAGCGGTCAAACTTTATCGTCACTGAAAATATTGGTTTGAAACTTCAAGAAACTTCTTTACTATCAAACAGGTACTCTTGTCAAAACTGGATAATTCCAGTAGTTTTCGAAATATCCCGCCTTCCATTTTTTTAAGCAGTAACAATTTTAGATTTTTCAAGGGCTACAAATGTGTCTGGTAGAGTTAATAAAGACCTTTTAGACCCTGTATTTAAAATGTGTTCCGAAAAATGACCTAAGCACCATATAGTAGACAGAGAAACATTTTTGAATTTTGTATATTAGGTAGTGCCCTTTTTTAGTATTCATAGATCGCTCTGGCCAATTTTTGTAAATACTGCTATTTTGTAGGAGTCAAACGAGACTGTTTTCTAGTTATAGAAAAAATAATTGTGTAATGTTTATATCCAATAGAAGAGTCCACTGAAAATTTGCCTTAAAAATAAAAAAAGACACGTGCTTCACCTTGGCACTATCCTTCTTTATCAGTGTAACCAAAATAATATTTACGTTTGCATTAAATAACTATCTATTTATTGTCACCAATTTCATAAAACTCTCCAACGATGGCAATATCAGTTCTGCTTTTTTCCCTGTCGACGATTTACTATAATTTTATAAAAACGTGTGCGTGGTCATTGTGCGCCTATATTCACAACAAAATATTAATGATGTTTTGCGATTTCAGAAAATTCCACAGTTAGGTTAGGTGTTAGGGGGGGGGGGGTTGCGGACAGAGGAAGTGAGGTTAGATTTCGTATTTTTTAAGTTATATAGCTTAAAATCTAATAACATTTTACCCGGCAAAAATTTAGTACAAACATCTCTGTCTTCATTTTAATCATAAGATCTTACAAGCAGTGTTTTGTTTTATAGGTTAATGAAAACCTTGGGGAAATAATGATTCCAGTGCATATGCTTTTAAGATCTTATGATGTTTGTAAATGTTTGTACTAAACTTATATAACTTAAAAAAATACGAAATTTAACCCCACCTTCTCTGTTGGCAACCCCCCCTTAATACCTCTTCTTCATATTTCTACATATAGTACCACAAAACAGAAAGTAGTGACACTAAATAGTGACAAACAAACCAAACCAAGATAGCCCTAGAGTGGAACTTTCATCTCTTTTTAATCAAAACCAAATTTTCAGTGGACTCTCCTCTATTGAAACTTAAGAACTTACTCTCCATATTTTCTTTTCGCGTTTGAAGGTCTTCCTAGAATTCAACTGTAAATAAATAAATGGGAAGTTTTTTTTGTGAACAGCGATGTAAATTTTTAATGTCACTAAATGTCTTTCCATTTCCGAAAAATTGCGAAAGCTTTAATAGTTCACACTTTCGTCAATATAGTGTCTGTAGGTAGTTAGAGAAAAACAAACAATTTTACACTTTATAAAATGCGGTCTTCCTATATCTATTTTTGTGTAAATAAAAATGAATTTTCCGTTATTAAATTTGAATATTGAAAAAAGAAAACTATGCGAATGACACCGAATGAATGAGTGTATAGATATTTACTCTAGATATATTGCATATTCTTTAAATTATTTTGAGAATTGTCTGTGATTAATCTATTTTATTATTTAATTAATATATAAAATTAGGTATCAACTTTAATTAACAAATATTTCGATTTTTGAAGTGGCGTCTGTACAGGTTCTTCAAATGGTTTTTTTTTATTAGAAAAAGTTATATTCTACTACTTAAAAAATTACGAAAAATCTGTGATAGACAGAAAAATATTTTTTTCTACAATATAAATTGTTGTGATAATTTTCGGTTGTACAAAAAAAGTAACACATACATAAAGTCTCATGTTCGATTTATATATTTCTTTATGTACTTGTTGCGTAGGTAAATCACTATTTTGTTTGCGAATTACACAGTGATCATTATTGACCAGTAAAAAAAATTGTAGTCAAACCCAATACGCTTATATCCTCACTTGAATTACTTTGTACAGATGCAACAATTATATTTTTGGTAAAAAAATTGGACATTATGTGAGCAATATACATTTTATTATCTATTTAAAGAATTAATTCATTTCTGTAATTGTTTATTGAAAAGTTTAACAAACCACACGCTGTTGTCTGTTGAATAATATCGTGTCATTTAAATATAATAATAGCATAAATAAATAGATGTTTATAAGCGCCTATAGCAGTCATTTTCCTCTATTTGAACTATTTTATACGAAAGTCCATTCGTTAATTTTTCATCTTGTACAGTTTAAAAATAATATAGATCTTAAAAAACAGTAAAAAATGTATAGCGATAGTTAATAACTATTGAAATATTTGAGGTGTTATATCTGTGTATAACGTGTAGTTAGAAGGCCATATTTATAAATTTAGATTATTATTCTAATTTAGTTTTTTTTAAGTGTCACTAATTTTTGTGCTTTGCCATTTTTTTATGTTTTTCACTGTGCAGTGCTAATATGAAATGCAATAGAAATAATCAATTTCGCATGCAAGAAAAATATATCGACAATATTACTTTGTATTAGCCCTGTACAAAATATTGTCGCATATCATAATATAAGCAATAATAAATTCCTAGATTAATGATAATAATAAAAACAATCTCTACACATTCGATATGTGTAGAGATCATGCTCACTAACAATTTCTATACCCTTATATTTGTGGAATTTAAGTTTGGAACTAACTAGTCTTTAGCTTTGTAATTCTGTTTTCTTTTTCTGAAAAAATATTCTTCGGATCCTATTTTTATGTTCCATCCTTCACATATTGTTGCCTTTATTTGGTAGAAATAAAGAAATATGAAAATGCGAATCAGTTTTATTTTTGATACCTACCTATAGGTACAATAATTTTTCTAAGATTCAGAACGCTCAGCATAGTGGCGACAACCGATTACCACTACCGATATTTGTTGTAAATTGCAAATACCTAGCTCACAAAAAACAAAAACGAAAGTCAATAAATAGACCGTCAGATAGTGACAGATTTAGGTGCCCCATTTTCGCATACTAGCCTCGAAGAGGGTTGAAAAGTACATCGATGCTGAGTAGAATGAAGTGAAATTTACGAGTGGCCCCTGGGGATAACATATGGAAAATTCGATTTTCCTGAACAGAAATAAAAGGTGTCTGTTGCCCATATTTCCACGCTAGCCATGTTCACTAAATTATTAATTAATAGAACCTGGTTTCAGAAAACCAAAGGCTTGAGTGTTGCAGGTGGCTAAAGGGTTGAAATAAGGGCGTAGTCTTGTAAGGAAAAATCGAAATTTTGACTGATTTTTCCACACAAGCCCATCGACAGTATGAAAACGTACAACGTCACTAACCCGAAAAACATATTAGCTTGAGTGGCGGGAATGGATAAGTACATTTTGGGTTCGGAAAATTTAACGGAATTTTTTTTCGATTTTTCAGTTATTTTTCCATGAACGAAATTAATTGCAATAAAAAGTTATGAATTTCAGAGTATTTAAAAAAATTATGGCTTGAGTGTAGAGCGTGGCCTTCATATTTTCAGAACATAGGAAAGTTGCAGGAAAATTTATGAAAATTGCCACCATTTTCTCACGCAAGCCGTTTGACATATGCTTAGAAAAAGTGATTCTAAGACTATATAACAAAAGGCTTGCGTGTCGGACATGGTCATCACATTAATAATTATATATAATTTAAAAAATCTAGAAATTTCCACCATTTTCTCATACAAGCCGTTTAGCATATGCTTAGAAAAAGTGATTATAAGACTATTGTAACAAAAGGCTTGAGTGAAATTAAAAAAAAGTTGAAATTGGCAAAATGTGTCCCAAAACACCTGTTGACTATAAAGTTCGAAAAATAAAATTATCGCCTACTTCGTTTAAATGTTACAGATGAATTGTACGTTCAAAACTAAGAAAAAAAATGCCTAATCGGCATTGACTAAAACATCACTGGTCATCATATTAATTATACATAATTTATTTAACAAAGAGCTTACAAAAAAATCTAGAAATTTCCACCATTTTCCCGCACAAGCCGTTTGACATATTGTTATGTGTGCAAAGAAGAGCTGACAAAAATCTAGAAATATTTATGCAGAGTTATTATTTTGAATGTATAATTTAGCATACATTTCCTTCCTTATGTATAATAATGTTTTATATTATGAAAATAGTGCGGTGGATATTGCCTTCATATAAAAAATATATCTACAATTTATTTTAAAAATATTGGTAATGAAATGAGTTACTTTCTTGAATAATTTATACAAACTGGATTATATTAAAAAATGCGATTTCAAATTTTGCAGAATAAGTGAACAATTTAAAGTGACAAAAAATTCCCTATGAACAATAAACCAAAAATTGTTATTAGGCATTTTTTTCTTAATTTTGAAAGTACAATTCATCTGTAACATTTAAATGAGGTAGGCGACAATTTTATTTTTCGAACTTTGGAGGCAACAGGTGTTTTGGGACACATTTTGCCAATTTCAACTTTTCTTCAATTTCACTCAAGCCTTTTGTTACAATAGTCTTATAATCACTTTTTCTAAGCATATGCTAAACGGCTTGTATGAGAAAATGGTGGAAATTTCTAGATTTTTTAAATTATATATAATTATTAATGTGATGACCATGTCCGACACGCAAGCCTTTTGTTATATAGTCTTAGAATCACTTTTTCTAAGCATATGTCAAACGGCTTGCGTGAGAAAATGGTGGCAATTTTCATAAATTTTCCTGCAACTTTCCTATGTTCTGAAAATATGAAGGCCACGCTCTACACTCAAGCCATAATTTTTTTAAATACTCTGAAATTCATAACTTTTTATTGCAATTAATTTCGTTCATGGAAAAATAACTGAAAAATCGAAAAAAAATTCCGTTAAATTTTCCGAACCCAAAATGTACTTATTCATTCCCGCCACTCAAGCCAATATGTTTTTCGGGTTAGTGACGTTGTACGTTTTCATACTTTCGATGGGCTTGTGTGGAAAAATCAGTCAAAATTTCGATTTTTCCTTACAAGACTACGCCCTTATTTCAACCCTTTAGCCACCTGCAACACTCAAGCCTTTGGTTTTCCGAAACCAGGTTCTATTGATTAATAATTTAGTGAACATGGCTAGCGTGGAAATATGGGCAACAGACACCTTTTATTTCTGTTCAGGAAAATCGAATTTTCCATATGTTATCCCCAGGGGCCACTCGTAAATTTCACTTCATTCTACTCAGCATCGATGTACTTTTCAACCCTCTTCGAGGCTAGTATGCGAAAATGGGGCACCTAAATCTGTCACTATCTGACGGTCTAAAATACAAATTGAAAAAAGCTTTATGGACATGGATGTCATAATAATCTTGAATCAACCTGTACGTATCGTCTATTTCTGGCTCCTGTCATTTAGGCAACCACACATACAGGAAATGTCGGCTTCGTACCATGGGCGTGTAACCACAGAAAATATTATATTTTCTGTGGTGTAACTTTTAAATTTTAATGCATCATCCGTCAATTTTCTGTAATTTTTTTAAAACAATAGGTACATATTATTTGTTGGTTGTATCATGACATATATTATAGGGCAGTCTAACGAGCTGTCAAGATCAACTCGTCTTAATTGCCGAATAGCTAGGGGGTTGACAGTTCGTTTGTCATAAGACATATAAGACCCTCTAGATTGCCTGGAATGACAAGAAAAATCAAAAAACAAATCAATGTTCCATAAAGGAGAAACTGAAAAATCTAATGTGTTCTATACTTACTTACACTATAACTATTATAGCCATGGATATTATGTCAAACAAAAAAAAAGGAACTTACCAAAATACTCTTGCAAAATGTATTAAACTTGTCAAATTAAATGGACATAACAATCAAGCTTTTTATTTTATTTTGAATATTAAATTGGTTGTAGTAACAGACACATTTGCATGTTTTTATATGTTAGAAAACTTGAACCAAAGTCTATCCCCAAGATTTGAAATTTTGGGAATTTGCAAGAAATTGAAACTTACAGCCGCGTTCCTTTTGCCCCTACATTGAGGACTTTAGCCTTTAGCTCAGTTGTTAGCCGATGAGCCACTCAGTTTGTTTTTTCCTGTCAAAGACTTGGAAAGGGTCATCATTTTCCCCACCACACCAAACTGAGCCAATATGCTCGTATAGTGAGTGCGTCCTCGCGTGGATGTGCTTGAAGGGTGAAGGGGGGGGGGGGGGGGGTAAGAAATCTCATTTTACCTCACATTCTCATTTGTAAAAGGAACGGCCACCAACTGAGATATAGTAAGAATTCTTATTACACCCCTTATTCCCTGATTTGTCGGTTGGTAAACCTTGGTGGGTTGGTATGAACTGAATTACCAATGCGTGTCAAGTGCGTCAATTGCCCTATTGCTAAATTTTAAGTACAAAAAACGCTAAAGCAAATTTTGTCGATCATAGATTATATAACTACTATAAAAAGTACAGATTTCACAAAAGAAAGCAAATTCTCTATTTTTTTCTTGCCAATTTTTTTATTGCTCGTATACATTACCGGCTTATCGATTTTACATTTGCCCGATCTTCATATATGAAAACGAAAGACTTTTATAATTATTTTTACCATCTAAATTTTTAATCTAATTTTCAAGAACGCTGCTTCCCCAAATGCGTCGCCCATGGTTAGTCGGGCCACCATATCGTTCTAGTGATTTTCTATTTATTACCAGATCTTCAACACGGCGGCTGCGCTATTGCCAGTACCCCCACACTATACATACATTATATATTATGTGTCCATTCCCCGGCCTTTGTTTATATACCTTTTGGTTGGGAAGGATATAGCAAAGCGGCAAAGCCCCAGCACTGGGATTTTACGCCGCGTTGTCACATTTATGGGAAGTCGTGTTTTGACAGAATTTTATGCAAAATTATCTTAGTATTTTCCTAGCAATATTTACTTATGTTGAAATAAAGGAAACAATTTGGAAATGATACGAAAATTGTAAATTGGTATCACATTTCGAATTAAACGAAATAATCTAGAAATGATACGAAAATTGTAAATTGGTATCACATTTCGAATTAAACGAAATAATCTAGAGAACTTTCCCTGAAAGTTTCCGAAACATTCCCGGGAAACTTTCACGGAAAGTTTCCGGGAATTTATGTAGAAATTTTAAATTTGCAGTTGCAGTCATAAATGCCTGGCCAAGATTCATGACATAACCTAAAAAATACAAAAAAGAACAAAGAAGAATCATGAACTGTGCTATAGACCACAGAGATCAAATATATTTTGTTATATTTTTTTATTAGACTTTTTGACTTCTGAAGTTTAATAAGTTTAAATTAAAATTAACTAGATAAATATTGATAATATTAACAATATGTGAATTTATTATTCTTTCATATTTGGTTTTATCTTTTATCCTTATGTCGTTGACTGACGTATTAATAAGACTTCTCATGGCTATAGTTTCATGTCCTGGAAAGTAGATGGCGCCTATGGTCAACAATGTATTTTGCATTGTATTTTGTCTCCGGGAAGCGCATGGCGAGCCAGAGAACTGCCAAACGTGACAGCCGTGAGCAGTCTTTAACAGTCAACGCTTATGTTTTATTTTTTACTTTTGTACAGGGTGTCGCAATTAAGATGTTAGGAGCGATTATCTGGGTAATTTTTAAGATACATTGGTGGTTCAAAAACTAAACTTGTGTCGTTTTTTCCAAGGAATTGAATGCCGCCAAGAAAAAACAGTTTCATTTCAAACAAAAAAGTTATCACCAAATACTTAACCGATTTTTTTAATTAAGATGGCGATTTTATTGCAATTTTTCATTAGACTAGTAAAGTGAATAAAAAATCTGCACAACACGGTTGTATATCACTTTTGGTTTATCGGGAGTAATGGTTTTTTGTCCCAGTAGCTAAGACTGCAAAAAATAATAGTATTTTTTAGTAGTAATTAATTAATAATACTAATACATAATTTAAAATCTGAAAGTGGAAATTTGAATTAAGGTGAAGTGGGGTAAATGTGTAATCGGGGCAAGTGTGTAGCTGGACCTTGGCTATGAAGGTTTCTGTAGAATACTAGCGACATCTATGAAAATATAGTCTCAACATGAATGTATACTCTTCTAAAACATAAAACTGTAGGATCTAATGTCATTTATAGTGGCAACATATTTTCCTAACGGTCACGCCAACTTCGTTTTCAGTTACCCTAATTTGTATCTAATTTGATAATCCGCAGTCATCGTTTTAAAAAAGTATCCTTTTTGTTATTTTTATAGTGCATTACGAAGTAAAGGTAAGAAATACTTATATATTATGAATATTTTTGCACTTGCTGATTCTAACCTCAAAATTTGGATTACTAAACACTTGCCCCAGCGAAAAAGCATGATGGAGCAAATGTGTAGTAAATTCTGCGGACAAGTGTGTAGTATACTACACACTTACCCCTAATTAGTTAAAAAGGGAGAATAATTAATAATGTTTATTTTAGGTAAAAATGGTACGTAACTATAAAAGAAAATCCGACAGGGGCAGTACGTACACGGCAGAAATATTAGAGAGGGCATTAGATGAAATTAAAAGGGGCGTAATAACTCAATATGCTGCACATAAGAAATACAACATTCCCCAAATGACTCTTAGTTACCACCGAAGAGGAATTCGAGGCAAGAAAAGCAACTATGGGAAGAAATACAGCCCTTTCATGCGAAGAAGAGTCTAAGCTTGCTGAATGTTTGATAACAATGGAAAAATGGGGCTGGGGGCTAACACGTGGTGATGTCTTTAATATTGTTCAACAATATGTCACTACAAATAATATGAAATCTCCATTTAAAGGAGGAAGGCCTGGTGAAGACTGGCACCTGGTTTTTCAAAACGCCATAATTTGTCAATCAAAAAACCTCAGTCTGTAGAATATGCTCGGAAAAAGTGTTTAGATCCATTTATAATTAACAAATATTTTGAGATTTTAGAAAAGGTGCTGGATGATCAAAATTTACGGGATAAACCTAGACAAATATGGAACCTCGACGAAACCAATTTCTGTCTGGATCCCAGCAAAACGAAAATAGTAGGTAAACGAGGAGCTCCATCATCAAGGACCACTGCAGGCAGTGGAAGAGAAAATATAACAGTGCTTATGGCTGTAAGTGCTGATGGGTTTAAAGCTCCACCATTGATTGTTTTTAAGGCTAAGAACATGTGGAATGATTGGACTGCTCCGCCAGCAGAATCATTTCCTGGAACCACATATGCCGCCACTATTAATGGGTGGATGGAATCAAATGTTTTCCTTCAGTATTTTGAAAAAAGTTTATTAGAAGTATTTGGACCTACGCGACCGGTTCTACTGATATATGATGGCCACGTGTCTCACGTTGACGAGAGACTAATTAGATCCGCAAGGGACAATGGGGTGAGAATTCTTAAGTTACCTCCCCATTCCTCCCATATTTTACAACCGCTTGATTTAAGCGTTTTTAAATCATTAAAAGTTAAATGGGAACAAGCATCGATTGAGTGGCAGAAACATAATTAAGGGAGGAAAATTCCAAAGAAAAATTTAGTTCCTTAGTAGGAAAAATATGGAAAGAAACAAATCCGGAAATCATATGCAATGGTTTAAAAAAAGCTGGTATTTTTCCTTATAATCCACATGTTGTTACTGAAGAGCACTATGATCCGTTGATGTTCAAAAGATATACAGAACATTTACAGATGAACAATGCCTCTCATTTGTCGAAAAGTAATGAGCTACTGAATTCTATGGACAATGATCAGCCGGGTCCTTCGAGTTCCAATCAAGCAGTTCTTTCAGATGTAGGGGTAATAAATCAAGAAGATAATTCAGACATCAGACAGCCAAGTTCTTCAGGGATAATTAGTATAGATAAGAAACGGCACTGCTCCTTTGAAGAGTTACTACTGTCTACTGTTAAGCAGGCAAGTGTCCCAGAAAAAGTAAAAAAGAAGAAAGTTGCTTCAGGGGCAGAAGTATTAACATCCGACGAAGTATTGAACCGCTTAACTTTATTGGATGGGAGTATCCCATTCGGCGCACGAAAAAGACAGCAAAAACCTGATAAAGTGCCACTTGAAGAACAGGATATTTGTGAGGATGAAATTAGGTTTGACGACAGTGATGATGATATAGAGGAAGAGATGAGAGAAGCAGAAGACCTAGATAGATGTATGCTAGAAATCAGTAAATCTCCTCAAGATATACAGGAAGATGATTGGGTGCTAGTATGTCTTGCAGGAAAAAAAAAAATATTACGTTGGACAGGTTATCTCTGCTGTTGAAGAAGATGAATTAATTGACATAAAGTTTGCCAAAAAGGTACCTACTTTAGATCCTTTATCTTCATCAACATTTTCTTGGAAGAACCCCGAAGAATGCGCTTCTATTAGCCGAAATGATATTATACTTTCTCTTCCAAAACCAACCTTAACTGGAAGACGAGGCTTAATAAAATTTGATATAAATTTCTCTGCTTATAATATCGAATAATTTGTTATAAGTACTTACCTGTTCATAACATTTTTAATTTTAATAATACTTTAAATCTCTTAAACATATTTCCTTACTTTTTTATGTGAATCTTGAATGTTTTGTTCTGAGTGAAATTCAATAAACAATGTTTTCATTAAAGTCCCGTTTTTAAGTTTCCAATTAATCTACGTCGGGTTATACAGGTCATAATCAAGTTTTACACACTTGCCCCGTTTCTCTATGCACGTAAAAATATAGAAGATAGTGGTCGGTTACACACTTGCCCCAAAAAGTAGGGGAAAGTGTGTAGTACTGACTTTGTTTTAAAAAATTAATGCAAAAACCAAATTCATTTGTTTTAAACTCTGGCACTCTTATGGTATATTGAGAACATCATAAGGATTAGAGGGAATGAAGGGAAAATCGGTTTCAGTGCTACTTGCATTTTTACAGGCCACTATATTAAAACTTTAATATTATTACTAAACTCTTACCTCACCTCACCTTATGGTCATGAAATACGAATTACAAAGCAAAACTTTTACATTTTGTGATATTATAAGTACCTTTTTCTACAATATCTTTAGCAAATTTCACTTAAAATATGACATATTTGGTATTTTTGGAAAGCTCTATAAGTGTGGCTAATTAAAGTAAACATTAAAAAAGAAAATTGGAAACTTTCCGAAAGTTTCAGAAATTTTGGTCGGTAAACTTTCCGGGAATTTTCGAATTTCCCATCTCTAAAAAAAAATAATCCCAAATAAAACGTGTTTCGACAACTCTGACAGACTGTAGAACAGAATTAAGTACCTACCTACTTTTCTTTCATTTCTTTGTAAATATGTATATATTGTATATATACAGTGTGTCCACGGATAGAGTTCGGATAGGGTGTAAATGACAAAAAAATTTCGAGTTAAAATTTTAGCTTCTGGTTTGAAATTAATTTGTGACGTAAGTAATTTTACTTTCCAAAAATCACGTATGTCTTGGGAATTTTGAAAAAACTAATTGTCCACATCAGTAAAGTGTCCTTTTTGTAGGTTTTACGACAAAATGGTATTAAGGAAACTTGTTCAGAATGAAGAACTGAGTAGGTTTGCGAAGTTTCGAAAGTCTAGGCCTACTTTGATTTTTTTGGCATTTTTCCCCCTTTTCTTTAGAAAAGTGCACTTTGTGTAGATTTCACATTAAAATGTTATTAAGAAAACTTGTTTAGAATGAAGAACTGAGTAGGTTTGCGAAATTTCGAAAGTCTAGGCCTACTTTGATTTTTTGGCATTTTAAATTTTTTAGCAGAAAAAATCAAAGTATACCTAGGCTTTTGAAATTCTTTTACACCTATCCAGTTTTTCATTGTGAATAAGTTTTCTTCATAACATTTTATTATGAAAGTTACACAAAGTGCACTTTTCGAAGGAAAAGTGGGAAAAAATGCCAAAAAATCAAAGTAGGCCTAGACTTTCGAAATTTCGCAAACCTACTCAGTTATTCATTCTGAACAAGTTTCCTTAATAAAATTTTGTCGTAAAACATACAGAAAGAGCACTTTACTGATGTGGAAAGTTAGTTTTTTCAAAATTCCCAAGGCATACGTGATTTTTCGAAAGTAAAATTACGTCACAAATTAATCTAAAACCAAGCAGGGCTTGTCCACGGAAGCTCAAATTTCAACTCGATAATTTTTTGTCATTTACACCCTATCCGAACTCTATCCGTGGACACACTGTAGATACAACATATATTTTGTTAAAATCTGTCTTAAATTTAATACCTCCTTGTTCATGTTCAAAATTTAAATTATAAAAAAAATAAAAACACAAATGTTAACTCAAACACTAGCAGATGTAGGAAAAAAATATAGATGGCAAATGACCGAGCATTTATGATTTTTAGCAGGTCACTTTTAAAAATGACCGCCGAGACCTCGAGCATTTATGATCATTTTTGAAAATGGTGCCATTCAAAATTCATTTCACAAGGAATGTTATTCATTTCCCACTCATATAACTTGCAGCACTCGCCTGTAGCTCGTGCCGCAAACTGGCTTAGGTACTCGTGGGAAATGAATGCCATTCCGAGTTCCGAGCTAATTGTACAATTACTATTATCACTGAGTAGGTAACTGATATATTCTAGTTCTAGAATATGATATTATCTGGTAAAAATTTTAGTAACCCTTAATCTTGAATTTGTTGAGAATTGGTAGGATTCAGTAGGGTTAAAACCAAATGGAAATTATATTAGTTCATTGCCAACGTTTCGGTATATTTTATAACCATCATCAGGGCTGTACAAAGATATATTACATAATATATGTTAATAAGGTTCCTTAAAAAATTAAAATATAGGAAAAAAAAGAGGAACAAAAAACAAGGACAAAAAAACAATTTACAAATTGCAATGGTTACTAGTTGGGTAAGCATTGCAATTTGTACCTTGTTTTTTTGTCCTTGTTTTTTGTTCCTCTTTTTTCCTATATTTTAATTTTTTAAGGAACCTTATTAACATTATGTAATATCTTTGTAGAGCCACAGAAAATATACTACGATATTTTCTGTGGTAGAGCCCTGATGATGGTTATAAAATATACCTAGGTACCGAAACGTTGGCAATGAATTAATATAATTTCCATTTGGTTTTAACCCTAAATCCTACCAATTTTCAACACATATAATATTATCATTACTCAATGATAAGTACTTGAATCTTAGATCTTATTAGGTAGGTAGGTATATTAAGTTATCTCTTGGCGGATATTTTCGATCCGCATTTCTCGACGTGGCAACGCCGCTATGACAGTTCGTTCGTCCAGTCGGTGTCGGGTCGGCTCGTCTCCGTTGGGACAGGGTGCGCCGTGCTCAGCGTTCCGCTGAAAACATGCCGTTCTCCCGGCACAACGACACCTAACATTATTTCCTAAACGCATCCATACATCGTCGAAGTCCGCGAGTGATGTCCCATCGAAGGTCGGCCGCCGGCGCAGAGTAGTCCGCGAGATTTCCACGTTTCCGAACGGGACCCCGATTATCAAAATGGCGCATCAAATGCCCCCTTCGGTGAATTGTTCGCTGGACGACATCGACCTGACAGCGCTCAAGGTAGGAAACAATCGGGGACGACCCCCCTCGGGGTTGATACGAGTCGAAAAACGGGACGTTCGTCCTGCTTTGTCCGCAAAATGGTAAACATTGAGCCCTCTTTTGGGTGTGTGATTCATCGACACTAGTGAAGAGATCAAGAATGCCATACGTTTCGTTTGTTTTCGAAAAAGTGAACAATCGATTGTTTTTTTTGCAGGATCCAGCAGGCATTTTTGAGTTGATCGAAGTCGTCGGAAATGGTACTTATGGACAAGTTTACAAGGTAGGTACATGCATTTCTGTTTTTTTTTCTAGATGAAAAAAAAAACAGATCTATAAATTGTTGGTCTCTAATCAGTTGTGTCACCTCTCATCTCTAATGTCATCCTTCCTAGAAAGATAAATACCTAATGTGATAAAAAAGATAGGTACCTACACCTCAAAATGATAATTGCTTTATTCTTTTGGGAATGTTTGGTTTATAGATAAATATTTATTTGAAAGTACTGGCCCCAATTTTAGTTCCACCTTTGTTTATTATTTATGGGATGTGATTTGGCACTTTTTGACTCACCTTTCATTGATGATTTGTAGTGACTGTTAAATAAATATGCTTGATCCCTGCATGAGTTATTACTTATGTACTGGTCATTTTTTAATCAACAAAAAATGTGAATGCCCATTCATTTGGGTAGGTACCACAAAAATTTAGACAAACTCAAACATTTTGACATGCATGTTGGCCTGTCACATTTTGCCTGATGTTTGTTGCTTTCGAGTTTTGTAAAGTAAACACTGCTGCCATCTATCGATAAACAAGTAAATTAGAACCAAATAGCCAATCCATCAGTCCTGCATGTCTGATATAGCCTGGAGGAAAACAAACCCTTTTTGTGGGATAAATCTGTCATTTGTTTAATTTCTGTGGAACTTTTTAAGTTCATACTAATATTTTGTTGTTCGCAATGAATTCGTTTTAAGGAATTATTGCGTTGACTGACATATTAATAAATAATAAATACTGCTCACAGCTGTCGTGTTTGACAGTTCTCTGGCTCACCATGCGCTTCCCGGAGACAAAATACAATGTAAAATACATTGTTGACTATAGGCGCCATCTAATTTTCAGAATATGAAGCTATAGCCGTGAGAAATCTTATTAATATGTCAGTCAACGATTATTGTTTTTTTTCAAAATCAATGCCAGTGCCAGATGTTGTCGTTTGCGCTTTCATTCAAAGGCAGTTATAGTCTAGTTCATTGTAAAAGACATCTGTCATATCAAGAAATTTGGATGGTTGACAGCTTAGGGCTCTACTATGCATCTAAACTCTATTCAAACTAAATGCAAGTGAAACATAAACACAAATTGTTGCATGGCTAGAGCGTGATACGCACATGATCAGCTTGCTATTGGCCAGCCGGCAATAAAGCCTGACCCGGCGGGCGAGTGCAGCGAGTCGGTGTTTCTTACAGAGGTGTATTGAGTTGCAAGTGGACGTTTCGTTTTTTCCGATATAATTCTTTCGCTGTTTATTAATTGTTGGAGCTACGATTTGTGTTAATAGTAGAAATTTGCATGTAAGTGAATGACAAGGTGTGCCATAAAAGTTTGTTTTTAAAGTTCTTAATACTGTGGCATATTATTTTAATATTTTATATTATAAAATTCATAGAGATCGTCCTTAATGCGGTCCTGCCTCGTATTAGCCCTCAGAATTGTTCACGTGCTTCCATCGTGTAAATCAATGACGTCAGAACCTATAGACAGGTTTGCTTTGATAAATACTTGACGCCCAGAACTAATCACAATCTAAGCGCTCCATTAAATTATTCCGAAAATGTCAGAGATTGTCAGAAATTGCCCCTTTTTGTCGAGCCGTAGCGAATTTATTTCGACTCTGGGCTCGGAGGCTGGCGTCGTTAGACCATCCCCAGAGTCTTCAGGTGAGGTTCCGATGCTTCGGGCGCCCCCAAACAAGAAAGAACACGCGATATCTAAGTGTGATTCTGGATGAACTATAACCGGGAATCAGCGGGTGTATAGTTGGTTGACGGTTGACTTTCTGTCTTTGTTTGTAGCATGCTTTTAGAGTAGTATGGATATATTTAATCTTGGAGTCAAAATAAAGGGCACTTTAACAATGGGGCACCACGTCTATAGGTTTTGACGTCATTGGTGTAAATGTTTATGCGCCACTTGCATTTAGTTTGAATAGAGTGTATACTATTAGACCGGCGGTACAAGACCAGTCGGGGCTTAAACGTTTTTCAAATGCATGCCAATCTTACGTATCAATATAAATGCCATGAATGTGCCAAAGAAGCGAATTTTAAGCGCCGCTCGCGTGCCGAAGGGTGATTATTATTCTTATCAACAAAAATGCATGCAGATTGTATTGTTTACTATTATAATATGAAATCATAGAATACAATAACATAAAACATAAGGTTGCTCATATCTGAAATAACCTGCAATTTTTTGCACTTTTCACATTAACTTTTGACAATGTTTTGCACCACAGATCTGCATGCCAATCGGTAAATCGTCGTATACGATTGGCATGCATTTGAAAATCTATAGGTATGCTTAGTGTTGACAATTTTTAATTGTTATGATGAACACAAAACACAACCAATAATGTTTATTGTTTGACACTTTTGTCAATAGAGATTGACGCAAAAAGTACAGCATATCCTAGAAATGCTGTTCTCAGGGATTCTTATAAGGCTATGCTAATATGTAACGGAGAATTTCCCCTTCTACTTTCTACTAGACACGAAATAAATTATTTTTGTGAGAATTTTTATTTTCCAACTAAGCTGTTGGAAGCTGTTATCTTCGTACTGGTTTTATCTTATTCTGGAATTTGGATAACATACAATAAATTTAATGGTGGCGATTCGTAGAAAAGTATTTGTCATCAGGATTTGTCAATTAGGTATGTTGCATTTCTATAGACAGGTCACTAGGTACAAAGTTTGGTGCAAGTTCAACATCTATTTATACATTGTATCCCAATTTCATACTGGACACCTCAGAACTATATGAAGGGCAGGGAAAACAAATGATATCTATTTTTTTTTATTGGTGGTCCCAAGGAAGAGTATCTCATAGGCAGTGGTATTTGGATGGGGTAATTATTTCATGGCCTGCTATGATTTTTCAAAATAGCTAATTTTCAAGAAACCCTATTAGGATTTTTTTTACGACAAAATGTTATTAAGAAAACTTGTTCAGAATGAAAAACTGAGTAGAATTGCAAAATTTCAAAAGTCTAGGCCTACATTAATT
Organism: Pseudeuparius sepicola; assembly: GCA_963920635.1. Taxonomy (NCBI): domain Eukaryota; kingdom Metazoa; phylum Arthropoda; class Insecta; order Coleoptera; family Anthribidae; genus Pseudeuparius; species Pseudeuparius sepicola. Next base: position 9,044,041 of record OY987299.1, read on the forward strand.
TTTAGCTTTTTCGCCTTTTTCTCCTACTTTTTTCTTAGAAATGTGTCCTTTCTGGAGCTTTCACGTCAAAATATTATTAAGGAAAGTTGATCATCGTGAAAAAATAAAATTGTGACGTGGAAGCTCCAAAAAGGACACTTTTCTAAGAAAAAAGTGGGAGATAAATCTTAAATCAGTTTTTCATTCTGAACAAGTTTTCTTAATAACATTTTGTCGTAAAAAAATCCCTAATGGGGTTTCTTGAAAATTTGCTAATTAAAAAAATCATAGCAGGCCATGAAATAATTACCCCATCCAAATGCCACCACCTATGAGATACTCTCCCTTGGTACTACGGTACTACCAATACAAAATAGAGACCATTCGTTTTTTTTGGGACACTGCATATATTTTTTAAATTTTTCACCAAGGAATCTCAAAATCGTCAACGACCAAACGTCAGACAGGCCCGTTACCTGTCAAACGTGGCCATATATCCAAACCTGGCCAATAAAGTATTCAACTTCATTATGGAATTATCACCTAAAAAAAGTAATGTAGATACTATCTTATCTACCTAACAAAAATAAAAATGAGTACAATACAATAGGATTTAGTAGATGAGTGTGGGATATTATAATACCTATTATCATTCCAAAATTCTAAAATGGGATAGTATGACGGTCACTTTTTTGATCTCTCTGTATCCCAAACTGTACCAGAATGCAAAATTTGAAAGTATAATGCAAAAATTACAAATTCCGCTACCTACCTACGTGATTTAACAAATAATTTAGCAGCATGTTTGGCCTAATTATCTATGGATTCATACAAGAATGAACTCGTCTATACATGAATATTATTATCGAGCAGCAAATAAATTAACTGTATTTATCGATTCTCTGAAATGTTCACAGTAAAATGTAAGAAATGTTGCCGTGGAATTCAAAGGTTTAATTATTGCCAGTCACCGATTGACTCATTTCAATTAATTTCTCGGTTATTGTAAGGATATATGCAAATTATTTTTAGTTAGTAGCCCGTTTACTGAAAAACTTCTAATATAATAAACAGTTTAAAGTTGAAACTCACAAATGTTATTTCATTATGAACAGGAGCCACGGTTGTCAAACTAACAGAAAACCGCATCTGAAATTTACCGCTGCCACCTATTATCGTAGATCTGAACTAAAGTTATTTTCAAAAAATTGCGAGGCTTTCCTAGAGTTAATTTTTAATATTTGCTACAAAAAGCTAATTTCAGAGATGGTTTGCTGTCAACTTGACAGTCCAATTCTTTATTTACAGGACATACAGTAAATAGTCACCAAAACATGAATAAAAGTTCCTAAGAACATGTCTTCATCACCAAGAAACATTGCCTAATTTTTTGTTTATTTTGGTATATGAGTTTTTGTATTTATTTTGTAAAATCCTCTATAATAAATAGGTAGCCATTTGTTCCCACAAAATAGACATGGACAAATTATCATTCATCCGAATAATTACCGTTGCTAATAGGTAACTTCTTTGTAATTCATTTGTATAGGCTCTTTGGAATGAGGTACCTATAACTAACTACTAATTGGCCGTTTTTGGATTCTGAATTAAAACTGTTTTAAATGAGCAAGTTAAAAATTATTTTATGGAAATCGAAGAATGCTGTTCTAGTGGGTCATTGCTGGGTGAGATTTATTACTCCCACACTCTCGCCTTTGTTCTTTTATGTAACTTGGGAACTAGCGCTGAAATTCAAAGAGGTAAAAGTGGAATTCCCAATATTTGGGATAGGAATATACAATGAGAAAGTAAAATACAAAATTTAGAAATTATTACATATTAATTTGTGTCTAAAAATAAGCATTCGATCCTCATTAATAATACAAGAAAGACCTAGAAACTAGAAATAGATGGTAGGTAAAACTACTGTTGTACCAGATTTTTTTCTATAGGTAGTACTGGTAATAGTAGGTAATAATAAGTATGTTGTTATTTCCTTTTGTTATTTAAATTAATGTGCAATTTACTTACTTTAATACAAAATTTTGAAAAACCTCACCTGTCACCCGTATAAAACTATAAGGATCTTTTATAAAACTTTGTAATTTGTTTTAAAAATTATTGCTAAGATTTTCTTGTAGCCTTTACTACTGACGCTATTAGTTCATGTTAGGGAAACGTAGTGTAATTATTTCTATAGGGATGCCGCATTAATCGCTTCGGGAGCGCTTAATGGACTTATTTTGCTTTAAAACCGTATGCAAAACTGATGGCACATATTACCTAACAAGTAATAATTTGGAAATTCTCTAAAATGAGTCACTGTCTATCTCTTTTCTTGGAGTCATTTTCTGTACTATAGTCCAAAGCACGAAAGAAAACGTTTCTAAAGAATGCGGGCAGCGTTGCGAGATTCCCTATCCGAGTAGTCGTTATTTATTGGCGAATACAAGTCTTATCATATTGAAGCCGAATTTCTGAACTCTGTTATATCGAAAAAATAAAGCTCGCATCACGGGACCACTTACCCATTTTTGTTTATCATTTATTTTTAACGCGGTGTGATAAAACACCTATTATATTTTTTTCAACATCGTCGCGTCTACCATCGCCTTTGAAATACGGCAACACAGCACTACCAAACAGTCGGCTGACAAAAGCAGTTAGCCAACGCGTTTTGTGCCTTTTTCTATAGTTCGTAAAGTTAACTGCGTATTTGGGCTACCATACAGACCTCATTTTTTAGGCCGCTGGCAAGTTTTTTCCGCCGGCTCAGAGAGCTCAGTGGCGTTTCGTATGTTCGGGAGTTAACGTGTGCAAAATGAGTAAACAGGGACGAACGTTGCATTCTCAAGCACGAGAAATAATTGCCAATGTTATAAGGGTAATCTAAGGCATCACTGTTAAGAATAATATTAACAATAAATTAAATAGCAATTATATGAAAATTAAGTCAGTGAGTTACACAAAATTGAGCTACGCCCCTGAACTGTGACTAATTCTATAATATTTGCGAGTTCTTCCCCCTTACGTCGCACGCATTCTGCCGTAAGGAGGACTATATTAGTTCATGTTAGGGAAACGTAGTTTAATTATTTCTATAGGGATGCCGCAATAATCGCTTCGGGAGCGCTTAATGGACTTATTTTGCTTTAAAACCGTATGCAAAAACTGATGGCAACAAGTAATAATTTGGAAAGAATTTTTATCCTAAATTCTCTAAAATGAGTCACTGTCTATCTCTTTTGTTGGAGACATTTTCTGTACTAGTAGATTGCAAGAAGGTACCTAACAGGTATTTTGTTAATAATGCAAGAAGAATGTTTTTGTGGCAATACTTTGTTTGACGAATTACTCCAAAATGTAGTTATTATTTATTTATTATTATGTAATGTACGCAATATTTTCATTGTGTTATTTACGCATGAGTGGAGTTGTGATTGATATGCGTAGAAAATAATTTATGCTCGAAATGTTTTATATGATCTTACAGGTAAATCTTGAGATAAACAAATATCTAATTTCAACAAATATGCCTAAAATAACTTATAACACTTTCCCATTTTTTACAATGTAGCACACAGCACACCTTAGATTTGCTATGTTAGTTGTAAAGGAACATCAAAAGTATTTTATAGGTATTTTATGAAATGGTTTACAACAGGTTTTATGAGCAGTGATGTTTATTAGTAAGAAGGGGCAATAATCACTGTATTTTTTTTTTTTCATGAATTTTCTGATTTACTTTGGAAAAATTAAAGTATTGACCCAAAATTGATAGGTAAACTATGCCTGCAGAGTAATGATATGAAGCTCCCTGTATAAATGAAATTATTTTGTAATGAATGCAAACTCGGACTATAAAAAAGTCAAATTTGAAATATTCAATTATTTTTTCCTTGGTTACCCTACAGCCGACCTACAGCTCTCAGTTCTTGAGAAAAACTTCAGGAGGGTGTCATTTTCTTGATACTATTAGAAAGATACCTTATGTGTCATGTAATGAAGCCAAGTTTTGCGAGAATAACATTCACACTGGATCATTTTATCGTTTTAAATCCATTTAAGCAAATTAATTTTACGATTACCGATTGATTATACTTGGGACTCGCATCATAAAAAACTGCAATGGGCCTTTTCCCTAAATTTGGAAAACCGCAAATTTCGATTCTACATTATTTTTAATAATATAAGAAGTTATACTTTTTTAATTATGTTTTTTTATCATAAAGATTCTTGAAGTCGTCTCTGAATTCCAAATTACGTCATTTTGATAATTTAAGTTGTTCTACCTTTACCTACCTTTAATAATAATTTTGTGATTATTTCCCTCATACTGCTTGCATCTAATAAGGTAGCTCCTTCCATAAAAATCCAACCAATCATATGCCTCTGCTAGCGATAATTGCACTTGTGCAAATTATGGCGGTAATTGCACTTTTGCAAATTATGGCGGTAATTGCACTTGTGCAAATTATGGCAGTAATTGCACTTGTGCAAATTATCACTGCGTTGCTTGGCAACCGCGAATCTGTTGTCTACAAACACGTACCGGTAACCTACTTCTTAAAAGTTTGTGTGCTTCACACTGTTCTAAATTATGGAGATAAAATCCCGAAGCGAAGAAAAGAAAAGACCAATTTATACTCGTGATCTTTCTAGGCAAAATAGCGCTTTCGAAAAAATTATCGATACAATTTCCGGCACTTGTGATATTACATACGAAAATTATCCTTGGTCTTTAATTATTCAAACACATTAAAATAATAAACTAATATAAGTTAAAAAAGGAGAGAAGGAGTATGTCTTTTAGGCTACAAAACAATAATTCATTACAAACCTTATTGACAAAAAAAGAGGAATTTTATTTTTCGGGGATAATGTCCATAATACCTACAGTTTGTTCGTTTTAAAAACAGTCTGTAGTTTTCCTCTGATTCGCCCCTAAAAACCGCCGAATACCAACGACCTCTGCCGATTCGTGCAGCAAAATAATGTAAACAAACAAAATATCGATTCACATTAGCATCGAAATTGGTGGATAAACGCGTGTGCCAAACAATTATTTCGTTCTGTATTTATGAATAATCAAAACGGCGCGTCGCCAATAAAAATAAACTTCAGGAAGTCTGTCAAAACTATCTTTTTAATCGCCGTGTCATTGACCCCGATTCCCGTATCAGTGCGTTTCATATTCTGGTACACAAAACGCGGAGACTAGGTACAAAATAATAATAATAACAGACGATTTTTATTGCCGGTTTTAACTCTGTTATTATTGAACTAATACCTGCAACTGTTTCGTTATATTGTTAGTTTTTATCTGAAGAATAAACTGATTGCTCCTCTTACCGTACAGGTTGTTGTTATTCATTTTAAAACACTTCCCACCCCCAATATCTCATAAAATATAAAAAAGTAAAAAAAAATCGCTGGTACCCGCCGATTTTTGATCCACATGTGTTTTTTTTAATATACCACGTTTTTAAAAGGGACTAAAATGATAATAAAATAATATAATAATATAAAAATTTACTGGAAAACTTAGTGTAGGCAAAAAAAATACTTTCCCAGTGGCGTACCATTTTTTTATTAATAAAATATGATGGTTGACCCCCGTCTCTCTGGCACTGGTGGAAGTAAACGGGCTGAATTATTTTTTAATTTATAGTATTTAATGAGTGTCCAAACTATACCAAATATGTTTGCCTTAACTGTCTTCCTTTAGGAAATATAAAAGAAAACTTGAAAAAAAAAATGAACTTTGAATATATCGAAAACCGCTAGGATTTCGATACATGTTTATATGAAAAGTCTTCCTTGTTTGAAATTTTCTAGCAGTTTTTAAAGTAGAGTGGATTTTAAATATGTAAAAACAGGGTTGCTTTGATTAAAATCAATCGATTTAAATCATTGATTTAAATCGCGATTTTAATCGTTTGATTAAAATAAAATCATTTGATTTAAATCAAAATTTAAATGTAGTTACATTATGTAAAAAAAACACGCCACTGGCTGTGTAACTGAAGAGGAAATGAGCATACATAGAACTGCACACTGCAGTAGCATCTTCAGCAGGAGTAGAGCGTATCATTTCGTCTTTTAATTTGTTCATAGGAAATTAGGAAATAAGCTAGGTACCGAGAAGTCTGCAAAACTTTTGTCTTTCTGCTGAAATCCTTAAATAAAAAACATAAGTAAAACGTTAAAAAAATCAAATATAATTTCCTAATAAAATAATAGAAAAAAACCACTTTAAACAAAAAATTCTATATATAAATAAAAAAAAATCTGATTTTTTTATTTAAATCCGATTTAAATAAAAAAAATCGTATTAATTTGATTTTTTCTAAAAAAAATCAGCAACCCTGTGTAAAAATAACATAACACTAACGAAAATATTAAAATTTAGTTTGGCTTGCTTTTATCAAACACCCTGTGTAGGATGTTAAAACACGGTTCTAAAACTTGACTGATTTCAAGCAACTTTTGTTAGAAACATTTTTTTAAATATCATACAAAATAAAAAAGTTATTAGGCAATAATTATACTTAGTTTATATGTGAACACCTGGTACAGTGATCAGTAGACGGTACAGAAACCAGGAAAAAGTTTACAACAAACTAAATTTTTTTCGTAAGAATCTTTTCGGCAATCATCAAAATCGATCAACTATTACAGGTCAAAAACATTTTTGATTGGTAGAAGTGTTTCGAATTCAGTTGTTTTTTGTACTTTTTAGTGATTCTATTGGCATCAGTTTTTTATTTGTTGTAAATTACAAAGTGTCTGTCTTCATTTGGGTTCATTTTCTTATAGTTATACTGAAGTAGAATAAACCGAGAATAAAACATTTCAGTTTATTTTTTTACTACTTTCAAAAGTTGATAACTAGAAAATTCATAGCAAATAAAACTGATAGGTTGACTGCCAAGGCTAACCCAACAAAACAAAAAACCCATTGAGATAGTACAGCATATTGAAATGACTTTTAGTTTTAGCCGGTGCCAATGATTTATAAGGTCTTCAATATGATTTCTACAAACCTTTTAATTTTCGGTTACTGCCAATCCACTTTTCAGATAAATGATTCATTCCAATTTACAACAGCACAGGAAATGATATAAATATCGGAAACTTATTTTTAGTTTCTACTATTTCAATTAACCAAGACTATCATCCATTTGAAAAATCTCTCAAAGAGAATTTATTTGTAATAATATTTTTGTTTGGAAATGTCTGGCTAACTAGATTGAAAATTATTTTCAAATTCGTTTTTTAGGGTCGTCACACGAAGACCGGCCAACTTGCCGCCATCAAAGTCATGGACGTCACAGAAGATGAAGAGGAAGAAATAAAATTAGAAATAAACGTTTTAAAGAAATACTCGAACCACAGAAATATCGCCACATATTACGGGGCCTTTATAAAGAAATCCCCACCAGGGAAAGATGATCAACTGTGGCTAGTCATGGAATACTGTGGAGCTGGTAAGAATATTTTTTTGAATATTCTATTCACTAGATTTAAGCCCGTTTTACATTTGTCAATTTTCTCGTCAATTTATTCATCAAATCGAGCCATCAATAAACTTGATAAGTGTAATACAAAAATTGACATTAATAAATTGATGGATTTCTGTACGTATTTATTATTTATTGACGCCTTTAAACTCGGCTTAGAACAGGTTCTATTTTTCGTCAATTTTTGCGTCAATTTCAAGGCTGGCAATGGTAAAATTGTGAAGTTACAATTAGAAAAACCAGAGCTGCAGCTTTTTTCCTTTTAGACTTATTCTTCACAGGTTTTATTTGTACAGTTTTTTCCACAGCATTTTATCCATAATATTTATAGTAAAATAAACCGTAAAAACACCTCTTAGCAGTACAAGCACAATATAACATAACTTCAAAAATCAACATAACTTTTGTTCTGTTGGTAGCAGCCAAAAATTGACAGTTTGGTCAGGAAAATTCATCAATTTGTTGACAAGTGTAAAAAAGGAACGCAATGTGAATAAATTGACGAAGAAATTGATCAATAAATTCATCAAGTTATTGGTAAAAAAATTGACAAGTGTAAAGCGGTCTTTACACTTTTTTCCCAAGTAACTTACGTAACCAGATTTGCTGAAATATTAGAAATAATCTTCGCAGTAGCTAACTGTTCTTGTATGTACAATGGAATACTTCGCATTTTATCTAAATAAATACAATATTTTTTGCGGCAAAATGCAAATACATAACTGTGTTGTATATCATTGTTTTAATCTGTTATGTAGAACAGTGAATGTGGTTATAATTGCCACTTTTAGAACACTTATTTTTATCTGCATTAAAGATAATTATTAAGCACATTTTCTTTTATTTTTATTGGAGATCATGAAACATTGTCTTTCTTTTTTTTTGTAGGGTCAGTGACAGATCTAGTTAAATCGACAAAAGGACAATCTTTGAAAGAAGAGTGGATAGCTTATATATGTAGAGAGATTCTGAGGGGACTGTCATATTTACACTCAAATAAAGTGATCCACAGGGATATAAAGGGACAGAACGTGTTGCTCACCGATAATGCAGAGGTTAAACTTGGTAAGTTTTAGTAATTGCATTTTTTGGGATGAAATTTCGGCCGGAATCAAGACAGGTACTTAAAGGGGATCTGTAAATTCGGTCGGGGTTTGTTGTTATATTATAAGTATTTTCAGCCGAAAGGAGCAGGTAAAATAAAATATTTATAATGTTCTATAAGTGCTACAACTTTATTAAACCAAAATAAAAGGCCTTACAACCCACTGTTACTTAAAAACTATAGCTACAAATATACATGCAGTTACACTTTTTAAAGCATTGATGTGATACCGCTTTAACAAAATTAATTCTGGAGAGATTTCCAGACTAAAGCATACTGACCATGCTTTCAATAAATTTCAATTTATTTCTTACTTGCTCGTCTTTTATTTTGGCAGGAATATTCAAACTTTTTATTTTTAAATATGCATCGATCTGAAATTCTTTTAGCTGTTCTATAAAAATAAATATTAAAGGGTGGCTAGAATAAAATGAAGAATTCAAGTTAATAGTTAATACAAAAAGAAAATGTTCCATCCATATACGAGTACATATATAACATTCATTTTACACAGCGTATTGATACTTGTTTGGCAAGAAAAAACAATGATATTTTCAGTTGAACTGTTAATAAACAAACAAATTTTCAAATTTAGGAAAATCCATGTCAACTATAGTATGTACTTCTTGAATATCTTTAGGCAGAGCTGGCAAGAACTTACGACGACTGTTGTACACAGTCCTTCTTATGAGATTAATATCCGTGGTAATCAATTACCAGCCGAAATTACGCCCGCTGATTTATATTAATAGTGGAATACCAAGCAATGTCGTAAACCATTACATCCAAGGTTAGTTTAGAGGAAGGTTAGGACATTCCCCCACTCTTAAACCAGAGCATATAAAACAACCAGCAGTATAAAAATTCTACGCACCTGTTCGCGCAGCCGCCATTTGGGAATAGATTCTGTCAAATAGATGCAGTGTCAGGGCGATTGGGCAGTTCTTTTTTGGCTGTATGAGAGATATTACAGTGCCGTGGATTGCGCTTTTTTGTAAATTGTGCTTTGTGCTTGTATCTTTAAATAAAGAATCCCAGGAAGGAGTCAAAGCTGTTTGTGCTTACCACACACTATATACTTTACTAATACTACTCTGTATTTCCGAATTGATTTTCCCGACTACACCTCTGACTTCTATTCCCCCAATATGGCTCAAGGTCATTGAATTTGCGGATGATTTCTCAAGAGTAAGTTATACTGCTGGTTGTTTTATATGCTCTGCTTAAACAAAACCAAAGGGCGTCCCTTTGCAACAGCAACATCGCGCGGCGGTGCCGCTCTCACCAGCTGGCCTTCAGCTTGATGCCTATGGCGTATCAAAAGGGACAACAAGGGTATTGAAAACCGAAAACAAAGTAAAAACACAGACATAAAACAAAAATGCGATGCACCAACGTACTCCACAAAGTTCCCTTATTTCATTGTACACACATTAAAATGAAGAAATAACTGAAAACAGCCAAAACAACATAAATATATGCCATACACAAAGTACATTGCCAAAAACGCCTATAGCTAGAAGCGTTATATATTTAGGGAGTTACTAAATCGCCAATTCACGTGTAAATGCTACCAACTTAAATTCGGCCTTTCTCCCCCTTGCCTCTCTCACCCCCCTTTACCTTCCAAGTCGTCGAATGTCCTAACCTTGCTATAAACTAACCTTCCGTAACCAACATTTTCATAATTTTTTTGTGTACGGCAATATTGCACTCTTCTGGTGATTATCCAACTACTTATTTTACTTCCAAAACCGTATCTGCACTGCTTGAAAAGATATGCCAATTTTTTGTTTGCCTTATATGCAGTTTTTTTGATTTTTTTCTTTTTTGTAATATTTGCTGTATGGAAAAATAGTTAGAAGTAAGTAGTTGACATTTCTGTAGCATATATGGCACAAGGATCTTACAAATTGTTTGCTGTATATTACAGTTTTTATAAGCAAATGCTGTATATTACAAAACAATGAATGAATAAGTTAGTATCAAAGTTCAAACGTTTTTTTTTTACATTTAACCAAAATATCACAGATATATTTTATATTATTATAACAATACCAAATTGGTAAATACACTGTGTCCCGGATAAGAATGAACAGCATGGGGATATTGCAAACGGTGAGAGATAGAGCAACGGTTAAATGGGGAAAAAGTTTCGCAATTTTGAGGTCAATAAAATGGCACAAACAGATTTCTAATATCTTTTTTCGTTTTTGAGTTATTTTGAGAAAAGTAAAATTTTGCGTTTTCGATTTTATTTTTTTTCTGAAGTTGTTATTACAGATGGAAAAAAAGAAAAACACTTTCTTATGGCATTTTTAACGGGCTTTAAGATGGCGTTTTTAGATTTGTTCTACAACGTTTCGTTTTTGAGAAACCATCTTCAACTTAATTTTTTTAAATACGGACCTGGATTTTTTGCAGATTTTGAAAGCACTTTTCATTGCAAATACCATGATGTATGACACGAAATATTTTTTAAATGTTTTGAGATAATTGTACTGAAAATTCTTTTTTTTTTCCATTCTTTTTTTTCTATTGCGGCTCTGTATTTAATAATAAGAAGTCTAAATATTAATCAGTATTGACAACAATTTACCTTACAGTTTATTTTTACTTCGAAAACTTAATATTTTTAAATACGGCCCTGTCTGGTAAGCGTTTTCCTCTGTTGTTGTACAGCAAACAGTGTCGCATTGTGTTTTGGAGTAAATTCTTCGCTTTTTCTAATTATTGTGAGAAGAAAGCTTTAAGCCGACGAAACCAATAACTTTTGCTATTTATTAATTACAACAATACATTCGTTCGGCCTCTACACTATGTGACAAAAAATATAACATGATGACATGTTAAATTTTCCGTCATTTAAAAAAGCACCCTCCATTTCTAATGATACTAATAATTGTTTTATGACAAATGACAAGGGGTTGGCTTCGTTGTTTCAAAGCCTTCTAGGTGGAGGATTTTTATTTATTTTTTATTATCGTATGTGACTTATTCTTTGCCGTCCTTTTTTTAGTTCTCCAATTGAAAGATAAGTTGTAAGTTAAATTGTTGACAATACTGATTAATATTTAGACTTCTTATTATTAAATACAGGGCCGCATTAGAAAAAAAAAAGAATTTTCAGTATAATTGTCTCAAAACATTTAAAAAATATTTCGTGTCATTATGGTATTTGCAATGAAAAGTGCTTTCAAAATCTGCAAAAAAAATCCAGGTTCGTATTTAAAAAAATAAAGTTGAAGATGGTTTCTCAAAAACGAAACGTTGTGGAACAAATCTAAAAACGCCATCTTAAAGCCCGTTAAAAAGTGCCATAAGAAAGTGTTTTTTTTTTCTATCTGTGATAACAATTTCAGAAAAAAATTAAATCAAAAACGCAAAATTTTACTTTTTTCAAAATAACTCAAAAACGAAAAAAGATATTAGAAATCTGTTTGAGCCATTTTATTGGCCTCAAAATTGCGCAACTTTTTCACCATTTAACCGTTGCTCTATCTCTCACCGTTTGCAATATCCCCATGCTGTTCATTCTTATCCGGGACACAGTGTATATTTAGGGGGTTACTAAACTGCCAATTCACGTGTAAATGCTTCCAACTTAAATTCGGCCTTTCTCCCCTTTGCCTCTCTCACCCCCCCTTCCAAGTCATCGAATGTCCTAAACTAACTTTGCCGTAACCAACATTTTCATCATCAAATCGCAGTTTTTTCATTTTTTTTTTTAATATTTGCTGTATGGTAAAATCGGTAGAAGTAGTTGACGTATCACAACGATCTTACAATTTGTTAAGGTCATTTGTTGTATATTACAGTTTTTATAAGGAAACGCTGTATATTACAAAACAATGAATGAATAAGTTAGTATCAAAATACAAACATTTTCTTTTATTTTAACCAAAATATCACAGATATATTTTATATTATTATAACACTACAAATTGGTAAATATATGGGTTCTCTGTTTACCTGTGTTCTTGTTTTTAGTTTCCCATCTCGCAGATATGGTAATTTAATTTAACATTTTGAATAAAATTACCATATATGAGTTTCTTCAAAATTTTTAGTTCATTTAGTGTTATATTTCCAAAAAATCGCTCTCGATATTTATAAACTGTGGATGGCAGAAGGCCCGACACCTAAATCCTAAATAAAGATGTGTCTCCTTATTAATAAATTAGCAAGTTATCCAATCGGTAAAATTTTTAGTGCATTTGGTGTTATATTCCCTAAAGAATCGCTTTCGATATTTAAAAACTGTGGATGGCAGGAGGCAAAAGACCTAAATCCTAAATAAAGATGTTTCTTCTTACTAATAACCATACCCCATACCCCGATTATCTCGTTCTCCCCCCCTTCGTCGCAGTGGACTTCGGCGTGTCGGCCCAGCTCGACCGCACGATCGGCCGCCGCAACACCTTCATCGGCACGCCGTACTGGATGGCGCCGGAGGTGATCGCGTGCGACGAGAACCCCGACGCCACCTACGACAACCGCAGCGACCTGTGGTCGCTCGGCATCACGGCGCTCGAGATGGCCGAGTCGCAGCCGCCGCTCTGCGAGCTGCACCCGATGCGGGCGCTCTTCCTCATCCCGAGGAACCCGCCGCCGCGGCTCAAGAGCCGCAAGTGGAACCGGCGGTTCCACGGCTTCGTCGAAACGGTGCTGGTGAAGGACTACCACGAGCGGCCGTACACGGAGCAGCTGCTCAAGCACCCGTTCATCAGGTGGGCGACCGTCGACGGTAACGTGTCGAGTAACCCAAATGTGCAAGTTGAAACACTAAAAATTAGCGCATAAATATGCAAATAATTTTAGTTAAAATATGCAGGAAAATGTTGCAAATATGCAAATTAAGAAATACTTTAAAAATATAAATTTATTGTTTTCATTTACAAATAAAAATATACAGGGTTATTCAAAAACAAATGCCACCCGTAGCACAGCGGTATTCTACTCCAAAAATAAAGTGAAACGTGTTTTTTCTTTTTTTCAAAGCTCTATATTAAGGGCCCCACGAGCCCTTATAGTCCACCTTACGAGAGAATACGAGCCTGAAGAATCTTTACTGGGCTTGCTAGGCGTTGTCGGATCGCAAAAAACCTGTACAATTCTGGTGCACTAGCGTAATGGCTTTGGTTTATTATATTCCCTAAGGAGAATGATATTTCGAAGTTTGGCAACATTAGAAATTTTTTACTCGTATTCTTGAGGCTCGTATTCTCTCGTAAGGTGGACTATAAGAGGGGCTCTAAAATTTTGTTTTTTTCTTGCTATATCTTTTCAAAGGCTTGATCAATTCTGGTGCACTAGCGTAATGGCTTTGGTTTATTATATTTCCTAAGGAGAATTATATTTCGAAGTTTGGCAACATTCTTGAGGCTCGTATTCTCTCGTAAGGTGGACTATAAAAGGGACTTTTTTGCTATATCTTTTCAACGGCTTGATCGATTTTAATGATCTGCACACATTCATAGATAATTATGTCACATAATTATGTTATAGTGCAATATCCGCAACCGCCAGAGGGCGCCACTTGCGCCAACCAGTTTCATTTATTATGCTCAGAACTTTTTTGCCCACAGTTAACTTGTAAATTAATTTGAACCATTTTGTAGAAAATTTCATTCTCTACAAAAAATTATTCTAGTATTTTTTCTATAAATTATGCCATTTCGGAGATAACGCCCAAAATTCAGCCATCATGCACGTACCACGAACCCACTCATATTAAACATTAATGGCATAATGATCCAGTTACTTTTGGAAACAAACAATGAAACAATCATATTTACCTTTTGACCATGTTTTCTTCATAATAAGCTTGAAGCATGTTAGAGTATTCTGTTGGAGTGAAATTCATTTCTGCTTACCTATTAGGTATTTATTAAAGTCAATTCAAACTAAGTTCCTTCAACTTCTTAGCATTTGCTTGAAACTAAATGTCAAATACTTAATAAGTCCTCTTAATTATGACTGTTTCCAAAGGTAACTAGATCATTATGCCACTAATGTTTAATAATATGCGTGGATACAAGGTACGTGCTGAATTTTGGGCGTAATCTCCGAAATGGCATAATTTATGGAAAAAATACTAGAATATTTTTTTGTAGAGAATGGAATTTTTTACAAAGTAGTTCAAATTAATTTACAAGTTAACTGTGGGCAAAAAAGTTCTGAGCATAATAAATGAAACTGTTTGGCACAAGTGGCGCCCTCTGGCGATTGCGGAAATTGCACTATAACATAATTATGTGACATAATTATCTATGAACGTGTGCAGAAGATCATTAAGATCGATCAAGCCATTTAAAAGATATAGCAAAAAAAAACGAAATTTTAGGGCCCCTTTTAAGGGCCCATGGGGCCCTTAATATAGAGCTTTGAACAAAAAGAAAAAACACAGGTCACTTTATTTTTGGAGTAGAATACCGCTCTCCTGCGGGTGGCATTTGTTTTTGAATAACCCTGTATAATGTACACGTGTGGCCTCAGAAATCGATCCACTAGGCATGAGAAATAAGCAAAAAATCAAGAGTTTCGGGTAAGTGCGGCAACGTTGCGCCAATTCCACGGCTACTCAAATCAACAACTTCCCCTACATTCCCTCGTAGAAAATAAAATTGCGCTAACTGACGTATTAACACCCCAGACAACGAAAATAGGTTAGATAATAAATCGCTGCATTATCATACTAAAGTGGATTTAAAGTTTTACACAGTTTCTTGGTGTTTTGAGATTCACGTAACGTGAAATTAAGCGGATTTCTTTGATTGTCAAAGTGGTATTAGTTAAATAAAGTATAATTATGTTATTATAGAAGAATCTCGTAGTGGTTTTTACATTGGTTTATTACACTTCTTTATCTTAACCGCTGAACCAAATCTTTGGTTTATTTCAATTTTTGAAGCTTCCCTGGAGTCCTCGGGTGAGGTTCTGATGCTTCCCGGGCCCCGAAAAATCGAGAAATGAGAAAAAAACAAGCAATTTTCAATAGTGGTTTCAGAGGATTTTCCGTTGTTTTCGTTGATTCTACAGCCATCCCGTTTCTCGAAAGTGGTTAATCGTGAATCGGGAATTTCTCTTAGATATCGGATTTTCGAGGTTCTTTTTGGTACCGGAAGAAAGTACGACACCCAATTAAGAGATTTACCACCTTCTTCGATTTTTAGAACGACTATTCGAGGTTGTCAAAAGACTTGTGAAAAAAGCCGCCAATGTCCAAGGGTAGGGTTATAGATTTTGTACTATTATTCAGGCAATCTAAGGCCAACCTAACAGCGCCGAATTTACTGTTTTTTGCACTGTAACTGGCAATGTCACGTAAGGTAATGTCACATAATAAGATGTTAGATTTGTCATCACTTACGCTTTTAAGGTTATCGCTGACTTTCAAACCGCGAGAGAGGTGAGGGGTAATTGCAACGTTGTCAGTTGAACGCCTTTGCGTCCAAACGTATTGGAACGATTTCAAGGGCTGCGCGTGTAAATACAAATTTCTAAATGCGTTTATACATAGTAAAAGTAACAATATTTTATTTTAAATTTTCTACATACAGGGCGATTGAACTAAATCTAAATATGCATTTATTATAAATTATAAAAATCAGGTTGAAATTTAGTTGTAAAAACAATAAACCATTAAATGTTGCTCAAAATTCTCAATTAAAAAATTTTGTCTTCTATCAGAATATAAAAATTTATAAATGGAGAAACTTCTTTCCACATCAACCAATGTAAGAGGTGCGCTTTTAAAATTGATCACTGTCGCAGGATCCAAATCGATGGATTCGGTAAAATCTCCCTTTAAAATATTTGCTACTTGGCTAAGAAACTGCAACCCACTATTTTTTTCCATCACATTTCTAAATTTTTGAAATATTTTGTCCCTAATTTTACCTGTGACATTTTGAAAAGCGACCTCAGATTGTTTTACCAGTTCTACACTTCGGGTTAATGGCAAATTAGATTCCTCCATTTGTGTTATTGTTTTAGAAAGAAAGCTATAATTTGCTTTTAGAAAGGAAAGTTGTTTTTTTATTTCCTTGTTTTCGAATAGTTGTTTAACATCTGTAAGGGACTGGGAAGATTCGTTCGAAAATTCTGAAATTAGATCTTTCAGTTGGCAAAAATTCTCGCAATAAAAAAATGCAGCTTCCAACCATGTGTCCCATCTTGTAATAACAGGTTGACGTGGAAAAGGAGTGTTTGGTAGTTTTTCTTTGTAGAACTGAACCCTTATAGACGCTTTAAGGAAGACTTTTTTCATGTTGGAAATTAAACTATCGGAAAATGTTTCCTAATTTCCTCAGCAACCCTATTTAAAGCATGAGCAAGGCGTGATACATGTATCAACTTCAGATAAAATATTTTCAAATTTTGCCCTGTCCTTTTCAATAATTGTACTTTATTAAATAGGTATAAATACCTACTTTATTCGTTTTCAGATCACCAGGATTAGTGCCCATAAAGTTATAACTTATAACTTACCTATATTTAAAGATGGGCAACGGAAACTTTCCAAGTTGGGAAAGTTTCCATTTTTGGAAACTTTCCGGGAAGAAACTTTGAAGGTTTAGGAAACTTTCCCTGAAAGTTGCGGAAATATTCCTGGGAAACTTTCCCGGAAAGTTTTCCGGGAATTTATGTAGAAATTTTAAATTTGCCGCCATAAATGCCTGGCCAACATTCATGACATAACCTAAAAAATACAAAAAAGAACAAAGAAGAATCATGAACAACTGTGTGCTTGTGCTATAGACCACAGATAAAATATATTTTATTATATTCTATATACTTTTTGACTGAAATTTAATAAGTTTAAATTTATTATATTCTTTCATATTTGGTTTTATCTTTTTTTATTTATCTATCTTTTTTCAGTTCTCTATTTTATTATGTTTACTTTTGTACAGGGTGACACAATTAAGATGTTACTAGCGATTATCTCGGTAATTTTTAAGATACATTGGCTGTTCAAACACTAAATTTGTGTTGTTTTTCCCAAGAAATTGAATGCCGCCAAGAGAAAAAACAGTTTAATTTCAAACAAAAAAGTTATCGCCAAATTACCATTTTTTTAAAATTAAGATGGCGATTTTGTTGCAATTTTTCATCAGACTAGTAAAGTGAATAAAAAAATTTGCACAACACGGTTGCATATCACTTTTGGTTTAGCGGAAGCAATGTTTTCTTTTTCCCCAGCTAAATCTGCAAAAATAATAGTATTTTTCTAACAAAAAAAAGTCACTTCCTACCTTTTTTTCTGTAGGCAGTAATTAAATAATAATGATACTAATAATTTAGAATCTGAAAGTGGAATTTTGAATTATGATCATGAAATACCAAGTATACAAAGCAAAACTTGTACATTTTGTGATATTATACTTTTTCTGCCAAATTTCACTCAAAATATGACATATTTGGTATTTTTGGAAAGCTCTAAGTGTGACTAATTAAACTAAACACTAAAAAAAAGAAGACTAGAAACTTTCCGAAAGTTTCGGAAATTTTTGTTGGAAACTTTCCGGGAATTTTCGTAAAGTGGAAACTTTCCCATCTCTACCTATATTATTTTGGGAAAACCAGGTACCTACCTGGACATCGACCCCTGTTCCCAGAAATGAATGAAACGCCTGCCAAAGATTTAAATCATCCTAAATTATTTCAATTATGCACAATTTCCCATATTTTAAGGATACAGTGACCGGCAGAAAGTTGGACACAAATGGAAAACTTTTTTTATTATTAATTTCTCAGAAAATTTTATTCTTGATAAAAGCTGGTGCATCATTTCAAACTCAAGACGCACATACCAAAATTTAAATATCTCTTTTTGGGTACGAGGTAGATTCAAAAATGTAAAAATAGCTCAAGAGTAAAGTACCCTTATTTTTTAAAATACGGTAAAAAGTTGCTTATAAAAGTTGTTTGGAATCAAAAGTGGATGCCAGATTTAAAGTCACAGCCACCTAGTCAAAAAAAAAAAAGAAATTTAACTTTTCTGTATTTTTTTCGATCACCCCGTGTATTACAAAAAAAAAACAAAATACCGCAAGCGCAACTTATCATCGGATAAACATGAATTTGCTACTTAACTATAATTTTGTTCGATTAGCAGCTAGAAATTTAAATTAATCGAAATCAGAGTTTAAAAATATTAAATTTTTGTGTCCATTGAATAAAATAAGTAGTTTTTTTGGCAAATTTTAATAATAAGTAATTTAAATGAAAACAGTAACTAAAAATAAATTTGCCAAAAAATTTGTTCAACTCTGTTTGCCTTTGGGACAGCAGAATTTTAGGATTCTCAATAACGGAGAAGACATTATCCATTTCATTATCTTCGTTACCTGTTACATTTTTTCTATGTGGTACTTGACATTTATTTTGCACTGAACCGAACTGCTTAAAACTCCTAAGAATTTTTGCCACAGTTGAGTAGTTGATGTTTTTGTCTGTATGTCGTTCATTGAAAATATCTGATGTTTCTCGACAAGTATGATAATTATTACCGTGTATTAAAACAATTTCAACTTTATCTTGAACACTAAGTGCAGGCATAGTTGCAGAATGACAATAACGGAGTTTGACATGTAAAATAATTCTTCGCCGACAATTATTGTTTTCAAAGCCAACTTTGCAAGAGTTATTATTGGCCATAGCATGGATTATTCTATTAATCTCGTATTTTGTTCGATAGGTACCTCTAAGCAAATTTATTTTTAGTTACTGTTTTCATTTAAATTACTTATTATTAAAATTTGTCAAAAAAACTACTTATTTTATTCAATGGACACAAAAATTTAATATTTTTAAACTCTGATTTCGATTAATTTAATTTTCTAGCTGCTAATCGAACAAAATTAAAGTTAAGTAACAAATTCATGTGTTATCTGATGATAAGTTGCGCTTGCGGTATTTGTTTTGTAATACACAGGGTGATCGAAAAAAATACAAAAAAGTTAAATTTCTTTTTTTTTTTTTTGACTAGGTGGCTGTGACTTTAAATCTGACATCCACTTTTGATTCCAAACAACTTTTGTAAGTAACTTTTTACCGTATTTTAAAAAATAAGGGTACTTTACTCCTGAGCTATTTTGACATTTTTGAATCTACCTCGTATCCAAAAAGAGATATTTAAATTTTGCTATGTGCGTCTTGAGTTTGAAATGATGTACCAACTTTTATCAAGAATAAAATTTTCTGAGAAATTAATAATAAAAAAGTTTTCCATTTGTGTCCAACTTTCTGCCGGTCACTGTATATGCAAATATTAAAAAAAAATGCATATAATATGCTAAATATGCAAAATATGCGCGCTGCATATTTGGGTTACTCTCAGGGACTCCTTAAAATAAAGAGTCTCTGGTTACTCTATAATGTATACAGGGCGTCCGGAAATTACGTGCACATACGGAACGGGGTAATTCTTTGGCCCATTTTTAGAAAAAAGCTTTATATGAATGTATGTCGTAAACGTCCTAACTTTTGAGATACAGGGCGTTGAAGTTCATTTTTTTAAATTGAATTTTGGCTACATCTCCCGAAATAATCAAGCTGCTGAACTGAAATTTGGCACTGCTAGGTTTTTGGGGATGGAGAATAAGCTGAAAATGTCAGTTTTTACGTGTCTCACAGATGGCGCCACTTGCGCTGTTTTGGATCGTGCTTTTACTCGTAACTTTTTTGAGGTTATCTTTTTGGTCTTGCAGATTTATCATTTTAGTGCACCTTTTTATTCTACAACAAAAAGGTACTCTTGCTTCGTACGGATAAAATCAACCGTTTGCGTTGAAATTACCAAAACGTTCTCCAAAACACCTGTTGACTCCAATGTTCGAAACATACAATTTTCACTGACCGCTTTCAAATGCTACAGATCAACTGTACCTTCAAAATGAAGGAAAAAATCCTTATGAAGAATGCACCAAAAATTATTCGCTTTCAAAATGGAAAGGATTGAATTTGACAAAATTTGAACACCCTATTTCCAGAAAACCAATGGTGTTTTGACCAATATCCATTTAGCATTTTTTTCTTCATTTTGAATGTACAGTTGATATGTAGCATTTGAAAGCGGTCGTTGAAAATTTTTTGTTTCGAATATTGGAGTCAACAGGTGTTTTGGGGCACATTTTGCCAATTTAAACGTAAACGGTTGATTTGATCGTTATGAAACAAGAGTACCTTTTTCTTGCAGAATGAAAAGATGCACTAAAATGATGGACCTGCAGGACCAAAAAGATAACCTCAAAAAAGTTACGCGTAAAAGCGTGATCAAAAAACAGCGCAAGTGGCGCCCTCTATGAGATACGGTGAAATTGACATTTTCAGCTTATTCTCCATCCCCAAAAACCTAGCAGTGCCAAATTTCAGTTCAGCAGCTTGATTATTTCGGGAGATGTAGCCAAAATTCAATTTAAAAAAATGAACTTCAACGTTTACGACATACGTTCGTATGTGCGCGTAATTTCCGGACGCCCCGTATGTGTGCGGTGTACGATAACCGAGGCACGCGCGTCGTCCGCCAGGGACCAACCCACCGAGAGGCAGGTGCGCATCCAGCTGAAGGACCACATCGACAGGTGCAAGAAGCGCAAGCAGGAGAAGGAGCGCGAGGACTACCGCTATTCGGGGTCGGAGAACGAGGAGGAGGAACCGCAGGTGGCGGGCGAGCCGAGCAGCATAGTGCAGGCGCCGGGCGGGGACACCCTCAGGCGCAACTTCCAGCAGATACAGGAGGGCAGGACCCTCGGCCAGGTGGAGCCGCCGCCGAGGTGAGAAAATATCTGCTGTTTATGCAGGGTGTTCGAAAAATAGACGGAGATATTTTAGAGGGTGATTCCCTGTTAAGAAATATGAAAAAAAGTTTCTATAAACATGGGTCCGGA
Source organism: Pseudeuparius sepicola (assembly GCA_963920635.1). Lineage (NCBI taxonomy): Eukaryota > Metazoa > Arthropoda > Insecta > Coleoptera > Anthribidae > Pseudeuparius > Pseudeuparius sepicola. The sequence continues at coordinate 9,065,544 of OY987299.1, forward strand.
AATGCAGAGTTTTCAAGATACAGGATGTTAAATATATTGCATGTCACTGGACAAAATTGGTTTATCAATTTTTGCAAAAAAAAAATCACAAGTGCCTTGGAAAACAAATAATCAAAAGCATTTCTAGGAAAGAGTGTTATTGCAACTTTTCCAATATCATAACATAAAGTACACTACAACCAATTTTGTCCAGTGACATGCAATAAAACGGTTTTTATTTTTTTTTCTCGAAAACGAAGTGAGATAGGAAAACAATACAAGAGGGAAAGAAGTTGTATTTTTAGATGCTTAATCAAACAAAAAATATTAAAGTTACAAAAAAGGTAGTGGCGTACATTTTTTTGATAATAATATTCGCTAAGGTGCCCCCCGGGACGCCACTGGACTTAATAAATTTAATCTAGTTAGGGCGAAATTAGCCTCTTAATACAACAAATAACATTGCCAAATTTCAACAGAATCGAGTAAATAATTTTTAAGACATTAATAATTTCATTTTTTATTTTTTTTTATTTAACATCCTGTATCTTGAAAACTCTGCATTTCCGGACCCATGTTTATAGAAACTTTTTTTCATATTTCTTAACAGGGAATCACCCTCTAAAATATCTCCGTCTATTTTTCGAACACCCTGTATTTTTCGAATCTACAGGGAGTCTCAGAAAACGGGGTACAGACTTTTAGGGCTGAAAGAATATTGAAAAACGCATACCGTTGACTGACGTATTAATAAGACTTCTCACGGCTATAGTTTCATGTCATGGAAAGTAGATGGCGCCTATGGTCAACAATGTATTTTGCATTGTATTTTGTCTCCGGGATGCGCATGGTGAGCCAGAGAACTGTCAAACATGACAGCCGTGAGCAGTCTTCATTAATACGTCAGTCAGCGCGCATACCTAACAAGATGGGGGTGTGGAAATTTAAATTTTATTTTATATTGTTCCATATAACTTGTAAACTTCAATAGAAATTTGAATATACAAAACACTGTAAATATTGCGAACAAACGACACAAAGACAAAGGAAACTCTTAACTCTGCATCATTTAAGACCTCCGCATTTATACAGTGTGGATCGAAATTGTGGAATATTGCTAATATTTCTTAAAATATTCCTCATATGAAAAACTTGTTTTAATAAAAGTGTTAGGGGAAATTATTTCCCGTTTAGAGATATCAAGCAATCTTTCGTAGCACAAAAAATGTGGTTGCCATGGTAACCGATTTAATTTTGTTAAATGGCACCATATACTTATTTTGGTGAAAATTGATACATTGGAACTTTCTGAATACGATACAATACAATTTTAATGGGGATCGCATAAGAAAAAAATACAAAAAAAAATAAGTTTTCTATTATGCTATTGACAATGTTTATCAAAATAATTACTAGCGGTCAGTTGCTTGTAATTGTGTGCATTTTTACAGTAAACGTACTTTTTTACTCAATTTTCTGTGCACTTAAGTACTTAGTAAGTTATAATGGCGCTTGAATTAAGTGAAACGGAAAGAATACAGGTTAACATACTAAGTATACTTAAGTACACAGAAAATTGAGTAAAAAAGTAAGTTTAGTGTAACAATGTACACAGTTACACAGCTAGTGCCAGTTTCGCATTGTTCTGATTTTGGCATGGCTAACTTGATGTTGATAAACATTGTCAATAATAGAAAACTAATTTTTTTTGTATTTTTTTCTTATGCAACCCCATTAAAATCTTATTGTATCGTATTCAGAAAGTTACAATGTATCAATTTTCACCAAAAAATGTATATGGTGCCATTTAACAAAATTAAATCTGTTACCATGGCAACCACATTTTTTGTTTTACGAAAGATTGCTTGATATCACTAAACGGGAAATAATTTCCCCTAACACTTTTATTAAAACATGTTTTTGATATGAGGAATATTTTAAGAAATATAAGCAATATTCCACAATTTCTATCCACACTGTATTGTTGAACCAAAATACACAAAACTAACATCCCTCTTTGCTCTATTGTAAGTTCAGTAAATTCAAGCAAAATATGTACTTAACTGTTTATTGTTTAGAAGGGAAACTCAAATTTACTTATAAGAAACTATTTTTTACAGAAAATTAGGGAACATAAATTTCCGAATCATTACGTGAAAGGGCAATCTGATAAGTTGCCGAAATTTGATGGTTTCATGGATCTAATATTACAATTTTTACATCTACCGAAATTTGTAAGATAAAACTGCAAAGGTTTTTATGTTGTAGAAATAGTAAAGTATTATGAGTTATTAATAAACGGAGAACCGTACCTAAGGCCCAACATTGCTAAAAAAATTTGCAGAAAAACTGACTGAAGATTTACAAGAAAAACACTTCTTGGCTAAATGTGGTTTCACGGGGCATCCTAAGAAGAATTTTGAAATTTCAACCTTCCTTGCAACTTTTACCACAGAATAAGGTTGTGTCTCAGAACATTTCAGTGCTATCGCCATGTTGCCAAATTGCCTTTTTAAAGCACTTGTGACGTCATAAGTGCTTTCCCGCCAAATTTTGAAGAAAGTATAAAAACTTGCTAATTACGTAAATATTATTTTTAGAAATAATTGTAGGGTATTATGCAAGTGTCCAGGAATTGTTTTATCAAGTTATAAAATTTCGTCAAGTACCCTACTAAACCTTTACTGCATATTTTTAGGGATTAAACCTTTTCCAGAATATATTGTATTCTGTTCTTACCGAACACCCCCGTATGACGATCTATTTAAATTTTAAATAATTAACTGGAGATTTAACACCTTTTCGGTGTTGCCAGATCCAACAAAAAGTTTAATTGCATTTAATGGCTTTCCATAGACGTTTCAATTTTTTTTGCCACACCAGGCGTGGAATTAAAAAAATATATATAAAAAATTTATGTATTAGTGTATTATTGACGGATTTTTCATTTTTGTTTTATTTTTCAGTATTCTTTCAGCCCTAGAAGTCTGTACACTGTTTTTTAAAGCATCCTATATATAATTTTCCTCTTATCTTCTTACTTCCAGAATTATTATGTTGGTATCTTTGAACAAAGTGCTGATGAGCTTTCACGTGATTCAAGTTTTGTTTAGCTTCTATAGACAATAATGAAAAATGCTCGTTGTTTCTTTCAATAAAGTGTCAAATCATTTAGCACTTGGTTTCTTGGGCATTTTTTCGTTGAGGTTTCAAGCCATATTTAAGAACCCTTTGTGGCTTTTATTTTAAGAAATTTTTGTTAACTTACATTTTATTATGGTTATTGATTGTACAGGGGTTCCCCATTTTCGATACTTTTGCAGGTTATATTATTTATATTTTGAAATTCTCACCTAGAAAAAAATCGGTGTACGCCACTGAATTCTACATGAAAAAATCTAAAAACAAGTTAGCATATAAGGGATATACGGGGGGTGCCTGAAAATGGCAAATTTTAAAAATTACTTTGCATCTCAAAAACTAAGGAGGCCTTGAAAATTCTGCTTATGGGGCCTTTCCTTTTATGAAAAAGTAGACCAGTGTACCGAAAACTGAAACTCCCTGTCTCTTAAAATAACCGAGATACCCTGCAGAAGTATCGAAAATGGAACAACCTGTACAGTGGATACCCGCCTTCAGATACCAACTAATCTACGAATTGATAAGATTTTATTTTAGGAAAATACGATTTCGAAACAAACACCTCATATTTGAGTTTGGACTCCATTAGACAGTTGTCGTTAAGGAGCTTTCCATTATGGAAGTGTATTTTCTGTGATTTTACCCATCGCAGCAATACGCGTTGCTTTTTTGTAGACACTTTCAAAAGAACTTTTGTGTTTGCTCCTTAGGAGTGGAAAGAATAAAGATAAGGAAGAGATTCCGGAACCGGGTCCTCCGGCCAGACCTCCGATACCTCAAAGGATAATAGTGGTTCCAGATCCTGCTCCGCCAAGAAGGTAGGTGTCTTAAGCCCTGTTTAGAGTCGGCAATTTTTATTGGCGGCAATAAAAATTGCTGACATTTTTGTTGTGCGCACGCGCATTAACTCCGTTTTGAGTCATCTGTGGCAAGTTTTATTGCATTGCAAAAAGTAGCTCCGGACCTATTTTAATTGCAATGGCAATTATAGTATTTTTTTAGAGATTTTTGTGCTAACAACCTTAGTAATAAAAAAAACACTACATAAAACTAAAAATAGGCCAAAAAAAACTCTATGTTGGTGCAAAATTTCAGGTCTTAATGTCAATTTTCAAGGCCTGCTACAATTTTTTTTTCTAATAAAAAATGACGAAAACCATTTAGCGATTTTTTTATTTAAAATCTGACACAACAGCGTTAATCAGAACAACCTAAAACCCCCATATACCAAATTTGAACAAAAAATTTACAGGGAGTTCCGTTCTGCAGGGTGTCAAAATTGAGCAAAATAGGAATTTTAAACTCATCTGGCGAGTCAAGTGTGCCATGGAATTACTTCGAAACAGTTGGATGATGAACAGGACCACTCACAGTGTCGATGTGCAAAGATCCAATAAAAAATATAAAAGGTGTTCTTCTCGGTAGCAACTCGAAATGATGAATTTTTTAAACTTTATACAGGTCAAAAATCGAGTATATCAAAACCACCCCAGACATTACAAACGAACTAAGTCTAAAAATACAGAAGCCTGCCAGTCAGTAAGTCCATATGAGTTAAGGTGGCTGGTGAAACAATTTGAATTGTTTTTATTTGTTGGTTGGATGATGCAAAGAAATAAATTGCTTTTGTATTTATTAATATTTATTCAATGATTCCAGAGCACTCCTGACCAATATAAAGTTTAATAAAAATTCAGCATTTTGACATCGCCCAGAGAAAAAGACCCTGTACATTTTTGTATTGAATCTTTGCACACCAACACTTTGAATAGTCCTGTTGATCATTCATCTGTTTTGACGGGATTCCATGGCACACTTGACTCTCCAGATGCCTTTAAAATTCCTATTTTGCTCAATTTTGACACCCTGCAGAATGGAACTCCCTGTATATTTTTTGTTCAAATTTGGTATACGGGGGTTTTAGGTTGTTCTGATTAACGCTGTGGTGTCAGATTTTAAATTTAAACAAAAAAATCGCTAAATGGTTTTCGTCATTTTTTACTAGAAAAAAATTTGTAGTAGGCCTTGAAAATTGACATTAAGACCTGAAATTTTGCACCAACGTAGAGTTCTTGTGGCCTATTTTTAGAAAAAAACGCGGAATAGAATAGAAATTTTACGGGGGTGTTCGCACTTAAGATGAAACACCCCAAGCAGCATTTTTAGTCGCCGTTACGTTCCAGCGACTTTTGTTTGCAACTTTAAAGTTGTGATTACTACTGATAGGAACGTAATTACTACGTTCCTATTACGTCCCTGCGACCAAAATGGGGAACATTTTGAGGGTGATAGATACGTAACGGCGACCACCTAGCAACTTACACCGCTACGACACGCTTACGTTCCTGCAACGTGGTGGAGACGTAGCAGCGTGGTCACCGCTACTGTGTTGGATTTGTTTGCTTCTTTACATTCGCGTCCTCGCTTTGTTTTTGTCTAAATAATTAAAAAGTATTCTAGTCCAGCATCTTCCGTCATTTTTCAATAACCGTGGAAAATTGAAGTACCTAATATTTATTTTTAACTTATATCTATGAATAATGGTAGGTATAAGAAAGGTATTAATTTGCTGATTTATTTCTCGTTGCTAGATTCAAGAAACTAAAACGATTGAAAATTTTCTGTCAAATATGACGTTGATAGATTGAAAAGTAACAACGCGCCCTCTCAAAATGCATGTTTTAACACTTTTTTATCGGGAGGATAAATTACGAAAATGTGCGAAATTACCTAAAAATGCTGAAAAATGCTTTTTTAATGTTTCTATAAGTTATACGAGTTCATTTTTGCTCAATTTTCTCTTTTTTGGGACAATTTTGAAGAAATAACTATTTCAGTACCAAAGGAAATTGACATTTGGTATTAATGGCATCTACCATTTTATAAGGAAATATGGCGTAATTTTCAGTAATTACCTCTAAGTATTATTTACCTTAAAATGGGTGTTTGAAGGCTTTGCCACTTAACTGGTAGTAACGGCAACTAGACTTTTTTCAGTTTAAGGTAATTCCTACCTTTAAGATGAAAATTAGTTTTAGATATTTTAAACTCTAAAGTCCTAATTACTACAAGAGAACTTCAAAGTTCCAGAAGCCTCGTTCAAGTTCCGATTGCTACTACTAGGGTCCGTTTGGAACTTTAACCTATAATTTTTATATGCGTGAGTGTTGTTTTCAGCCGGTGTGTGTTTCGTGCTATAATTTTTGAAATGTTGATATTTAAAATTGTAGCCACTCAAGAGAAGCGTTTTGTAATTTTGTATTGAAGACAAGTGCTCGTGTTTCGATTCGTTTCATCCAACTGCTGCTTTAATTTTCTATAAAATGTGAATGTGTGTCTATAATTTTTCTTCTTTCTAATGGCTGACATTTTCATCACTTCGCAAAAACGACCCAATCCTTCAAACGATTGTAAGGAACTAAATGTAGTTTCCATTTTGGTCCCTATAGAAGTGACAGTTACTTTAAAGTATTTTTTTGTAGTAATTGGAACTTTTTAGTAATTTTAAAATTGAGTGAGAAGTAAAACTTACCATACAATAGTTTTCTCGAGTAGCGGGAAAGTTAATTTCACTTTAAATATGACTATATAGTTCCGTAACTTTGGAGGTATTTCTAAAGTCGCTAAGATGTAGAAATTACTTTCACCGTTACCATAAAGTAATGAAAACTTTAAAGTGATAAACAAGTAACACAACAAAGTAATTGTGACCATTGAATATAACCTTAGAGTTAACGTGACTTCAACGTAATTTTGCATAGTAACAATTCCATTCCAGATACTTCAAAAACTACTTAGAAGTACTGAAACCATAAAGTTCCAACTTGTAGTAATAATTACTACGTAATTACTCATACTTTCTTAATATAAGTAATAAAAACTAATAAGTTGATTTTTAAGTAATAATTACGTAATAACTACTTATTCAAAGTTCCCATCTCAGTTACCAGAACTTTAATGCTGCTTGGGACCCTGTATGTTATTATTAATTTACTAAATATTTGGTTGGCAGTATTCACCAAAAAATAGAATTGCGTTAGATAGATTGCCAACAACTGTAAACAGATACCACCTTTGCAACAAGCATTGCGTGCAACAAAAATGTCAGCAATTTTTATTGCCGGCAATAACAATTGCCGACTCTAAACAGGGCTTTATTATTGAGGGAATTGTATAACAACTCGTGTTTTGTCCCTAGAAAATGCGAGTGTTTCATTTTATTCCCAGTGTTTTCCTAGCGACGTTTATGTAAGACTCGCTACTCGGAAGGTAAAAACTGATTTGTTATTATTATTTCAGACCACTGCCACCACCGCCCGACAATAATTTCGCAGCGTCTAGACCTCAACAGCCTCAGCAACCGCAGCAACAGCCGCAGAGGAATTCTCAGTCGCAGCACATGTTCAAACCTATGGTAAGTGGCTTGTAATGTTAAGTAAATGAGCACGACTTAAAAATATATACAGGGTGATTTATTCATAAATACATTAATTTTAACCACGTCATCAGGGAGGTACATATATACCGAAAACACAAAAAAAAATTTTTTGCTGCATGTTTAAATAATGGGGCAATTTATCCCAAATCCCGCGTAACGAGGCGCACCTGAACGCATGTGGCTACGACGTTATGCTGCAGCACATGGCACCGGCCGCGACGTTGCCATTATTTATTGATAATTTAATTACGAAAAAATATTCAGTTTATGAATTATTTACCTAGTTGATATGCCAATAACAGGGTGTTAGCACACCTTGGACTTGGCGTGTTCAGCATCTAACTCGAGAGACCCTTATCACTACACTTTTCACAGCACCCGCTATAACAATACAAAAGGCCTTCACAATCACATGCACAAAACGCACTCAGTGTCTACAGAGGGTGGAAAATACTGAAACCTCAAAAGACTGAAACTGTCTCCGAAATTCGCTAGATTTTGAGATTTAAGACAAAAGTTTTATTAAAAAGAACGCAGGCGTCCCATCCGCATTCCACAACTATTATTTATTACGTCAAACTTGTCATTGTCAAGGATCTGCTGCCGGTTTCTATTGTATGTGGCGCCATCTCGTTGGTATTAACGTCGCCGAATCTGTGGTTGAGCTCTCAGTCACCCTCTGTGTGTTCAAAACCGAAAGTCTACAGCGCGCTTTATGACACGGTAACTAGCGAACCTTTCTAATAGATGGCAGCACGTACTACAGAAACCAGAGTTGCCTACATTCTGTAGGTATATTCGGTACTCTTTGTGCAACATTTTTGCTTTTTTACCAAAACGGTTCTCTAGACAAATGCGGAAATGATAGACATAATAATGATCCTTCATGGAGAATGCCTGCAGAATGTCGAGTCAAGCTACCGCGGAACTATTTAGAAGCGCGCCACCTATCGGCAGGTAGCGAAACTAAGTACGAAACCACAACGACGTTTCATTACGGGAATGCTTTCTACGAACGAAGTAGTGTCAATGAATGCGACATGGGACATAACCTTTAAAAATATCCAAACCAAAATACGGAGAATGTGCACTGTGAAATACGGGAAACAATAACATCACATGTGCGATTAGTGAGGCGGAGTGCGAGAAACGAAAGGAAATTCACAGTGCACTCTGCAGAAACTTGGCAAGGATCAATGCCGCAAACACCAACGCGCCGCGTGCCGGAAATTCTCGGCCACGGGCAATCGCCAAGCTCCTTTTGCGGAGTTCGGGCTACACACATCCCCCTACTCCTACTAACGACTGCACGACAAGGGTTGTGACAAACAGAAGTCAAGAAAGCTAAGGACTTTTAGCAACCCATCATCCCTAACTCGCCCAGAAATAATACTAAGACTCGGTAGGTTACACATCAGGCTATACCCGGTAACATACCTAACGGCAGGAAAAGAAACTAGAAAAAGCTGTAAAGATCGAAAGGTGGAAATTAGAAAGATTCAAGTACTTACGACTGAACCAATGTCACAGAGGAGGACCACCCCCACGGAAACGATTCTATTGCAAATATGGATCCCTAGTAACAATGAAAAGCAAACATAACGAGAAATAAAGAAATGAGAAGTGTATCGTTGGTGATGGTAACCAACTTAAGCGGAAAGTAAGGTAATTTTAAGCAACTGTATCCCAGAGATGTTGGCTAATTTTGACGTTCTTATTTCAGAGGAAGCAGAACAATCACAGAACACAATAACTTACTCTAGGAGCGTCTTGGTGTAGTAAAAAGGATTATCAGTGAACTAGTGACCGGAAATATTAGTGCCCCAAGCGAAAGTGAGTGAAGTTCGTTTTATCGAGAAAAAATCGTCTTCAGTGGTGTCGAGGTCCACGAAATCATGTAAGCCCCCTAGTTGAATAGGTACCTACTTAATAAAGCATCCAAAAATCAAAAGGTCACGTAAGCAGTCGTTTCATTTATTTTTCTCGTTGGCATTTATCCCTTAAGGCTCGCCTTAAGGTGTCTCAGGGCAAAACTAACCGTTACAAGAGGTAAGCGTTAACATTTGTCCATAATTTCCGCAAGCATTTGGCGGAACATTCGCCTACAATACAAATAATTATGTACTGAAAACATTCCTTTAAATTTACGAAAGTTGCGTACATCTAGCAACAATGTTGACGCGCGCAACGGCAAGCGTCGTCCGATGCCTCATGCGCCCTGAAAGCAATCCAGTGGCAGCCGTAAATAGAGGGCCAAATAGGTAAAAATGCGGTTTAGAAAAAAAATAATTCCGGCTTTAAAAAAAAGTTGGAATTTTTTTAATTGCGATTTCGCATTCATAGCATTTTTCCCTACCCACTGTTAAAATTAATGTAGTTATGAATAAATCACCCTGTATAATAATACCTTGATTGTCACACGTCGTTCAGTACTTTCGGTAATCATGTTAACAATAGGGTTGTTTCTTTCTACCAAATTTTCAGCGGTGTTGGAAAGGACCATGACTAATAAATATGTCTACATATAGGTGTTGCTGTTCTATTAATTCTTTGCAAAGCCAATAATTTGAAAATAAAATTAGAATTTCCGAATGAGAGCCGAAGGTAAAACTACTTCATTATGTAGTTTGGGGGGATTTTAAATTTTTAGGTTAAATTTTTCCAAAAAACGCAAAAAAAAATTAAAGATTACAAAGTATTCTATAAGATTCTATAAAGGGGATGTAGGTAAGTAAAATTTGAAGTTATCGCAACATTAATCGAAGTGAATGTTTTTATTACTTTTCAAATTAAATGACAAATGGATAGGATTGCGTCAACCGAAAGTCCTACCTGGTGCAGTTGAATTTGCGTACAAAATAACCTTTTATTGCCTCTGAACTGTAACTCTATTTAACAAATTCATTAGAATCACTTTTTTTTTTCGTTTCGCTGGTGACGAACCTGGTGATGAAGACTCCATAATAACTTTCTTTATTTTTTTAACTAAGTATATGACAACATTTCTATTAAAAAAAAACTAATATGTCCATCAAACATCAAACCATAATTTTCTCCTTGTTTTGATTGCTCCGCAAAAGGAAACAAATAAAAATAACTTTGAAAAATCGCCAACTTCCCTATTCACAGGGATAGGACATAAATAAACACTGCAACCCGTTGCAACCTTTTAAAGAATGGGGAACTCGAACAACTTTTGTTATTTCTTTAATATATTTGCCTATCTATAGAAAGAGCACATACCAAATATCAGCCCTCAAATTGCAATAAATATTTAATTTGCAATAAATAATTAAAGTTGTGACCGCGAGCTATTCATCTGAAACGACACGAAAAGCGCGGGAATGGTTTTGACGTCATATAGCTCGATCGATCAGAAGGCAGTGACAGGAGTGACAGCTACACAGAATTAGGAAAGGAAGAATGGAAATTGAACGTTAAAATAAACAGTTCGGCGACTCGTTTCCAGAGGGATCTAATGTAGGTCAAAAATAAAAACCACCTAAAAATCAAAATTTAACAAGCACTTCTTTAACTGAGGCCACAGGACTAGTAATTCTTAGGTCTCGGGTTCAATAGCACAAGAAGTTTTTTTTTTAATTATCACTGCATTCTACTTCTTATATTTATCACTGATTATCATTTTTAGTAATAATTGGACAATGGTTATTATGAAGATTATTACTCGCAATCTACTCCATAGTGTATTTAAATTCAAAGTACTTACCTACCTAATATGAAATTGTCGGTAGCAGGGAAAATGTAATACATTGCTGATACGTAAGCTCTTTTTGGCCTCTGAGATAGTTTTAAGGCCCGAGGAGACGCGGGCGTTAAACAACCTCCTCGCCCAAAAAAGTGCGCTTACGCATCTCGCAATGTAAATAACTATTTAATACATCACACACTTTTCAAACGTTATCAAAAATATCAAGAATTATTAGACGTCACAACCAAGAGTGGCGTGTTACAAGAATGATTTGAATTATGCAGCTTACATTTATTACATAAAAATAGAAAATGAATTTGTTAACTGTCGTTCATTTAATGGCAGTAAATTATGTTTGTGAGTAATATTTTTCAAATTTAATTTTTGTGCAAGTTCCTCATTATCGAAGTTTCGTCAATATATTTTGACCTTATCAAGGCAAGTTAAATCGGTTGAATATTATATCACTTATATTTATTTAATAATAATAATGTATCATATAATTGTCCATATTATGTGGTTTATCATTGTTTATATAAGTGCTATAATGTTCAACTGATTCAACTTGCCTTGCTAAAGTCAAAACATATTGACGAAACGTCGGTAATTGTTTACAAGGTTGCAGTGTTTATTTATATTCTATCCCTGTGAATTGTTAACATAATGTATTTATTTATTTTTAATTTTTATTATTTTTTTAATTCTGTGAAAAGCGATTGGGGAGGCCGGAGTAACATGTACCAAAAATTTATCGAGACTACTATCTTCGTTGCGAATATACTATACTTAAATCAAGAAGCTGTGACGCCTGGCGTAAATAAAAGCACGTGTTCGATGAAGTTCCTCGAAATAAGACAATCGGTACAAAATATCACGCAACTCAATCACAAGTGTATTTATGCGGTTTTATCTTGTTGTTTTCACATGCGTCTAAGCTACTTTATACACTGTCACAAACCATTTTATCGATGTTTTTAACTATTTTAATGAAGCCAATATTTTTTTACGAAATATTTTGACGTAGACAATAATTGTAAAAGTAAAAATTAAATAAAGGTTGTTGGCTCTGGCGAATATTTCAACACCACATGCTCTTGTTTACATCAGGCGTCAGTGGTTTTTGATTTTGGTATAGGTATGATATTTTATATCGGCCTAGTTCGGCCTTTAATGTCTGGTAGTTCTAGTGAATCTAGTGAAATTATTGACATTTTTTATGTAAGTTTAAGAGGTTCGGAATTAAACACAAAATTTTCGGCATGGTCTTTTCAAAAACGGCTTCACGTTTTGATGTTGCTTTTCCCCTCCGAATAGTTCGTGCTTTGACTTAATATCCAGTCGATATTGCACAAACGGTGCCTTCAAAAAAATCAAGTATGTTAAGTTTTGCCTCATACTTTTGTCTATTCTAATAATCGCACAAATTTGTAGTTTCTGAAAAAAACATGTCCGAAAATAATGTGTTTCCACGTGTTTACTGACACTATTGGTCCAGGTTACAGAATTGTAGTTCAGTTATACATCTATAGATGGTGCCAAAAACGCTTAGCGAACCCCGAATACCATGCTAAAAAATACAACTTTAAACCGAATCTTAAATTAAAATAAACTTGATACACGTATTCGTATTTTTCTGTCCTTTGTTATCTTTCACTTCATTTTCCGTAGAACTAGACTTAGCTTTTCATCTTGTCACCAATTAACACACTTTAGTCACATTTTTTGTGTTGTTTTGTTGGTAGCACAGCTTCCCCCGTCTAATTTGGCTATTCTGTTTATTTCATGTCCATGTCGTTTCACCCCTCTCTACTACCACAGACTCCCGCACGAAAACCCGAGGTAGGTCTAAGTTTCATTCCGGGATGTGTTCGACTGAAACGACTTTTCCGGATGTTGTTATATTTTCATTAGTTATTATTACAAAATTTTCCACAACAAAAATAACCGTTTCTTTTCCCTTCTTTTTGACTGATTTGAAAAAGTTGTAGTACACTTAGGTCGAACACATTCTTTCCTTTCTACACTGTACACCATTTATTTTTGTTTCATTGTGAATCTTAGCACTAAAGAGACTTAAGTGTTTTCAATCTATAACCAAATATCAATTTCTGTATCTTCTAACCACCCTCATTTCCTATATTAGTAGTATTCTTTCGAACTGTTTATAGTGATTTATCTAATAGGGGACATATGAACTACAGATAATTCTCAGGTTTACGCAGTTTTAATGCATCACTTGCCTGCCTTTTTCACAGGATATTAGATGGCATTTTGAATTTTGTTTGAACTGTAATAAAATGGCAAAGGAATTTTAGGTCAAATAGCCCATTCAGATAAATCACTTAAATCACTACGAAAGAATAAGCCTAGTGCAAAAAGAAAAAACTCATATTGAACACCCCATTTATACATTCTTTTTTTTTCTAACCTTTTCAATTTAATTTTGTTTATTTTTTTTGTTATGTAATCATTTTTCAAAGTAACTACATAATTCCTAACTAAACCAGCATAATTTAACTTTTGGTAATTTGACCCTTACCACTTGACGATGTTTCTTTCTTAATGAAAATTTGTATGCAATAAAAAGGCCTTTACACTATTTGAAACTCTAAAAGAACAATTAGTTTTTTATAACTTAATTTTGAAAGAGGTTTTACTTTTTACTTTTACCTAATCACCTCTGATGTCACTGATTTGAAGGGACTTAATAATATTTTAATATTTCATTCAATAATTTAAGTTTCTAAAGGTAACAATAGGGCAGTCCAACAAAAGAGCTGATTGAGTCCAAAATGGCGTCTGAAGGTCAAATAAAGCTTGGCTGGTAAAGCAGTTTGTGGTAATTTTGCAGTTTTGATTTATATTAGAATAACTTATTTAAAATGAAACAAAATGTGTAAAAATCGATCCACCTGTAATAAAATGTTTTGAACATGTATTAGAAAACTTTGCTTTTTGTTATGAAATTTGCACTTTTTATGCTTTCTGATAGAGAAAAATTCGCGTTGGCGTTTTTTTATGTTTAAAGCACAAAACACTTTAAATTCAGGTAAAACTAATGTTATCTCGACTTCTACTCCCTCAATTAACAACACAACACAAAAGCATTTCGAACAGAAATGAAAGTATAAGGTAAAGTAAAACAAAAATAAAAAATAATAAAAATATAAAATATTTAACATTTATAGTTACAGACAGCTTTAGAAGACCCAAGGCGTAGTTACTTGTAGGAGTAGGTTAGTCAGGTTAGCAATCAATAAAGTATTGTTATATTGTAGATATTTCGATTTTATTTAGTCATTATTATAAAAAAAACAGGTGAGGAGTAGCTCTCAAGAATAACAAAAGTTTAAAAAAATAAAATATATATTCAGATTCAAAATAAATCAAACAAAACAAAATAAGCTTCTTCACTTTCACAATATTCTAGGTTAGAAATGGTTTTGTAGTTTTATTGGTTAGATATGGAGGGACTTTTTTTTATAAATTACCATAAATGCTCATAAGTGACCAAAAATTCTTATTAATTCTCTAACTCACCACGTTTATATAAATGATCATAAATGCTCCAAAATTGCCGGTTAGTGACGAAAAATGGCCAGACACTTTTAAAAATGACCTGCTCATAAACGCTCAAAATGCTTCTGCCATCTATAATTAAAAGTAACAGTGATTAAAGCGAAAATATACTCTTATGATGGTGAATTGTTCAGCGCTTGGTTGCAAAAGCAGAAGTGAAAGGCAAGAGCCTGGGATTTCGTTTCACAGGTAAATATTTAACAAGCTACCTTCAAAAGATGCCCAAAAACTTTATTTTTTCTCAATATAACTTCTTCAAACTCCTTCTACTTTTAGTATGATAAAGTGCATTGTTTTGTTTGTAAATAGGACCAATATAATTATTTTTTAACATCGTTTTTATTGAAAATTTTTTAGTTGATTATGATAGTTTCATAAAATATGGGCGTGCATTATTTATTTTATTTTGATTGATTCGAAATCGCCGCTAATAAATATTTTCCATCACTTGACACTAGCTTTACGTTAGGGAAATTATCTGCAATAAATATAAAAATTTCAAATTACATGCAAGTCAAAACTATTATAACTACCTTTTCATTTTTAACATTTTTGTGATATTGGCTAAGAACGCGTTTCATGCTACGCCACTGGCCTTTCCTTGTCTAAGGCTGGACCAACATTATATTAAAGACCCGAGCATGCCGTCATATTTCATTGTTGTGTACGGATTGGGGTGGCGCTACACCACGAAAAAAAAGGTGACTTATTATAGGTTATAGGGGGTTTTCTGTGGCTATTGGGATGTCAGTTTCTGACGTTTAAAAATCCAAAATTTTAAATATCCAGCTTTATTACGATTTACCTTCTTTTTACAGTAACGAATTGTCTTTGCGTCCGGTATTTAGCAGTTTTATCCTATTAACACAGCTTTTATAGGTAGATTTGTTTGTGATAACATGAAATGTTCGCGCACATGAAGAAAACGGTATGCACAGACCATTAGGTGAATTGCAGAAGAATAAACACTATTTTGGAATTATGGTATGAAATATGGTATTTTTTAACGTATGCAGGAATGAAAATAGAACATTTTGTTTATAGCTTCAAAGCGAACCAATGGTCCTCCATATAAAGTAGAAACTGAAAAATCTAATGCGTTTTATGCTTTCACATACTACAACTAGCCATAAACTGCTTTCAAATCAAAAGGTACCAAATACTCTTGCTTACTTTTTAGACTTGCTTTTCTTAAGAAAATGTATGGAAATATGCCATGTGAACTTGTCAAATTAAAGGGACATAACAAACAAATATTTTATTTTATTTTGAATATTAACTTCGTTCTAACAAACATATTTGCATGTTTTTATTTTATAAAAGATTCTGCAACAATGGTGTTTTAACTAAAACTCCCGTGTAAATTTGTTTCATCGTGTGGCGCCAGTGGCGATCGCTTGAAGCAGGGCTATGCACAGGTCTTTAATATAAATAAATAATAAAATGAACTTTATTGTCAAAGATAAAATCTTATGGATAAAGTTTTCACAATACATACAATACAGTCTCTAGTCAGAACTTAGACTAAACTATCCTGAAAGTATTCATCATACATAATATGCTTTTTCCAAGAGAAGAAGCTTAACCGTGCTTCTAAACATTGTAATTGAATCAATATTTCTTATATGCAAAGGCAGGTGGTTGAACATCTTTCTGGAGGTGTAGAGCAGTGATTTTTTTAGACATGTAGTATAAGGTATAGGAAGATCTATCCTTAGAACCTGCCTCGTTCTGCAGCCAGAGTTCCTAGACGAATTAAGAATATTATTACGATGTTTTTTAAACATTAAGCAGAGAGTCTCCAGAATAAATATTGATGTGAGGGTCAATACTTTGTGGGCTCTAAAAAGAGGACGACATGAGTCACGCAAACCAGATCCAGTGATGAATCGCAGTGCTCGCTTCTGAAGGACAAAGATAGATTTGAGCAGTGTCTGTCCACAGTTTCCCCAGAAACAAATCGCATACCTCAAGTGAGATTCAATGAGGGCAAAGTAAGCGTTCCTCGCTATAGCTCTACTGAGCTCACTCGAGATAACTCTCAACGCAAAACAACCCTTGGCCAGCTTATGCCGCAAATGTTCAACGTGGTCCTGAAAGGACAATTTACTATCAATGTGCAAGCCAAGAAACTTACAAGAGTTTGACTCTTTCAAAGTTCGACCCCCTAGAGAGATTCCATTAATTGAACACTTAAACAGTAAAACATTTGTCTTTTGGACATTAAATGAGAGCCGGTTAGAATCACACCACATCTTGACTTTAAGGATATCAGTTTCAATTATGCCATTCAACTGCTGAGGATCTTTGCTTCGCCAAAATATGGTAGTGTCATCTGCAAACATGGTAAATCTCCCTTCAATATCTATAAATGCCAGATCGTTAACAAACAAGGTCCAAGGACAGAACCCTGGGGAACACCATCCAATATCATCTCCCCAGGTGAGGTCTCACCACGAAGGCAAACCGCCTGACTACGTCCGGAGAGATAAGAGCAAAACTATTATAGAGCCACACCACGAAAACTATAACACTCCAGTTTGCTCAGTAAAATTCCATGATTTACACAGTCAAACGCCTTAGATAGGTCACAGAAGACCACAGCAGCAGCCTCACTATTTAAACTCATGTATAAATGCTCCAAGAAGGAGAATATCGCATCACCAGTACTCCTCGAAGCTGAAAACCAAATTGAGAAGGAGACAGGAGACCATTTCTCTCCACAAATGATAAAACACTATTTTTAACCAGCCTTTCAATAACCTTTGATAAAGTAGGCAGCAAGGAAATTGGTCTAAAGTTAGCAGGGTCAGTAACATCATCCCTCTTATGAATTGGAATGACAATCGCAGACTTCAAACAATCTGGAAATTGTCCGTTAGTAAAAGAAAAGTTTATGCCATCAGCAAGTGCATTCAATGCATTTGTGGGAAGGCACTGGAGAATTTTTACTGATATTTTATCCCAACCAGAGGAATGTTGGTTTTTTATTTCCGCAATTACTCTTCAACTCAATGTGATCTGTATCATATACTGCATTGCGTCAGTCGATGCAGGTAGGCCAGCCGCCAATGCAGATGCAATTGAGCATGATGGCTATGGTTATCCACAGTTTCTTCCACTTTTTCTTTATTAACTTTAGAGGAAAAGCCATATTAAAGTTATGAACCAGTGAGATCTGAAACTGAGCCAGGGGATCCACATGTGCAAATATAGAGCCCCAATCAAAACCATTAGTAAGCTCAGCAAATATGTCAAAACTTTTTTTTATTGTAAATACGTCCATAGTACCTAATAACTGAGTTCTTTTACTTATGAAATTGGAATTTAGCAACAACAGCCTCGTGGTCAGACAGTCTAGCATTAATGGACTAATTAAGGACTGCCCTAGGAATTATCTGTCAAATTTGTTTACATTTAGGATTTAGGTTATGTTACAGTCAACTTTGTTATTGTACAAAGTTCTCATTTAGAAACAGGTTGGGGATCATAGACAAAACCTAGACTGACCAAGCCGCTAAATGTGAGCCTATTTCCAAATCAGTGGCACCAGACGTGGTTTTTAAACGATCGATTTTGATACTCGTATTGATAGAAACGATAGCTTCAAGGTGCCCTTAAAAAACGGTCAAGTACCCTTTTGTCAAAATATCAAATACCAAAAATCAAACAAGTTTGATTTCTTTACGCCCGGCCCCCTCCCCCGATTTGCAGGAACTGGACGCGCTGGCCGCCCACCTGAACGAGCTCGGCGTCCAGCCGACCGGCCAGCCGGAGGCGCCGCCCCGCAACAACAGGAACAACAAGCAGTCCCAGTCGGCGGTGAACAACAACAACGTCCCGACGCCCGGTTCGGCAGGTGAGCTGAAGCACAAGAAAGGTAGATATATAGGCCGGGGCGGTTTTCGTCGCCACCGTATTTCCTTTCGGACGTGTGAAAAACGGGTCGTTTGTCGTTAGGCAATCACACGTCGGCGCAGGCGGCCGGCAACAACGTCGACGCCCTGGTGGATAGCGAGAGCGATTCGGAGCCGGAGGAT
This sequence comes from Pseudeuparius sepicola, assembly GCA_963920635.1. Taxonomy (NCBI): domain Eukaryota; kingdom Metazoa; phylum Arthropoda; class Insecta; order Coleoptera; family Anthribidae; genus Pseudeuparius; species Pseudeuparius sepicola. The sequence continues at coordinate 9,084,430 of OY987299.1, forward strand.
AACGGCAGGGTCAGGAACGACGGGACGTTGTTGGCTAGCGATCCTCCGAAACCTCTGTAAGTACAATAATGCTATGTCGTAATGCACTAAGTAATAGGGAAGTTTCCTCTAATCGAATTTCGAGATGAAATGCTAATCAGTGGATGAAGTACCACCAAATTACACTACTAGCACATATAACTTTCCTCAAAAGTGTTGCAATAATTAATAGAGATGGGGAAGTTCCCTCTTTACGAAAATTCCCGGAAAGTTTCCAACCAAAATTTCCGAAACTTTCGGAAAGTTTCCAATTTTCTTTTTTTAATCTTTAATTTAATTAGTCACACTTAGAGCTTTCCAAAAATACCAAATATGTCATATTTTAAGTTAGAGATGGGCAGGCGAATGCACCTGGGAACATATGAATGTTCCCAAATGGGTACATACCCAGGGTGCATAACGGTTTGCACCGGGTACTTACAAAATTTCAAATTTGGTGCCATTATAGTTAGGGTTTTTGGTCCAAATCAAAACTTTCCTGTTTCCTGTGGTTTCCCCACATACCTGTATTATATAGGTATGTGGGTTTCCCTACAATAAATGACATTTATCACATTCTATCCTATAATAATTTTATTATAATATATTGTCTGTGCCGACTGTGCCAAACACTATTTACTATTTAGTATTTGCCGAGTTTATTTTATTTCTGTTCTGATCTGATTCCTTGGTAAATGTAATTATTTGTATCAACGGCTTCTTTTACTTCGAAATAAATGTGTAAAGCCGGGTTTATAGAACTTGTTAAAAACAACAATAGATTTCATCATTATTTCATTTCTACTTCACAACAATAACAATTAATATTTAATACATTTGATTTGAGTCTTTAATTAGTCTTAAAGTTAAGCAACAGCTTAAGCTGTGACTTGGAATCCAACACAAAGAGCAACAATCAACATATTTATTTTTTTATGAATAAAAGACCAAAAATGCTTAAAACTGTATTTTCATTCTAATTTTCCAGTTAATTCCATTCAAATATCACTTATTTGGTATTGCCAAAAAGGACTTTTCATGACAAATTCAAAAGTGCAAAAAAAGCAATGCACCCGGTACATTCAGGGTACATATGAATGTTTCCAAGGAGCAAACGAATGTACCCGGTACAAACCCATCTCTATTTTAAGTGAAATTTGCTAAAAATATATATTAAATAGATATTAAATTATTAGTATTATTAATTAATTACTACCTACAGTAAAAAACGTAAGAAGTGACGTTTTTTTTTATTAAAAAAATACTATTATTTTTTTGCAGACTTAGCTGGGATAAAAAACCATTACTCCCGCTAAACCAAAAGTGATATGCAACCGTGTTGTGCAGATTTTTTATTCACTTTACTAGTCTAATGAAAAATTGCAATAAAATCGCCAGCTTAATTTAAAAAATCGGTTATTTGGTGATAACTTTTTTGTTTGAAATTTTACTGTTTTTTTCTTGGCGGCATTCAATTTCTTGGAAAAAAAACTACACAAGTTTAGTTTTTGAACCACCAATGTATCTTAAAAATTACCGAGATAATCGCTCGTAATATCTTAATTGCAACACCCGGTACAAAAGTAAAAAATAAAACAAGGATAAAAGATAAAACCAAATATGAAAGAATAATAAATTCACATATTGTTCATATTATCATTATTTATCTAGTTTAATTTAATTTAAACTTATTAAACTTCAGAAGTCAAAAAGTCTAATAAAAAAATATAATAAAATATATTTTTGTTCTGTGGTCTATAGCACAGTTCATGATTCGTCTTTGTTCTTTTTTGTATTTTTTAGGTTATGTCATGAATCTTGGCCAGGCATTTATGATGGCAAATTTAAAATTTCTATATAAATTCCCGGAAACTTTCCGTGAAAGTTTCCCGGAAATGTTTCGGACACTTTCAGGGAAAGTTTCCTATACCTTCAAAGTTTCTTCCCGGAAAGTTTCCAAAAACGGAAACTTTCCCGACTTGGAAAGTTTCCATTGCCCATCTCTAATAATTAATAACTTGAAAATAAAACGAAGTTTTTTTAAATCTTCATTCGTTTTGCCGACGGGGATTTCGACGTCACAATAGTTTCCCGAAAATTGCCGAACGCTAGCTCAGAAGAAGAAGAAATAAAAATAGTTGGACATTGTGAAATATCCTTCAGCTGACAGCGGACAACATAACCAGCAAATCCAAACTTTGGACAGTTTTGTTTTTAATGATAGCTTTTGTCGTAGAAACATATTATTTAATATTATCTTCTAGTCTAAACAATAATAAAGAAGAGAAAGGCATGAGTATAAAGGATTAATCTTTCTATTTACTGTGGGGAAAGGTAGGTAAGAAATCCCAGATTAAATTATCCTTTAATGTAATTGATTTATTGGGTTTACAGCTTAGGTATATATTTATCGTTTACAGGTTCAAGTTTATCATTATTATACGTATTCTTGCAGTGTGTCTACCTTGTGTTAGTAAGAGATTCTGATAAAATAAATAAACCACAGTTTCTTTTTATCTGGCGCAGTGGGCACCGTCACAAACATTTTGTTAGTATTATCGGACGTATTTGTGCAATAGCTAACAAAGCACTTTTTCGTCATTATGAAGAAATACACACAAATACAACTCCTTTCGATGATTCTCAGTATTCTTTGTCGTCGAAATAGTAAAATATTATGTTACCGTTGTGTCCACGTCAAGCCTTTATTTCCTCAGTTGTCAGATTTAATCGGTTTATAACATTAGAAAGATGCTTTATTTTAGTTTTACTAGTGCTAAATCATTTTACTTTCATGTCACAAAAGTAACTAGGTATTCCAAATATAAAATTATATTATGAAAAATCGATTATACATATTATTAAAAAGTAAAATATAACTTGAAATAGGTATCATAGTTCAATCTGCTCGAAAACGTACAGCCTGACAACAGTGGAAATTCCAATCTGGGCATCGTTCTGTGACTTGGTTCACAGCGGTTTACGGCATAACCGATACAGCCAGGTGGGAAGAAGAAGACATCGCAGAGTACGTTTACATAGGGAAAAACTATTGTGACATAAATTTTTAAAAATCGTTTAAATTGGCGGGAAAACAGAAAGTAGATTTTCTCTCTAACAAAGCTGTAAAATAGCAAATTACATGTACTACGATATTGTTGAAGGTAAAAAGAATCCACTGGCACTAAATTTGAAAAACCGTCAACTTCCCTATTACTTCGCTTTAAAATAATTAGAAACCTATTAGTTCTCGGGCCTGACTAAAATTTTTTTTATTATTATTTCACCGTTGAGATTTGGTATATGTGTTCTTTATGTCCACTTGGACCATTTCTGACAAAAGAAAATTCTCAGTGGCGGGGCGTTTTTCTTTTTGAGTCCCTTTTGAACTTTTAAGGGCCTCCGACAACAGAATTTCCTGAAAATTTTTATTGGACAAGGTTACCACTTGATTTTAAATATTTTTTTGTTAAACGATCCTGAAAAAATCAGCTGTGACACCCAATGACATGGAAAAGTTATGATGTCATAAAATTTCACAGCTGATTTTTTCAGAATCGTTTATTATTATTATTAAAATATCATTTAACGGTTTATTATGTGCCAAGGATTTATTCCCTTAGAGGGTTTTTTCCTAAAGTAGGGTTTAAACCGGGTTGAGTTTTTTTAGTGATGGGAAAAACCGGGTTTTAATTTTTTAAGGGGAAAAAACCCGGGTTTTTTTCCGGGTAGGGTTTTTATATGTCAAATTTCTGGTTTCTTTCATTTTAAATTTAAAAGACGATTATTTTGATACCTAATAACCCTACATTTAGAATTTAGAAATATTTATTATTTTCAAATATTTATTGTTTTTGGGTTTTTCAAGGGTTTTTTCCCTTGTAAAAACCCGCTTTGGGATTAGGGAAGATAGGCCACAAAAAACTCTATTTCGGCACAAAATTTCAAAGCCGTACTTCAATTTTCAAGGCCTATTATGATTTTTTTTCTTGCAAAAAAATCACGAAAATTATTTAGCGATTCTTTTATCTAAAAACTGACAATGTCATTAGTTTCGGGACTATTTAAAATGAGTTTGTGCTAAGTTTCATCAAAAAATAATTTATAATTTTTTCCCTTGTTTTTTTTTTCTTTAAATTGAAACCAGCTACCAAAACACTTTTAAAACGACAGTTTGTTGGGTCCAAAGAGTAGGAATAAAGTTTGGGGGCAATCGTATGAATTATTCTTAAATTTTCAATATTAATTATTTTGTAGTATTTTTAATAATAGCTATTTTTTGATGAAACTTAGCACAAACTCATTTTAAATAGTCCCGAATCCAATGACATTGTCAGTTTTTAGATAAAAGAATCGCTAAATAATTTTCGTGTTTTTTTCGCAAGAAAAAATCATAATAGGCCTTGAAAATTGAAGTACGGCTTTGAAATTTTGTGCCAAAATAGAGTTTTTTGTGGCCTATCGTTAGAAAAAAAAAACGGTTAAAATCGGACAAAAAACAAAAAAGTTATGGGGGTGCTTCCATTTGAAATGGGTCACCCTGTATGTGTCCTCCATTTGACCACATTGGGAAAATATTGTTTACTGCAATATTTACATTCCGCTACTTTTTTATTTTTAAGTTTTTTTTTATTGTCATGATTTAGTATAACTTTGGCAATGCAACTGAGAAATAATTTGTGGAAAGTGGGAATGTTTTCTATGAACTTAAACCTGAAACTGACTCAACCTATAATTTACATTCGCGATTCGCTCTACACTATGTATTACTAAGTATTATGTTATGTATGTAGGTATGTACTGTCAAAATTCATGTCGTGTTATGTGTCAGATCTGTCAGAAGTCTAAAAATAATATATTGAAAAACCCCAAGGGAATTAACGAAAAAACTCGACCCGGTTTAAACCCTCATTTTCGAAAAAACCCTCAAAAAACCCAAAGGAATTAATGAAAAAACCCAACCCGGTTTAAACCCCACTATGGGGTTTAAACCCTCGGCACATCTCTAGGTTTTTTCATTAATTGCTTTGGGTTTTTTGATGTTTTTTTCGAAAACGAGGGTTTTAACCGGATCGGGTTTTTTTTGTTAATTCCCTTGGGTTTTCTCAATATATTATTTTTTCACTTTTGACACATGACATGACACGAATTTTGACAGTACATATCTACATATGCAACATAATACATAGTAATATATAGTATAGAACGAATAACGAATGTAAATTATACGTCAAGAGTCAGTTTCAGGTTTCAGTTTGTAGAAAACATTTCCACTTTCCCCAAATTATTTCCCAGTTGAATTACCAAAGGTATAATAAATAAAATATTAAAAAGATGCCAAGACATTGTTCCGAAGAATGGACTCTGTTTAGAATAATAAAAAATAAAAACAAAGAGTCGTGATAATAAAAAACTTAAAAATAAAAAGTATCGGAATGTAAATATTGCAGTAAACAATATTTTCCCAATGTGGTCAAATTGAGGACAAAGAAAAAACAAGTAGGTACCTATTTTCCTATGTATAAAAATCGTAAATTCCCAATAAAATCCCAATGAGGGTTTTTTCAAGGGACAAAACCCTTGAAAAAATAAAAAAAAACGATAAATTTTTGAAAATAATAAATTCTAAATTTAGGGCTATTTAATTTCAGAATAATTGTCTTTTAACAAGTAATTTTAAAATGAAGGAAACCAAAAATTTGACATATAAAAACCCTACCCGGAAAAAAACCGAGAAAAAAACGGTTTTTTTTCCATCAAAAATAAAAACCATCACTAAGTTTATTCGTTTATTCTATTGCCTTATTATATGTCTATTATTTATGTAATTCACTAACATACTCACGTCTGCATCGATACTAACCACACCTTTTTTTCTTCTCCTACCACCCGTCTTGCCCACCTCTTTCGTCCCTTACGTTCATTCGCCGTCACCGTTTTCTTTCGTTTTTTTTTCTTTTCCGTTCGTCAGTCCCGAGTTCTCTTACAGGACGGGACTGGGGGCGGTCCCGGAGGGCACCGCGAGCGTCTCGAGCCCCGGCGCCACCGGCTCCGGCTCGAGTTCGGGCAGCGCCCCGAACCGCCCGCTGCCGCCCACCCCCGACGACGACGAGTCGCAGGGCGACAGGACGCTCGTGCTGCGGAACGTAAGTGTCGGGGTTGCCGATGTTTTTATTTTTCTGGCTTTCTCTTGCAGATTTGTATTCGGGTTCGGGTCTTTAGGTAGTCGCGAGGTTTGAACACAGAAATGATAGGTTGGGAGAGGGCGAAAGTACTAAAAAGTCGGGTCTGTGCCTTTTTCGTAAAAGACATTGAATAGTTTTACTGAGGTAACATCAGAATAAAAACAGTGTGATTATATTTAGACATATCTGTAATACAACATGGGGAGTTGTTGATAACCTGGACCAACACCATATTAAAGACCTGTGCATAGCGCTGTTTCAAGCGATCGCCACTGGCGCCACACGACAAAACAAATGGACACGGTGGTTTAATGTTAAAACACCATTGTTGCAGAATCTTCTATAAAATAAAAACATGCAAATGTGTCTGTTAAAATGAATTTAATATACAAAATAAAATAAAATATTTGTTTGTTATGTCCCTCTAATTTGGCAAGTTCAAATGGCATATTTCGAGAGATGGGTTTACACCGGGTTTTTTCATATTTGGAAAGGGTGTCAAGGTTTCCACCCTTTTTGGCACTGGGTGTCAAATTATGACACTAGTTTTTGGCATATTTTGATGGGTGACATCTAGACATTTAATTTAATACCAAATACTCATATCTAAAAGCTATAAACAACAAAAACATTGCAAGAAGATATAAAAAGTAAAAAATATGTTGCAGGCGAATTAGAAATTTAGTCGCTTATCTATTATATTATCCTAAATTAAAATAACGATGACTAAATATTAAATAAATGAAAAAAACCCTTGTATCAATTCATTTTCTCCACTTTCTCATCTAAAAGCCATATAGGGTTTATTATTCCATTTATATATTTCTGCAGGCAGATTCCTTTACTCGATTCGAGTCGAATCCGCCATTTTAACTCGATCGGAGCGATTCCGTTCTAAAAAGTTCGACTCGATACTTGATTAAATAACTCAACAGCATCTAAGGAGCTGATATTTGACATTTACAAATATAATAATTAGGTTTCATTGACAAAAAAAAAACGAACAAAAATCGCGTTTCTTCTTCTTCTTTGCTCCAAATCCAGTGGCTTTGCTTCCCTTCAAAAATTCCATCCATTCCAGGATATATTTTGACTTTTGGTGACATTGAAAACACCCATTTTTGGGTGTCATTAGTTTACACCCTTTGAAACCACCCATTTTTGGGTGCCAAACGTTTCCACCCTTTGAATCCACCTTTTATTTTAAAAATGAAAACACCCTATGGGTGTCAAAGGTTTGGCACCCATAGGTTGGCACCCATAAAGGTTTTAAACACATCGATGGGTGTAAACCCAAAACCCATTTCTACATATTTCCATATATTTTCTTAAGAAAAGCGAGTCTAAAAAGCAAACAAGAGTATTTGGTACCTTTTGGTTTGAAATGAAGTCCATGGCTAGTTGTAGTGTAAGTAAGCATAAAACGCATTCGATTTTTCAGTTTCTTCTTTATATGGAGGACTATTGGTTCGCTTTGGGACTATAAACAAAATTTTCTATTTTCATTCTTGCATACATTACAAAATACTCTTCCAAAATAATATCTAGAATTTTCGCTTCTTCAGCTGGTTGATCAGATCATCCCATAATTTCAAAATAGTGTTTATTCTTCTGCAATTCACCTAATGGTCTGTGCAGTGTGCATACCATTTTCTTCATGTGCATGGAAATTTCATGTTATCACAAACAAATCTACATATAAAAGCTGTGTTAATAGGATAAAACTGCTAAATACTGGATGCAGAGACAATTCGTTACCGTAAAGAGAAGGCAAATAGTAATAAAGCTGGATATTTAAAATTTGGGACATTTTAAACGTCAGTAACAGATACACACCAATAACCACAGAATACCCCCCTATAACCTATAATAAGTTGCCTTTTTTTCTTCGAGTGGCACCACCCCAGTCTGTAAACAACAATGAAATATGGAGGTTATGCTCGGGTCTTTAATAAAGTGTCGGTCCAGTTGATAACAACTAAATAAAAAACTTGTCTTTAAAGCTTTATATGTCGGGGTTACGAACAGCTTCAGTTTGAAGTTAGGATACAAATAGGATACATTTGGCGATTTTGTCAGTCTGAATTTTATATCTATGGTCTCCAACCCCTTTCTAGCTGAGAAATTTCGTATAAGGTTATCTTACAATAGGGCAGTCCAACGAACTGTTACGATAGATATTTGATAATGGCCGCCATAGTACAGTTGTTTACATTATTAAAAATTGATCCACCTGTAATAAAATGTTTTTGAATATATGATATATTGTGAGAAAACTTTAATTAATTTTTTGTTATCAAATTTGTACTTTTTGGTTCAATTTATGCCTTCTGATAGAGAAAAATTCTGAGTTTTTTACGTTTAAGCTCAATAATTAAGAACACAACAAAAACTTTTAAAAATTTTAATGAAATTTAAACATTTAACATTTCAAACAAATGTAAACATTTTTGTCCAAGTACCCTATTGAAAGATTGACCGTCAACTTTTGTGCCATACAGAACCTCTAGTTTTGCTACGCAAAATGTACTAGACATCAGGCGCGGCTCGTGGGTTATTGTAGAGGTGGGCCAAAATGTGGTGGACAGTGCCGCAGGCACACTCAAAAAATTTTTTTGGAGTGATATCTACACACAAATTTTATGTATTTTTTATGTTTTTGACTTTTAAATGGAGCAGTTAAAAGATATATCCCTTGAGATATCCATTAGACAATAATTATTCTGAAAAATGATACCTGCACTCTATTCAATCAAAATGCAAGTTGGGTGTAAACATTTACACGATGGAAACACGTGAACAATTCCGAGGACTAATACGGGGCAGGGTCGCATTAAGGACGATCTCTATGAATTTTATAATATAAAATATTAAAATAACATGCCCCGGTGTTAAGAACTTTAAAAACAAACTTTTATGGCACACCTAGTCATTCACTTACCTGCAAATTTCTACTATTAACACAAATCGTAGCTCCAACAATTAATAAACAGCGAAAGAATTATATCGGAAAAAATTAAAAGTCCACTTGCAACTCAATACACCTCTGTTATAAATAACGACTCGCTGAACTGAAAACTTTATTCCCATCTAGCCAATAGCAAGCCGATCACGTGCTAGCCATGCAACAATTTGTGTTTATCTTTCACTTGCGTTTAGTTTGAATAATAATAATAATAATAATAATTTATTTTCAAAATAGTAATGATGATGACAGTGTGACACTATAATCAGAACTAAGTGAAGTGACGTCAGTAACATAAGTTTTGTAACTATTTTTGGAATCCTTATTATTGACACAATCTCATGTAGTTGTTATCCACCTGTTGGATTCAAAAAATCCTGTAAAGAATAGGGTTCTGTTTCAATTAAAAAAATTTTGATTTCTTTTTTATATTTGTTTAGAGTACTTATTTGTTTGATTTCATTAGGAAGTTTGTTAAAGAGCCTTAGGTAGATGTAACATGGGCTTTTTTTTGTATTGGATAGTTTAGGTCTCTTGTTCTTGTTTCATAATTATGGTTTGTTGCGGTTGGGTTAAATAAATCTTTATGTTTAAATAAGAATATCAAACATTCATAAATGTATAGCCCAAATATTGTTAGAATTCCCTGCTCTTTAAAGATACCTCTGCATGACGTGTCATATTTTAGTTTCAATATTGTTCTTAAGGTTCCTTTCTGAATTACAAATAATTGTTGTACTCTACTATTGGATCCCCAGAAGATTATACCATATCTTATTAGGGATTCAAAACTAGCATGATATATTACGTTAAGAGACTGTGCATTCATTTTTCTGGATACTATTCTGATTCCAAAACAAACAGAACTTAATTTTCTGCTAATGCTTCGAATAGAGTATAATATTGAAATAATTCCGAGGATGATTCACTCACCCCTTATGTACTTAGTTACGAGAAATCATTGGTGTTTCAAATGCATCGCAGAATTTTATACAGTCAATAATTTTGCCTTCACTATAGTCTTTTATAGATTTACAATAAGCACTATTTAATTGAGTCTTATATCAACGCGTCCAAGGCTACCGAAATTCATAGCATTATTGTGAGCATATGAGTAGTATGGTTGCGTTCAATGCGCTCCCAAATCTGTAATTGCTGCCAGCGCTTTACGTCAATGTGCACTGAATGGGCAGAAATGACAGCTAGCGGTAGCTATCACTGCCCTCAGTTCGGCAGCGATTTCATTTTTGCTACATTTTCTTGGTAGCGGACTTATCATGTTTCCATCCTTTTTTACCGTTCCTGCTCTCTCTGTTATTCTGAAACGCATAACCTCGAAATTCTTGTTGGGGTATCGTTAATTTTGTTTATTTTTCCAAAAAAAGAATAATTATTCACGCAATAAATAAATAAAAAATGGGAGGTTGGGAAATTGAGACAATTATTGTGGAAAAGTGGTTATAACTCCTTGAATCACCAACTCTGTGCAATGGTATGGTAAAAAATAGACACAGAAAATCAAGTTATTTGAAAAACGAAAATAGAAAATACCGAAAATAAATACATAAGCATAACCTACAAAGAAAAATCTGATGACAGAAAACACCAAGTTATAAATTGGTCGTTCAACGTACCACGGCAGCGATTACAGCGTTGTCAAAGGTTGGCAGATACAAAAATTCAGCCTGCATTGAACGCAACCTATGTATGGTAGAAGGAGCATGTTTTGCCACTTTTTCTTTTAAATATTTTATGTCAGTAATGTCAGTTTTAGTGCATAACGAATCATCAGTACAAAACAAAGTACCTACAGACAAAACAATAAAAAACGCGTTTTTACATTGCATCCACAAATCCAGTCAGAAATGTTGTACATAACTGGCTTAAAATGCCTGTTAATTTCTTTCCTGCTGTCTTTTGTGATTTGTTTTCGATCTAGAAGGGGTTCCTTTTATTTCTAAACGTTTTTCGTCAGTCAATGTGTCGCTTATTTTAGTATTTCTTGCACAGGGACTACAGAGGCAGAAGCCATTGGTAAAATTTTGATAACTACAAACACTACACTATTGAACAGTCCGCAAACGGAATAATATCTGAATAGATCGCCAAGAAAAGAAAATTTCGAAAATCCGTACACCGAAACACAAGACGAAGCAATTAAAAAATGTAAATAACTTGAGCCGAACTGACAAAGCACGTGCTGAACTGTCCGAACCGTTTGTTTGGGTTTATTTTGACGAAACTATGGCCGACGCGGCGCGACGGTCTACTAAACTAAATGCATCTGTTATGAGTGGTCGGCTGTCGACGACAGCGACTCTACTTGTCTCTTTTCAGCTTCAGAGCGGGCGCGTATGCTGGTGTCTCCTTCTCACGTACAATGCATTTATCCTTGTGGATTGCCATAATAACCCGTGAGGTCAATTTAAAATACGGCCAGGCGGGCAGCTGATATTAATGAATTAGACATTAGACATTAGTAATCTTGGGTCTATTAGTAATAATTGGGAAGTTTTTGCATGAAAATGTAATTGCATTTTTTTAAAGATAGTTTATTATTAAACATTTAAATTTTGTTGAAATAAATTAGGTGGGTCATTGACCAAATGACCTTATGGAGAAGCCGCACCTGCTAGACATGAAATCATGCTTTCTTAGTTAACAAAAAAAGGCAGTGAATAAAAAAACAGAAATTGCTCAGGGCTGTAGTCTGACTTTTAACCCTATTTTTGTTGGGAGATTAAATATCGTTTCTTGCTCCTGTCTACCTATTATTTCTATGGATAAGAGCAGAACCATGCAGATTAGGCAAAGCGTTTTTAAGAAAGAAAATATGTTTAAAACCACTGCCCAAGACAAGTTAGTGATGAAATGACATGCTGCTACATTATTTAATTAGTTGTTGTCTTGAATCTCAAAAAATATCTTCACTGGTTTTTATTAAGTATCAAGCTGCAAGTTTTACTGAAGCAGAAAACTATTAATGATAATATTTTTGTAGGTAATTTTGTCATTAATTTATCACTAGATTTTTTTTTGTTCGTACTTGTTTTTATTGCTTGTCAATTGAATTAAGTAAACTTAAGAATTACTTATTTTTATTTTTTATTTATTTTTAACAAATTTAAATAATATTGTGTCTTTGACATGACAAAAATAGTTTTTATATTTTTTGATAGATTATTATCAAAAAAATTTGATAATCATTTTTTCAACGCCTTCAAAAATTTCTCAAAATTATTTCTGGGTGTTTTAAAACCTATTCATAAAATCCCCCTCTCCCACCCACACAGTCTGAACTTTATCTCACTGTTTACCACCTCCGATGTTGTAAAAATTGTACAGCGCCCCTCCGTGTCCGCGCCATAACTCAAAATTTGATGTGCTTCAGCTTCCAGATGTTTTTTTTTTGTTTTTTTTTTTAACTCACGTTCACGTTCCCGCACAAACCTCCGGACTAACCCGCGTCGCACGCCACTCCTCCTGTAAATACTCGTGTTTTCCACCGAAACGGCAGCAGCCCCCGGCAAAACCGAGCGAGGACGTGGACGAGGCCACCCTGCTCAAGGACTGGGACTTTGAGAAGTTCTTCCCGAAGCTGGCCGAGGGCAACACGCCCAAGAAGGCCGAGGACGAGGCCGAGAAGAAGGGCCACAGGCGCAACGAGAGCGACTCGAAGGTGTCCAACCCGTTCTTCCGCGGTTTCCGACGTGAAAACTCAGACTTCTTCCCGCTCAGCTCGCGGCACTCGGCGATCTACATCGACCAGAAGGCGCCGTCCGGCAACATTTTCAACGGGCGCGGATCGGAGTCCGGCAGACGGTCGTCCGGCGAGCCCGTGCTCATGGATTGGAAGCGCGCGGAATCGCCCAAGAACGAACCCACTCGAAATTACGGGGTGATCAACCCGGCCCCGCCGATCGACAAGAAGGACATAAGGAACATGATACGGGAGAGTTTCATAAGGCCGAGAAGGGAGAAGACGGAGTCCGATATCGTCCTGAGGCACTCGGAGGCGAGGAGGAGCGTAAGGGAGACGCTGGAGGCTAGACGGAGAGAAGTCGAGTGTCAGTTCGCGAAAGAGGCGGAGAGCGTGCGTAGAAGGAGCTCGAAGCCGATAGAGATAAAGTCGATGAATCTGTCGAATATTTCGGGTGGTTCGCAGAGTATAGACGGGGACGAGTTTTCGTTCATACAGGTAAAAATGTTTGGTTTATTATTCTTTAACATTTTCGGGTGCTTTGTGAGATTTTATATGGTCGTATAATCATTGACTAACAGATTGTTTTTTTATTATAGCTAGGCAGAGGAATATAAATAGATTAGTGGTGAGGTAGATTAGTGGAAGTATTTTTGAAAAATGTGAGACATTCGGTAGATTGTTTTCCATTCGGGTGGTGGGTGACGTTGTGCTTTGACAAAATAGTTTGAAGTATTGAAGAATTAAATTTAAATATTTGGGCGAGAAATAAAAAATAGATAGTATAGAACGTGTTTCTTTCACTTTTACAAATAAAAATAAACCAAGAATTGCTCACACAGGGTTTACAACTTCCTGGAAAACCAGGAAGTTTCAATACTGCAATAAATTCAGGGAAATGTGAACAGAGTCAGGGAAAATTGATCTAATCCGCTGAAAGTCATGGAATTTGACGTTTCGATATTTTAAATTTTAAAATAGTGTAAAAGACAATTTCCGAGTTGAAATTTGATCATTTGGAAATAAGACCTGCTTTATTAGAAACTAATTTGTGACATAATCACAGATTAACCAGGACAGATGCGTAAGTAAACGGCAAACAACAATTGCATGACCAAAGTTATACTAAATAAAATATTTAAAAAATGCAAGACATTGTTCCGAAGAATGGACACAGTTTAGAATAATAAAAAATAAAAACAAAGAGTCATGATAATAAAAAACTTAAAAATAAAAAAGTAGCGGAATGTAAATATTGAGCACACATATAAAACAAGTAGGTACCTGTTTTCCTATTTATAAAATTCGTAAATTCCCAATAAAATCCCAAAGCGGGCTTTTACAAGGGAAAAACCCTTGAAAAAACCCAAAAAAACAATATAAATTATTATAAATTCTAAATGTAGAGTTATTTGGTATCAAAACAATCGTCTTTTAACAAGTAATTTTAAAATGAAAGGAAATAGAAATTTGACATATAAAAAAGCTACCCGAAAAAACCTGGGGAAAAAGCCGGGTTTTTCCCTCAAAACCAAAACCAGGTTTTTTCCCATCACTAATTTATACACCAAAATGTAATCTTGATTGGAAACTTCCACAGGCAGAATATGATGATACTAGTTTTTTCTGGATGATCTGTATCAATACCAAAAAATACTTAAATATCAAAAAGTATTTATTTCTACAAATACACCATTTTAACACAGGATATTTCAAACAACGAAATACCCATGTAAATTATTAGTTTTGACTGTTGTCAAAAGGTTAGATTTCTAATCATCGAAATCTATTAAAGACATGTTCACATTTCCAAAGCCACCTTGAGGTCGAAACGAATGCTCGTTATTTATTTAGATTTATGTATCAAAACATCAATTTGAATTATTTGTATAAGTTAAGGAAACACCCCGTTTTTATTAAACCTTAAACCTATTTTGATAATACCTAGGAGTAGTCATAGAGTATTTATTTAAAAAACCACCACTAGTCTTTTCTATAAAGCTAATTAACTTAGACTTAGCGTAACATTTACATTGTAACTCGCTAGACTTAGCTTAGCCAACCAACACCGACGTAACCTCAAACTTAACCTTCCGTCTGTCAAACGCTTGTCGAACCATTAATACCTCGCTTCGGAATTAAACCGATGCCTTCAGCATGTCCCGATTTTTTCTACAATAAAACCATTAACCCTGCTTTTTTGTTACTAAAAAAAAAACGAAAAGAAGAGAAGAACCGCCGAGTAACTACGTCCCCCAGAGTGACAGCATGTCAATCGTGACGACGCACGACTACCGATTTAGCATGGAGATATAAAAAAATAGTCACATTTTGCTGAAGGGCTGCTGCCAGGAATACCTTTACCTACCTATACCTACCTTTTGTGTTTTGTGTGTCTTGTGTATCCTAAGAATACCTCCCACCATTTTGCATTGTGTCCCTCGTGTTTGCACTAGTTTAGTTTTGCCAGTTTTATTGTGAGATGTGTTTGTTTTCACTAACTTATTTATTAATGCGTAAATTTTAAATTTGACCTAAAATATATTGAAAGTACTTTGTGTCCTGCTTTTTTGGACTCGCCTTTGCCTTATTCAGGATTTTCTGTGTAAAACTAGTATCCCTCGTAATTGTTTTCGTATCTGTTGGGCACTTTTTTTTTATTTTGATGTCAAAATAAATATCTTGATAGGTATTTACATTGCGAGATGAAAAGTACCTGCGAGGCCAAAAAAACGTACGCATCGAACAATGTATTGCATTTTTTTCTGCTGCCGACATATCATATTATAGGTACTTTGAATTAAACTTTAAATAATGATAATCAGTGATAAATTAAGAGGCAGAATGCAGCGATAAAAAAATAAATAAAAAAGTTGGGCTTTGTGGGATTTGAACCAGGGACCTACGATTTACTAGTCGCGTACAATCATCCTGTGATAAACAAGTGCTTGTCAATTTTCGTCTATTAGGCTGCTCTTATTTGACACTGAGGAAGCATTGATATTATTAATTTTTCTTTTGCCTAATTCGTGTTCTTTCTTATCAGTTTATAAACGATCGTTGTGAAATCTATTACAGGTCAGAAAGCGAAAGTGAAATGTTTGAGGTGCCCTGTTGCTAGGTACAAAAAGTATTGCCTAGCAACTATGCAACGATTATGCAGCGAGGACCTTAAAACCGCAAATAAAATATCTGTAGCAACTTGAAACTTTCAATTGATTGTTTTATAAACTGGTTTTGATCAAAAAGAATACGAATTATGCCAAAGAAAATTAAGAATATGGATATATTTTTCAGTGTAAAATAAAGTGGCTAATAGCAAAGTTAAGCAGCAGTGGACGTAGCACTTGGTTAAAAGCGTCCGGTCAATAAACCAAAGGTCACGGGTTCGAGTCCCAAACAAAAAGTTATTTTTATTTTTTTATTATCGCTGCATTCTACTTCTTATATTTATTACTGATTTTAATTTTTAGTAATTGAGCAATGGTTATTTTGAATATTATTACTCACTATCTACTCCATAACATTTAATTAAAATTACCTATATCTAATAGGAACTTGTCGGAAGCAGGAAAAATATAATACATTGCGCGATAAGTAAGCTCTTGTTTGGCCTCGGAGGTTTTTAATGCGGGCATTGCCTCAGTCCTTAAACAACCTCCTCGGCCAAAAAAAAGTGGACTTACGCATCTTGCAATGTAAATAATTATTATTAATGATTTTAAGGTCTTTGCTGCGTAAAAGTTGTTAGACGATAGTGTACCTAGCTACCACTTTTTGTACCTAGCAACCAAAATAACAGGGCAGGGGAAAGGTAGTTACACTTTCTAAAATCTCTATACAAGTAAGATTTTCTAAGGGTTTTGTTGTTATTTTTCAAGACTTTCCTGTAAGAAATATAGAACGAATTTATTATAAAAAGATGAAATTACACTCTGGTAGCAAATTGATAATGATCTGCTTATTTGTTTGCTTTTTTCCCGCATTTTCAGATTTTTTGTTATTTTCTGGTAGGTAAAAATATTCTTCGTAAAAGGTATGACAAACATTTATTAGAAAAAGTGAAAAAAAAATCTAAATAAAAAATATTTCCGTATGTGACGTTTCAGTACAATAATTGGTTTACTCTAATTTGTTGCACTCTAGATTACAAAGGGTGAGTCATATAGAATATTTTTATATCTTTCACTAGGAGTTCAAGAGATATTAATTTTTAAAAAATGAAATGGTGAAATTGTATAAAATTAGAATTCAATGCATTCCTAAATGCAAAATTTAATTTTGAACAAAAACTGTGTTTTGGCTTTTTTAATATCTGTTACAGTTTCATGTCTAATTTCACTTTTTCAATTAAAATTGTCCATTCGGAAAAAAAAAACTAAAATTATTTTTTCCAAAAAATGTGGTAAACCAACGAATATGTAATCAGTCAAAATTAATCATGTCAAACAGACACAATGATCTAACTCTAATTGGGAATTTATAAGGAACAAAAAACCTGTAATTTGAACTACAAAAGTTTAATTTAATACCCTGTGTCTTGAAAACGAAGCGTTTGTGGACCTATTTTAGTATGAAATTTTCAGGGCTAATATAACTGGTGGTGTGCCTATGGATATTATAGTCCTCCTTACGGCAGAATGCGTGCGATGTAAGGGGGAAGAACTCACAACTATTATAGAATTGGTCACAATTCAGGGGCGTAGCTCAATTTTGTGTAACTCACTGACTTAATTTTCATATAATTGTTATTTAATTTATTGTTAATATTATTCTTAACGGTGATGCCTTAGATTATGGAGGAAGGCAAACCCTTATAACATTGGCAATTATTTCTCGTGCTTGAGAATGCAACGTTCTTCCCTGTTTACTCATTTTGCACACGTTAACTCCCGAACATACGAAACGCCACTGAGCTCTCTGAGCCGGTGGAAAAAACTTGCCAGCGGCCTAAAAAATGAGGTCTGTATGGTAGCCCAAATACGCAGTTAACTTTACGTACTACAGAAACAGACAAAACGCGTTGGCTAACTGATTTTGTCAGCCGACTCCTTCGCAGAAGTGCTGTGTTGCCGTATTTCAAAGGCGATGGTAGACGTGACGATGTTGAAAAAAATATAATAGGTGTTTTATCGCACCGCGTTAAAAATAAATGATAAACAAAAATGGGTAAGTGGTCCCGTGATGCGAGCTTTATTTTTTCGGTATAATAGAGTTCAGAAATTCGGCTTCAATATGATAAAACTTGTATTCACCAATAAATAATGACTACTCGTATAGGAAATCTCGCAACGCTGCCCGCATTCTTTAGAAAAGTTTTCTTTCGTGCTTTGGACTATACCTTTCGTTAATTTTACAACTTATAATCCCAAGCTGAAAAAACCACACTGCACAAATGGCAACGAAGATAAAATAATACTAATTTCCCCCCCCACACACACAAAAGCATTCAGTTGCTCTGGGGTACTCCTAGTTTGGAGTATTATGAGGGTGAGAATAATTCAAATTTCAAAATTTCAAATTTCAAATTTATTTGTATTCAAAGTACATATTGAAATACAAATACAAACTTCAGATCCTTAATATAAACAATAATAATTAAGTAACAATATAGGTGCGCTCTACCTAAGCTGGTGCTTGTGTGCAGATGCGCATCCTGTACACTTGGCGGCGCTATAAATAATTCCTCACAGTAAGCAAATATGTTCCTCAGAAACACCTAAAGAGACAACTTTGTAACCATCAGTACCCATACTGAGAGTTATTTTGTTATCTATCTAAAATAAATGTGAAAATGGGGAAGTTGCACCTATTTTTGTTATTATAAAAATGAAATCTATGAACAAAAATATCGGACCCGTATTTTTGGATTTTTCGTTTTGAGTTTATTTAAGCCCATCAAGCGGCTTTTTTTTTCAGCAACAATGGTTATCTGGTTCCGTTGACAAAAAACTTATGATTTTTGTGGAAAAAATCAAATTATAACCTTTCTTTTTTTGTTTCACCTGTCGATCAGTTCCGTCATTGCGAAACATTTCATGAGATTTTTGGGAATTCTTGAAAAATACGAACCAAAAAACATACATACAAGCTGACAACTGTCCTGAATGACGTTTTACTGACTGCAACTACCAATTTGTCGACGAAACAATACTAAAATACCTAGAAAGCCGCTTAATGACTCACTGTTGGAAACTTATATTTTAAAATGCAATAGCGGCTTTGTTACAAATTGTATTTGAATAAAACTTGCATACAGGAAGAAAAAATAGTTTTCTCGCTTAGAAAAGAGAAGTTTACACCTTTATTTTAACTTAGTGCAACAACCCCATTGTTCAGGGTTTTTTGTTAGAAAACTTTTTAGATCTCGTAGAAACAGTTTTCGACGATCGTTGCTGGCCGACGATCTTAATGTTTTTGGTAATAAATTATAAAATTTTGGTGCGAAATCAGTTACAAACCGCTGAGATGCTGAATTGGAGCGGAGTCTCATATGAGTGTTCAGCCTGTAGACAGATTCTGGGATTATTATTATTCGACAGCTGTCATTACGGAGCTTTCGGTTCTGAATGTATTATATTATATTCAACGATCAAAGTGTTAACTGAAAGGTTTATCTTCTAGTCCTATATTAAATTTGGTAATGTGAAGAAGTTATCAGTTTTAGCTTCCACAATAAGCTCTGTTAATTGGTTTAGCATAACTAAGAGAGTAGGATTTCAGAGAAAATACCACTTGATTGGTTAACATTTTAAAAGTTATGTTATTTTATTGTTGCAATGTTGTAGTTGTGCTACAAAAAAACGTACTCATCCTGTATTTTTTAAAATAAAAATTTATGTTAAGCCCATTATACTGAAATGTAGTATTCAGAAGTATTTTTTAATTGCAAACAATTTTTTCTAATGCACTCATAGGCAAATTTTGCGCTAATTTTGTCGTGTCACAAAATCGTGGATGAAAGCTTGTCTCAAACAGCTTTATTGATGCAGGATATACCCGGAAGAACCAAAGAATTAAGCATCTTCATACAATTGAATTTCTTCTATAGTTTTCATATCGGAATAATTTTAACCAATATGCAACCATTTTGTCCATAAATTTATATCATATGAATGTGGATTTTACCTACCAGAATAACAAAAATGCCGAGAATATTAAAAAAGGTCCAAGAAGGCAACATTTGGGACCAAGGCGTAATTTTTAATTCCTAACGACTTTTCCAATACAATTTTTCATTATCTCTTGCAGGAAAAACGTAATGATAAAAATAACGATAAGGGTCTTAACAAAATCTTTTTATAAGGAGATTTTAGAATATGCAAACTCCCTTACACAGAGTTTGCCTTTGACACCAAAATCAAAAAATCTGCAAAAAAAGTTATGAGAGGTCGGAGAATCCTGTATTATTTACTTATATTACATATTTGTGATGTACTTATAACCCGTTTCTTTATTAATAAATTGTAAATTTTAGCCCACAAAATGTTCTGTTTGTCAAATCTGTACGTAATATTATGTGACCTTTGATTTTTAATTAACAGTGGCCATCTATCAATATAACTGCAATATATTGCAGAAAAAAAATTGAATTTTGGAAAAAAATAATTTTTAGAAATTCAGATGGCCATTGGCTAGCAAATCTGTTACTTAAACTTTATGGAATTGACTTATTTATATGGCGGTATCGAAAAAAGCAGGCCCCCCCATACATTTAAAAAAGTTAAAATAATTTTCAAACACTTTAATTATTGTTTGATAGCTTTAAAAATTTAGATGGGTGACAATTTTCTAGAGTTCCTTTATTGAGAAGTTGATGCGATCAATGTCAAAAACAGGTCCAAGTTGTCAAGTGAAGAAATGAAATAAACTTTCGCTGCATCAACTGTCCCAATACAGAGAACCCTACATGTTTCTACAAAGCTTTGTTATTCGCTTTATATGTCTTTATTCGCTTGAAATGTGATAATACCGTTGTGGCTAATAAACATTTAATTCCACACATTTTATTAGGACAGAGATATGTATAAAAAAAATTAGCGAACGCGCAAAAATCGATGATGTCTTCTTCGAGGTTTAGTGATGTTTTGTTTTAGAACGGGAGAAGCAGCGACCACTCTAGGCAGAGTAGCGTCCTTCCGGATCTGCTTAGTCAGGCAAGTGGTAGCCCTGGAACACCATCGGCCAGGGACAAATCGCAGACCGAAGAGGTATATTTACACATTTTCTTCCACGAATATCTTTTTCGCTTCTCGGGCTTTCATTTTGTATGTGATGCTAACGGAGATTTCCTTTAAATTAAAATTCTCAAAGTGTTTTCTGGCAATAACCTTCGTACGGGTTGAGATATCTACAAATTCGGTATACGTACTCTTGCTTTCAATAACAAGATTGGGATTTTTCACTTTTCGATCCTCAGACTTCTTTCGGCTAGAATATGGTGTCAAACGTCAACAGTTTGTTTGCCGTTAAATGTATACCTTGGCTTATAAACGCTTTCGATTTTTGACAGAGAATGGTACTTAAAAACTTTAGACACAGCGAACATGCATAGGTTACGTTCTCTAATTTTTTACTATTTTCGGGGTTGTATGAAATATTGGAATTTTGATAGCAAATACGGTAGTGTCCTTCAAAAAAGTTTGCTCCATATGGGAGACATTTTTATTATTTATTTTTTCAAAAATGGTTTGATAATATTGTCACAAAAAATGGTTGTTTATAATCACGTCAAGATGTCAAATACAAAGTTCCAATTGAATAGTTTTGCTTTTTGTTTTTTTTTTGTTTAATTTAATATTACTTATTGATATTTTTTATGATCTTTACACATTACCTGGACATTTCGTTTTATAGAATAATTTTGACATTTCTAGTAAAACATCAGTAGTTTGTCTGCTTCAAAATACAAATGAAATAAATTGTAAATTTATCTATGAGAAGGTTTATTTATTTTATTTCACATTATTTTTAAGGTAAATTTTATTAGGATCTGTCTGCTTTACTATGCAATTTTTTTTTAAAAATTGAGACAGTTTAAAATAGTCCAAGGTTTTCCTGGAAGTTTTTAAAGTGCTTTTATATCAGGTTGAACAAAAAATAGTAGTTTTGCAAAAAAAGTGATTTTTAATAATTTTTCTGTAAAGTGGAAAAACTACAAAAATATCAATAAGCAAAATTTTCCAAAAAAAAACTAAAAAAGTAAAAATATATACTTATAACTTATTTGTATTGATATGGTTATAAATATGTAACTGTTTCTTCTGACATTTTTTCTCTATTTAGCATTATTGGAGAATCAAAAATTTCAAATGACATATTGGCTCTGTTGCGAATATGTGAGGACCAATATTATTATTTTACTCTTCTTTGGTTATAAATAATGCGGAGACTGATACCAAAAACCATTTATGAAAAATTTTTTGGCGGACACCGCATAATACTGCAAAATATATCACTAAGATTGACAATATTATTATCAGGGTAATATTACTAGTGTTGTGCCTATTATCAGTAATATTAATATGGCCGCCGCTTAGGGAATTCTAGGGACATGAAATATTTACCTGTCACATTCTAGTGTACAATTAAAGAGCGTTTTTAGATTATCACGAGTTGTATTTGGGAAGAGAATTTAACAACTGCAAATAATTTAATTATTCAGTGTGTAGGTAAGCATAATTAATATATTTTTTATGTGACTTGCCATGTGGACTGAATGTCTGTATTTTGGTTAATAAAGCTCTACTCTACTCTACTCTAACCAAACTTCTTAGGCACAAATTAACTACAAAAATTATAAATATTTCACCTACAGTAATGAATTTAATTACCACGCATAAAAGTTGAAGTCTATTTGACAGCTGTCATTGAGGAGCCTTGGGACTGAATACATTTTCTGTGCTAAGAGATATTCAACGGTTAATATGTTATCTATGTTTTGGCTCGTTATTTTAAATACAAATTGGTAGAATACCCAGGAATTTTATTTGAATTACTCTATAACCACCAGGAAGAAAACAAAAAAGTTATCTGAAAGTGTATCTTCTATAAGTCCCATATTAAATTTGGTAATGTGAAGAAGTTATCAGGTTGACAGTTTTAGTTAAGACAATAATAAGCCTTGGTAATTGGTTCAGCGTAACTTAGAGAGTAGGACTTCGGCGAAAATACCACTAGTCGTATCGATAATTTTTTCGAAAGTGCTATTTTGCCTAGAAAGATCACGAGTATAAATTGATCTTTCATTTTCTGATAAAATCCCGAGAGCGAAGCTCGAGGAATTTTATCTCTGAAAATAAAAGCCCAATTTGTACGCGTGGTTTTGCTAATAGGCAAAATAGCGCTTGAGAATAAAATTATTTCGAAAAATTTCAGTATTAATTTTTTCTACGTTTACATTTCCAAAACGACTCATTTTGAATGAGTTTATTGACAGCTTCGACTGTAGCGTCATTCGAGTAAACAAACATGACGCTTGGATATCCAAGGCAAATGCGATTATACCTACACCCCGTTAGCGTTGGTTTATTTTCTGAATGTGTTTCATAAATTTAAACGGAGACGGAGGTCTAATAACAACAATTTAGCAATGTAAAAGTTAGGAGCTACCTTATTGGATGCAAGCAGTATGAGGGAAATAATCTCATATCGACAGGAATTGAATTATCTAAGATATAAAACCGAAGAGAAATAAATTAGGAAATTTCTATTAGCATCACTTATAAAACTTCGCTGAACTTCTGAATTTACATTTTAAGCTGATTCTCTAAAAGACTTCCTCAAATATCATACATACATTTTGTGTACCCATATCTCATTCAGTTTGCTTGCTATGATTTCACCACATTTTCTATGTTACTGTCTGGGATACTCTATTTAATACAGCAAAACCTACAATGATTATAAGTTGTTGGAAGATATTATGAAGTCCTACAGATAAGCATGTGACATGACATGAAGTAGAAAATTCATGGTTAATTCAAGAAAAATAAAGCACGTTTTTCCTTTTTTCATAATTTAATTAATTATAAAAATTTTAAAAAAATTGACATGAAGACAAATGAACTACTTTTATGTCAATTATAAAAATCCGTACTAATTTTAATCGCCATGTAATCGTCATGTCAAATGATTATGTGTCGAACTTCAACTGCAACACTTCAGTTCCGTTTCTTTGTCATCTCTCTCAACTCTGTGCCAGTGAAAAAGACCATTATATGTGTTGTGAGTGTTTCCCCGACTAATGTTGATGTCTTTCTCTTTGGTTTTTGCCTAACGAGTGCCAGTCCATAACAACGTTGTGTAACAAATCAATGTAAGTATGAAATAGCTCAGTGTCGTCTACGTAGATTTTGGGCTCACAGTGTATTTGAGTCGTTTATCGGTAAATTTACAGTTTCTTTGAGTTATAGTCTTTTAAAAACAAACTTCAGACATTTTCCAGAAAAGTCATTTTTAGTTTTCGAGATACAGAACGTATATAAAATAATTATTTTCTTTTTATCTATGGAACGAAAAGAAATATTTACTTCAATCTCGGTGTAGGTCTTCAAGGCCTACAGGTACCCGGAAGAACTGCCCATTTAAACTGCCGGCAACTAGCACCCCCTTTTAAACATAATTTCTATGCCAATGGCTTTTAAAAAAGCTCAGTTAATGTTTTAATTTCTAGTATCTACGAGCCCTCTTTCAGTGAAGTTGACCCAATCATTCAAAATATCAAATTTATGAATTTATAGCATGTCGAAGCAGACGTTTTTGAAAATGCGCTATTTTTTTTGTTTATTTAAAAATTTTAGAGAATGTTTAAAAACATTTTTAGATGTACCTATTTAGCATTCAGGTTGTTTTGTATAATGATTTGATTGTAACAAAATACACGACGAAAACAGCTTAAGTTAGATAGTCTGTTTCTAAAAGTTTAGTAGGCGGCTGTGAAATAAATCACAATATTTGATGTTTCAATAAGTTTAAACAAGGCGTTAGAGACATTTCACAACATATTTGTGCATTCATTGTTGTTGACAAATAAAAATGTAAGGAATGTTATAATTCACTTTCATTCAAAAGGCAAATCTGCTTGCGTAAATCGCAGACATTGTTAGTTTATCATGATATGCAGTGCGAAATATTATCAGACTTTACAAAACACTGGATCCGTTGCTCAGAAACAGAGAAATGAAAGTCGGCCACATTATTCTGATACATATTTAAGGGCTCTGAGAAGGATTATCGTGCAAAAACGTCGGGCTAGATATGGAGAATTGAGAGTTTTATGGAATCAGGCAACAGATAAAAATGATTTTTCAAGGGCAACTTGCCACAGGGCTACCCGAAAACTAGGGTTTAAAACTTACAAGGAAAGCCCAAACTGTTTTGGATTTTTTCCCTTTTACGATCTGTAGGCAAAGGAAAAACCTTTACTAACAAAGAGGCAGAAGAAAAATAGACTTTTGTGGACAAAAGAGCATAGAGCATGAATGGAACTCAATTATATGGAGTGATGAGGCTAGATTTGAAGTTTGTGTTGGTGATAATCGAAGCCGAGTCAAGGAGAAGTGTACCACAGCTAGGGGTCGGAAAATTACACTTTGTAGATGGCATCATGAACGCTGAGAAATACATTAACGTCCTTCAAAATAATTTGAATCTAAAAATTGAATAACTTCGTTTGCAAAATATTGAATGTACAGGGTGGGCCAAATTGGACACTTTTAAAGGGAAACTCCTATTTTTGACGGAGATAGTCGAAAACTGATATCGGTGTCTGAGGCTCATTTTTTATGATAAACTTAATGGAGAAAACCGCAAATCGATATCTGTCACCGTTCTTGAGTTACAGGGCGTTTTTCGAAAATGTGCGTTTTCGAAAAGTGGCCGTAACTTTTTTCGGGTTGAAAATTTTGTGTTTCTGTAAAAACATTCTTAAAGCACTTTTTTACTTAGAATCCAATGCTGCTACTACATTTTTTTCTAGTCAATGGTTTAAGAGTTACGGATAAAAAATATTATTTTTACTGTTACCTACCTGTCAAATTTTCAGTCAGGCTGTTTAGGCAGGGTAAAGATTTTTCTATTTTTGTGTAATTTATAAACTTTATAACATACCTACAATGAAATTTGAAAGTGATGAAAAATGGGATATGATAGTCTGTTTTATACAATCCGGGGAAAATCAGATGCAACGAGCAATTTATACTACGAGCGGTATCCGCAGAGAGAAGACATCCTTTCAAGCACATTTTTGCAAGATTGCGACATAATTTGATTAATAGTGTTAGAGTAATAGTTAATAGTTTTGATTGATAGTAGGCCGAAGAGGTAGGTACGAGTTAAACAGAGATAGGCATTTTCCCCAGATTATGTAAAACAGACATATCATATCCCATTTTTCATAACTTTCAAATTTCATTGTAGGTATGTTATAAAGTTTATAAATTACACAAAAATAGAAAAATCTTTACCCCGCCTAAACAGCCCAACTCAAAATTTGACAGGTAGGTAACAGTAAACATTTTTCCACGGTTGTTTCATTGTCTCACCGTCCAAAGCCACTTGTTGAAAGGGCGTGCTTCCAATTATACACATGAAATCATAAAAGCTATTAGTAATTGATAACTACTTAAGTAAATCATTAAGTGTTATATATATTTGGAATGTTAATTGTTTGCTCTATTAAAAAAATGCAAAAATATACAGGGTGTTCCATTTAAAAAATAATATGTTTTATCCGTAACTCTTAAACCATTGACTAGAAAAAAAATGTAGTAGCAGCATTGGATTCTACGTAAAAAAGTGCTTTAGGAATGTTTTTACAGAAACACAAAATTTTTAACCCCAAAAAAAGTTACGGCCACTTTTCGAAAATGCAAATTTTCGAAAAACGCCCTGTAACTCAAGAACGGTGACAGATATCGATTTTCGGTTTTCGCCATTAAGTTTATCATAAAAAATGAGCCTCAGACACCGATATCAGTTTTCATCTATCTCCATCAAAAATAGGAGTTTTCCTTTAAAAGTGTCCAATTTAGCCCACCCTGTACAGGGTGATTCAGTTTTATTCTGCAACACTTCAACAGGAGATAGAAAACCCACAAATAACCGCACTTTCTTCTATAAACTGTATCATTTTAAGGTCTTATAAAAAAGTTACAGGGTGTTAAAATTGTAAGAAATATATGGACTTTATTGAATATTTACCAAACTAGTTGAGATATTTAAGTCATATTTGGGACATGTTATAGCGGCATGGGTTAGCATAAAACCTGTTAATATCAAACACCTTGAACAACCAGTGGCGTAGAAGTGGGTAATTACTATAATTGTTTTTAGAAAAAAAAACACGAACCACCTTGTATAGCTACCAATAAAATGTAGTCAATTTCTTATGTAAATTTTAATTGTAAACTAAAACGTTCTCTTAGCATTTTTTCCTATGTGTCATGGTTTCATAGTAAATTTAATTTTTTCGTATTTTTTCGAGGTATTTCTGAAAAATTAACTTAACAATTCGTTCCATAAGTAAGACTCAAAGTAGAAAAAATATGTTTCTTACTTTAAATACAGTATCTTTTCCTAATAAACTTACCCATTCAAGGTTTTACTTTTCAAGATACAGAGCGTAACATTAATTGTATCTTCCTTAAATGTTTTAGTCCCTGTATCTTCAAAAGGATAGCCTTAAATAGGTAAATTTATTGGAAAAAGTTACTTTATTTAAAGTAGCAAACACACTATTTCTACTTTACGTGTTACTTATGGAGCAAATTTTTTAAATAATTTTTCAGGATTATCCCGTAATAATAAAAAAAATCAAATTTGCCTTGAAACCATGATACACATGAAAAAATACCAAGAGGATATTTTTGTTTAAAATTAAAATTTACATAATAAATTGAATGCATTTTATTGCTATACAAGGTGGTTCCCTTTTTTCTTCTAAAAACAATTATACTAATTACTGGTTGTTCAAGGTGTTTGATATTAACAGGTTTTATGCTAACCCGTGCTGTTATAACGTGTACCAAATATGACTTAAATAAATCAACTAGTTTCTTACAATTTTAACACCCTGTAA
Source organism: Pseudeuparius sepicola (assembly GCA_963920635.1). Classification (NCBI taxonomy): domain Eukaryota; kingdom Metazoa; phylum Arthropoda; class Insecta; order Coleoptera; family Anthribidae; genus Pseudeuparius; species Pseudeuparius sepicola. Next base: position 9,112,377 of record OY987299.1, read on the forward strand.
CTTTTTTATAAGACCTTAAAATTATATAGTTTGTAGAAAAAAGTGCGGTTATTTTTTGGTTTTCTATCACCTGTTGAAGTGTCGCAGAATAAAATTGAATCACCCTGTATATCTTCCAACAAGATGGCGCCTCTTGTCATACGGCTAAAAAAGTGAAAGATTGGATGTTAGAAAACAACATTTCGCTTTTAAAATGGACGGCTAGCAGTCCAGATCTTTCACCGATTGAAACATTATGGCATATAATGAAGAAATTGCAATCACAATCTGCAAGCTCGTCTCCAAGAAATTTGGAACAGTTTCACTCGAGATGATTGCCAACACTATGTTGAGACGTATCGAGGCAGTAATAAGTTGAAAAGGCGATGTAACGCAGTGGTAATTTTCTATTTAATTTTTGTCTATTTTCCGTATATCGACAACATTAGGAGATTCTTTATAAAAATTCTTTGTTAATTAAAATATAGTTTAATTATATGCCAAAAGTGAATAATTAGAAAAATGTGTTGATTTTAATAAATTTTCTGCTAAGATGATAAATTTCTTCAAAAAAAATATATTTTTATTAGTTTGGGCCGACTTCACTGAGACAGGACTCGTATATCTAAGAGAACGTCCCTTGTAAAATCTTCGAGGATGTCTTACTTTTTAAAAAATTCGGAGAGTCATTATCATTAGTGGAAAATACTAAAATTAGCGGATGGTCTTTTTAGCATTTTCTACTTTTTGTTCTGCACGGAATCTAATAGGGCGGTTCTGTCGCATACCTGTGGCCTTAAAGACCTATGACTACATACCGAGTCAATATCTATTTGCTCTTGTGATAGCTGAGATAAGATATAATATTTCTTTATCGATACACTGTGAGCTCAGTAGCCTGAATCAATTCATCTGCATTCTCATGTGCCACATTATCATACCTTATTTTTTAGTTTTGATTTTTTGTTTTGTTCGTTTTGGTTTTGGAGAACTAACGGGAAAGACTAATATATCACTGCCCATCTTGTCTTGTTTACTAACATTATTTTTAGTCTATGACCTTACTGTTGATAATACTTTTTTTGGTCTAACAACACAAGTTGCTATTTTTGGTACTTAGGTAGAGTTTCAGATTTTAGCTTATTTTAATAGACATAGTATTCACATTTACCATTTTCATTTTTTGAAAAATTTAATATTTTAATATACAAGGTGGACCAAAAGTAGTGGTACTTAAAAATTTGACAGATCTCACTAAAAAAGTTCATTTTTATCATATTTTGTTTTCCAAATAAGTTGTTTTTTTGAAATTGAATTATGTCTATATCTCCCAAAATAATCAAGCAGCTGAAGTGGAATTTGGCATTAATGTGTTTCGGGGGGATAGACAGTGCCACTTACACTGTTTTTGGTTTGTGTTTTTACTCCTAACTTTTTTGAAGTTTTGGGTCTGGCCATTGACTTTACTCAATGGTCTTGCACGGACATTGTAGTGCATCTTTCCAGTATGCAACAAAAGTGCAATCTTCTATTATAACAGTAAAATCAAACATTTGCATTGAAATTGGCAAAATTTGCCCCAAAACAGTCCAACATTCGAAAAATTTTAAATTTGCCATTATCGATTCGATATTCTCCAAATAAAGTAAGAATTTCAGGAAAATTTTAAAAGCTTCTAAACATTTTGTGATTTTATTGATCATCTATCTTTATCATACGAACTACAAATTCAAGTTAAATAAATTTAGTATAAAATTTGAAAACGGAATATTTCAAAAACAGAAAAAGATAATGTTTTATATCATTTTGAATGCCTTGGCGAGCAATTTAAAAAATGCAAAAGCATATAGTGTTCCATTTTAAAAAACCCTTACTATCCCAGAAACTGCCTAAAATTCTCAGCAAATGTATCTAAAACTTTTTTCTATGACAAAAAATTAAAAAGTTGTAGGAGTAGTGGCAGATTTAACATGGACCGTTACTTTTGGACCACCCTGTACAGGGTGACACTGAAATGAAGTGAAACTTTTAGAACTCGACTGATCCACGTCAGCTTATCCCCAAAATTGCCATTGTCAAAAGTGCAGTCAAAAGAGACACTCTCACCCTGTATATAGGAAGAAATCTCTGGTGGTTTTGTTGGCCAAATCCGAAACACTGTTGACATTTTGAGATGATAAGCGAACGACTTGAAACCGATGACTAACCTAAAAAGCGCAAACAAAAATAATGTTTTGGATTTGTGCCCAGAGCCATACGGAATACCTGAGATCAGCTGCCCGGTTGACTCGTTATTTATTTTTATTAATCCGGTGTCACCCTCATTAAAGTGCAGAGTGAAATAAGAAAACAATGCTTCAAGTTGTGGTACCAGACGTAAGCTATTGTTACCAGTTTGGGACCGCCTGGATGACAGATATAGTTAGTTAAATTTGTAGATACATGAAGTGCATGGTCTGAAACTTTATGATAATATTATTGTTTGACATCTCATTTATACAGTATGTCTACGGATGGACTTAACTATAGGTGTAAGTGGTAAAATGTCTTAAGAGTTTAAATAATTGGCCTAGTTTTATTTTTGTTATTTTTCAAACTTTAGGTAAAGTGCCTTTCATTTTTATCCTTTTATTAGAATGATAACCAAAACATGAAAGGAGGCCAGTGCATAATTTTATATTCTGAATATAGACACAAAAAAACAATAAACAATTTGTTAGCACGTCAACATGATTGCCAAATACCACATTTGGATATTTATAGTATAACAGTGTTGTCATCGATATGCAACTAATACCTATTCATGGGTCCTGTTGCTAACCTTAACGTTTTATATGTATGAATTACAAAAAATTATACACAATCTCCTACATATTGTGTAAAATATACTTAAATTCTAGTAGACGTTTAGTACATTTCAATGGTTTTTAATGGTATCAAAATCAAATCAAACCCACAACTTCTATGCTAGCAGGGCATGCTTGGTTGAAACGCTCAAAGCAGTGGCTGCCATCTCTTTCACACTTCACCTCTATTGACCTCTATTCATTCATAAATTTGAACGGTGTCATTACAGCCTATAAAGGTTAGACATCTTTTAGTATTGACGATTACCGATCAATTTCACTTTTCGGGTTTAAAAGTTCTTTTTTGTCAAGATTTATATTAGTTTCTAAAAATGGTTCGGCAGTGTGGGGTGTGTTGGAAAATTTGACAGCTTAAACCCAAATGATATACATTTCATAGGTAAGTTTGGATTTTCCATAATGCCACTTGCCGGCATTTGGTAATTTCTTGTTTTTTTTTGTCTACGATTCTGAACAACTTTTCGTAATGAAATTTCTCGATATCTTTTACTTAAACCAAATGGCTCCTGCCATTTCTGATTTCTGAAACATGAAAATAAATGATACTCCGATTATTTTGTAACAAAGTAGACCTTAAACCCCGAATGTCAAATTTCAACTATAATTTTTTTGTATCATTTACATCTAGGTATAGTTGAGTCTGTCCGTGACACACTAGTTATTTTTTAATTTACTTTATTTTTACAAAACAAAAGAGGCTAATGGTCAACACATTTAAATGACCTATTCATATTTATTTTAAGGTAGTATTTTGATAACTGCCAGACAGATCTGTCAGTGATCAATTTTTTGTTTCTATAAAAAAATTTCTCCAAATAACTAAAAAGTCTCCAAATAATTAAAAAGTTATTAGTAGAAAATGTCGGGGTGTAAAAATCTGTAATCCAACTTTATTTCTGCCAACTTTACAAAAATTCAACAAGTTTATTGAAAACCACAGTTTAATATTTAAAGCATGTAACTAAAAACAAAAATTACTAGATCCTGTGTCACATTTTAAGGCAATTTTTGCCAAATCGTCAGAACCTATAGATGTGGCACCCTATTCACAAAATGCCCTTTGTTTTGTTTCCAAGATTAAATATATGCATACTAATATGTAGTAATATAAAAAGAGTCTATAAAAAACAACTTACATTCAATACAAGATCAAAGAGTTGTCAACCTAGGAGCGAAGGTATACAACTCTCTGGCCATCAGGTGTTTATTAAAACTATAGGTTCTGATGTCTTTGAGAATTGACTAAATTTGTAGTGATTTAATATTTTTCGATTTTTCTCTTCATATTGGAAACAGATCCGCCATCTTACCATTACATTATAAATTACTAACTGATCTCTAGAAATAAGTTAAGTTGGACCTGGACCAACACTATATTAAAGACCTGTGCATAGTCCTGTTCCAAGCGATCGCCACTGGCGCCACACGACGAAACAAATTTACACGGTGGTTTAATGTTAAAACACCATTGTTGCAGAATATTTTATAAAATAAAAACATGCAAATGTGTCTGTTGCAACGAATTTAATATCCAAAATAAAATAAAATATTTGTTTGTTATGTGCCTCTAATTTGACAAGTTCACATGGCATATTTCCTTACATTTTCTTAAGAACAGCGAGTTTAGAAAGCAAGCAAGAGTATTTGGTACCTTTTGGTTTGAAATGAAGTCCATGGCTAGTTGTAGCGTAAGTAAGCATAAAACGCATTAGATTTTTCAGTTTCTTCCTTATATGGAGGACTATTGGTTCACTTTGGAGCTATAAACAAAATTTTCTATTTTAATCCTTGCATACGTTGCAAAATACTCTTCCAAAATAATATATAGAATTTTCACTTCTTCAGCTGGTTGATCAGATCATCCCATAATTCCAAAATAGTGTTTATTCTTCTGCAATTCACCTAACGGTCTGTGCAGTGTGCATACCATTTTCTTCATGTGCATGTAAATTTCATGTTATCACAAACAAATCTACCTATAAAAGCTTTGTTAATAGGATAAAACTGTCAAATACTGGAAGCAAAGACAATTACCGTAAAAAGATGGTAAGTCGTAATAAACCTGGATATTTAAAATTTGGGACATTTTAAACGTCAGAAACTGACATACCAATAACCACAGAATACCCCCCTACAACCTATAATAAGTCGCCATTTTTTTCGTCGAGTAGCGCCACCCCAGTCCGTAAACAACAATGAAATATGACGTCATGCTCGGGTCTTTAATATAGTGTCGGTCCAGGTTGGACAATACAAACATAATATGTAGAATTATACTGTAGATGAACTGGAACAAATAGAAATGACCTCGACCCGTTCTAATGGTATCTTCCTCCTTCTCTTTCAGAACAACCGTTCTCCGGAACAACACCCCACCCCCACGCCCCCCCTCTTGCACGCTAACGCCCTGGCCCTCCAACAGAAGCAGCGGTCGTTCCTGGCGTTCGGTTTCGGGGCCAGCTCGGCGCCCTCGAGACGGGAGTCGCACGTCAACGTCAACGTGACGCCTACGTCGCACGACATTTCTTCGGACACGCCCGAAATTAGGAAGTACAAGAAAAGGTTTAACAGTGAGATCCTGTGCGCCGCACTATGGGGTAAGACATGAACAACGATTTATTCTTTGAATTGTTTCTCAGCTGTTTAAATGACAAATTATTAATACCGCAATGTGATGGGCATCAAGTTTTTAGAGAACGGGAAAGATGGAATCAAATTTTTTTTTCTCTTAAACATACCATTTCAACTAACTGTCATTGACCATTTTCGAACACGTGACTTTGATAGGTTGGCTATTTTGCTTGGAGGACAACCAAAACTCTTAAATACATGTGAAATCGATAGTTTGCATAGTTCCAAGGCCAATTAAAGCCTTATTAGGAACTTTAAAACCCAAGAGGATTCATATTCCTATAGAAAAATAAACAATTTACCGGTGGGTGCTATTAAGAGCCTTCAAAAGTTTGGGGATATGATGTTATAGGGAATCGAAAATTTGCATTTAGACTTGTGCATTTAGACTTGTGCAGTTTTTCGTGTTTTCTATTCTGTAAAATTGAAAGTACTGACTATTGCAAGTCTCTTGATAAAGATGTTAAGTGCTGGTATGAAGGCAAATCGAAAGTTGTTGAAGGTATCGATTCATAGGAGCTTATGGATTTCGACCTGGTGAATTATCTGATCTTTACTGCTTAAGAGCTTCCAGTCTTTTCAATTTTTACGAATCTGGATTAGGTAATGCTTCGAATAGTGCAGAATGTTGGTGTGAAACAGGTAAACCCAAATGCTTATGTTGTCGTTGGAAGGGCACTCTTGAAATTTATAATAAACAAAGCCATTAGGAATTCAACTTTTTAATTTTTATTGTTGGAAACATTTCAGTGAGGTAATAACATGATCAAGATACCTTTATAATAGTACTTTACTATTTTAAACAAATTAATAGCACCTCAACCTTAGGAAGGCCAGTGAAGTAACTCGTTTTATTAAACTGGTTTTCCAGGATGTTCTGTCGTGGTCGACGTCGGTTGTTACTAAACATTTCGCTGGACATCACAGCCATCGTTTTCAGTGGTTTCTTGCTATATGCTTGATCGCAACTGACGACCATCACTTGTGTTACACCATCAAGTTGTTTTAGCTGTAATGAAAAAGTTTATTTTATTAAAAAAACTAGAGAATGTTATTTTCTCACTTCTCCTAAGTCCTAAGCTGTACATGTACTTACTTCTTACGTTTATTTGCGTTTGATCGATCTTTCATGTCTTTTAGTCTTTTAACCTGAGTGCGAGTACTTTCTCAAGGGCTGTGATGGCACAATTTTGGTTATTAGGAATCCAATCAGTTATCTTTATCTGCTAAATCTGCTGGCACACCTAAAAACTGTCACTTCAAGTAATTTTCTCAATTTATCATGTTATGAAACTTTTACCACTTATAAAATGTCTGGAACAAATTCGGCCATATTTTAACTGGCTTTCACTCAGAGAATCTCATTTTTAAGCTCTTATCCACATTTCAGGCTGCCCTTTTGAAAGAAAATTAAACTTTTCTCTTGTTTTGAAGGGCTGCAGGTATCTGATAAAAGGTACATTGTCCCCGTTTTAACTGCACAAAAGGACTGCATCTTCAGATTTATATGAAGCCGAGGTGTTACACTTAAATATTGACTGATAAAACTAACCAACATTCAATAATTTCTATCAAGCAAATAAAAAAAATAACAACAGCATTATATGGCAATTAGTTGTGTTTGTCCACCAGCAAACATGGCCGCCGATTTGTGACGTCATATGAAAATGGTCGATTTGGGCCATGTGACTCAAAATCTGCTGAGGGGCAAACAAATAAAATAGTCACACAATCATCATTTTATTAGTTTCCTGATGAGTTTTAGAGAACAGTAAAAATTATAGCAATAACAATATTAATTTAGAGTTATAATTATATAAATTACGTTTGAAAATCTGCCTAGAATACCTGAAAAAGTAGTTTTAACGGATTGGTTATCAAGTGTTTTGAACTTTGTTTCGGTAGTTTTCTAAAAAAAAATAGAGAAAAGTAAGGGTACTTAATTTAAAAAAATTCTTAATAATAATTGTTTTCAATATATTTTCTCTTCTCCCCTAGGTGTGAACCTGTTAATAGGCACCGAACACGGCTTGATGTTGTTAGATCGAAGCGGTCAAGGTAAGGTGTACCAACTGATTTCGAGGAGAAGATTCCAGCAAATGGAAGTGCTCGAAGGTCAGAACATCTTGGTGACGATATCCGGGAAGAAGAACAGAGTGCGGGTGTACTACCTCAGCTGGCTGAAGAGCAAAATACTGCGCACGGACGGCGTCAGTGACGTAAGCATATCTCTCGCACGACACAGAAAGAACCTTTATTTAAATAGGAAACCCTAATATACAAACGATTGACTTACGATTAACTTGGTTTTAATATCATCTAATAATCTTTTCCTAAAAATTATTCTAAGCGAGGTCGATTTCTTAATCTCATCCGACAACATATTGAACTCCCTGAATCCCTTGAAAAAGAGCGAGTTCATTGAATTTCTATTACCAAGTCTATCGATGTGAAAGTCGCAGTTTCTTCTTGTGGAATAATTGTGACTTATAAATTCCTGAAAGTAAGGTGGGGCTAAGTTGTGCAATATCTCAAAGATGAAAACCATTGTTAGGTAGTATAACCTTTTGTTTACTGGAAGCCATTTTAGAACATCATGCATGACTGCCACTGGCCAATCTTTAGTATTATTCGCATTCCACGGTTCTGCAGTTTTTGTAGCTGTCCAGTTTGATTGGAATTAAACATATAACTCACTGAAGCACAATAATCAAAATGTGGCTGAATGATTGATTGGAAAACTGTGACTTTAGAATTCATAGATACATTTTGGATATTGGAGAAAAAAAATAAAGTTTTTTTGATATTTTATAAATATATTGAAATTGACTGTTAAATGCCAAGAGATTATCTATTTGAAAACCGAGATATTTAGTAGGCTCGACAATGGCTATCTTTTCACTATTTATTTTTAGATTTACATCATTTTAAATCAACATTCATGTACCTGTGCTTGGTTGTAACTATCATAGCTTTAGTTTTAGAAATATTAAGTTTTAATTTGTTTGCTTGGAGATAATTGAGATATCCATTTACGCAAAAAAGTACAGTGTTCATCCCTTGCACTGCCGCATTCAAATCAACATCGTAACAAGCCAACAATGTGTCATCTGCAAACAAATTGCTGAAATCACAATCAATAAACAACTTTATATCATTCAAGTATAAGATGAACAGAAAAGGTCCCAGTACACTTCCTTGGGGTACCCCTAAATTAATATCGATTTCATCGAAGTTAATGTCTTGTAATCTTACTCGCTGTTTTCTATTATTAAGAACCAGCTAAGAACATCCCCAGACAAACCATATCCCCGTAGCTTATCCAACAATTTATTACTCAATAATTCCCTCTTAAAAGTACACAAGGCTAATTTAACTGATGCTTCACATGAATATTTCTTACGAAATCCAGATTGTTTTGTACGTGTTCAAGAATTTGACTGTAAACCTCCATTTCAATCACTTTTTCAATTGATGGTAAGGTATTAACTGGCCTAAATTCACTTGCTTCAACTGGGCCACCAACCTTAGGGATAGGAACTACGTTACTCGTTTTCAAAGGTTCCGGAAATTCACAAGATTAAGCAAAACATGACCACACGTTTGAAATACATGTTTTAACATTTTTGAATTAAGGACATCATGAGCACTACATCTATTATCTAAAGACAGTATAATACCCCGCAGATCATCAAGAGACAATGGTTTGAAACTTGTAAAACAAGGATACAAATTCATGACTCATCTCTATTTGTCCTTGAAACTCAAACTTAATACAGTTTCGAAATGCCTGATACTTAATATCAATAACTTCTTCAAAGTTTTCCACATAAGCTTGGGATCACCTCTGTATTTATCGATTTTTTCTAGAGATGGGCAACGGAAACATTCCAAGTCTGGAAAGTTTCCGTTTTTGAAACTTTCCGGGAAGAAACTTTGAAGGTATAGGAAACTTTCCCTGAAAGTGTCCGAAACATTCCCGGGAAACTTTCACTGAAAGTTTCTGGGAATTTATGTGGAAATTTTAAATTTGCCGTCATAAATGCCTGGCCAAGATTCATGACATAACCTAAAAAATACAAAAAAGAACAAAGAAGAATCATGAACTGTGCTATAGACCACATATCAAATATATTTTATTATATTTTTTTATTAACTTTTTGACTTCTGAAGTTTAATAAGTTTAAATTAAAATAAACTAGATAAATAATGATAATATGAACAATATGTGAATTTATTATTCTTTCATATTTGGTTTTATCTTTTATCCTTATGTTTTATTTTTTACTTTTGTACAGGGTGTCGCAATTAAGATGTTACAAGCGATTATCTCGGTAATTTTTAAGATACATTGGTGGTTCAAAATCTAAACTTGTGTAGTTTTTTCAAGGAATTGAATGCCCCCAAGAAAAAAAAACAGTTTAATTTCAAACAAAAAAGTTATCGCCAAATAACCGATTTTTTTAAAATTAAGATGGCGATTTTATTGCAATTTTTCATCAGACTAGTAAAGTGAATAAAAAATCTGCACAAAACGGTTGCATATCACTTTTGGTTTAGCGGGAGTAATGGTTTTTTGTTTTTTGTCCCAGCTAAGTAATAATAGTATTTTTTAACAAAAAAAAAACACTTCTTACGTTTTTTACTGTAGGTAGTAATTAATTAGTAATACTAATAATTTAAAATCTGAAAGTGGAAATTTGAATTATGATCATGAAATACGAATTACAAAGCAAAACTTTTACATTTTGTAACATTTTGTAATAGTATACCAAATTTCACTTAAAATATGACATATTTGGTATTTTTAGAAAGCTCTAAGTGTATGTAATTAAAGTAAACAATAAAAAAAAGAAAATTGAAAACTTTCCGAAAGTTTCGGAAATTTTGGTCGGAAACTTTCCGGGAATTTTCGTAAAGAGGGAACTTTCCCATCTCCAATTTTTTCATAAAAATATTTTTCCTTTTTTAACTTTAGCAGATTGACAACTTCATTTCGAAGTCTGACCATTTATATGAACCAATGAATACAGTAACAAACTTACACCAGAAATTTCCCTCAACAATACAACTTTTACTCCTAGAAAACTTAAGATTATCCTTAACATAAATAACAACGCCTCCTGTATGCGCACTGGTAGAATTGCATCTAATCAATCCTATAACCATCCAGAGCAATTTCTGAATCTTCGATATCATCAGTAATTCTAGCCTCACTAACTAACACTATTTTAGGATTGTAACATAGTATACTCATTATGACCTGTTCTAGAAGATTTTCGGATTTTCTCACTCCCCGGTTTTCCCACCCGCAGCAAGTCGAGCGCCGCAACGGCTGGATAAACGTGGGCGACCTGCAGGGCGCCGTCCACTTCAAGATCGTCAAGTACGAGCGCATCAAGTTCCTGGTGATCGCGCTCAAGGACAGCATCGAGATATACGCGTGGGCGCCGAAGCCCTACCACAAGTTCATGGCGTTCAAGTCGTTCTCCGACCTGACGTACAGGCCGCTGCTCGTCGACCTGACGGTTGAGGAGGGCACGCGCCTCAAGGTGATCTACGGCAGTTCGGAGGGCTTCCACGCCGTCGACCTCGACTCGGCGAGCGTGTACGACATCTACCTGCCCAAGCACGTGAGTACCGACACGTTTGGTGTGTTTTAACCCGGGGAAATATTCTGATAATAATAACAACGTAAATTTCATTCCTGGTCGTCAATTATTTTGACAGGATCGATCATCCCACTTTATTGTACAAACTCTCGCTGGCTGGTTTTAGTGATAGCCTTGTTTCATTTTTTGAGTCTTACCTGAAGAACCGCCCTCAGTCCGTATGTTACAATGGCTTTAATTCTAACAAATATATTGCCACTTCTGGAGTTCCTCAGGGTTCCAATCTGGGGCCTCTGTTATTCCTTCTATTTATCAATGATATTACTGATAATCTCAAATGTGGTAAACTTTTGTTCGCGGACGACTTAAAAATCTATTGTTCAATACAATCCTTAGAGAACTGCTTATTTCTCCAGAAGCAGCTTTGTGAATTGGATGCTTGGTGTGTCGTTAATCACCTGGATTTAAACCCTGCCAAGTGCAGTGTGGTTAGGTACTCTCGAAAAGAGTCAAATATAACATTTGATTACAAATTAGGTAACACAAGTCTTGCTTCTAAGGACAGTGTTGATCATCTTGGGGTCCGCTTTGATAGTGTCATGTCGTTCAATGAGCATTTCAATAATATTTCGATGTCTGCCTACAAAACTTTGGGTTTTTTGTTGAGACACTGTCGAGGCTTCACAAATATTGCGGCTTTGAAGACTCTGTTCTTTTCACTCGTCCGTTCGAAACTGGAATATTGTTCTGTTATTTGGCATCCAATTTATGAAACCCATGAAAAACAATTAGAGTATGTTCAAAGAAAATTTCTTAAATTTCTTTATTATAAAACTCACGGCATGTACCCTCCTCGTGGATATGACCATCAGGCACTTCTTAATGAATTTAATATATGTTCATTGATAGTTCGCCGGTCCGTTTCTGGTGTTTCCTTTTTATATAACTGTATCCGAAACAATATAGATTCTCCTTTTTTTCTTTCTAGACTAAACATACGAGTACCAAGACCTAATTCACGGCTAACATCTACATTTTACGTTTCCTATGCTCGAACTAATATAATGTTTAAGTCGCCAATTTATTTTACATCCAGTCTCCATAATATATTGCCTGATGAATGTGATCTGTTTGATTGCTCCAAGCCTTCCTTTTTGAGGTGTGCCATTGAGTGCTTTTCATAATTTCACGTTATGTGTTGGGTAGTATTAGTATTAGTTCGCTGATAATTGTACTGTATAGGGTAGATACCCTGCGTGGGGCTCCCTATACTATGTTGATTATATTGATTGAGCTGTGCTTACTTTATAATCAGTTTTCTTTATTTTTTCTGTGGTGCTATGTTCCCTTTATATTTATCTTTGTATGTTGTCCTGTAAATGGATTTTTCTGTTGGGCAATAAATAAATAAATAAATAAATAAATAAATTATTTTGTTGAATAAAATTCCTAGGATTCGACCGTGTGAAAATTGTACACTGTGTCCCGGATAAGAATGAACAGCATGGGGATATTGCAAACGGTGAGAGATACGGCAACGGTTAAATGGGGAAAAAGTTGCGCATTTTTGAGGTCAATAAAATTGAATAAACAGATTTCTAATATCTTTTTTAGTTTTTGAGTTATTTTGAAAAAAGTAAAATTTTGCGTTTTCGATTTTATTTTTTTCTGAAGTTGTTATCACGGATAGAAAAAAAAGAAAAACACTTTCTTATGGCACTTTTTAACGGGCTTTAAGATAGCGATTTTTTAAGATTTGTTCTACAACGTTTCGTTTTTGAGAAACCATCTTCAACTTATTTTTTAATACAGACCTTGATTTTTTTGCAGATTTTGAAAGCTCTTTTCATTGCAAATACCATGATGTATGACACGAAATATTTTTAAAATGTTTTGAGATAATTATACTGAAATTCATTCATTTTTTTCTAATGCGGCCCTATATTTAATAATAAGAAGTCTAAATAATAATCAGTATTGTCAACCCCTTGTCATTTGTCAAACTCTCACACAATGGTTGCGTCCAATGCAGGCCGAATTTATGTAATCGCTAGGTAGCACTATCTGTCAACCTTTGACAGTGCTGTAATCGCTTCCATGGTACTTTGAACGACAACTTTATAACTTGATGTTGTCTGTATCAGATTTTTTTGTAGGTTATGTTTACCTATGTATTTATTTTCGGTATTTTCTATCTTTTTTAAAATAACTTGTTTTCTGTGTCTATATTTTACAATTTTGGCTAATTTTTATAATGACGACCAAGAAATAATAAACCACTGCACAGAGTTGTGATACAGGAAGCAGTTATAACCACTTTCCCACAATTGTCTCTTACAATTTCCCAACCTTCCATTTTTTATTTATTTATTGTGTGAATAATTATTCCTTTTTTTGAAAAAATAATAATAATAATAAACAAAATTAACGATACCCCAACAAGAATTTGTAAGTTAAGCGTTTCAGAATAACAGAGAGAGCAGGAACGATAAAAAAAAATCTAGCAAAAATGAAATCGCTGCCGAACCGAGGGCAGCGATAGCTAGCGCCATCTGTCATTTCTGCCCGTTTAATGCACATTGATTTTCAGCGATTACAGATTTGGGAGTGCATTGAACGCAACCATTTACTTACTTAAATACGGACCTGGATTTTTTTGCAGATTTTGAAAGCATTTTTCATTGCAAATACCATGATGTATGACACGAAATATTTTTAAAATGTTTTGAGACAATTATACTGAAAATTCCTTTTTTTCCATTCATTTTCTTCTATTGCGGCCCTGTATTTAATAATAAGAAGTCTAAATATTAATCAGTATTGACAACAATTTAACTTACAGTTTATTTTGGCTTCGAAAACTTAATATTTTTAAATACGGCCCTGTCTGGTGTTTTCCTCTGTTGTTGTACAGCAAACAGTGTCGCATTGTGTTTTGGAGTAAATTCTTAGCTTTTTCTAATTGTCAGAAGAAAGCTTTAAGCCAACGAAACCAATAACTTTTGCCATTTATTAATTGCAACAATACATACGTTCAGCCTCTACACTATTTATTTCTGTGACACAAGATATAACATGCTGACATGTTAAATTTGCGGTCATTTGAAAAAGCACCCTCCATTTCTAATGATATAGTAAAATTATTTTAAGAAGTCTTTACTGGGACTGTCAATTGGTAATTTCGCCATCCTAAGTTGGCATCAATGCAGCAAAAAATGCAACCGGGTCATAAGTCCAGGTCAGTAACGAGCCCATTTGCAAAACGAATAACTACTAATAACACAAACAAGAACAACACAGATAACGTACAACTCACGAAACGTACAAAACCCGCGAATATTTTCACTGCCCAAAGTTTGAACCCTTTTAAACGATCCGGAAAACGTTCACTGTCACTTTCACAACACCGAAATAAAAGTTGCCTGAGTACGCACCATAGCATAGACGCAGCCGCAAGTTTTATACCAAAATACCAAAATGAAAGTGTTTCCATGACGTTTGAAATTATTAAAATGAGTTGTAGTCATAGTTATTTTTATTGGTAGCGGTATACTCGTGATTGCAATAGGGTTTTTATTTTATTATGTTCTTTTTTCGTATCACTTGGGTAACTTTTCACATCATAAATCAATGAGTGACGTCATTAACTGGTTGCGACGCATATACCAATGATATAGGTACCCATGGTTAACAGAAAATTCCTAGGGATTTTGTGGAGAATGTCATCTGACAAAATCGGGACTTCTTACAGTAATCGGGGTCATGGCCTCCTACGATTTACGGCTCTCTTCGCGTCCTTTCTGGCCTGCTCATTGAAGTAGATGGCGCCACCAGCCGTACCAATTTCAAGATGGCCACCGAAGTCATTTTTGGTCATTTGTCAATTGACCGCGTTTGACTTCGAATTTTTCATAACCTAAAATTTGAGCGTCCTTCGTCTTGCATCTATCTAAAATTATGTTCAATTTATCAATAACATAATTATTATGTATCAAACTGCTATGAGATAATCAAGCCGACAGTTACGAGAATCGAGAATCTGTGATTAAAAAGGATAGCCGATAGCCGCAAATCGATTGTTGTGTTTACGAACTCCGAAGGCGTGGGTCCGTGAGTGACTCCGTGTTTCTCCGGTCTTCGGAATCAACGTTTTGGATTTAATAGGACCTCGATTGTCTTCCGAAAAGAAGTGGAACTTTTATTATTATTGATCTTCATGCTTAATGAGTGATGTTGACCATGGTTCACCAGTGCTTCAAAACTTATGATAATATGATCACACTAAAATAGTGAAAAACCTACCTGAAAACCGAGCAGTTGCAAACAAAAATAATATCTGACTTGCAATGTGCTTCTTGAGTATTCTTCATGGAATATGTAGTTCATTGCTGATAGAATGTTGAAGTAGGTATTTTATGTGTGAGTATTATCTGAGGTATTAGGTATCGTTGTTTAAACCAGAATGTTGTCAAAAGTAAGATGCCAAACTTTTATAGGTCATATTGAATCAACAGTCAACCATCTACGTGAAATCTGTGTAGGAAAATCATCAGATTCTTGATGTACCGATGGACTGAAAGATTGACGTACTTATGAAATTTTTGTTACGATGCACAAACCTAAATTGCCAGTAATGTATAGCCAAACAACAAAAATTACTGTTCCCCTTTGTGTGGGAAATATATTAGTTTGTACATAATATAATGTTGATTACCTGTGATGATGATGTATCTAAACTTTGATTGAGAGAAGCGGGAATGACAAGACTCATTATTCCTTCTTGAAAAATGTCAGGACTATGAACAGCAGGCTATAAATATATATATATTTGTTTACTATCAATATACTTTTATTTTGTATTTATTTTATTACAATAAAATGTAGGACTTTTTTTGCATTTTTTCCTGGGTTTTGATTGGATCGGGAAGATGTTTTAGTACCTACTCACCCAAGATCATTGCAGTGAAAAAGGTTTGCTTTTAAAAAGTAAGAAAGATATTTCCTATATACTTTTCAAAAGTGGGTGATGTATAGAACTTTCTGTAATTACTGGAAAAAGTCACAATGATTTAATAGCAGCTAGACTTCCCGTGGTAGTTGGTTAAAAAAACTTTACATTCAAAATGATGTGAAGAGGTCACTGTCAGAACGGTTGAAGGAAAAAAACATTTTATACAATATTTTTTTGATACATTACCTGCGATGGCCATAGATTCGACACTTTAGGAGGAGATTTTGGAATATTAGGACTATGTGTTACAAGGGTTATTTCTCTACAGGAGCTATTGGGATGCTGGACAGTGGTAGGCTATAAACACAAAACATACTTTTAATATGAATTATTTATTCAACTAAAAAAAACATCCCAACCAGGAAATTGGTTTTATAATTTCAATAAGTAGTATTATATTAGAGTTATGGAGAAGGAGAACACTATTTTGTTGCCTGCAACCATTGAGTGAAGGATATATGTTATATACCCTATATAAATATATATCCTTTACTCAATGCTGCAACTATGTAGACTTCTACATTTACCTTTACAATGTTTATATGACAAAATTATAAAATTGCTTATAAATCAATAAAGAAATTATCATAGAAACGTTTCCATGATAATGTATAAAATATTTCAACTGTATAATAAAATTGTTTCATAGGTTTGGAACGAATTGTTAGAAGTGTTCCTTATCGCTTTATAAAACAGTTGTTTAAGCCCGGTTCCACAGAATAAATAATTACTCGTTAGTCTGTGCCGGTTCTGACGATGCAACAATATATCGGGCATCTTTTTGTTGCTGCAACTCTATTGCATGTGTGTTCACATTTGAGGTGTTTAGTGCAAGAGTGGCCCAACTCCAAAAAAATGCTTATTGTGTTAATAGTACAAGCTGCATGGATTTTTATTAATCTATCATATGCAATATGCAATAACGGCCTATATCGATTCCTCTAAGACGCCTCTAGATGGCGCATATAATGTTACTTTGGCATATTGCAATCTGATCATATCAGTTAGTACAAAAAAGGCCCAACATTTGCGAATCAATGACTTAGTTCGAATGTTTTGTGCAATAGCGGCCTATCTTTTAATTAGGAGTTTTTTTTAAGATTTTAAGCTTTTCTGAACGTCGACTTAGATGTGCTTTACATCAAAAAGGTCAATGTGACACCCTTTCTAGGCATAAGAGGGGGAAGAAGGCTCCGAACAATAAGACAAGCAAAGAAAAAATTGAATCTGACATTTTTTTTCGAGTTTCCCAAGGTATCGGTCCCATTATTCAAAAAACAAAAATCCTGACCTTTGCTACAGTTTGTTCAGCGAATGTTCGGCCCTACGTCACAACTCCCGCCCTTGTCTTACTCATGACTATACGACGGATATCGGTCGTATATTCACGAGCCAGACAAGGACAAGAGGACGTAGGGCTGAACATTCGCTGAACAAATTGTACTTACCCCCACCTTAAATTTGTCGATAATGTACGGCCTATGCAAAAATGAAACGCACGATCCTGGGTCACTATCTGTTTCCAGGAAAAAATTATTAACTTTTCACGCACCTGTGTCTGACAGTTACAGGAGGTGGGACGAATTTGAACAAAAAATAAAAACTGAACTCTCTGAACCAGCCTTGGCAACTTTAAAATTAAAAGCACTTGGAAAAGGAATTGCATTTGTGAAAGGTAGAGTCCACGTACTGAAATGGCGGAAAAAGACAGTCTAAGTCGAGTCTGTCAACTAGTTGAAGAAAGAGGCAGTGGTTGAGATATAAATTTATTATTACAAATAATCGAATAACGAATGAGTTTATTTTATACATACATCGACATTTCCAAACGAAATACAAACACTTTTGTATCCAACAAGCAGGAAAATTAAAGCAACAAAGTATAGCAGTTTAGAAAAAAAGATTTATTAGCGTATGTCCCACCATATTTGCATTATTTTTATAAAAACCTAAGGGTGACAAATTCAGTTCGGGAGGTAAAAAATAATTACGACGATGTGCTTCACTCTGTCGAAGATTCTTAACAAAGAGTTGACTAAAAAATATAAATAATGAGACACTAACAAACTGTTTATGTACCTACTTGTTTATTGTTGCCTTGTTTCTTGCTTGCGATGATGGAGAAAGTGTTTTACTTTTAGGGTTAGGTTTGTTTTTTATAAATTTACTGTGAAAATAAATGTAGTGCACAAAACACTTTATTTGTGCAAAAGCAGCCCACCAATTTTTTTTTTCAAAAATTTATAAACTTCTTTATCTAATTTTTTCTTTATCTTCTTTATCTAATTTTATTATATAAACTGCAACATAAAAATAGGGGGCCAAAATCATGAAATATAAACGGCGTTTTTCTCAACACTATGTTTTAATTTTTGCACTAAACGCCTCATTTAATAGTTGCATCCATTGCAGCAATTTTCTAGTAGCAAACCAGACTATTACCACAGACCTATATAGCGAAGCAAGTTACTAAAATTTGACATCCGATTAACAATACATAAACATTTTTAACACAAAATATATAAAAAAATATATTTTTAGGGTAATAGTATTGTATTTGGTGTTAATCTTAACAATGCAGCGACACCATTTTGACATTTTTCAGTGCGTTGGCATGGAAAAACTCCTAAAAACCTACTAAAGTTGCTGCAACTTAATTGCACAAAAATAGAGCAATTAAGTTGCAGCAACTTAAGCACATTTAGCTCCATACACTTCCGAAGTAAACTCCTTTAGATACGTCGGAAGCGCATTTTTCTCAAGCATCGTTGCAATAACGAGCGTGTATGCTGTCCTTTTTCGGCTATGGGCGTTGCGGTATGAAAAAAGAAGTGGTAATTATTTCCAATTGTGTAACCCACCCCCGATTTTCTTGAAATGTTGGCCCTATTTTCGTCGTTAAGCCCGATTTATAAACTTTTACGTTTGACGTTTCCATTTGATGTTTGAAAGTTGGACATCGAAGATTAATTATTATAAACTCAAATTCCGTTAGGGATAACAACGGACCTCCTGGAGGTCCGTTTGGATAGCCAACATTTATATTTTTCCGTTGCCTCTCCGGCCAATGAAGTACCCTCTTAAGAGTCACGTGGGAGGTCACGTTTTCCCAGTTTATCAGCTGATCATCTGTATTGATTTTATGTAATATTTTTAATATTAATTATCCAAAATAACGATACAAAGTAATTAACAAAATGTATTTAGAGTTGCAAAATCAGAGTATTGAAATCGAACGACTTCGCTCAGATGACGATTGTTGTTCTATGCATTATTTTTCTGGCGTTGATAACACACAGGTGTACAGAAAATTCTAAACGGAATGGAAAAGTTTATGGCAACAGCAGCTGCATCAGCGTCAAACGGAAACTTCGAAGTTTATAAATCCGGCTTTTTTACAGCGCCGAACGTCGAGCGAAAATAGGGGGTCCCTAGCCAAAATTTCAAGAAAATCGGGGGTGGGTTACACTATTGGAAATAATTACCACTTATTTTTTCATACCGCAGCGCCCATCGCCGAAAAAGTAGGGCATACACGCACCTTATTGCAACGATGCTTAAAAAAAATACACTTCCGACGTATCTAAAATCAGTTTACTTCGGACGTGTATGGAGTTAAATGTACGTCCAAAGAGTTCACGTCACTCAACTTGCCAATGAGAACGCAAGACGTATAACTTTCATATACGTCGGACGTATAAATAGCCACTTCCTTATTTAATTATTTAAAAGAAGCATTTTTTTGCAATTCCAATATTAAAGTTACACATGATCATCAATTTCTGAATGCATCAAACAGGCTTCTCATCTGTCTCTGAAACTGATGTGCACATCAACTATCGTGAAAAGATATCTAATATACATTGGTACTAATATAGGACATAAAGAGCATACATAGGGTATACACATCACAGTCCACATCTCGGTCCACATATTTCGTGATATTTCTTTACAAAATGTATCCTAGCTCTTCTTCCAAGCAGATACAATATTCATTGTGCTTGTTAAGTAGAAAATCGGGTAGAACTTACACTAGGTATGTAGTATGTTATATAAAACATAAAACCAGCTTGGTATTATCGTTGGCCATTTACACCGACACTAAAAATTAAAATTATTATAAAAAATATACCTACTCACCTCTGCAAAAATGGTGGGAATTGAATTTGGCTTCAATTTCCTCATGTGGTTTTTGCATATTCTAAAGCTGTCTTTTTTAAAATGTCCAGAACAGATAAACAAGCCATCCGCTTGTTTTATAGGATGGATAAATGTTCCTACACACAAAAACTGATTTTAAACACAATACCATTATTTTAAAATTATACCTGTTCCAGCACTAATAGCTTCGACCCAAGTTTTAAGTTGAATGCTCTTTACTCGGGAATTCAAATAAGGGCAATTGCTTAAAGCGACAATTCGCCACGGAACACAACCTCGGCATTATTTACAATATGAGGGAGGACCCCTGTAAAAAGAACCCAGCTTTTAATAAATTCAAAACACCCCTCACATTCGCTCACTAGTCCAAAAAAACGGCAAACGGCTCCGGTATGGTATTCTGTGAAATTCGCTAAAACACTAACACAAACAAGAAACAACACACTAAAACCAGAGAACAAGCTAAAACTATTTAAAATTAAAATCTTTTAATTTTAATCCGTAAACAACAACAGGCCAGCAGGGAATATGAAACTCGCCCTTTGACAACAGCCAGTTTATTTCTGACATAAGCAGACATAACCTTTATTATTTGGTGTTTGACAGGAGTACGCCTCGTGGCTCCGTCTTGCGGTCAACTCTCGAAGTACGCGAACGGGTTTTTTCGTTCGAATGAGCAGGCCAGAAAGGACGCGAAGAGAGCCGTAAATCGTAGGAGGCCATGTCGGGGTATACAAATTGTTAACTAAATGATACAGTGGGAGTTATGACAAATGACAAGGGGTTGGTTTCATTGTTTCAAAGCCTTCTAGGTGGAGAATTTTTATTATTTTTTTATTATCGTATGTGACTGTTATTAGTCTTTGCCGTCCTTTTTTTATTTCTCCAATTGAAAGATAAGTTAAATTGTTGACAATACTGATTAATATTCAGACTTCTTATTATTAAATACAGGGCCGCATTAGAAAAAAATGAATGGAAAAAAGGAATTTTCAGAATAATTGTCTCAAAACATTTTAAAAATATTTTATGTCATACATCATGGTATTTGCAATGAAAAGTGCTTTCAAAATCTGCAAAAAAAATCCAGGTCCGTATTTAAAAAAATAAAGTTGAAGATGGTTTCTCAAAAACGAAACGTTGTAGAACAAATCTAAAAATGCCATCTTAAAGCCCGTTAAAAAGTGCCATAAGAAAGTGTTCTTCTTTTTTTTCTATCTGTGATAACAACCTCAGAAAAAAATAAAATCGAAAACGCAAAATTTTACTTTTTTCAAAATAACTCAAAAACGAAAAAAGATATTAGAAATCTGTTTGTGCCGTTTTATTGACCTCAAAGTTGCGCAACTTTTTCCCCATTTAACCGTTGCTCTATCTGTCACCGTTTGCAATATCCCCATGCTGTTCATTCTTATCCGGGACACAGTGTATATTAACACATTAAAAAAAAATTCCATTAAAAAGGAGTTTTGTTAGGACACAACACGTGTTTCGGCACTTATTGCCATCATCAGGTAAAAATTGTACAAGAGTAAAGTACGCTTATTTCAGAAAATTCAGCAAAATGTTATTAAGAAAAGTTGTCTAAAATTGAAAGTTATGCCTAAATACCAAAATATGGCCTCCTAAGAGAAAGAAATATATTTTTAATGTTTTAATATTCACCCTAAACAGTTTCATAAATCAATCAAAATTATATCAATTTCGCATAACTTTGTTCAAATTCAAGCATACTTGTAAAATTAACATAGATTTTTAATTTTTTTAGGGAATCACAAACTTCATGTTTGTTGCAACGATATTAAACAAAACTTTAAAATTTCGCAAAAGTTCTTCTGAACAAGGTAAAACATTAGTAATGATAATGTGTATATTAAAAAAACTCTCATTTAAGGTGCAAAATTTTATTTTAAATGTTTATTAAGAAACTGGAAATACATTGACGAAAATTTTTGTTTTGTTAGGAGGCTATGTTTTAGTATTTAGGCATAGCTCTTAATTCTAAGCAACTTTTCTTAATAACCTTTAGCTGATTTTTTTGAAATAAGGGTACTTTACTCTTGTGCAATTTTTATATATTTTTTTACTTACCCTGTATGCTGTTTAACTTGCAACAATTCTAAGTGCACTTAATATGATTATTGAACATGCATCATCTTTCAGCAATGTCTATATTTTGGTTGTGCAATTAATAAAAAAAAGTCCCATATGTTGCACACTTAAATGATCACACTGTATATAATTGCAATTTGTTATATTGATAAATTATTGTTTCAAGGGTGTTTCTTCTTTGTTTTTTCATTATTACTTATTTTCATGTATTTTGTGGTGCAATGTGCATAGTTTCAATGTATATTGTTTACTTTTGTTTAAATTATTTAGTCATGGTGTGTAGAAGAAACGTTTCTTGGAAATCTGTGTCACCATGCTTTCATACGAACAATCGGAGGAGAAGTGTTAATATATAATTTTTACACGGTCAAATCCCAGGAATTTTATTCAACAAAATAATAATAAATATGAATATAAATTTACCAATAAACATAGAAAACTCACAGAAACAGTATATATATAACTGATATGAAAGATAATTGGAATGACTTCAAAAGTGATTCAAGACATTGAAAAATTGTATTGTATGTTAGCTAATATATGGCCCTGAAAGCATCAGAACCTCACCTGAAGATTTGGAAGGTCTAACAATGCCGGGCCCAGAGCCTCAAGCCGAAATAACCTCGTTACGGCTCCACAAAAATGGGAAATTTGTGACAATAATTTTTAGGTAGAGAGGTAAGGACAGATACATAAATGTCCTCTTTGCAAATACGAATGACTCTATTTAAGAATCTTTTTCAACCTGGTCACTGCGGAGACAGTTTTTAGGGGCCACTATGCGGCAGCGTCGCAATGATAAAGGCCCACCAGCTGGCGGCGCGAAACATCACTACGTCATCAGAGGGAGGTGTTTTTTGTAGTTGTTTACGTTTACTTGTCTGGTGATTTTCCTGTTTTACAGAACGTTTGTTGTGTTTATTGTGTGTTGGACTGTGTTCTTTAGTAATATAGAACATGGAGTTTTATTAGTAAAGTGGTAAAACAGCAGTGATTCAGAATAAAGTGATTAAAACTAAATTTTAGTTTATAAGTTTTAGGTTGTGTCTATACTTTCCGACTTATTTAAATCATGCCGTGGATGTGTTTCGTTCCCATCTGCAAGGGAAATTAATATCCTAATGAGTCCGCTTTTTCCTCCCTAAAGACCCCATTTTAAGGGAAAAGTGGGTTAAGGCCATCAAAAGAGATTTTATTCCTACACAGTCTTCCAGGGTAAAAGTGGTTTTGGTTTGGACTGTTTGAAGAGTGATATACCTAACAATTTTACGTGATTAAACGTAACCACCTTGAAATATTAAGTTTTATGGTTTTATTCATTTGAATTTAGTTGCATCTAGGCACGCAAATAAGAAATAATTGGCATTTACGAAAATTTTACCAGTACCTAGATACATATCTAAATGCACCAAAAGCCCTTTAAGTTGTGACTTTTACTCTCATGATTATTATCCGTAAAATCATGAGCTATATATGTAAACAGTTATTTTAAAGTGTTTTTTACCAAGTTGACATCTTGAAGTTTGAATTTGGTGCGTTAGGCCCACGTCCCTTGGATGACTCATCGCTTTCAGCTGCCAGGCCTTGTCATTGCGACGGTGTCGCACTATGCCACCCGAAAATATCTTTCCCACTTTAACGGAGCGCTTAGACTGTGACTAGTTCTAGGCATCAGGCATTTATCAAAACGAACCTTATAGTCTTGCATAGATTGACAATGTCCATCTTCTTCCATTTTGTGAAACTGACAAAACTTGCACACTATAAAGCCTCGTTATTTGTGTTTCCTGGCCCACCCTATATATTTTTTTCAGAAATGCCCTGAAATAATTCGAAAAATTTGACAGATCCTAGCAGTTTGTTCATTTTTTTAAACAGAATTTAATTTTGGTAATAGTAGTGTACTTTCGTTTGAACATTTTCTTCTTAATGCAAATTTATAGGGGTAATATAATAAACAAGTGGTGTGTGTGCCTATTATTGAAAATATCTTTCGTTAATTTTAGAAAATACCACGTCTGTGAGTAAATACCACAAGTTGTATTTGGGAAGAGAATTTAATAACAACTGCAACTTGTTAAATAAATGACTACAAAAATTATAAATATGTTGCCTTTTTGAAAATATGATTTAAAAAATAAAAAAAGGAGTCACAACTGGGATTTGAACTTTGGACCTTTTGCACCCAAAGCAAAAATTATGCCACTAAAATAGACTATTGTGCTTCCATATAAAATTTACTTAACTAGCCACATTTAAATTTTATTACCATTCTTAAAAGTTAAATTCTATTTGATAGCTGTAATTTAGGATGAGCCTTCAGTTTTGAGTATATTTATTGTGTTAATAGAAGACAAGATAATAGTAATTGCCCCCCCCCCCTCCCCAAGCATGTGGTTGCTTTTGGGGTACTCCTAGTTTGGAGTATTGTGAGGATGAGAATTATTATTATCATTATACGTAATGATCAATGTGTTAACTGAAATTGTACCTTCTAAGAAGTTGTCGGGTTACCGATAAGTTTTAGCTACCACAATTATATTGGTTTAGCGTAGCTAGGGTGTAACTAAGAGAGTAGGATATCAGCAATAATACCACTACCTAGTGGTAGGCGTTGAATCCTCTAAAGAACCAGACCAATAGGAGAAAATCGACAACTGCAACAGGCGATTTCATCTATTTTGTAACATTGCCGTTTCGTTACAGCCTCAAAGCGGAATTAGTCCACACTGTATAGTCACGTTGCCCAACAGCAACGGCATGCAACTTCTGCTGTGTTACGATAACGAGGGGGTGTACGTAAATACGTACGGACGAGTGTCGAAAACCATGCTGCTGCAGGTCAGAAGAAACACATTTTCCGAAATGCGCTCTTCTCTAATGTGTTCTTGTCTTGCAGTGGGGCGAGATGCCAACGTCGGTGGCGTACATCGGCACCGGGCAGATCATGGGATGGGGCAACAAGGCGATCGAGATCCGCTCGGTGGAGTCTGGCCACCTGGATGGGGTGTTCATGCACAAGAAGGCGCAGAAGCTCAAGTTCCTCTGCGAACGCAACGATAAGGTATGCGGAGATTTTGGAAATGTTTCGGGTTTTCGTTTCGTTGGTTTCTGCTCCGATGTGGACTAATACGGTAAAAAAATAGTTTTCTTTTTTTTTGTGTCTGTGCATCACGTAGGTAAGGGTTTTAAAGTTACAAAGAGCTGGCTATACTCTGTTCAAATGGAATTGATAGCACGCTGCCCTCATAAATTCAAGAGACAATCTAGGTCCGACAAAAAGCTTTGCCATTTGTTCAATGTATTTATCTGCTTTCTTCCTTGGGCTCACCCCGTAATCTCCAAATAACAATAGGCAATAAAATGCTAATAAAGGAAATTATAAGCCATAGGCGGGGGGTCGGTTGCAAACTAGTTGTTTGGATTAAGGGGCAGGTAAGGAAAATAAAAAGTTTATTCATTTATTATTGTTTTTACCCGTTCCTAAAACCAACCGAACCATTTTGCAAAAATATTAAATTTTGAGACACTACTAAAACAAACTATTTGATATTTATAATAATGTTGGCAATACAATTTCACATAGAGAATTTTATTTATTAAAATAATAATACAATTCAAAATATAAAGGATCGTCTTCGGAAAATTCGGAGGAGTCGTCATGTTCTAAGGCAATAATAAGAGGCTCAAGTTCCAGAGTATCGTCACTCAATTCATCAAGATTCCACATTTTATTTTCTTCTGCAATAACATGTTGTATCGCATTTCACCAACTTTCTGCAGTAATAATGTCCAGTGAATTGATCATCAGCTGCCGTACATCCTTCAGCTCATAAGTAGTGTTATGTCTTGCAACGTGTCCTTTCATTTGGGCCCATATAAGCTCTATGGGGTTAAACTCACAATGGTATGGCGGCAGGCGTTGCACAATTATGCCACGTTCTTTTGCCATTTCGTCGACTACATACTTCTTAAATCGTTACTTATGTTGCCTCGCTATTTTTAAAAGCCCTTTTTTGACCATTCCTTCTTCAAATTTCAACCCCTTCTCGTTTAGCCATTCAATAATATTCGCTTTTCTCGAAGAACTTGTTGGAAGCTTCTCCACTAGTCTAGAATGAATTACAAGCATGGAATTATTTGGTATCCGTTCTTATCATTTGCTGAAAATATTCTTCAAATACATGGGCCCTCATTTCCTCGTGATAATCTCTGGTAGAATTGGATTGAAAGTCGAATAAACTGCCATCTAGAAATCCATCTTCGCTTCCAACGTGAGTTATTATTAACCTACGACCTTTTCCAGAGGGAAGGTTTATACCTCTTGACCACCTTTCCATAAAAGCTTGGCGAGAATTTTGAATATTTTTGTCTTTCCGTACTTTTCATACAGTTTGTCCCTCGTTCAAGCAAGTTTCATCCAAGTAAAAAATACAACAACAAGGGTAAAACTTACAGTCTCCACTCCAGTCTCTGGAGCAGAGACTGTAAGTTTTACCCTTGTTGTTGTATTATCCTACTCCACTTCAAGATATGGACTATTTCCTCAAGTTACAAGTAAAAAATGTTTCTTCCCTCACTTCAAAATCTTCTTATCGCCCGTAGGTATTCTCTTCTCCAACAAACATAATTGTGGTTTTAATAATTGCCTGTATTAAAATTGCCAGGAATTAAGAGAATTACCTACATCCTAAATATTATACATAATTGCCTCAAAAAGGGCATTAATATTGTAATCTAATAAAGGTAACTTCTTACTTTTATTTTCAATGTGTAAATAGGAAAATTATCCATGAAAATATGGTTGTTGTCTGAAACATATTTTGACAATAAAAAAACAAAAAAAAAACCTCTGTGCTATCAATTCTTTTTGAACACAGTATAGCTTGTTTTTTCTTCCAAATCCAAAAATTCAAATTTCCGTTTCTTGGTGGTGTCATAAAGCCCTGTTTAGAGTCAGCAGTTTTTATTGCCGGCAATAAAAATTGCCGACATTTTTGTTGCACGCAATGTTTGCTGCAAAGGCGGTATCTGTTTACAGTTGGCAATTTATCTAATGCAATTCTATTTTTTGGTGAATAGTGCCAACTAAATATTTAATAAAGAAAATATTTGAAGTTTTTGCGGCGTGTAGACTGTATACGTAGTATTCGGGTTATATTAATTTTACCAAAGATTCTAATAATAACATTATAATGACATAGAAAGATCCTAATAGTAACATAGAAAATGAAAGAAAATCAGGTTTTATGTTAGGTTTTATGTAGTGTTTTTTATTACTAAGATCCGGAGCTACTTTTTGCAATGCAATAAAACTTGCCACAGATGACTCAAAACGGAGTTAATGCGCGTGCGCACATCAAAAATGTCGCCGGCAATAAAAATTGCTGACTCTAAACAGGGCATCAGGAACCCATCGGGGGTCATATTACATAATAACAGGTCATATAGTGTACCTATATTACCGACGGATGTTTGACAACATTGTAAGTGACAAATTAGGCTAGCAAGCTCTTTGTAAAGGCCGGTCCACACGCAACAATGTATCATACGATTTGCATGCGCAAGTAAATCGTTACAGACAAATCGTTACAAATTCAGTGCGTCCACATTATAACAACTTATCGTAGTAAAGCTGCAATTTTCCCTTGATACAATAATTATGGAGGAAGTGTTTTTGAAGTATTTTGAAGTTTTGTTTAAATGTTAAGAGGAAAAGAGAAATCAGGAAACGTTTAAATAGAACTAGATGGTCTAAAGCATGGTTATTGAAACGAAGTCTATTTTATCATTGAATTCTATTATAAAATTATGCGAAATGGTCGACATATTTTTTAACAAATTTAAAATAAATCATTTATTGTATTAGTTTTAATTAATTTAATAATTTCCGGACTAAAAATAGGTAGAAGTCAGCTACCGTCGCACCTAACAACTGTACAAATCTCGGACAAGCGTACACACGTTACGATTTGCATGCGCAAATCTCCCAAATCTATGCTTTTCGGCTCAGACTTTCAACTCCGATGTCCAACTTTGCACAGTTCTAAATTTTGTGCAAATCTGCTGTCCACACGCAACGATTTATCTGTAACGATTTACTTGCGCATGCAAATCGTACGATACATCGTTGCGTGTGGACCGGCCTTTTCTTTAATGCAACTGTCGAAATGCAAGCGAAAATAGTATTAGTCCATCGTTAAAAACGGAAGATGACCAGACCAACGCATTTCTTCCCTCAGGTGTTCTTCAGCAGCGCGAAGAGCGGCTCGTCGTGCCAGATCTACTTCATGACGCTGAACAAGCCCGGCATGGCCAACTGGTAAATCAAACGCCGGCGTCGGCACTTTGCAATCGAGTTCTCCGGCTTTTGAGGTTACGTTCGGTTTAGGAAGAGACGTTTGCGGTAGTCAGCCCCCCCCCCACCCCCTCTTTTTGTTTATATTTTTCCCGTCGTAAGCCGATGGGGTTGTTCTGATCAAAATGTCGCAACCCTGTTAGTTCGACCGACACTATTTTCTTCTTTATTATTGGTGCTATTTTATTTAGATTTAAAAAATGAGCGCGAGGATTGCATTGCAAAGATATTGCACGTCGAAAAAAGTGAGTACAAAGCACACTGTTGTCTTATTTCGTTTTTGTGATTGGGTGTCTTTTAGAGTGGTTGTTGTAGCAGATTCACCGGAAAAAAACATCACCCCTTCCTTCAAAATTTCCTTACATGTACGGTGGGTATTTTGATCATAATATGGCCAAGTCTGTCCTTCCATGAAAATCTGTAAAATTTACTTGTAAATTTACAACAAAAATATGTGTTTACACTGTAAATGTACTCTTTTGTGATATTTGCAGATAAACTGTCAGTTTTAAAAATAAATTGCAAAGTTTACATTGTAAATTAAACAGATACTTAACGTTTTTTTTTTTTCAAATAATTTTGTTTCCTTTTCCGTTTACAGGGAAGCTAGAGACGTTTAATTTTGTTTACATGATTTTTCAGTTTTATTTAGTGAGATTCATGGGAACATGTTATAAATTACAATGTAAAGTTTGTACATGTTTCTCTAATTTTTTAAAATATATGTAAATGTTCGTAGATTTTCTGTATGTTCTTCAGAAAACACGCTTTGCAGATTTTTCCGTAATTAGAATAATAGCAGTCACTCTCACAATACTCCAATACCAGTAATTAATTGGTTTCTACCTGTTAGTAGAAAATCATTTTCAGTTTTACTCATTTCCTGTAAATGTTACACAAAAATAAAGTTTTATATTTTATGGCATCATTTTACGTTTAATTTTAGAAGATTTAAAGGACCGATGAATTATTGTGTAAATTTCAAAAGAAAGTATTCGTTGCATATCTCAAGAACATTTACAAGAATGTTGTAAGACCTGGAAATTTTACAGAAAAGTGGGAACCTTTTAATTTTTCTATAACATTTACAAAAATTAAAGATACTACAGATTGCAAATTTTAGACAAAGGTGTAAATGCAAATGAAAATAAAACAAGTATAAAGTTTACAAAAATATGTAAAATTAATAACTGAATTTCTGTACATTTTTCTAATCTAGTTTTTCTCCATAAAATTCTTGGATGATAAATCTGTACAATTTACAATCTACTATTTAAAAATGAAAAATTTACATACATGTTTTTGTAAATTTACATTTATATGTAAATTTTTCCTTTTTAAAGAGTGAATTGTTAATTGTACAGATTTATCCTTGAATTTTATGGAGAAAAACTAGACTAACTAAATTTACATTTACAAGTAAATTCACCTGTAAATGTAAATTTTCCTCTTTATCTTACCTTGCACCTCACCCATTAAAATTTACAGTACAAACAACAAATATGTTACTTCTTCAAAATTTACAGAAGATTGTCAAATTTACACTGCAAATTTTACGGAATTATAAAACAAATGTAAATTCACTTTGGGATAAAAGCGGGCAGATTTGGCACCAGGGTGCTCCTCTAAAGATCTGAAAGTAGAACCGTGATCAAAATACAGGTCGCCCCGGAGTTGTTGGTGTGTAGTTGATAGTGGACGGTTTTCCTAGTAGGGACGAGCCAGTCTCGTGAGTTGCATTTAATACGGTTATGTTTGGTGCCAACCGCAACGTAGTGAAGTAAACGAAATGCTCACTAATCCTGTAGATAAGTAAAAAAAATTAGTATAATAGCGGCGGGCCCGTGGGCCCCCGCGACATTTCTTTTGTACATACATACCCAATATTTGCATACGAATTGTAATACATCCTAATGGTCCTGTAGCACTAAGCCCGGCTATGCTATTGGACAAAAAAAAAACAGGAGTAATGGACGGTGTATTGGACAGTTTTTTCGGTGCGAATAAAGACTAAAAAATTCTGTAGGGTAGTTAGGGACTTTTTATAAGGAGGAATCTTTGTAAGGAGTTTTTTACATTGTTACTCTTTTTTTGTCTGATAGTGTAAAGATATCAGCTCTGAAGTGGCCCCTGGGTTTGAACGGAATAAAACTCAATAGACAGTAACAATCAAATATACAAAAAAAAAATGTATCTGGGGGCCCCTAGGAAAATTACTTAGTATTCTTTTTATTTTAAAAATCGCATAATTTTATGATTGCACATAAAAACACTTAAGAATTTTATACTAAACATAAATTAGTAAATTTACATTGTACGTTTTTTTAAATGATATATTTATGTTGATTGTGTTTATATATATTTGGTGCAATTAAAGACTGTTTTTTTTTTATATGATGGATTTAAATGAAGTGTAACCGATCGATTTTGGCCAGGTTTCTGTTAGTTAGCATATCCCCGAACTTTTCATTGGCATGTAATGCCCTTGTGTACGCCACGTTTACTCTTTCTACTCGCTCTTTTTATAATAATTTCCAAAGAGATGGTATAAGTGTGATTTTTTTAAATATAGAAAATAACAATTATATAGGTATCATTTTATTAATATTATTATTCAGAACATTAAAATTATATTATATACAGTGTTTGCTTATTTCTTGATCCTTTCCCAATCCTCAAATTGTTGTACAAAGTATCGGATAGAAAAATCAACAAATACCTACTTAGTGATTCGGTCATGTTCCACAAACTGTTGGCAGGTGTTACTGCAATAAAGTGTAACGCAGAGAGAAATAAAATACAAGTGTTGCTCGTTTAACGGCTGGATTTATTCTAACTTCTCATTCTTTAGTCACAAAAAATTAGTCCCACAAAAATAAATGTTATGTCTACCCAATCGGGTTACATAGGCATATTGTACATTGTACTGCTGTATGAATTGCCTCTCTTGTATTAAGTGCTTTCA
The DNA here is from genome assembly GCA_963920635.1 of Pseudeuparius sepicola. Classification (NCBI taxonomy): domain Eukaryota; kingdom Metazoa; phylum Arthropoda; class Insecta; order Coleoptera; family Anthribidae; genus Pseudeuparius; species Pseudeuparius sepicola. Next base: position 9,144,073 of record OY987299.1, read on the forward strand.
TAACAGAACTATTCTTTTAAAACGAAACAAAATCAGAACAGATTAACTCGCGGGCGCGTGGGAAAAAGGTCCTAAGTACCAAAACTCACTTTTCGAGAAAAACGAGTTTAAAGTTTTGTGTACTCTGTAAAATCAGCAAGCAAAATATTTCTTACCAAACATATTGCGTTCTAGGGCACTTGTCATACTTCTTGAAGTAGGCTGTCCAAACAAATTTGAAAATTGCAGACATTTAAAAAAAAAACGAAAAATATGACTTATGCGTTTCAAAATAAAACAAAAATATTGACTTAAATCTTTTTACACGGAGAACAAAATACAACTAAGGTGAACAGTTTTTTTATTAAACAAGTATTAAGTACAGGGTGTCAGTTAACATGATAAACCCTATTTTCTCCGTAATTTTAAAGATAAATTTATGGTTCAAAAACTAAACGTCAATCTTATTATGCAGGGTGGTGTTAAAAAGTTATTTAAAAAAAAATATCCTTTCCGAAAACTTATGACGTTGGACTTAAATACGAAATATTAGCAATAATGAGTATACAGGGAGTATCAAAACAGTGTCGATTTTTATTTCCGACTTTCGGTTTGACCGGAAGTGAGTATCACTTAGCTATATTTTTAAGACGCACTGTATATTTTGTTTTTTTTTTTGTTCCTTTTCCATATATTATAGATTTATGTTTTATGTAGTTATCTCTTTTATAGTTTTATGTAGTTATCTCTAAAAATAACCAAGCAGCGAATTTTTATTTTTTTATAAATTTCGTCAAATATGATAAATTCACAACTTTGTATGGAATGCTAAAAATATATTGTTAGTGGTAACTATATATCGTTGCAATTGGGAGAAGAAAGAGAACCTAAAAAACTCAAAGTGTACAGGGTATCTCAAAAATCTGACCAACTGATGATCACTTCCACTCAAACCGGAAGTCATAAATGAAAACCGACACCTTTTTGTTACTTCCCATATTCTAATTACTAATATTTCGTGTTAATATCCAACTTCCCATTTTTTAAATAAGGGATGTTTTTAGGATAACTTTTTAACAACACCCCGTATATTAAGTTTGACTTCATATTTTAATTTCTCGGAAAAGTCTACACAAGTCTGGTTTTGAACCATCAATTTATCTTTAAAATTACCGAGAAAATCCCGTTTATCATGTTAACTGGGACACCCTGTACGTTATTTTAACACTATTATACAGCATCTGCTTCTTCACTTGAGCCACTGCTATTGTGATAGGTATCAGCCATGTCAGAATCAACTTTTAAATACACGTTTATGCAAAATATTCTAAGTCGGACTTAGAACCTTGAGCACCAATACCAATAAAAATATAAACACTGTAGACCGATTAGATCTAAGTCTGACATAGAACATTTTACCCATACATAATAAATATTCAGCAGGTCTTTATGTGAATATGTCAGACATAATTCATTTTTCCCATGCGTATCAGCTAAAATTTAACTTAAATCTTTACACACAACAGAATAGTTTCGATAATATGTAGTATATGTTGTAAACCGTTTTTCCCATGCTAGGAATTGACTTATGGGAAGCTACTGTTGACTTAACCCCATTTTGACCAAAAAATGACTTATGACCTTTTACCGATGCGCCCGCGAACTATCAAGTAAATTCCCACAAATATTCTACCTAACTATATTTTTATTAATATTAAATATAAGTACATGGAAGTAATATGGTTAAAATTGGTTTCCTGCTCTGTGATAACTGGCACTGTAGGATTGTAGTATTCAGTGGGATAGAAATCACGCAACACTACTAGGTACATACATATGCCACTGAAAATTTTGCCTTGAAAAGAAGTTCCGCCCTAGCACAGTTTAGATATTTATACTCGTAGCCCTAGCCCTATCCTATATCAGTGTAGCCAAAATAATTTCTGTTTGCGTGTCAATCTCAGACAAGTGCTAATGATTGATTAGAACTACATACATAAAGATTTATGTATATGATTAAAATGCGATCAGGAAACGGATCTGCCGCTAATCGCAGAAAATTCCAGTTAGGTTGATCTCTTATTCTCATAATTATTAAATGTCTTTGGAATTTTTCAATGTCAATATAAATAATATTAAAGATTTGTGACACCGATTTATCATGCCTTTATATTCTTTGAATGGCTCTAGCAGTAGTTATTGTTATTAAGTTGTGGCTCTGGGACGGAACTTACGTCTTTTTCAAGGTCAAATTTTCAGAGGACATAACGGCCCTCGTAAACTACAAAGGCGATCCTAAAGTGTCCACTTTTTCCTTGCCTAAAGACCCCATTTTAAGGGAAAAGAGGGTTAAGGCCATCAAAATAGATTTTGTTCCTACACAGTCTTCCAGGGTAAAAGTGGTTTTGGTTTGGACTGTTTGGAGAGTTTTAATACCTAACAATTTTACAAGATTAAACGTAACCACCTTAAAATCAGGAAGTTTTATGTTTTTATTCATTCGAATTTAGTTCTATCTAATAGCACAGACATATATAGCAGCGAAGCTATATAGGTCTGTGCTAATAGGCACACAAATAAGAAATAGGTAATTGGCATTTATGAAAATTTTACCGGTATATATCAAAATGCACCAAAAGCCCTTGACAATGTGACTTTCACTTTCATAGATCATTATCCGTGTTGTAAAACTATGAGCTATATATGTAAACAATCATTTTAAAGTGTTTTAAATGTACCAAGTTAACATCTTGAAATTCGAATTTGACGCCTTAAGCCCACTTGCCTTGGATGACTCATCACTTTCAGCTGCCAGCATAATTTTGATTACACATAAAAACTTTTATATTAAACATAAATTAGTAAATTTACATTTTACGTTTTTTTAAATGATATATTTATGTTGATTGTGTTTATATATATTTGGTGCAATTAAAGACTGTTTTTTTTATATAATATGATGGTTTTAAATGAAGTGTAACCGATTGATTTTGGACAGGTTTCTGTTAGTTAGCATATCCCCGAACTTTTCATTGGCATGTAATGCCCTTGTGCCGCCTAGTCCGGCACCGTCGCAATCTAGTCCCTCCACCAATTTGTAGCCATCCGGCAGAGGGAGCTGGCGCCCGCTCTAATATTCCATTCCTGGGGATTTAGAGTGCATTCCAGGGGAAAAGCGAAATTTGTGGTGGCAACACAAAACGACATTTGACAACAGCCAACCACGGCCCTCGTGCATTTGACGGCCAATGACGTGTGCGCCCTATATGGCCGACCTTTCGGTGATGGTATTGGAAAAGCGGTGCGGTTTATTTTAGGAGGGCCGTGTCTGATTCAGAGATATAGAGGACTATATATCTGGCTCACGGCACTTGTAAAATAAACTGGACTGCTTTTCCAATACAATCATTTGTTCCACCTACATGTATCGTCCCACCGAAAGAATACACACAATATGGCGGCAATATTCTACTATTTATTCTGCAAGACGAGTTATATTTTATTGGACCATGATTTTTTTGAAAATATTTGAATTGTCTTTTATTTTTACCTTATGGATATAAAAAAATGTAACGATTCATTGGCAGCAGTTTATTTTATTTAAATTTTAACAATATTTGTATATTTTAATTTATTTATCTTGATCTTACTATATTATTATATTACAAATTAAAAGAAATTATTCGACGATCTTATTGTACTTATATTTGCCTCTCATGTGCTTGGGTAAAGGACACACACCTGGACACGGGATCTGTCCGGGTATCTCACATATGCAGTGCTTTTCACACAAAACACCAAAGTTTGCTTCATTGTCTTTCTTCTCCTTTGCTACTGATTCAGCATTCAAAACTTCTCTGAAATTTACAATAATATTATTGTTACATAATAATTATAGTAATAGCTCAGTTCCAACATTCCTATGCAAATAAAGAATTTTGGAACAATAATAATTTTGAGCACACGGTAGTGCATTGAGCAAACTATACCATTCCAAACTATTAAATATAATTAAACACAACAAAACATTAATCAAGAATAATAAATTTCCCAGAAATTAATTAAATAATAGAGGATTGTATCAGGGACTCTTTAAAGAAAGGGGACCCAGCATTATACTTTCCAAAGTGAGGCCTATTCTTTCCTCATTCTAATGGTCTCAGTGATGCCAAGTATGCCAAAAATTTTCATGATTTCTAAAAATTAGACTTGACAATTTTGTGTATACAAGTGCAGAATGTGGCAACTGTCAAATGAAAGAAATTTATTTTCTAGTTGAAATGGATTTCCAGCAATTATTTAAACGAATTCAAGTAATAAGTATGGTAAGTCTGTAGTGCCGATTTTGCTTTTTTAAGAATTTGTCGCTATTGCACCTTGTTACCAGATTCCTCAATCCATTTGTAATATTCATGTATACTTGAACTTTCTTCCCTTGTTGAATGTATCTATCCAAAGAACTTTCACAGATTTCGGCATGGACTAATAAGATTAGGTCTAGTAGTTCTAATGATGGTAGTTTTTCTCTCTGTTCATTATAAAATTTTTGTAATTTTATTTCTCTCCCAAGGCATACCTCATAAACTAAATAAACTTGAAGTAGATCAAAACTCTTTAAAAAAGACCTACCTGCTAATAATTTAAACTTTTCGAAATACGATTTGTTTTGAACTATATACCCACTTATACGTAATGCCCAAGTAGTGGGAACCCAAGCAGCATTAAAGTTGCGGTAACTGAGATGGGAACTTTGAATAAGTAGTTATTACGTAATTATTACTTAAAAATCGACTTACTAGTTTTTATTACTTATATTAAGAAAGTATGAGTAATTACGTAGTAATTATTACTAAAAGTTGGAACTTTATGGTTTCAGTACTTCTAAGTAGTTTTTGAAGTATCTGGAACGGAATTGTTACTATGCAAAATTACGTTAAAGTCACATTAACTCTAAAATTATATTCAATGGTCACAATTACTTTGTCGTGTTACTTGTTTATCACTTTAAAGTTTTTATTACTTTATGGTAACGGTGAAAGTAACTTCTACATCTTAGCGACTTTAGAAATACCTCCAAAGTTTCGGAACTATATAGTCATATTTAAAGTGAAATTAACTTTCCTGCTACTCGAGAAAACTACTGTATGGTAAGTTTTACTTCCCACTCCATTTTAAAATTACCAGAAAGTTCCAATTACTACAAAAAAATACATTAAAGTAACTGTCACTTCTATAGGGACCAAAATGGAAACTACATTTAGTTCCTTACAATCGTTTGAAGGATTGAGTCGTTTTTGCGAAGTGATGAAAATGTCAGCCATTAGAAAGAAGAAAAATTATAGACACACATTCACATTTTATAGAAAATTAAAGTAGCAGTTGGATGAAACGAATCGAAACAGGAGCACTTGTCTTCAATACAAAATTACAAAACGCTTCTCTTGAGTGGCTAAAATTTTAAATATCAACTTTTCGAAATATAGCACAAAACATACCGGCTGAAAATAACTCTCATATAAAAATTATAGGTTAAAGTTCCAAATGAGACCTAGTAGTAGCATTCGGAACTTAAACGAGGCTTCTTGAACTTTGAAGTTCTCTTGTAGTAATTGGGACTTTAGAGTTTAAAATATCTAAAACTAATTTTCGTCTTAAAGGTAGGAATTACCTTAAAGTGAAAAAAGTCTAGTTGCCGTTACTACCAGTTAAGTGGCAAAGCCTTCAAACACCCATTTTAAGGTAAATAATACTTAGAAGTAATTACTGAAAATTACGCCATATTTGATAGAGGCCATTAATATCAAATGTTAATTTCCTCTGGTACTGAAATAGTTATTTCTTCAAAATTGTCCCAAAAAAGATAAAATTGAGCAAAAATTAACTCGTATGACTTATAGAAATATTAAAAAAGCATTTTTCGGCATTTTTAGGTAATTTCGCACATTTTCGTAATTTATCCTCCCGATAAAAAAGTGTTAAAACATGCATTTTGAGAGGGCGCGTTGTTACTTTTCAATCTCAACGTCATATTTGACAGAAAATTTTCAATCGTTTTAGTTTCTTGAATCTAGCAACGAGAAATAAATCAGCAAATTAATACCTTTCTTATACCTACCATTATTCATAGATATGAGTTCTAAATAAATATTAGGTACTTCCATTTTCCACGGTTATTGAAAAATGACGGAAGATGCTGGGCTAGAATACTTTTTAATTATTTAGACAAAGACAAAGCGAGGACGCGAATGTAAAGAAACCAACAAATCCAACAAAGTAGAGGTGACCACGCCGCTACATCTCCACCACGTTGCCGGAATGTAAGCACGTCATAGCGGTGTAAGTTGCTAGGTGGTCGCCGTTACGTATCTATCACCCTCAAAATGTTCCCCATTTTAGTCGCAGGGACGTAATAGGAACGTAGTAATTACGTTCCTATCAGTAGTAATCACAACTTTAAAGTTGCAAACAAAAGTCGCCGGAACGTAACGGCGACTAAAAATGCTGCTTGGGAATTGTAGGATTCCTAAAGGTGATACAGGAAAAATCTGGTTGCAGTTCTTGGGACTACTACCGCATTACCTTTAATTGACACATCTGAGTATCTGGAAGTTAGAAAAGTTAAAAATTGTGAATTATGATGGGAAATATTTTGCCTCCTTTAGAACCTATGGCACTAGCATGTCACATAAAACCTGATGGCAGTTGGACAAAACAAACTTCCCCTCAAGGCTTCACTTTTCCTTTCATATATTATATTATTTAATCTGTGACTTTTCCTACGTGATGACTGTGACATGCTGGGTCCCCTTATTTTAAAGTTAAAGAGTCCCTGGATTGTATGAAGGTGTAGAGGGGCCACACCAAATTTCGTAAGTTTCGACCAAAAATTTACTTTTATGTTGCATTTCCACAATTATTGTAGATCGAATCTACAATAATTACTTAGTTAAAATTGCAAAAATCAAAGTCAATTCGAAATTTGGTGTGGCCCTTCTACGCCTTCGTAGGATTGTCCCTTAATACAGTAAGAGAAAGGTTGTAATATCGTAAAAAAGAGATTGTTTGTACTTCAGGGTCTAGTGGACAACTTCAAGAGTTAGAGCGACTTACTCAGTTTTTCCCACGACTCTGATTAAATGACTCAAAATTTCTTCTCTCGATTTGTTGTCAACATCTATTAGCATGTAATGGCCCAAGTCTAAAACAATAAGGTTTTCACTTAAAATCCACGAGATAATCTCAGATTTGAATCAATACCATAAAAACATCTGATGAACGGGGTTGGAGTCATATTCTTGAACGTCGCTATTTGAACCTCCGGGTTCTTATACTGAATTTGTGGGAGATACCAAAACACAAAGTCTCTGCAAGTAAAATCAATACGAAAAGTTGGTCTATAACTGCAAGAAAGTGGTATTTACTTGGTTCCGAGATGATTTTGACCAGCTGTGTTGTAGTTTATGGTTAATATCCTAATTTGCTCTTTCAGAACCAATCGTCCTGCTTCTAAATATTTTAGGGTCCTCCTTATAGGAGCGGGTCCTTTCATAAAAGGCATGGTTCCCGAAAATTAAAGAAATTGGCCCTTAAAATTATTATTGTATTGTATTTAGAAAAGTGAGGTTAGGTTGACGGCATTTGACCCCAGAAATCGTCCTTTTCTGGGATTTGACGGTTGACATTTCCACCACAAAACAATAAGACGCCATTTGTGAAACTCACTTCTTCTTCATTCATCATAAGGTCATTCAGACACAGTGTTACCACCATCAGTACTTTAGTACTAGATCTAGTACATTTCAAAGATATTTCGTACGTTAGTACGCCGCTAGAAAATCTAGTACTTTTTTTGGTTTACCTTTTCTGTTTGGTTGTGGGTGTTCTGCACTAGATGTTTTGTGGTTTCTGTGGAGTTATTATATGTTTTTAGGTGTTTTGTGGTTTCTGTGAAGTTATTATAGGTATGTTTCGTGGATTTTTTTTCATCAATCATTTGTATTTATTCTTTTTTACAAATTATACAAAGTTATTGAATCAAAGAAACAAAATCCACAAAACAAGAATGAACAGAAACGAAGGTTTTTGTAATTTAGGTTTGGGATCAATGGAATAACAATCTAGGCATGCTTCAAGAAAAAGTACGAAATGAGAAAATCTAGTACGAATTTTTATTTATTTTAATACGAACAAAAAAATTGAGGTGGCAACACTGTTCAGACAGCACATCATACTACAAATGAATCTTCACTAAACAGGGTGGTCAAGTCGTAGGGATCGGACCACCCCCTAATAACTTTTTATTTTTGGAGCTAGAAATGAATTTTAATTGGAAAGTTGTAGGGTTTCTACTAGGATATTGGAATGTATTTTCAGAAAAACAATTGAACATTGTTAAAAAAGACAAGACGGTCAACTATAATATCAGAGAAATGGAGTCATTTCTCTGGGGTATATCTACCTCATAGGTGGCGTGGAAACGAGTTGAAACTTGACATGAAACTACTTCAGGTACGTAAAGCGTCCTTCAAGCGTGCAAATGTTGTTTTCCTGCGTTTTTAAAAAATTCACGCTGTAATTAATGCTGTATTTTGCGGCCAAAAGTTCATATCCGTATTAAAATGAAGAAAATGACGTGGAGGCTTAGACAAGGGAGCGGAGAGAGGACGCATAATCCGGACAAATTATTGAATGTGCCCAGATCGGCACCACCAGTGGCGTATAGCGTGGGACTGGTAAAGAATGAAAAATGCCTATAAACACAGACCTATATAGGTCTGTGCTATAAAGCATTACTGTTATAACAATAACAATATCTTCAGTCCGTATATTAGCACAAAATCACAAAAACTAAACCTGCCGTCCCACACGACATCTGGCACCAAATTATGTCGTCGCATTGATATTTGGGCAGTGGGCAGGGCACACTCTCATCTGCTATGGTCCGTAAATATTACGCGTCCTCTCCCCTCCCTTGTCCACAGATTAGGGAGCCCTTGTCTAAGCCACAAAATATAGGTTAGACTAAAGGCGAACAAGATTCTAAAGATAGCGAACACAGTGAACCATCGCGTAATGCAAACCGACAGAAAACGCGCATGTGCGGAAATGATGAATTGATAGAAGAATGGTTTTTAACTGACTCCAAAAAATGAGGTTATCAATTCGGTTGTATGTTTTTTTTTTATGTTTGTTACCTCAGAACTCCGTCATTTATAAACCGATTTGGACAAATCTTTTTTACCTATTTGAAAGGGTATACCCCGATTACTGTAAGACACAGATTAGGGAGGATCTGTAAGGAGTCCCGATTTTGTCAGATGACATTCTCCACAAAATCCCTAGGAATGTTTTGTTAACCATGTGTATAACATTGGTATATGTGCCTCGACCAGTTAATGACGTAACGCATTGATTTATGATGTGAAAAGTTACCCAAGTGATACGAAAAAAAGAGCATAATAAAATAAAAACCCTATTGCAATCACGATTATGCCGCTACAAATAAAAATAACAATGACTATAACTTATTTTAATAATAATTTTAAACGTCATGGAAACACTTTCGTTTTGGTATTTTGTAATAATCAGCTGCTTTTGGCAGCGTCTAGGGGCGGACTCACGCAAATTTAGCTTCGGTGTGTCAAAGTGACAGTGAATAGGTTTTCCAGATCGTTCAAACTGGTTCGAACATTCGGTAATGAAAATATTCGCGAGTTTTCTACGTTTCGTGAGTTTTACCGTCATCTGTGTTGTTCTTGTTCGTGTTACTTTTCGTGTTATTAGTGCAAATGGGCTCGTTACTGACCTGAACTTATGACCCGGTTGCACTTTTTGCTGTATTGATGCCAACTTAGGATATCGAAATTACCAATTGACAGTCCCAGTAAGGACTTCTTAAAATAATTTGAGTATATACCTACAGAAAGATCCCATTTAAATTTGAAGAAAAAAATTCCACCCCTAAGGGTGAACAAATAGGGGATGAAATTTCATATTGAACCGATTTCTATGATTATTTTTTTTATATTATAAAGGGAGTACTTAGAGGTGGCCCCATTTAAATTTAAAGAAAAAAATTCCACCCCTAAGGGTGGAAAAATAGGGGATGAAATTTGATATTGGACCGATTTCGATGATTCTCTTTTTATTAGAAAGGGATTACTTTAGGAGTGGCCCCATTTAAATTTGAAGAAAAAATTCCACCGTAAGGGTGAAAAAGGTGGGATGAAATTTCATATTGGACCGATTTCGATGATTCTTTCTTTATTTGGAAAGGGGGTACCTTAGAGGTGGTCTCATTTAAATTTAAAGAAAAAATTCCACCCCTAAGGGTAGATAAATTGGTCCGATTTGGATGATTCTTATTTTATTAGAAAGGACGGGTTACCTTAGGGGTGGTCACATTTAAATTTGAAGAAAAAAATTTCAATCCTAAGGGTGGACAAATAGGGGATGGAATTTAATATTGGACCGGTTTCGATCATTCTTAATAATTCACTAAAAAATAAGAAATAACAAAATTTTAACAAAAAAGTTAAAACCGACTTCAAAAATTTGCCCGTATGCACACTCGACTAAAAATTAAAAAAAAAATAACAGCAAATAACACCGACTTCACAAATTTGCCCGTATGCACATTTCAACTAAAATTTTAGAAATATTTTTCTCTTTTTAAATTGAGTTATCTTTGAAGTCGGTGACAGTAAGTTATGATTTATGTAGTTATGTAGGATATGATATATAATGTATTCATATCTAAATAGATTTAAATTCATTGCCTTGACTGTCACCAAATCCAAAGATAACTAAATTTAGAAAGAGAAAAATATTTCTAAAATTTTACTTGAAATGTGCATACGGGCAAATTTGTGAAGTCGGTGTTATTTTTTGTTAATATTTTCTTTTTTTTTTTAATTTTTAGTCGAGTGTGCATACGGGCAAATTTTTGAAGTCGGTTTTAATTTTTTTGTTATTTTTTTGTTATTATTTTATTATATTACACACACCACACACTACACACGACTACTTCAGGTAGGTACGTAAATAACGAATAACTGGAAAAAAGTGGGATGTCGATCATTTCGATTAAGGTACCCAGGTATAAAAAATATACAGTGCGTGACGTGCCTGTTTTGTTAACAATTTTTGTTTTAATTTTTGTTAATTAGGTACTTACGCTTTTGTGGGTAGGGTTACCAGATGAAAACTTCTCTTCCGAGAAAAAGCCTTTGAGAAAATCGGGACAAAATCCGGACGTCACAATTGTCTTTGTATTTTTTTAGTTTTTAAAAAAATAATAATTTTTTATTTTTTTTTATTTTTTTGACAAAGTATCAAATTTCCCATTATCTACTGATTGACTGATGCTGGTTACCATTTTCTTTTTACTAATAAAACAAGTCCCAACGGCGAAAAAAAAATTTTATTCGCAAAAACTTACAAAGTAAAACAGGTTACAACACGCACACTTTACAGGTACTGTTCGCTTAAATTTAAAGTTAAATTTTCTGGCAAAAGCACAAAATCGTAAAATTCTGAATAGCTAATATTTTTTTAATTATAAGTAGTTATAAGTATTCCTTTCACAAAAGATAAAAGCAGTCTATTTCTTTATACTGGGCAGCAATAAGAAAAATATTCTCTTCACCTTGGCATTGTGAGATGGGATTATTGCAAAAATAAATTCGGCTGCTTTTAGTAACTGTGAAAAAGTTCATTATTTTGCATTATTTGTTGTTTATAACCACACATACTTTAAAATCCGGACGTTTATGTAAAATCCGCCCGGACTCACCCGGACTTAGTAAAAACCCGAACATGTCCGGATTAATCCGGACGTCTGGTCTGGTAACCCTATATTTGTGGGTCATTTTAAAATAATATAAAAAAGACCATTGATTTAATAAAAAAAAACATCATGGTTCATATCTAACCGCTATATAGGAAGTATTGTTTTAATGTGCAGAAAATAAAAAGTTAAAGACAATTCAGAAATTTTCCCGAATTTTAGACACAGTTTTAGAGCCACTGGTCGCAAGGTCGCTTCATTACAGAAGCGATTATTGCTTCCTACTGCAGCGTTGCCATACCGTCAGATAATTCCTTGAAAAAATATATGTAAGAAGACTCACTAAGTATAGAAGCACTCAGTATAACTTAGTAATAATCACATTTACCACTAATTTGTTTTTACTCCCCATAAAAAATATACTGTCACGATACAGCTCACCATGCTTAACGACAACATTTTCATAGAAGCTGTTCGAAATGTTGTCCTCCATTCCTAATACAAGCTTCAAACTCTTCGCTGCTTAAATATCCCTTCTGCGGTTATTTTTTATTTCATTCGTAGCGGGTTCTACACCAGCTCGTAGCTGTTTTTGCAGGAGTCGAGTAAACAATTTGTTTCATACAAGAAAAATCACGCATATGGATTTTCTCATCTAGCCACTCTGGTACTTTTCCTCATCGGTGAGGAGGAGCACCAAGCACCACCGTGGTGTATCCACAAATTTCTTATCAAATTTAGTGGCAAATCGTCCACAAAATTTTCAAGATTATTCCTCAGAAAGTCCAGGAACATAAACGTTTAGCCGCCCTTCAAAAACATGTGGTCCAACAAGATTATCATTAACAATAATTCCTGCGCACAGATTTAAAGAAAAACTTTCTTTAAAATGGCTTTCAAGACATTTTTGCCAAAATTATCATTTGCGGTACACTTTTTCCTATACCATTCACAAAACGCCACTCTTCTATTGGCAAATTTTCCTCTTTGAGAGCCTGAACTTTTTGATGATAAAGATGTAAACATGTACAAAATGTTGAATCTAACGGCCAATCCTTTTGTGCTCGTTCCGTTTCTTCAATTGTCTCTAAAATTTGAGGTTCTAATTAAAGTATCTTGCACGAGCGGTGTGTTCACAGCCATTATCTTGCCTTTGGTGTCCAAATTTTCCAAAATCTCTTAATCTCTGAACAATTCTAACAAAAGTTCGCATATTTTAAGTATTCCCTTCTGGAAACTCTTCATGATACATTCTCTGCGCGGCCATTGCCAACCTCTTCTGACAAAAATATGCTCTCAGCATAACATCTACCATCTCTGCATTGGAATATGGCATCTATTATCACCTACCATACTAAACTTAAAACACTTTTTACACGACACTAATACGGCGCATTGTGGCAACGTCGTTCGCGCGCATAGCATGACAGTCGAGTACGAACCAGCAGCACCAAAAAAGTGTCTAAGTATAAGAGCAATTTTGTCATATTATGTTGGTGTTTTTTTTTTCAAAAATATACTTCATAGGCATGTTTTTGGGGTCAAGACCTACCACCAGTTAAAATTTATGTACTATACCGTATATCAAAGAATTATTTTAACGTTACCTCCGTGTATGATATAATGGATTGTAGTTTCACGTTATCAGAAAAATAATCGATTCCAATGAGTCTTATTATTTTGTTTGCACCCAGTCTCGTGACCAAGACTTAGTTTCTTGAAACTTGACCCCCATTTCCCAGTAAGGTAGTTCTTAATAATGCACCTGAAAAGCGACAACTTAATTACCCTTAAGAAAACACACTACGTCACATGCCCTTTCATTACTACGTGGTAATCAAGTAGTTATGCTTTTATTTTTATCATCAGTGGTGTATGTGCGCAAATTAAGTGGAGATCGTGTAGATTTAAATAATTTTCCCGTTAAAAAATTGATGCTTTAGGTAAGTTTATAAGCTTCAATAAAAAAAAATCAAAACATTTTTGGGTAGGTATCCATTACTTATTTCATTTTTGGAGCTTTTTAGGTTCAATAAATAACACGAATTATTACCATGTATCACCAATACAGTACTTCACACCGCACCAGCGACAACTATTCAGGACATCAAGGAAATGCCTTCTTATCAGGATCTACACCTTTTTACCAGAACTCTTCCCACAACCCCATTGCTAAAGTCGCTCCAGCAGCTCCCAGTGCCCCTCCACCATCTTACAACCCTCATACAAAGGTTAGAAAACATTTCTTCCTCACTTCCGGTTTTACCGGAAGTATACAAATAGGTGCCTTCACTAATTTAAACAGAGAACTAACTGCACAGTTTTAAAAAAGAAAAAAAGACAAATACAATTACAAAATTCTTTCTTGTACTTAGTAGAAAAAGTTCTGCAAATCTAAATTTCCTTGCTAAGTGTCCCAAAGGTCAACGTCATCCCTTGGATGTTTAGAATGTGACCTTAGTAAAAAATCGTTAGATTTCGAGATGTTGGAACTTTCATTACAAAAATTCCATATTCTAAGATTTCAATTTTTGCTACCCAACCCTGAGTAGCATTGCTATTGATCTCAGTTCAAAATAAAAAAGATATTACTTGTACTTGTTTTCTATTCTAGTCTCCATGCTTTTCTAGGATGCTTTCGATAGCGAATCTGGCGAGCTGAACAGTAAAATATACGAAGCTCTCAAGCCAGTCGTCAACGTTTTGAAATTTATGGGAATATTTCCGGTAGCGAACGAAGGCCAGATATTCCAAGCCACTCCTAAATGGATGGCATATTCAGCGGGTATATTTCTTGTGGTAGCAGGTAAGGGTTGACTTTGTTTATATCAGGGACTAGGGACTCTTTAAAGTAAAGGGACCCGGCATTATAGTTTCCAAAGTGAGACCTATCTTTTCCTCATTCTAATGGTCTGTGATGCCAAGTAGTATGCCATTTTATTGGAGAATCTATGAATATAACAGGTAGGTACTTTGATTGTTAGTAAAAATTAATAATGGTTTCCATGACTTCTAAAAATTAGACTTGACAATTTTGTGTATACAAGTGCAGAATGTAGCAACTGTCAAATGAAAGAATTTTATTTTATAGTTGAAATTGATTTCCAGCAATTATTTCCACGAATTTAAGTAATAAAGTATGGTAAGTCAGTAGTGCCGATTTTTTGTCGCTATTGCACCTTGTTACCAGGTTCCTCATTCCATTATTTGTAATATGTATACTTGAACTTTCTTCCCTTGTTGAATGTATCTACACAAAGAACTTTCACAGATTTCGGGATGGACTAATAAGATTAGGTCTAGTGTAGTTCTAATGATGTAGTTTTTCTTGGTGTTCATTATAAAATTTTTCTAATTTTATTTCCCTCCCAAGGTATCTCACAAACTTAAAATAAACTTGTAGTGGTAGGTAAAAACTCTTTAAAAAAAGACCTGACTCAAGCTACCTGCTTAATAATATAAAATTTTCGAAATACGATTTGTTTTAAACTATACGTAATGCCCACGTAATGGGAATTGTAGGATTACTAAAGGTGATACAGGAAAAATCTGGTTGCAATTATTGGGACAACTACAGGCGGCCGCATTACCATCTGAGTATCTGGAAATTAGAAAAGTTAAAAATTGTAAATTATGATGGGAAATATTTTGCCTCCTTTAGAATCTATGGCACTGGCATGTCACATAAAACCTGATGGCAGTTGGACACTGACATATAACATAACCTTGTATCAGCCCCCTTGTGGTCTCCTTGGAGTCGACAGAAAACAAACTTCCCCTCAAGGCTTCGCTTTTCCCATGTGATAGACCGTGACATGCCGGGTCCCCTTATTTTAAAGAGTCTCTGGTTTATATCATACTTGCCATGTAATAACCATTCATATTTCATATAATGTGTCCTTCAGGATATATCGGCTACATAAAATGGGATAGAGTGGAAGTCGTGAAGACCGCAGAAGGACGCTTTGAGGAAGCGGTTATCGACTATCTGTTCACAGTTTATTTGTTGCCGATAGTAATAAATCCAATAACGATATACGAGGCAAGGAAACAGGCTAAAGTCCTCACTGACATGGTGGCTTTCGAAAGGGTTTACAACAGGATAGCCAAGAAAAAACTGGCTATATATGTGGGGAACAAGCCGATGATGATCACGATCTTGGTGACGATTCTGTCGTTCTCCACAATGATCATCACTCACGTGACGATGGTCAACTTCAGGATTATACAGGTAATAAAATTGGAAAGAGAAAGACAAGAGTTTCGCCATAAAAAAACAAAAACTGCTATATACCAATGGAATCATCACTATTTTAACATCACATCTATTATGTAACAGGGTTTTTACTCAATGGTAACGGCAAATCCCTATATTTCCGAATCCAACGATAAAGACAGGCCATGACGCTAACGCATAATCGCGTAGTCACGTGACTAACTCAGTCCTATATAATAAAAGGCATTTTTGGAGATAAGTAGAAAAAACAAATTTCGTAACAATTTGGCGAGTTTTCGTTCATCTATTACATTATTGGTTTTGTGCATCCAGGCTTTCTCTAATTGTTTTTTCAAAGCTTTCAACCTGCCTCAGCTGTTTTGGGCTGAGAGTTAAACGGCGCTGCACTCAAATTTTTGGCACATTCTCAAAAATTGTTGGGACAGCCGAGGGGACAGCACCTTCCTTTAGCTTAGGTGATATTCTCTATAGGTATTTTCCTCCCACAACATATTTGTCCACTTTAATTGTTCCACTTTCTTGAAAATGTGTTAGCCACACATACTTAAGGGTTTTTTTAGAAATAAAATTTCAGTTGGAATTTGACGAATCCAGTCTTGGCGCAAATTTTCATCCCGAGGCAAAGCAAATGTTGTTATGGTGACATTTTCTTCCTGGCTTTTGTAATATGTATGAATATAATATAAACAGACCCAATTTTGGTATTTAGGTTATTTTTTACGAAATAAAAATGAAAACTCACCTCAGTATACTGTAAATATTGACGAGGTCCCAGTTGATCGGCAGCGTGAAAGGCCGAATAGGAACCGTATCAGGGCGTGGGTCGACAACGAAAATCCTCGAGTACGTTACAACACTGATTTATTTCGCACAAGTGAGTGGTGAATACAAAATACACAAACCCGAACCTGGTCAACGGGAACGGCTTCCAGCCACCCGGACCGTCTGAACTCGCGGATCTCCCGTAAGCAGTTCACCCGTCTGTGTCTCGTGCCTCAGGCTCCACTGTCCACTCTGTCCATGTCCATTTCGGGTCCGGGGGAGAATTCCCCTTACAGCGCTCACGTGTCGCACCAATACTCCTGGACGACACGACTCCCACTCAGAGGCCATAATACCACCTGCGCGATTCCCCTCCACCAGGACACACGCGAACTAGACACAAATTTGTTTCTAAAATATAAACTAAGACATTTAAAGACTTTAAACATTTAAAACTTCTAAAAACCCAAGCTGCCGCTTTCAGTTATGTGACAAATGACATGTAACGTCGGACTAAGATGGTTACGTGATTTTTGTGCGCCATGGCCTCTTTTTATCGCAGGCCTCGCTATATTTCCTACAGACGTCATTAAAACTGTATAATGCAGGGACTCTTTAAAATAAGGGGACCCAGCATGTCACAGTCTATCACATAGGAAAAGTGAAGTCTTGAGGGGAAGTTTGTTTTCTGTATACTCCAAGGAGACCACATAAGTGGGCTGGTACAAGGTTATGTTATATGTCAGTGTCCAACTGCCATCAGGTTTTATGTGACATGCCAGTGGCATAGATTCCAAAGGAGGCAAAATATTTCCCATCATAGTTCACAATTTTTAAGTTTTCTAACTTCCAGATAGTTAATTAAAGGTAATGCGGCCGCCTGTAGTAGTCCCAATAATTGCAACCAGATTTTTCTTGTCTAACCTTTAGTAATCCTACAATTCCCATTACGTGGGCATTACGTTTAAGTAGGTAGTTCGAAACAAATTGTATTTCGAAAATTTTAAATTATTAAGCAGGTAGCTTCAGTCAGGTCTTTTTTAAACAGTTTTTTCTTCAAATCGGCATTAAAATGTCCCAAAATCGTCATTAAAAGCACAGAAATCGTACAATAATGTAGCCCATTATTGTACGATTTTTTCAATAAGTAGGCCTTGGCGAGATGTAAACATCAAACGTCAGACGCGGAGAAATCGCCCGTCAAAAGTGACCAAATATTCAAAACCCGGCCGATAAAGGCTCATTTAACTTTTCGTGCACATTGCGAAATTGTTTCCTATAGAAGCGCAATCCTTCAGTATACATATTTTAGTAAATTTGAAAATCAATAGATTTGTTGTGTAGGCTGCACAAGAAGCAGCAGTTTGGTTTTTATGTCAGAAGGTGCCGTACATCATTATACTTGTCCTAGGTAGAGAGATCGGTAAAGTCAAGCAACGCCGCGCGTAGTCGGTTCGTGGACGGGTGATCCCTTATTATTATTTTCTTGCCTAATAAAACATTTTTTTTCCGATTTCAAGAAAAATATAATATGTACCTCGGCACTGAAGTTCTTTTTATGACTCATGTGGTTTATTTGCCTCGGCCAGAGGCCTCAGCAACTAAACTCCACATGAGTCATAAAAAGTTGAACTTCAGTGCCTTGGTACATAAATAACTATTATCTACAACTATAAGTTTATTTTACGTTTGTGTTTGTGAGGTACCTTGGGAGAGAAATAAAATTACAAACATTTTATAATGAGCACCGAGAAAAACTACATGATTAGAACTAAGTACAAGACCAACTAAGTCCATCCCGAAATCTGTGAAAGTTCTTTGGATAGATACATTTAACAAGCACAGACCTCGGAGCGCCACCAACTTGAGGAGTGCCCAGTTGTGGCCGTGCTGAAACCACGGCAGACTTACAAGCGCCTACGCATAATACTCCATTTATTGAAGCCTGTTTGACAAATAACAATTTTCGCCCAACAAATCCCCCAATATATATTACAATTTATTTTTCCGAGGACTTCATTTGAAATAAATGATTGCTTTTTTGATAGTGTAACTTTGTGTAACATTTGGGATCCATGGCCTACTTTCAGAGATATTTTTGAAAAACCCGAAAACCGCCAGAATTTCTTCGGTTTGTAACTTTTTTGTTTTAAGAGTTACCGAAAAATTTTCTCCAATAATGATATTTACCGGCAAAACTAATTGCTTTAAGCCTACTTTATCAGAATTTAAAACACGGTTTAATGGGTGCTATCGTGCTATCTTAGTATACCCACCGAAAAATGTGCCCATTTTATTGTAGCGAGCCGTGGCCTCGAATCCTGTACCTTCATCTTTTACGTATTTTTTCCCAACATACTACATTGGAAATCTTGAAAATTTCTTGCGAGGTATCGGCATCTTGCCCATTTTTCACATTTTTCAAATTTTCTAGTAGGTATGCATGACAGTTATAAATAAAAAAAAATTAAGTGTTAAAAGAGCACATATCAAACCATAGTTTTTTCAAATTCTGATAAACTAGGTTTAAAGCAATCAGTTTGGCCAAAAATTTCATTAATTAATTTCTTCGGTAACCCTTGAAACAAAAAAGTTACATGCCGAAGAAATTTCGGCGATTTTCGGAATTTTGAAAAAGATCTCGGAAAGTAGGCCATGGATCTCAAGTGTGTTTTACGCAAAGTTAGCTCATAAAAAGCATTTTTTTTTCAAATTAAGTTCTCAGAAAATTGAATATTTGTCAAGATTTCCTCGAGTGGCCCTTCTTAAATGGACACCCTGTATTTTTGTTCTTAACTTTTCGAGAACACCCTGTATATCAATTCTGAAGCTATATTCGGATTCTCCAGACAAAACTGCATCATGCTGGTTTTAAGCTACTCTTTTTATTTAAAAAGGAAAGGGTAAGTCTAAAAGACAAGAGTTTCGCCATAAAAAAAACTAAAACTGCTATATACCAATGGAATCATCACTATTTTAACATCACATCTATTATGTAACAGCGTTTTTACTCAATGGTGACAGCAAATCCCTATATTTCCGAATCCAACGATAAAGACAGGCCATGGCGCTAACGCATAATCGCGTAGTCACGTGACCAACTCAGTCCTATATAATAAAAGGCATTTTTGGAGATATGTAGAAAAAACAAATTTCGTAACAATTTGGCGAGTTTTCTTTCATCTATTACATTATTGGTTTTGTGCATCCAGGCTTTCTCTAATTGTTTTTCCAAAGCTTTCAACCTGCCTCAGCTGTTTTGGGCTGAGAGTTGCGAAAAACACAATTCTATTACACTTAGACAAATAGTTATTTGTTTAGGTAACTATATAGTGCAAAAAGTCCATATTTTTTGCACGAGGCATGAAGTTGTCGACTCGAGACGCAGTCGAGGTAACTGATGGACAAACTTCATTTCCAGTAATTTTTTAAATTTTGTTTTCTTCATTGCCTGTGAAGGTCTTAGGTTCTTCACTTAAAACTCTTTTTAGAATTGTGAAGTTTCCGGTACTCGTACTAGGTTCATCTTCCAGAATTTGTGCACCTATTTCAGTTTTTTTTTTACAAATTGACTCCCCAAAATATAGCCCTCAGCTACAGTTGAACATTTCCATCCTCCATGGCGTTTTAATGACTAATGTTAACAGGTCTGCCCTAGATTCAATGTTGCAGAAGATCTGCGAAAACAGTGTCCTATGTATTGCATTGGGTTTTCAATCTTTAAATACTTTGCAATATCATTTGGAATTTTACTACAAGTATTTACACGAACAGGTTGAACGGAGCATTTTCCGTTATACCTAATAGGTATCTTGTAAAAAATCTAGTGTGACTGGTAGGCTGGGGACGAAGGGATGCATATTAGCAATACATTTCAACAAAATTAAAACTTCTAATTTTTCCGCTTATTACAAATGATCGAGGTTTGTTTATCTTGCTATCGGCAATTTTTACAGTTATGATAGAATCCATGTGGTTAATATTATTTAATGGTAATTTCTGTAACTCGTCTCTGCGGCATTGCATGCCGCATGAATCAAATTTATATTATATTTGAATTTGGTTTCCTGCAATTATTTCCAGGAATTTAAGTAATATAAGTAAGGTAAGTCAGTGCTGATTTTGCTTATTTGAGAATTTGTCGCTATTGCACCTTGTTACCAGGTTCCTGAATCCATATGTAATAATATGTGTACTTGAACTTTTTTCCCTTGTTGAATGTATCTACCCAAAGAACTTTCACAGATTTCGGGATGGACTAATAAGATTCGGTCTTGTACTTAGTTCTAATCATGTAGTTTTTCTCGGTGCTCATTTTTGTAATTTTATTTCTCTCCCAAGGTAACTCACAAACGTAAAATAAACTTATAGTTGTAGATAAAAACTGTTTAAAGAAAGACCTGACTGAAGCTACCTGCTTAATAATTTAATATTTAGGAAATACCATTTTTGTTTTGAACTACTTACTTATACGTAATGCCCACGTAATGGGAATTGTAGGATTACTAAAGGTGAGACAAGAAATATCTGGTTGCAATTATTGGGACTACTACATGCGGCCGCATTACCCTTAACTGACTATCTGGAAGTTAGAAAACTTAAAAATTGTGAATTGTGATGGGAAATATTTTGCCTCCTTTGGAATCTATGGCACTGGCATGTCACATAAAACTTGATTGCACTTGGACACTGACATATAACATAACCTTGTACCAGCCCACTTATGTGGTCTCCTTGGAGATATACAGAAAACAAGGCTTCACTTTTCCTATGTGATAGACTGTGACATGCTGGGTCCCCTTATTTTAAAGAGTCCCTGGCATTTACCATATTCTGTGTTTGTTGACAGAACATTGTCAAGTCTAATTTTTAGAAATCATGGAAACCATTAATTTTTACTTACAATCAAAGTACCTGTTATATTCATAGATTCTCCAGTAAAATGGCATACTTAGCATCATTGAGACCATTAGAATGGGAAAGAAACGGCCTCACTTTGGAAAGTATAAGGCTGGGTCCCCTTACTTTAAAGGGTCCCTGGTATAATGCAAGCAAGGTTAGAAACTAACCTTGGTATAATGTAGAAACTGATATAATGGCTAGCGCGGAGCGATTTTCCCCAAGAGCAATACGAACCGTCCCGCGATGACCAACTCCCCTTCTCCCCCAGGCCATCCCCTACTGCTACATCAACACCGTGACCTACCTGCTGGGCGCCGCGTGGTTCGCCTACTGCGACGTCATCGGCAAGACGGCGACGGTCGTCGCCGACGACTTCCAGCTGGCGCTGAACCACGTCGGCCCGGCTTCGAGGGTGGCCGACTACCGGTCGCTGTGGATGGCGTTCAGCCGGCTGACGAGGGACGTGGGCAACTCGTTCGGGTACGCGCTCACCTTCCTCTGCCTGTACCTGTTCTTCATCATCACGCTGACCATCTACGGGCTGATGTCGCAGATACAGGAGGGGCTCGGCACCAAGGACATAGGGCTGGCGATAACCGCGGTGTTCGCTGTGGTGTTGCTGTTCTTCGTGTGCGACGAGGCGCACTACGCGTCGACGTGTGTGAGTGCAAAGTCCGACAATTACAATTCGAAAATTATGTTTTCCTGAAATCGGCATTGAAATATCTCAAATCGCCATTAAAAGCTCAGAAATCGGCACTGAATTAGCCCATTATTGTACGATTTTTTCGTCAAAAGTGAGTGTAGCTTCTGTTGGGAAGCGCCGTGCGTCGTCATACTTGACCTAGGTAGAGCGATCGTCAAAGTCAAGCAACGCAATATGTACCTCGGCACCGCAGGGGCGGATTAGAGCTATGTTGGGTCCTAGGCTACATTTATTTAAGGACCCCTTGATAAAAAAATTAGGTAAAATTTTAAGTTCCGCTAGTTTAAGGACATATTGAAAAAAATATTAATTTAACATTTAACTTTTTGTACTCAGAACAGAGTAGATACATAGGTACTTATTATTAATTAAAACCTTTTTTCGTTGACTGACCTATTAATAAAGACTGCTCACGACTTTCATGTTTGACAGTTCTCTGGCTCACCATGCGCTTCCCGGAGACAAAATTCAATGCAAAATACATTGTTGACCATAGGCGCCATCTGTTTTCCAGGATATAAAGCTATAGCCGTGAGAAGTCTTATTAATGCGTCAGTCCTGGCTTTTATACTTGCAAAGCTTGCCATATTTTTTTGTTTCTATATTATTAAGGATTCAGATTTTCGTTCTCAACAAATACTTCAAATCAAATCTGAAAAAGCTAAAAAAAAAGCATATACTTAGAGAACAAAAACCAAAAACAGGAAGTAAGCAAATCCCCTAAGCTTAATTTTTCAAATTTCAGCAGAAAAAGTTCAACCTACCTTCAACTGTTCGATAATTCACTCGCATTTTGACATTCAGAATCAATATCAGTGGCAGGTATTAGTATTAATGCCTTTTTTGAAAACAACATTTATTTTTGGAACATTTTGCAAAACTTCGGCTTGCCTTGAAGCCTTTAATTTTGCAATTTTTCTTTTTTTGCTCCACTTGGAACCGAGCTCGTCCGAGGAACACCACTCATCGCTTTATTATTTTTAATTGCTTTGTTACTGATGTGAGTGGACTAAATAGAGTACTCAACAGCCTAGATGAAAAAATAAGGAGTGATGTTTGCTTTGTCTGAAATTTGCAATTGCAAAATGTAAAACCTTTTCCAATTCCGAATTCCGATCAAAACATCTATATAAGAATTAGCAATGGGCCCCCTAAAGCCTTGGGCCCCTAGGCTATAGCCTACTCTGCCTATAGGGTAATCCGCCACTGCTCGGCACTGAAGTTCTTTTTATGACTCGTGTGGTTTATTTTCCTCGGCCAGAGGCCTCGAAGTTGAACTTCAGTGCCTTGCAGAGCTGGGTCAATTACAATTAAAAACTGACCAATTACAATTATTCCAATTACTTTTGTAGGAATCTAATTAGACCCAATTACAATTCCTTTGATATTTTGAAATGTAATTGAATTACAATTACAATTACTTGTATTTGGAATTGGAATTGATGTAAACAATTACTTTTTCAATTACTTCTGGTTTGCTTTATTTTCTATTAAATTTGTAGACACCAAAATAAGGTGGTACTTACAAAACCATAACTGATAACTTAACTATATTAAGCATTATTTGTCCTGCGATGCAAAAATTCTAGTCTTTGTGTCTTTGTAAATGGCAAATATTCAAATTAAAATAAATAAAATGTACAGTATTTTAATGAACAAAACGAATTATATTCAGTAGATAACAGTATAGCATAGTAATACCTATGTCTAAAAACATAATGGCCTCACAGAGTCACAGCTCAGTTTCTATGAAAATAAAACTGAAAGTAAACGGCTACATGAACAGAGAAATAAAATAAATCTTTTAAAATGTATACAAAAAAAATCTTAATGCCGTGGCATATGGGCTTTACAAGAGATATAAGAAAAATAAAAAACAGGCCTCATTGTTAAGACAATAGGCATTACGAATTGACTATTAATATAGAGATAGAGAATACAGAACAATCGTTATGACTTGCCAGTGACGCGTAAATAGTAAATGGGAGTGGCATAAGAAACAAAACATTATTGCGGACTTTGTCAGTGATGACGCATTTATTTTGCATTGCATTTTGTTGGCCAGATTGGCCCAAACAACATTGCAATATTTCCAAAATCAATCCAGGTTTTCCCGATTAATCAGCTCGGGCCGTCGCCGCCGGCCGGCACCGCAAGAGGAGATTGTGTAAGTAATTGTAATTGACAAAGTAATTGTAATTGAAAAAGTAATTGTAATTGGATAAGTAATTGTAATTGGAAAAGTAATTGTAACTGAAACAGTAATTGCATTAAAGGAATTTTAAAAAGGAATTGCAATTCTCAGAAGTAATTGATTTTAAATTACAAGTACAATTCCTTTTCAAAAAGTACTTGATATTAAATTACAATTACTGTCTCTATTTCAAAAGTAATTCCAACTAAGTACAATTCCATGAAAAGGAATTAATTGACAGTTAAATTACTTTCGCCTCATTACTTGCCCAGCTCTGGTGCCTTGGTAGGTACATAAATTTCTCAGTCGAAGTATTTTTTCACATCAATTTGGAAGTTCGTTATTTCTAATACTTCCAACGATGCTTTTTTACTATCTATATGTTGTACCTATAATATGGTCTATCATACAAATATTTACATTGGCATTCACTTCTAGACGTCGCGTCTGTAAGTCAGACCTGGACCACTATATTAAAGACCCGAGCATGACGTCATAATATTTCATTGTTGTTTATAATATCCAGCTTTATTACCATTTACGTTATTTTTATGGCAATGAGTTCTCTTTGCAGTCAATATTTCGCAATTTTGTAATATTAACAGAAACAGAGCTTTTATAGGTAGATTTGATTGTGATAACATGAAATTTTCACTCACGAAGAAAATCGTATGCTTAGACCATTACACGTGAATTGCAGAAGAATATAAACACTATTTTGGAATTACGGGATGATCTGTTCAACCATTTGAAGAAGCGAGAATTCTGAATATTATACAGTGTGTCCCAGGATATACTTAAACTATAGGTACTACTAAAATTATTATCAATTTTTCGAAAAAAAGTCGTTCTTGATAAAAAAAACTTTACTTGTTCTTAAAATAAAATTGGCATCGAAAAAGTTAACATTACTTATACTGGGTGACCAGAAAATTGGAAAAACTTTAATTAACAAAAGAGTAAACTGCCTCTATTTGTAGAGATACTGAAAAAAGTTAGAAAGAAAATGTGTTCAACTTGGTAAGCTATTTACTCGTAGGTGTTAGGCCTACTTTTATTTGATACTTTCTTTTTTTTTCTATTAAATAATTTTCTGTGAATATAGTACTACAAAACTGTATAAATAAAAGCTACTCAGAGTAGGAAACTGTGTATGGTCTTTGATGGTCTTTAATAGTCTTTAATATAGTGTTGGTCCAGCTCAGATTCATCTTACCTGAAAAGTCCTATATAAGTATATCTCTGATCAATTAAATTCAATCGCTAACAGAGTATATACCTTAAAATATAAAATAAGGCACCCTTATTATATTATTTGCACACATCTAATGTTAAAATACTCACTTTAAAGTTGCAATTAAAACGTCATCAAAAGTATGTTGGGTTGCCTGTATCAATAGAATTTTATTTACAACTAGCTGGACACGCTAGTGGATTTGAAGGGTTTATTTAAAAAAGGGCATTCCATGGCACACTTGATTTACCAGATGCCTTTAAAATTCCTATTTTGCTCAACTTTGGCACTCTTTAGAATCGAACTTCCTTCGCATTTTTTGTTCAAATTTGGTAAATGATGGTTTTGGGACGCCTCTGTTAACGCTGTCGCTGTGTTTAAATAAAAAATCGCTAAATGATTTTCGTGAAAATCGGGGTATAAACAAAAACGTAGCCGGCCCTGGAAAATGGTAGGAAGGTCAAAAGAAGTGTTTTTTCAAGAACTGAAACGAAAAAAGTTCAGGCGATTATTTCCAAAAATAAAGATTTTATGGATTTCTATATGTTTAAAAGTAGACACCCTGTATATTTGGACAAACTAGCATAAAATCTTCTTTCTTTCTTACATTGCAGGTTAGAGTCCAATTTCAGAAGAAAATCTTGTTGGTTGAACTATCATGGATGAATGAAGATGCTCAACATGAGGTAAAGAAAACCTTAACCAATGCGCGAAAAAATTTTTACTTTACCATAATGTCTAGATAGTTAGGTGTTCTTCAATATTATAAAAGAAAAATATATTGAAGGAAAGTCACTTAAAAACACCATGTTTTTTGATAAATAATTTGTGTCCTATTAGGGCTCTCGGTGTGTCAATCAACAAAATATAACACTTGTGTGAAAACTAACACTTTTGTTTACATTTTCTAGGTGAACATGTTCCTCAGAGCCACCGAAATGAATCCGACAGACATGTGCTTGGGAGGCTTCTTTGATGTTAACCGAAATCTATTCAAGTCGGTAAGTTATAATTTATTTTTTATTAGTATACAGGGTGCACCCCTTAAATTAGTCTCCACTTTTAATACTATATAACAAAGTTTCGTACAAAAACTGGTGGTATTTCTGTACTCATCTCCATTTTTGTGAGGCAAGACTATCTTTACCGAATAAATCTTTTTTGCAACTTTAAAATACCTATATAAATTTTCTTTTAAGTGGCTCACTCTCACTCTGTATACTTGGAATTTATACTTACCTATTGACATTCGATCGCTTAAAAATCTTTTATAAATACCTTTCTATTGTATTCGATACCCACAACCCGGTAGGAAAACAATATATGTATAATACCTACTTATAAACGCATTTAAGGCTTCCTTGTATTAAGAAAACGAAGTGCTATAACGCTAATGCTCTTATTTATCTAAGACTACCAATATATTTCTCTAAATAACTAAACGCATTAAGACTCTGGCTTAAATAACAATAGGCTATGATAGCGTCTATAAATAAGCTTTTGTTTGTAAACTCGTGGAAAATAGTATAGAGAACGAGAACTTCTGTTTGAGATTTTTTTAGACGGTTGTAAATCGTGAGAATGGTTAGAACCGAGATAAATGTCGTCATTAGGTTGTTTTACAAAAAAAAACGAATTTATTTATTACAGATACTATTATTTATTATAGGTACTATCAATGATCTCTGGGTACTATCCTCAGACAAATAATAAATGTAGACTAACCTAAAGGCTGCTTTGTAATCAGCCAACAAAAAAAAATGCCTACTCATAACAAAACAAATAGAACAAATTTGACTCTTAACCAGAGGTTGCGTTTCCTATGCCACAAATCGAACAGTTTACTCTTTCCATCGTTCTTAAAACTACACTAATTCACTGATTACTAACTTAAACTATATGTCTTTTGTCCAATAACACCAAAATCTCCCAAAAAAAAAAACAAGAATAACGCGAAAGTAAACACTCGAAGCACATCAACACAAATGGTAAAATCTCAACGAGCTCTGGATCAACTGTTGGGGTTGGGGCATAAAAAAGCAAATGCGCATCTAACACAAAGAGCTCGTGCAACGTTGCCACGTTAGCCAGAATAAGCAATTTATTAAGGATATTATTTATAGACCAGTGGATCAGTGAATTCACAAAAATCAGTAAAATTTATTGTTAAATGATAACTGTCAAAATTTTTACTAAATGTAGATTGTAGATATCAACTAAATGTTCCAAATTGAAGTTTTTTGACGTTGGTTATACATTCGTTTCGTAAGTACAAGATAAATTATGAAGAAGGTTGGCAATGGTGGAATAATTGCATTGTTTTGTTTTAGATTTCTATTGATACCTCAGAAAAAAAAATTTAATAAACATTTTTTATCTTGGCACGGTCTCTATTGAATTATTAGTCTATTTTTATTATTTTCTGAGGTACTATCATAATAAATAAATTCCATATAGCTGGTAATGAAGCCGAAATAATGGTAACTGCCACCCCTTTCCCCGCACAAGCACGTGGTTGCTTCCGAGGCACTCGTAGTGAGGTTGATGTTGATAATTATTATTATCAGAATATAAATGTAAATAATTTTGTACATTTTGTAAATACAATATAAATTATTTATTGTTTTAGTTGTTGGCGACCATGGTGACCTATCTGGTAGTGCTGCTTCAGTTCCAGATCAGTATACCAGAGGATTCTTCTTCGCACGTGGGTTACAACTACACGGCCATTTGGGCCCAAAATTCAACTAGAATAAGGTAATGATGATATCTTCTTAAAGTACAAATTAATATTGAAACATATACGCTGGATGAAAAGAATAACACCATAACATTGTTTAGTTAATAGTTTGATAGCTTCATAAGCACTAAGAACATGGAAAAGATTTTGTATTTTTAATTTAACTTTAAAAAATGTTATTTATACCCATATGCATGTAAATAATAAAATAATGATAGTAGAATAATATAGTTTTTTTTATTATTGCGATTGTTTGAACACTTACATAAGTTGATATAAAACAAGAACGATATTTTTGGTAGATATAAAACCTATACTAAAATCGAGCAATACATACTTACGCCTGGCGTAAATAAAACCACGTGTTCAATGACGTTCCGCGATTGGTCGGTAGGCTATAAAATTTCACCCGACTCGGCAACAGGGACGTACTCGAACGCAAAAGTGTGTTTATGCGGTTGTATCTTGTCGTTTTCAGCTATTTAGATACTGCCACGATACACTTACCCACGGTATGTCACTAACGAGTCCGAAGACAAGGCACCTCTGCGCATCTACGTCTGTTGCGAATCACGGATTCTAAATAATGGGCGGTTGCGGTTGTGTTTTACGATTTTTTATAGTTCACAGTTTAATGTGTCAAAAAAAGTGTAAACAACTGAATGATCGTCAGTCCAGCTCGACAGTGCTAAAAATGCCGGGATGATGTGCAGTCAGCGTTTGTCCAAATAATAACAGAAACAGTAAGGGAACGGAAATTAAGTACTATAGATTTCCCAAGGACAATAATCTTGCCAAAAAATGGATTGCTGCATACCGCAGACAAGATAGTATCAATTTAAAAAATGGCAAGGAAACAGATTATTTATAGAACAGAGCATTAAAAATAGGGGACTCAACAGAGTTTATGCCTGGTTTATAGAGCAAATAAAATAGAATGTGCAATAAAAAATTAGCCTTGTTATGGATAAAGGGAATCATTATTTTGATTCCTATTTTACTCACTATTTATTATGTTGTTTTGTTTGTTGTTTAACTGTAAACTAAGCATTAGTTGTGCAGGTTGTGCTTGTGTCGAGGCTTGTGTGCATTAATTGGTAAATAAGGCTTTAATTGACATAAACCGATATAAACAATGGAAGGAAAAAGTTATATTTTTGGTAAGGCTTTGAATTTTATTTATCAATATCTTTGCCTATAACAAGTCATCTGTAAAATACTTTTTTTCCATAGAGATTTTGTGTCGATAAAAGCCAAAACTTAGTTCAGGATTACCTTACAATAAATGTATTATTTAGATACCTATATGATATTTTTTTATTTGCATGCATACGATTAGCTAAAACCATTGAGTAAAGGAATAATACTTTACTCAATGCTAAAACGCAAAGAAAACAATTTATTTGTAAACGCTGAACCGTTGAAATAGTCTGTTTTTATAGTAGCTGAACGGAGAAGCCATCGTTCTCGCCGTACCACAGAAAATACTCTCCAATTTCCTCCGAAGCACACCAGACTTATAGACACAACCTTGACGTTAGATACCGTTGTATCATCATACATCTTGGAAGTCATGCTGGTGTAGTCCCTCGCATACGAATCTCTCGTAAGGAATGATTGAAAATGAAAATGGAAATGGAGAAGATCTTTCATACGGAAAGGACGTAGACCAATGGATATGAAAGAAAGAAAATCGGACATCATTTCAGAAAAATTTAAAAAAAATTCTGTCAGCGCCGGGGGTCGAACCCGGGACCTCTCGCTTGCTAGGCGAACGTTCTGCCACAATACTATGCTGAACCGTTGAAATAGTCTGTTTTTGTAGTAGCGGAACGGAGAAGCCATCGTTCGCGCCGTACCACAGAATTTCCATTTTCATTTTCAGTCATTCCTTACGAGAGATTCGTATGCGAGGGACTATACAACCAGCATGACTTCCAAGATGTATGGTGGTATAACGGTATCTAACGTCAAGGTTGTGTCTATAAGTCTGGTGTGCTTCGGAGGAAATTGGAGAGTATTTTCTGTGGTACGGCGCGAACGAAGGCTTCTCCGTTCAGCTACTATACAAACAGACTATTTCAACGGTTCAGCGTAGTGTAGTGGTAGAACGTTCGCCTAGCAAGCGAGAGGTCCCGGGTTCGACCCCCGGCGCTGACAGAAAATGCTTTTTAATTTTTCTGAAATGATGTCCGATTTTCTTTCTTTCATGTCCATTGGTCTACGTCCTTTACGTATGAAAGTTCTTCTCCATTTCCATTTTCATTTTCAATCCTTCCTTACGAGAGATTCGTATGCGAGGGACTACACCAGCATGACTTCTAAGATGTATGTTGGTACAACGGTATCTAACGTAAAGGTTGTGTCTATAAGTCTGGTGTGTTTCGGAGGAAATTGGAGAGTATTTTCTGTGGTACGGCGCGAACGATGGCTTCTCCGTTCAGCTACTATAAAAACAATTTATTTGTAAAATTATAATTATGAAATTAAATGTGTTTTTTTTATCAACAGAATATTCATTCATTTATCTAGTAATAAGCAAAAACCCATAAAAAAGTATCTATTGCTGTGTAAAACATATGGAGCAATTTAAATTCTGATTCGCAACTGACGCCACAAGATGCACAATGACATATCGTGGGTAAGTGTATCGTGGACACTGCCACAAATAATTTTATCGATGTTTTGAACCATTTTAATTAAGCCAATAATTTTTCCGAAATATTTTGATGTAAACAATTGTAAAAGTAGAATTAAATAAAGGTCGTGCCTCAGTGCGGCCCTGGCGAATATCTCACGGCACGTGCTCTTTATTTACGCCAGGCGTACAAGTTGCTCGATTTTAATATAGCTATATTATTTGCTGTTATATCAAGCTACTGGTCTCTGCTTGTTGGATATTTAAACAGACGAATTGAAAATGCGGCAGAAGGGCTTCTCAAACTAGGGTATTTGGGGTCGACAGGGGTGGGTACAGCTTAGCAGACAGTGGCGTCACAGGTTGTTTCTCTTTTCGAAAAAAAAAAACGAGGTGCATTTTAACAAATTTTACATTGGTTTTGGTTTTTGTCAATAACTTTTCTATAGGTACTCCTTTGTTGTATTATATTTTCTTTAAAAATAATAAGAACAGTAGAAAACTAAGGATCATTCAGTTTCTCAGACTGGAGTAATTTGTTAAAAAAATACGTTACATATTAAACTTATTAATAAAATATTGCAAACTAAGAAACGAATAGGTACAGGGTGCCCCAGTTAAGACGTTACAAGCGCTTATCTCGGTAAGTTTTATTAAAAATTTGTGGTAAAGAATTAAGAAAAAACAATTGAACTCCAAATAAAAAAGTCGATTTTGTTGCATATTTTCATTAGACAGGTAAAATGGATAAAGAATCTGCACCGCACACTTGAATATCACTTCCGGTTTAGCCGGAAACTTGCGTAGTTTTATCCAAAAAATTGAATACCACCAAGAAAAAAACAGTTGCATTTTAAGCAAAAAAGATATCGCCAAATACGTAACCGATTTTTTTTTTAAATAATATTGTTATTATGTTGCGTTTTTTTTTTCATGACGAGTAAAGCGAATAAAATGACATGCGGCGCACGCTTGAATATCACTTCCGGTTTAGCCGGGAGTGGCGTTTTTTTGTAAAAAAAACAAGATTTTATTTGAGCCATATACTAAAAACGAACAAAATAAGTTTAAGTTTTCGATATTAAGATAATTCAATACCAAATTGCGTCACGTTTTTGTAAATCAAAAGGTTTGTCGAGCGAATTGGAAAGAAAATACATACTTTGGCAAGTAGGTACTTGCTTATCAATCAATCACTGTCCAATCAAATTGATTGGTACCTACTTTTTTATGAACATTTCGCGCGACAAGTTTTTTGATTTACAAAAACTCGCAATTTGGCATTGAATTATCTTGACGAAAACCTAAACTTATTTTCTTCGTTTTAGTACATGGCTTAAGTAAATAAAAGTTTGTTTTTAAAAAGGTTTTTTTATTTTTTATTTTATTTTGTGCTTTTTAGTACCCTCCTTAGTACCTATTTGAGTCCCATGTCAGGAGGGTGTCTTGGGGCATCAATCATATTGGATTTAGTGTGACGTCACTTACCTTACCGTTTTGTACTCGTCAAACCCTTTCATTTGATACCCATGTCAAGTAGGTTGTGTTGTAGGTAATCCGCCATCTTGGATGGAGTGGCGGCCATTTTGAAAAAAAAAATCACAATACTGGGTAGACTAGATTGCAGAACCAAAAGTGTGTGCAAAATTTCAGCTCAATCAGAGCAAGTTAAATAAAAGCTTGTAATGAAATACATTCGGCTTTTATCGTTAAACCCGAAGCCACTTTGCTCCGCCACTGTTAGGGGTTGAAATGGCACGCGCCGCCGCCTGTCACATCAACTGACGAGGATATCGACAATTTCCCGAAGATACGTCGAAGCAATTAATTTTCTGGGCGCAGCACCCTCTTCTTTTTGCGGAAGGGCATTGACAAGGGCGAAAAAATAATACAACGTATGTACATACATACAACCATTGAATAAGGAATATTAATCAATGATACAACAAGAAGAATAAGAACCATAAATCCATATCTTATGGGCATTCATGGGCATTCATATTGTGCGAAGGAAAAGCTATAAATGTGTACTTATACCTAATTAACATTAACAGAATTACGTTGAAATTTGACGTTTGGGTATAATATCTCAGAGAAATAAAATAACTAAGGATAGAGGGAGCAAAAGCATCAAAATGCACACGTTTGTAGTCAACCAACATATAACGAAATTTACCAAAGAAAAAACATTTTATCTGAGAAATATTACTTTGGCCCTTATAGTCCAAGAGCCGGCCGCATGATTTCAACTCTCATAAGATTACAGAATAAGATGTTATGTAAAAAGTAGAGAGTATATTTCTTTATTTGAAGCGAGTAGGTTGCCTCAGATATCATGTTCTCGATCATTGTTATTTAAAGAAGTTGTGGTTAATTTTTAATTTTTTAATAGGTACAACCCGTCCCACGAACATATTTACTACATTTTCGCAAAAGTCTTTTGATAAATTCGAAAAGTGCCGTTCTAAAAATCGAAGGAGGTTGTAAATTTCTTAATTGGATCTTGTAGTTTCCTGCAGTACCGAAAGGAACCTCGAAAATCCGATATTTAACCAAATTTCCCGATTTCCAAGTTTCGAGAAACGGGACGGCTGTATTAAAATTAGCGAAAGTGAGGGGAAATCCTGATCAACCGCTCTTAGAAATTGCGTGTTTTTTCTTATTTTTTAATTTTTCGGGGCACCGGAAGCGTCTGCACCTCACCCGAAGACTTGAGGGTTTAAGAATTCCGACCCCAGAGCCCCGAGCCTAAATAATTTAACTGTAGCTCGGCGAAAAAGGGCAATTTCTGACTGTTTTCGGACTTTGGCTTTTAGGTGACGGGAAATGCCGACCAATCAGGTAAAAAAGATGCGTCCCACCCGCGTTGGGCGTTTTTTTCGTCGAAAATCCTTAAAAACTCGAAAACGGGAAATAATTTACCTGAAAAAGTTTCTTTAAATATGTTGACCCGTTCTCCGGCCATCTCGCCGTAGCGGCAGATCTCCCGAAAAACGCGTTTGAAAAAATTTTGTTCCTGGACATCAAACGGTATATGACACTGGCTGTATCGCGGGACTCCGCACATAACTCGCGTCCCCGAGGTCCAGACTTGCCCCCGTTTTTCGCGCCGTATTTAACAGCGGAGGATTTTCGAGGCACCGAAAATACGCCTATCGGATTTCTAAAGGACCAAGGGACTCTTTTTTGTTGTTGCTCCATGGGCCTACTTTCCTATTTTGTTCTATAATCATATGAGAGTAGATTTGCCTAAAAATTAACCTTAACTTCTTTAAATAACAATAATCGGGCCCATATTAATTGAGGCAACCTATTTGCGTCAAGTGAGGAAATATACTGTCTACATTTTACATAACATCTTCTATAATCTTATGAGAGTTGCAATCATTCGGGGGGCTCTCATACTATTAGACAAAGAAAGAGAGAGGCGACTAGAGGACACCGCGCTCGCCTTCCCTACCGTTTATAGATTTTGTTATGTCGCTTTGAACGGCGGCCATTTTATATGTGTCAAACAAAGCGAGTACGTTGTGAGTTAATTTCGTGAATTCGTGAATTAAAACTAACAGTGGTTAAGGGGAAAATATATTCTTACGATGGTGAATTGTTCAGCGTTTGGTTGCAAAAGCTGAAGTGAAAAGCAGGAGCCCTGGATTTCGTTTCACAGGTAAATATTTATCAAGCTACTTTTGAAAGAAGCCCTAAAACTTTATTTTTTCTCAATATAACTTCTTCAAATTACTCCTACCTTTTAGTATGATAAAGTGCATTGTTTTGTTTGTAAGTATAGGGCCAATATAATTATTTTTTAACATCGTTTTTATTGATTATGATAGTTTCATAAAATATGGGCTGGTTTCCATGGTCGTGCATTATTTAAATATTTTATTTTGAATGATTCTAAATCGCCGCAAATAAATATATTTCAGCACTTGACACTAGCTTTACATGAAGTCAAAATTAACTACTTTTTCATTTTTTTTTGTGATGTTGATATTGGCTAAGAACGCGTTTCATGCTACGCCATTGGCCTGTCGTGCGATATATGTCAGTCGGTAACACGGCCGCGGGCGCTGGTATTAGGCGTCCTCTCTCTTTCCTTGTCTAATGAGACAACAAGAAACAAATACAGAGAGATTGAACGGGGCGGCGGCGTTGCCATGTTGGGCGATTTGACGTGTCTTTTGACGATTTTATTAAAGTAAAAATTAGCATACCATAATTACAGCACGATTTAATTTTAGTTTAAAATTTTCACATATAGGGAATTAGTAGCGAAATTTCTTAATTTAATGTTATGGGAGGTGTGTCTTCATTTAATCCCATTATTAAACCCGTCTATTTTTAAATGAAATTCTGTACCTAAACAATGCAGTATGTGGCAGCATTCAAAATGAAGTTGGCTCTGTTTATTTTTTGTTGTTACTCCCTCTATCTTTAATTATTTCTGTGGGGGTATATAGTCCTCCTTACGGCAGAATGCGTGCGACGTAAGGGGGAAGAACTCGCAAATATTATAGAATTAGTCACAGTTCAGGGGCGTAGCTCAATTTTGTGTAACTCACTGACTTAATTTTCATATAATTGTTATTTAATTTATTGTTAATATTATTTTTAACGGTGATTCCTTAGATTATGGAGGAAGGCAAACCCTTATAACATTGGCAATTATTTCCCGTGCTTGAGAATGCAACGTTCTTCCCTGTTTACTCATTTTGCACACGTTAACTCCCGAACATACGAAACGCCACTGAGCTCTCTGAGCCGGCGGAAAAAACTTGCCAGCGGCCTAAAAAATGAGGTCTGTATGGTAGCCCAAATACGCAGTTAACTTTAAGTACTATAGAAACAGGCACAAAACGCGTTGGCTAACTGGTTTTGTCAGCCGACTCCTTCGCAGAAGTGCTGTGTTGCCGTATTTCAAAGGCGACGGCAGACGCGACGATGTTGAAAAAAATATAATAGGTGTTTTATAACACCGCGTTAAAAATAAATGATAGACAAAAATGGGTAAGTGGTCCAGCGATGCGAGCTTTATTTTTTCGGTATAACAGAGTTCAGAAATTCGGCTTCAATATGATAAAACTTGTATTCGCCAATAAATAACGATTACTCGTATAGGAAGTCTCGCAACGCTGCCCGCATTCTTTAGAAACGTTTTCTTTCGTGCTTTGGACTATAATAATGATACGGTCGATCCGTTTCCAATTTCACTTATTGCAATCTGTTCGGTCTCGACCGTCCTCCTGACCTTCCCATTCAACCTAACCCCGTCCACAGTTTTTACAACTCGAACTCGCATCCATTCAATCTAGCCTTCCGCTACCGTATAATCGTCCCTGATACAGCCAGGGGCAGGGGGTTGCTACCGAGGGGGCGGGCGAGGCGGCAGACGCCGCGACGCCTTCTCCGCCGCCCGGAACTCTACAGCGACTCCGGTCTCTACGTCTCTACCGGTTTTCGGTTTTCAGTCGGAATCGGACTGGCGCGCTGGCAGCACGTGTGCGGAAGTGTTTCGGTGGCGCGTCGGCGTTGACGGAAGTGGAGCGGCGGGCTTCGCACGTGGCCGGTCGAAGGAGGCCCTGTAAGTTACGAGGGGGACCGCCGGTGGTCTTTGTTTATTTACGTGGCGATTTATACGTTAAAAAACTTGAAGAAGAAATGCATGTCTCCACGGGTTTCTGACAATGGGCATTTTCGAGAAAAAATAAAAATCACGGTTCTGCTGTTTTCTATAAACGATCGTCAAATAATTAATACGTACGCCAAAGCTTAATTTGTCATTTTACGCACATGTGTATATTTTAAAAGCGAAGAACGACACAGCAGGCATTATTAGGTTGGAAATCAATTAATATTTTAGACTGCAGGTTTTTTGCCATCGATCGACCCTGGTTGGAATCAAGGTCGAGGCAGAGTGCATGCTCATGTCTTAACAGCAAAACACCGCTGGACAAAATGTGGATTCACGGTATTGCTCCTAATAGCTTTATCTGCGTGATTTACTAACAGTACTGTCCTACTCCCGACTCCAGTGGCGGATACAGAGGGGGCGGGGGGGGGGGGGCGTTCGTCCCCCCTTTTGTACAACCATATCACAACCGGAGTATTATTAGGTAATCTTTAATTGTACACTATAGAAATGACATTTCTTATTAATTTGGTAATAGAAGGTTGGCGCCTACAGTTACGCATTTAGCATGTCCGGCAGAAATGTCGGAGCTTGTGACAGATGCCTCACTTTAATCTTCATATTCGATCTCTGTGCCTGTGGCTCTAACCCAAAGTCTCTAATATATAGACTTTGGCTCTAACCTAACTTCAAACACAGAAACTATAACTATAGCCTTTTTCTGTGCTTCAAAGAACAGAGTTTAAGGTTAATTTCTATCTATTTAAATTTAAGATTCGTGTGTGTAAAATGTAAATTCTGTTGATTACGGCCCTGTCCTCCGGCACCTATCAATAATATCAATATCGCCATCTTTTAGGGAATTCTACGGACATGAAATATTTATCTGTCACAATCTAGTGTACAATTAAAGAGCGCCTTTAGTATATTTTCCTCAGTTTCTCAATAAAGCTTGTTCTGGCAACACCAGTACGAAGTCGCAACGCGACAACGGCAAGATAATTTTTGAGCATACTTGCCAGCTTCCCGATAAGCAATGCATCGGCGGAAATAATTTTTTCTTCACTTAAAAGAATTAAAACATGGTATTACCAATATGGTCCAAGAGAGACCAAGTGATTTAAATAGGATTTTATTTTGTGACAAGTAGATTATTTTTTAAATCTAAAGAATTATTGTTTATTTTTGTGATTTTGTTTTGTTATGTTTATTATTTAAGTTTGTTTTTATTTTGTTTGGGTAAACATTTTTTGTTTTTTTTCTAAAGAAATAAATTATTTTATTTTTCACAAAAATACATATTATATTCTAAAAATTTCTCTTACCCGGCATCTCAGGAAAAATTTTTACCATACCGCCCCCCTCCCCCGTTTAGATTTGCCTGGATACGCCTCTGTCCTACACTCACTGGGATTACTACGGTTTTCTAGAATTTTCCGTAATTACTTGAGCGAATGCTGTTCTAGATCTATCGGGAAAAGTAGGCCCTAGACGCAAATGGCAACGCAGACAAAATAATAGCAATTGCCCACCTCCCCCCCCCCCCCCCGCCCGCACGCAATCGGTTGCTTCTGGGGTGCATATAGCTTCTTATAGGAACAATAAAATAATATAAATAATATAAAAAACAATTTAAATTAGTTATTTTAATGTTTGCATTTCAATTTAAAAAAGGATAAATGACGGGGAAAATTTGAAATTCGAAAATTTTCAAATTATGGTTAACAATATTCGGAAAAATGGGTGTTTTCCCATAACCTCGAGGCATTATAGTTTGGATTATTTTATAGCAAAAAGGTCACATAAACATTTGTTCTAAAATGCTTTGTTTTTAAAATATAGGGTGTTAACGTTTTTCTCATGAAAATTAAAGGAGTGATATTGCAATATGTAGTAACTTTTTCGAATTACATTTTTTGATTTTTTTATAATTACCTGCATAGGAAAACATTTCTTATTATCGATTTTACGACGAAAAGTAATTCTTTATAAAAAAATGTGCCTGTTAAAAAAATTTGACTACCATATGAAATCTGATAGGCATCCTTGGATGTCTATTGTTTTACACAAAATTGTTATAAATAACGAAAGTAATCGAGGTAAAATAATACCTCGATTCAAAGTTTTAAATCTCATATTTTTAAAGACGAGTTTATGAAAATGGCTGGAGAAATGGATGTACAAGTGGCTATTGTATTTGTATTGTTTGTTTAACAATAACAAGGCTCATTTTCATTTTCTTAAATTCAACTTTAAAAAATAAAAAAAGTAAAATTGAAAATTCATGTCTCAAATTTTGTATTAAGGGTTTATTTTGTATAATAAACAACTTTCTTTTTTGTCCAAAATAATGGTAGGTAGGTACTTTTCCCTTGCAACATAATTTTAATTTTCACGTTCTAACCCCCTGCAAATCTGATCTAAGATTTTCACTTGTATATGGTAATCCTATTTTCTCGAGTAGAATTTTTTATAAAGAATGACTTTTCGTTGTAAAATCAATAATAACTTTTCTTATCCTCTTGCGATCTTCATCCCTGGACACACTGTATATACGAAGGTGTTTCTCTAGCACAAGCAAAGTCTATTTTCAGTTTTAGCCCCAAAACAGATTTCTTATAGCATTTCTGTTTGAAACATTTTAATATTGCAATATTTAAAATGGGATAATCTCGCGAATTCCGTTATTTAAATCCCCTTTTACCCAATGTTCTGGAATAAAGAAAGATTTATGGGAGTTCTTAACACTTTCCCGTGACCCATCGTTTATTTAAAGTTTTGGGGTTTTGGGTGCACAATTTTCGCAAGCTTTAACACAAACATGAAACCTGGATTTTCTAAAATGTGAATATCGTAAATAATACAAATTCCCATTGCGTAATGTTATCGCTAAAGGGCGGAATATATGCAAATTGCATATATATACATTTTTTGCATATTTTATTCAATTTCACAAAACATTGCATATTTATGGAAAAACTATATTTTTGTGCATATTTTCATGTTTTTCCTATATTTATTTATAGATACAAGATATAACCAAGATTATGAGAGCCCAAATTAGATGCTATTTCAGAAAATAATGAAGGGTTCAAATCATTAATGGCAGTAAAGAGTAGGTATTTTTGATGGTAAATCATCCAACGAAATTGCACCTTGGCCTTATACTTTACTACCCAAATTAAAATATTGTCCTATTAAATCGGTAGATGTTCAGAGAAGCTTTTCTATATATAAGCATATTTTTACCTACAGAAGGCAAATATTTTTATTGGAAAACTTTGAAAACTTTGAATCATAAATTCCTACTATACAATTTCAAATTAAAATGTTTTTATAATTCTGCTTTAATATAGGTAGGTATTTTACGAGGTGTTTTATGTATTTGTTTTCCTTTAATTTTTCTTAAAATAAACCTTTTCTTTAAAATCAGTTTTGGTGTTTTTTTTAAAGGTATTTTTACATGTATGCATATTATTGCATATTTGGCCAAATAAATGCATATTATTGCATATTTTAAATAAAAATGATGCATATATATGCGCATATTTCGATTGAAATTAAATGCATATATTACGCCCTTTAGTTATCACTTATCACATAATGTATTGATGCCGTAAGATATCACAATTTTTGTAACGTGCAATTTTTCTGCAAAATCACACATCTCAGAAAATTGTTTTTTAGTTTACAACCTTTAGTTTATATAAACATAGATCCGGTAATGCTTCCTTTTCAAGATACAGGGTGTCAAACCCTTCTTAAAAAATCGCTTTTTTGTAAATATCTTAATAATCCTTTAGCCGATTTTGTTGAAATTTGGCAGTGTTATTTATGGTAGAAAGAGGCAAATTTAGCCCCTACTAGATTAAAATTATTAAGTACAGTGGCGTCCCGAGGGCACCTTAACCAATAATTGTGTAAAAAAATGGGCGCCACTGACTTTTTTAAAACTTTTATTTATTTTTTTGCATTCAGCAACTAAAAATACAACTTTTTTTTGTCTCTTGAATTATTCTCGTATCTCGCTTTGTTTTTGAGAAAAAAAATCACTTTATTGCATGTCTCCGGGACAACATAATAAAAAAATTAAAACTACCAATTAACAAAAACTAGGGTACACCCGATATTTTTTCCATATTAATAGTTTATTCTAGTCTTAAAAATTGCTATAAACGGTAGTAATAATTATTAAAAAATGTTTGACACCCTGTATTTTGAAAACGAAGCATCAGCGGACCTATAATGTCTATAGACTTTTGGTCTTAGAATCACTCAAAGATTCACCCCTTGAATTTTTTCGCACTTATTCATTTACACCCTAATACCTAATATTGCGATCTAGAATGGCTTTTAATTTTCTTCAATGTCCTCGAAACTGACATGTTATATCCACTACTACTGTACTCGTATCTGTAATAGGAGAGGATGTGGTGCGGAACATGTTCTTATGTACCTGCTGGTAACATATTCGCCTGTTTGACTGGAATTGATAGCTATATATCGCTGTTCTGCTACAACCCTCGAACTCTGTCCTTTTTGCCATAAATCCATTTTTATACGTGGTACTAAATAACAGGTTTTCCAGCCAGATAGTCGTTTATTTATAATATCATTACCAAATTTGTTATTTCCAAGAGCTTTCGCTCTGGATTGAGAGCTTCTTCGGGGAATTAACTAATGGAAGTATACTTTCCAATTTATAGGTGTAAAAATGGCCAAAAAAGTAGTAAATATGGTGGAAAATTTCTTTTTTACGACCACCTATAAAACCTACCACCTATAAAAATAATTACATTACATCAGCTGTTACCTTTTCACTCAGTACTATAATTCGTTCATCTCAAGCAATATGATGTATGCTCTGTAATATGGGATAATCTTTGCCATGGTGATATCTTGGTTAACTTCTTTGTTGTTGTTTCTAAGTAAAGAATAACTTTTGAAATTCCATTAATATTGTGTCCCAAGCTTACCGTTCAAACTGACTTTTTATCAATTACCTACCT
This sequence comes from Pseudeuparius sepicola, assembly GCA_963920635.1. Taxonomy (NCBI): domain Eukaryota; kingdom Metazoa; phylum Arthropoda; class Insecta; order Coleoptera; family Anthribidae; genus Pseudeuparius; species Pseudeuparius sepicola. The sequence continues at coordinate 9,185,894 of OY987299.1, forward strand.
AAGAAGGAACTTTTCAACGAAGAGAGTACAAAATATGATATCGAAATTTTAATGAAAAGTATATAAAGTACTTGCCTTTTTTATACTTTGTACTTGTGTAACTTATTTGAATAGGATTTTTTTAACTTGTATAGTCACATCTGTCAAAAAATAATTTTGCATTTGTGTTTTTTCAAAATGAAATAAAGACAAAATTCCAAGAAAAAGTTACCACCAGTTGATTTACGTTATATTTTTGCTCATAATAGGTTTGCCTTTGTGATTCATTTAAACTGTTTGGACTTGAAAATTTGAAAAATGTTCTCCGGCGGTACAATTTTTAACCACAACAATAATCCTTAAATTTTAAGTTAAATAAAATAAAGTTTATTTTTGAAATGAAATTTTGTTCGGTAGGTACCTAACATAGGTAGGTAATTTGACTACTACTAAATCTGTTACGGAAGTTAGCCCCCCCCCCAGTTTTAAACGTCACGCTACGCCACTACGCCTCAGACCTTCGGAAATGAATTCTTGAGAAACAAAGAATATAAAATGCTTTTAAATACATCCACACATCACACATCCACATACAATATGATCTAAAAGCAGAGCTGGTGTAAATCATTTTGAAATGGGAGATTTAACGAAACCGAAAGCGAAACCATTTCATATCTAGCCAGAGCAAAAATATAACATTGAGTAAACAATGCGAAATGCTTTTGAAATACTTATTTATTGATGTGAAAATCTGCCCACGCCATACCACCTACGTTTCATTGACTTTGTCGAAAGCTTTTAGGAATTTTCAGAAACAAAAAATTTATCGAAGTTCAAACATTATGAAAAAGTATGGGATATTTTTATTTTTTATTACTAGTTTCTCTGAGAAAAATGCCTAAAATTGGGAAAAACGTCACTTTTATTTTTTGTTGAATGGCCCTAAATTTTAAGCCGTCAAAAACGTTCATATTCACCATTCAAATATTTACATAAAATGGTCGGAAGTAAATTTACATAATGTTATTATTCAGGGAAGCTTAACAGCTTTTGTTTAGAGGTATTTTACCTAGACAAGTCATGTTATTTTAATAGTGGCTTATTTTAGAATCCTCTCATTCTAGTGATTGCTACTAATATTTTGCAGTTAGAATGTTTCTGGTTTAAAATAAAATCAGGGTTTATTTTGAGTTTTAAAATGAGATTTCTGAAAGTACGAGGAAAACTTTGGGAAATATCTACAATCCGGAATATTAGAAATAAAATGGAAATCTCTATGTGAGCCTGTCGAAATTTAATATTAGGTTTACTTGAGGACGGACACAGCATAATACAGGGACCGGCAGAAAGTTGGACACAAAAATTTAATATTTTTAAACTCTGATTTCGATTAATTTAAATTTCTAGCTGCTAATTAAAGTTTAGTAGAAAATTCATTTGTTATCCAATGATAAGTTGCGCTTGCGGTATTTTGTTTTTTATAATAGTCAGGATGCTCGAAAAAAGTACAAAAAAGTTAAATTTCTTTTTTTTTTTTTGACTAGGTGGCTGTGACTTTAAATCTGACATCCACCTTTAATTCCAAACAACTTTTGTAAGTAACTTTTTACCGTATTTTAAAAAATAAGGGTACTTTACTCTTGAGTTATTTTGACATTTTTGAATCTACCTCGTATCCAAAAAGAGATATTTAAATTTTGATATGTGCGTTTTGAGTTTGAAATGATGCACCAACTTTTATCAAGAATAAAATTTTCTGAGAAATTAGTAATAAAAAAGTTTTCCATTTGTGTCAAACTTTCTTCCGGTCACTGTATATAGGTATCTTAGCAAGGGATTTGAAGAAAATTGAGCTAAACCCCAGAGAAAATGTCAGTTTGTATTGAAAATGTCGGAAATACATTGCGAATATTATGCTTATAAGCAAGTTTCGTTATATGTTTTGAACTTTAGTCAGGGTTAAAAAATTATCTGTTGGGTGTATGTTTGTCAAAGCTTCCTTTTAATATGGTATATTTTTAAAGAAGTACGTTGACGATATAATATGTTGTATACCTATTGATAACAGTGAAGAAATTTTCAATACAATAACATATACAATTACAATTACAATTTACAATTGAAATAGAAATTAACAACTCGATTCCTTTTCTTGATAAGTACATTAGTTATTAAAAAATCTTATAATACACTAATAATTGACTGGTATATTAATACCTACTAATTCTGGAAAATATCTATCACAGTAACAAAATGAAACTTAACCTTCTTTTAGCTTTAAAAAACAAAATTATCAAATTAGTACATCCAACAATACATCAAAACAATTTAATTAAATTAAACCAAAATCTTATAGAAAACTTTAATAGAACTGGTAAAGTTTTTTTAACATAATATCTACCTATGTGCTGCATATCGTTACATTTGGATTTTTTAAACTTAGAAATTAATACTTCAATCTTATAGTAAGTTTTATTCGAATTTGTTACATTAAATTATTTTCTATCCTTGACGAAGTTCAAAACATTGAACGAAAGCTTGGATATTTGAAATGAAAGAAGTTTATTAAATATTTTTTGGGTGCAAACCCCTTATTTTCAATTCTAGAATAATTACTCAGCAGAGCCGTAATTTAATAAATATTATCGCCATTAGAATAGTGCAACATAGTTAATTGTTTTTATCTCCTAATTATAGATAGGATATTTTTATAAATTTCGGAAACTACAAACAAACGGCACTACACTAAGATTTAATTTTGTTACAGACTATTGTTATTTTTAAGGGTATATAAAGGGTATTTCCGAGGGTATTTCATTCCATACATCAGTCGCGTATACTATTGTATGTCAAATCTATTAGATTTTTGTGTTTTTCATCCAATTTATAGAAATAGGAAATATCTCTTGACATATTTTGCTTTAAAATCTCTAGATATTGAGTAAAGAACATTCTGGAAACAACAGATTTTTCTTTTAAGAAGTACAATCGATTGTTACTATCATTTGTAGATGCTTTTGACCCAAGAACTATATAAAAATACAGGGTGGTCCAAACTTTATCAGAGATACTTTAAAAACTGCTAGAAAATTTCAAAAAAGGAGATTTTTTCATATAAACATGGATCGAAATCCTAGCGGTTTTCGACAAATTTATTTTTTTTTTCCAAGTTTTCTTTTATATTTCCTAAAGAAAGACAGTTAATGCAAACGTATTTGGTATAGTTTAGATACTCATTACTCATTAAATACTATAAATTAAAAATAATTCAGCCCACCTACTTCCACCAGTGAAATAGAGACGGGGGTCAACCATCATATTCTTTAATAAAAAAATGGTACGCCACTGGAAATTTATTTTTTTTGCCTTCACTAAGTTTTCCAATCAATTATAAGAAAAAACTGTTCTTGACTTTTTTTCGAAAAATGTACCGTTTTTGAAAAATTCACTTTTGTGCGTTTTAATTTTTTTCGCAGATGAAGCTTTCGAAATTTGGCACACCTACTGAGTTTTTAATTCCGAACAGTTTTTCTCAATCACATTTTGCCCACTTTTCTGGTGCGAAAAATTAGATTTCTTTTAATTACCAGGACACATGATTTTTCGAATCTAGAGACTTTTTTGTAGGTTTTAGGACCAAATGTTATTGACGAAAGTTGTTCGGAATTAACAACTCGGTAGGTGTGCAAAATTTTGAGAGCCTAGACCTACTTTCATTTTCTTCTGCTAAAAAAAAACGCACAAAAGTTAGAAAAAATTGAATTTTGACGCCCTGTTTATCGAAAACCGTTAGAATTTCGATACATGTTTATAGGAAAAAATCTCCTTTTTTGAAATTTTCTAGCAGTATTTAAAGTATTGCTGATAAAGTTTGGACCACCTTGTATATTTGACAATACAGAGTAGTTTTCCCGCAGTTTTAATCAGACATTCGACACTACTTCCGGACATTTTAATGTTTAAATGAGACCTCGCATGTTATATCCTTCGGCGCTACGCGCCTCAGGATATAAAAATGCTCGCTAAATAATGGCCTTCTCAACCGAAGTGTATATAGAATTTTTTTTACTACTAACATTGAAATATTGCCATGCTTTAGTCATTTCTCGCTTTTTTCAAGTAGTTCAAAATATCAAGTAGCCTGAGAGTTCAGTTGTCAAGCTGATAAAATGACACTAATTTTTAAATGTCACATAGAAAATTTTTCATTATTTACCTAGGTATTTTTTTATTATCATTATTTGCCTAGGTAGAGAAATATTACTTCTCATTAGAGGAATAAGGTAAATAATGGTGATTTCTCAGGTTAGTAGTAAAAAAAGATTTTTTCGTGCGCGCGTGAGAAATTCCCGTGTGAGGCGCAGCCGAACACGGGAAGTCATGCAAGCACGGAAAAATCTATTTCTGGACGTGTAATGAACGATATTTTTTATTATACTTCTTTGAAAACGGAAACATTTTATCGGCATATTATGATAAATTTAATTGACACAAAATAAACAATACAGACAATATAGTGTTTGGTATACATGTATGATGCGTTTCCATGGTTACTCTCAAATTATTTCAAAGGTGCTTTGTTGCAAATTAGTTATTGTCAGATAAGGTGAATAAAACGTCAACAATATTACAGAAATGTATCTAAATATTGAAGCATTTACGAATTAAAATACAAAATAGGTATATGTTAAATATCAGAGAGCATATAGAGTTTCTTAAATTTAGTTTACTTTGCTGTATATTTCTATTTTAAAGCCATATATTCGGTATTTTTATTCAGCGCACGGAAAGTTTTTCCATGCGCTATTTCCGTGCGCTAGCCTCACACGGGAAGTCATGCAAGCACGGAAAAATCTATATCTGGACGTGTAATGAACGATATTTTTTATTATACTTCTTTGAAAACGGAAACTTAAAACATTTTATCGGCATATTATAATAAATTTAATTGACACAAAATAAACAATGGAGACAATATAGTGTTTGGTATACATGTATGATGCGTTTCCATGGTTACTCTCAAATTATTTCAAAGGTGCTTTGTTGTAAATTAGTTATTGTCAGATAAGGTGAATAAAACGTCAACAATATTACAGAAATGTATCTAAATATTGAAGCATTTACGAATTAAAATACAAAATAGGTATATGTTAAATATCAGAGAGCATAATATAGAGTTTCTTAAATTTAGTTTACTTTGCTGTATATTTCTATTTTAAAGCCATATATTCGGTATTTTTATTCAGCGCACGGAAAGTTTTTCCATGCGCTGTTTCCGTGCGCTAGCCCGAAAAAACCCATCTTTCATTATTGCTAAAACAGATGAAAATAAGGTGTTTTCAAAGAAGTATAATAAAAAAGAAATTTACAATATTTTAAATACCTACACCTACTTAACTCGATTAAATTTAAGTTTGTGCAGACGTCGGAGAAATAACAGACCAATTTCGACCGCCATGTAAATAAACCGGATCGCAAGTGTTTATTGGCGGCCCCAGTAGTAGCCAATCAGTTAAAATAAACGGATTGCGCGTTGAGAACAGAACTATCTCTGTTTCGAATGACGACGGTGGGACTCCCAGAAAGACTTGTCAGTGATGTTCGGGCGCAAAGTACCCCGAAAGAGTGAGAGATTCGGGGAGGCCGTGCTGGGCGATGTCCACCTTGCTGTGGATGTTGATGTTGGTACTACATATGAGGCGTACTACTACAGGATACATAGGTAAGTCGAAGCGTTGAGTGAGGAATAATAAAAAACGCGGCCCGAAAAGCATCCGAGATAAAAAGCGTCCGAGACAAAAAAATACATATCCTTCCAGTAAAATATAAAATAAATAAAATTGTACCGTTAGCCCGTTGTAGAGGGATCGATGTTCTCGAAAACATAAACAAGTTGTAAAAATCCGTGGTCGCTAGGCGGCTAAGCGAGTGGGGGCAACGGGGGGCTTCAGGGTAAGCACACGAAAATCGGTCATGCAATTTTATACGGGCGTTGCGCCTCTTTATTATTCCTCACTCAACGGCCGAAGTCCTAGATTAATAAATTCTTCTATGATAATACCTATGTTCGCAGAGGAATGCCGAACCCTCGGCCGAACCATTTCCTAATCAGAGTATGACAATATCATAAATTTTAAAATTCAATGTCACCATTCACAATGATATTGACAGTTTCGAGCTAGTAATTAATTGTCAGTTTCATTGGTGAATTTGAATTTCAGAGTTTCTTTGAGCCAATCACATTGGCGGTTACTGGTTCGGGATTGCTCTGTGCGAACATAAATATGGATAAGAATTATCCAGGGACTCTTTAAAATAAGGGAACCCAGCATTTCACAGCCTATCACATAGGAAAAGTGAAGCCTAGAAGGGAAGTTTGTTTTCTGTCGACTCCAAGGAGACCACAAGGGGGCTGGTTGAATAGGTTATGTTAATATGTCAGTGTCCAACTGCCATCAGGTTTTATGTGACATGCCAGTGCCATAGATTCTAAAGGAGGCAAAATATTTCCCATCGTAATTCACAATTTTTTTAGTTTTCTAACTTCCAGATACTCTTATGTGTCAATTAAAGGTAATGCGGCCGCCTGTAGTAGTCCCAATAATTGCAACCAGATTTTTCCTGTATCACCTTTAGTAATCCTACAATTCCCATTACGTGGGCATTACGTGTAGGGGAGGGTGGTACCGAGTGAGACAAAAAATACTTTTTTATACATAACACACCGATTTACAGAACAATAGGTTTTATTTTAGTACTGTCTTTTGAACTTACATTGCGCATATCTATTAACATAACAAAAATTAAAATATATCTCTTAGGTAAGTATACATAACACTGATCTCTCACTGTTGACATTATGTCATATCGTAGGAAAATAGAAGAACTAATACTCTTTGGTGATATACAGTGTGACCCATTTGTTTTGGGGTCAGTCTGTAAAAAGTGTATCAATCGTGCGATTTGGCTGATTTTTTTTTTAAATTGTAGAGCTCGATGAACTGCACATTTTGAACAAAAATTGCCTGGTTCGCATAAAATCCAAAGCCTACTATGACCGTTTTTATGAGCAAAATTTTAAGAAACCATATTAGCGTTTTTTTTTGAAAAAATCTGTGTGCGCCAATGGATTGAGCACCCCTCGAAATGGGTATTTACAAAATTTCATCAAAATATTTCAAGTAATAACGATTTTGTAGAAAAATTAAAAATGCAGCCAAGGTACGTCTTTATTTTCAAAAATTCAAAGTTGGCCATGGAAAATAATTGAATTGTAATAATACAACCTTATGCTTATAAACACAAAACATAAAAACAATTAAAATTATAAAATTTTTGTAACTTCTACCAAGCCTCCATTTTCTACAATGCATTTGTCGTTCCTCTTGCGTACATTCAAAATTACATTTCGTATTTGCTGTGGAGTAATTTCCTCACAACTACGGTTTATCCTAGCTTGCAGTTCTTGTAAATTATAGGGTCTTGACTTATAAACATTTTGCTTAAGTGTACCCCAAAGAAAAAAATCTAAAGGAGTTAAGTCCGGAGATCTCGGTGGCCACTCACAGAAAGGACTATTTCGCCCTATCCAACAGTTTTCAAAATTATTATCTAGCCAGTTTCTGATTAAACGAGCATTATGAATAGGACTGCCATCTAACTGTAACTTTAAATTTAAACGGTATCTTAATGGTAACTCATCTAAAGCATTTCTAAATTCAATTTCTAGAAAATTCAAGAAGCCAGCCGCATTCAAATTCCCTTCAAAGAAAAATGGGCCAATTATTCTGTCGCGTAGTATTCCACACCAAACGTTAATTTTTTGTGAATATTGTCTCCTTGCATTTATTATAAACTCTGGATTTTCAGCTGACCAGTGACGGCAGTTTTGACTTGATACTACACCATTTGTAGTAAACGTGGCTTCGTCGGTGAATAAAATGTCATTTAAAAAGTTGCCATTATGGAGATATTCACCTTGCAGCCAATAGCAAAATTCTAATCTTCTCTACTCATCTCCTGGTTCCAGGGTGTGCAAAAATTTTGGCTTAAACGGTTTTATTTTGTTTTGTCTCAAACATCTCCTTATACTCTCTCTGGGTATATGAAGGTCTAAACTAGCCGTTCGAACACTATTTCGAGGATTGTCACTAAAGTATTGCAGAATTTGATTGTTATTTTCAACAAGTCCACGGCGTCCATTTTGCCTAGTTTTTAATAAATTTTTAGAAATCGATCCAGTTTCATCAAAAATATTGTTTATACGTTGTACAGTACTTCGACTCACTGATCTACCTGGGTGTCTATTGTTAAATTCGGCCGCAGCTTCTGCTGCCGAGCGCTCGTTGTCGCCCACGAGTCGAACAATTTCTATTTTGTCTCTTATGCTTAAATATTCCATAATTATGATAATTAATTGTATTGAGCACAAACAATTTCTGAACTCAATTTAGACAGTTTGACACTTAATAAAAGTAAACAATTCAATTATTTTCCATGGCCAACTTTGAATTTTTGAAAATAAAGACGTACCTTGGCTGCATTTTTAATTTTTCTACAAAATCGTTATTACTTGAAATATTTTGATGAAATTTTGTACATACCCATTTCGAGGGGTGCTCAATCCATTGGCGCACACAGATTTTTTCAAAAAAAAAACGCTAATATGGTTTCTTAAAATTTTGCTCATAAAAACGGTCATAGTAGGCTTTGGATTTTATGCGAACCAGGCAATTTTTGTTCAAAATGTGCAGTTCATCGAGCTCTAGAATTTAAAAAAAAAATCAGCCAAATCGCACGATTGATACACTTTTTACAGACTGACCCCAAAACAAATGGGTCACACTGTAGATAGGCAGGAAAAAAATTCTAATCCAACACCAAACTTATAAATACTTTTAAAAGAAAACACAGACTCTTGATTTAGGAAATGTGCTTATTGGCATTTCTTACCTTAACATTTGCGTACAAGATAAGAGAAGGGAACGCATTTTTGAGATTTTTGGATTATAACTCTCTTACCTCTGTGATTACAATTTAAAATTTTAAAAATCAACCTTTCGTACATACTGAGATAAGTGTCTCAGTGTGTACCTATTGGCTTATCTCAGTGTGTACCATTCCCCAAAATTCATGGGAGATAAAATTTTATTGCTTTAAGAATTTTTTGCAGGCCACACAAATTTGAGGTTAGAAAGTAAGTTGAAAATGAATCGTTTCAACTACTAATAATCATTCAATATCTACAGATAAAACTGATACACGCTTAACAATTGCGTACATTTTGTTACTTCTTGCCTTGCCAACTTGCCAAATCTATTTTTTTCCGCCAAAATCACACAATACTTTCAACTTAGTATAACGGTATAACGCGCGAAATTTAAAAATAAATGAGGCTGTCTCACTGTGTACAGCGTCTCACTGAGAAATCGTATTTCGTAAATTTTAAATTATTAAGCAGGGAGCTTCAGTCAGGTCTTTTTTTACAACAAGCTTTTTGATTTACAAAAACTTGTCGCAATTTGACATTGAATTATCTTAACGAAAACCTAGATTTATTTTATTTTATTCGTTTTAGTACATGGCTTAATTAAATGCTTGTTTTTAAAAAGGTTTTTTCATCTTTTATTTTATTTTGTGCTTTTTAGTACCTATTTGATTCCCATAATATATGAGAAGGGTTGTAAAGAAATTTAGTCTGCTATCATGGGGCATCCGCCATATTGGATTTAGTGTGATGTGACTAACATTATCGTTTTCTACTCTTCAAGCCCTTTCATTTGATACCCATATAAAGGGGGTTGACAAAAAAATACATCATCCGCCATCTTGTAGCGACGGCCATTTTAAAAGTATTACAATATTGAGTATTGCATATTGTATTGTCACCAGAACTGAAGGTGTATGCCAAATTTCAGCTCAATCGGATGTCAAGAAGTGGTTCTAATTCAGTTTGCAAGCAAGACTCGACCCTTACACATACATACATACATACTAACAGAGCAAGTTAAATAAAACTTGTAAAAAACGAGCGAGAAATTAATTATTGTATAATATTTTATATTTATGCTTGGCTGGTCAAAAAAATAAAAAAAAAATTATGGAAAAAACGAAACGGGAAGGGGAGCTTCTTTAAGTTCCTACTGACCAAGAGTCAAAGTTTCATATTACCTGCCCATATACTTCATAAATCTGCTCCGATCTACGATAGCTATTTACTAAATTTTAGATGCCCTCTGTAATTTAGAGCATGCAACGAAATATTTACTAACCCCACTCAGCCTAAATGAAATTTCCAAAACTTCCTGCAGAAACCCCACAGCGTCGTTTCATTTGCATTACAGCTGGGAAGCGTTTGTTAATTTATTCCGTAATTATCTGACCACAACTCGGCGTTATCTCTACAACGGTTGGAGATATCAATCTCTATTTCACGGGGGCATTACAATCACGAAAATTTAAACAGACTCGGACCGTTTCAGTTTTTGTCTGAAAGCGCTTGTACACAAAATATGGATTGTTTATTGAAGTTATGTTACTGATATGGTAACATAGGACAATGCTGCGGGAGTTTGTATAGCGTAATTGTTTCGGAATGTGCACATTTGTCCTGCATTTCGCCAGTTTCCCAATTCTTTTTAATAAATATTAAAATAAACCTAATAGAAAAACATTTTTTCCTATAAATCAATATTTTGAAATATAATATAACGATTTACAAGCCTTGTCTATCCGACAAGGATCACACTAATAATGTGACTTATAAAATGCCTTCAGCGTTGACTGACGTATTTATAAGACTTCTCACGGCTATAGCTTCATTGCCTGGAAAACAGATGGCGCTGACGGCTAACAATGTATTTTGCATTGTATTTTGTCTCTGGAAAGCGCATGGTGAGCCAAAAAAGTGTCAGACGTTACATCCGTAAGCGTATTAATACGGCAGTCAACGCCTCGAGTCTACCTTTTTGTCATTCATATAGGGTGTTTTTAATTTAATTACTTAGGTAAGTTACAGTAGTTTAGATCATTATTTAGTAACAACAGCTGAAATTTCTACAAAAAAAGTAAAGTAAAATAAAAAATAGTAAAATATAGTTTTAAGTAAATCAGTCAAGCCGTTTAGAAGATAAAGCGAAAAAACAAAATTTTAGGGCATGTTTTAAGGGTCCGTAGGATATACAGTGTGGTTATTTATTGGGACATATGGGATTTTTTTATTAATTGCGCACAACGAAACAAATATTCCCGAAAGTTGGTTGAAATGTTCGATAATCATATTAGGCACAGTTAGAATGGTTGCAAGTCAAACAGCATACAGGGTAGGTCAAAAAATATAAAAATTTTACAAGAGTAAAGTACCTACCCTTATTTCAGAAAATTCAGCAAAATGTTAATAACAAAAGTTGTCTAGAATTAAAAGTTATGTCTAACGCCTCCTAAGAAAAAAATTCAAAAATTCTTTTGTCGAGCCCGGGAAGATTGCAGGGGATGAAATGAAACTAACGCTTTACCAATTATTTACCCCATATATTACGCCAAACTACGTACAAGGGAAGAAATAAATAAATAAATAAACTGCGTTCCTGCTGCGGCTTGCGGCAACGAACTCTGAAAAAGGTCAGTGCGTATTAGAAAATCATGCAGTTCACAGCGCCTAAATAATTAGAATTAGCAGGCGGGGAAGGGCTAGCAGCAGGAACCCTTTAAAGTAAGGGGACCCAGCATTATACTTTCCAAAGTGAGGCCGTTTCTTTCCCCATTCTAATGGTCTCAATGATGCCAAGCATGCCATTTTATTGGAGAATCTTTGAATATAACAGGTACTTGGATTGTAGGTAAAATTAATAATGATTTCTAAAAATTAGGCTTGACAATGTTCTGTCAACAAACACAGAATATGGCAAGTGCCAAATGAATCAAATTTATTTTATATTTGAATTTGGTTTCCTGCAATTATTTCCAGGAATTTAAGTAATATAAGTATGGTAAGTCAGTGCCGATTTTGCTTATTTGAGAATTTGTCGCTATTGCACCTTGTTACCAGGTTCCTGAATCCATTTGTAATAATATGTGTACTTGAACTTTCTTCCCTTGTTGAATGTATCTACCCAAAGAACTTTCACAGATTTCGGGATGGACTAATAAGATTAGGTCTTGTACTTAGTTCTAATCATGTAGTTTTTCTCGGTGCTCGTTTTTGTAATTTTATTTCTCTTCCAAGGTACATACCTCACAAACGTAAAATAAACTTACCTATAGTTGTAGATAAAAACTGTTTAAAAAAAAGACCTGACTGAAGCTACCTGCTTAATAATTAAAAATTTTCGAAATACAATTTTTGTTATGAACTACTTAAGCCTGGTTCATACAGCTTCTTTATCTTTTAATTTTACTTTATCTTTGAGAAATAACCAACGGCATTTGTCCCTTGATTTGAATTGACCAATGACATTTAATATTTCTCAAAGATAAAGTAAAATTAAAAGATAAAGAAGCTGTATGAACCAGGCTTTACTTATACGTAATGCCCACGTAATGGGAATTGTAGGATTACTAAAGGTGAGACATGAAAAATCTGGTTGCAATTATTGGGACTACTACAGGCGGCCGCATTACCTTTAATTGACTATCTGGAAGTTAGAAAACTTAAAAATTGTGAACTATGATGGGAAATATTTTGCCTCCTTTGGAATCTATGGCACTGGCATGTAACATAAAACCTGATGGCAGTTGGACACTGACATAAACATAACCTTGTACCAGCCCACTTATGTGGTCTCCTTGGAGATATACAGAAAACAAGGCTTCACTTTTCCTATGTGATAGACTAGAGGAAAAATCTCCAAGGACCCAATTTAAACAGGATCTCTGGATGTACGGGCTCTACCGAATTTGTCCCGAAACGAGGTACATTTCGTTGGTTAATCAAAACCTGGATAGTTGTGCCAGTGTGGTCACAGAAGGACTTTCTTCGGATTTAGACTGCATGTTTTTCTTCGTTCGATCATTACAATCTAAGAATTGAATTTAATAAACCAACTAAAAATACACCTATTTTGTTTCTTGATTTTTTTGCTTCGTTTTTGAGAAAAAAATATAAAATTCAAACTTCGGAGGCATATAAAAGTTCGAATTTTTTCTCTGGATAACGAACACATACAAAAAATCAAGGAACAAAAAAGTTGTATTTAGTTGCTTATACCGTGACGTGCTGGGTCCCCTTATTTTAAAGAGTCCATGGCTAGCAGTATAAGGTGCAAGCTGTGGTATAAGTCCTACAGGAACGGCACCGGCGACAGCTACAGACGCAAGCCTAAAGTCTTATTAGCGGAACAGCTTTGAGCGGCGAGATAGGACAGTCCCCCTACTCTATAGCGGTGCTCTCCCAACAGTGATCGGCTATTAGATCAGAAAGGCGGCGTAGGGTAGTCCCAAGAACGTTAAACCAGACAGGATAGCTCAATCACGCGAATCTGTCCGCCGAGCCGCCCGACGTGATGACGTCACAGTTAGACGTACTGCGTAAACTCGCACCACGAAACACCCAATCGCGCGCCTTCAGAAAGCGACTTGTGCTTTTTTAAGTTCATAAAAACAAAAAGTGAGCTTTAGATGCTTTTGCTTTATCGGATTTATTTTTTAACGATTGTAAACAAATAGAAATCAATAAAGTTCACTCTTGTTTTTTAAACACGAATTTTTTATGACAATTTCTCCACCCAATACGAGAAAAAAGCGCATTATTGCAGCAAATGTGTTTTCAGAAGGTGCGAATTTTGCCTTAAATAGTTTTTATTATGGCCCACAGATTATAATATATACAGAATTATTCTGTTAATTGTGGGCCTCCTTTGATTAGTTTGATTTTGAAGAGCATTTTTGGATTATGATATTCATATTATAATATGTGAATGGTGAATCAATAATAAAAAAAATAGAACACTGATAAAATGCTCCAAGACAAATTAAAACACAGTTGAAAACATAGATTTATTTATTCATAATTCATAAATAATAAATATTCTAATTTATAATTTTGTTTAATTTCCGCTTTTTTTTTCGAAGAGGATCCACAGAACTATTTCTTTGTGAAGTAGAAGAAAATTGATTCTAATAATAGTTCTTAATTTACAAAAATCTTTTATAACTACAAAAGGCATGTTAATTTATTTTTTAAAAACTTCATCTGATTCCTGAATAATTGCTTGTCAGGGAATTCCAATTTCAGTAAGTGTCGCTAGGGAAGAACTGCCTTCTAAATTTGCAGTTTCTCCACCTTCTATTGCAGACAAATCAACAAGTAATTTTTCTATTTCTTCCTTTCTTTGTCTTTCGGTAAGTCTATCAGAACGTGATGTATTAGTTGTTGCCGAGGTCGTTGCAGTAATAGTTTTTGTGGAAGGTATTTTTAATGTAGGAACTGCGGTTTTTTTTAAATGCTTTCTTAAAGGTAAGCCTTAAATTAAAAAATATATATAAATATTTATATTCATGCATTTTTTAGATGGAATTTTACTTACCTAATAATTCATTTCGAAGATCTCTTTCGTAGTCATTGTCTACAAAATGTTGTGAACATATATGGCTAGTTTAGGGTTGAATTTGTCTTTTCCTTTGCACCTCACTTTGTATAGTTTTAGAGAAAAGGTACTTTGGTTTTGGAAAAGCATGAAATATGATATTCTGATGCCCAGTTTGGGCTTTTGTAGCATAAGTGTTATTACACCCATACACGGCACACCTTGTTCCCCCTGGCCCAATCCCCGGCATATTTTCGTGAATAGGACTATTCTGTAAAGTAGTATATTATCAACCTCGTACTTTTATTATTAATAATATGTCAAGAAATGCTCACCTCCCCTTTGTAGAAATTCAAGTATCAGGCACTTAGTGTCTCTGAATAATAATAAACACGGCACAAAAATCAAATAAAAACAACACACAGACACACTTTATAACAGGTAAAACTCAAACGGTGACGTCACGCCCTCGGTGGGCGCCGCGAACATTACACCATTCAGATTGAGCTGTCCTGTCTGGTTTAACGTTCTTGGGCGTAGGGTAGTCCCAGAGATATGGAGGAAAAGAAGGCGCTTTGACCTACTGCGCATCCGATTTTTCGGCTACACAGAGGGCGCTTAGATCGCCGCCATTTTAACCCAGTCTTGTCTTGTAGTTTGTTTAGGTTTTGACGTTCTTACTTCTTAATTGCTTTTTTAAGGTCTTTTTCGTTTGTTTAGCGTTTTTGCTGGCGTGTTTTTGTAATCGTGTTGTGCTCTATAACATGTGTTGCTCTGTAAGAACATGCACAAATTGGTAGGCAATAAGAAATGCCTCCAATCAACTTCTATAATGTCGGAAAATAAATCTGACCAACAACAAAGTGGTCCCAGTCCGAGCCTACCACAAGCTTCAATTTCAACAGATTCAATGATTTCTCCTAATGAGGCACCAAGGCAGATTCGCCGAAAACGGTCCAGGTAAAAACAAACTTTTTTTGACTAAAGTTGCTTCCACATCAATATAAAATTGTACGTAAATAAATGCAACAAAAATTTTGAAAAAGCAAATTATTTTGAATTTGTCGCACTTTTGTGGGTTAAAATGGCGGTAGAAAAATTAGCAGTCTTGCGCACGTTGACAAGCATTCCCCCCCTCTCCCCCTCTATACCTCTGGGTAGTCCCGGCATAGGTCTCCAGGCACTACCTACCCGAGCAACGGTTGGATTTATCGGCTCGGCGGTGTGAGATAGCTGCGTCAAATGTCAAATATTTAACGGCTCTTTCTAACAGCGGTCCGGCGGATAAAAATTCGGCTTATAAGGTGACAACCCGTGTCGGTCTCTCCCAAGAACGGTAGACGCACAGGATTGCTCGATCGGGCAAATCTCTCCGCCGGCGTGACGTCCCCGCTAGACTGCTATCTGCTAAGCGCGCCGGGAGCTACCGTTTAAAATATAGAAAGGGTGGGGGTTTTCTGTGGATGTTCTGTGTTTTTGAGCTACTTTTGCCAATCCTTTGATTTTTATACACTATTAAGAGTACAGAGAACTTTTATTTTTTACTTAGAATGTATCAAGACTAAGGGATTAACTTATAAAATTGCCAATATATGGAATAATTGCATAGAAGAAAATTTCGAAAATAGTTATTTATGTACCAAGGCACTGAAGTTCAACTTTTTATGACTCATGTGGAATTTAGTTACCGAGGCCTCTGGCTGAGGCAAATATAAAATATTATTATTATACAAAGTATTTTGAACGTTTGAAAGACGGTAATTAAGTATGATACTAATCTTTTGCGATATTATTTTATAAATTAATATTAAAAATAATGTATGCCAAATTTTAGTTTCAATTTATTACGAGTATAATACTCTTAATAAACACTATGAAAATTAGGTTTCACAAAAGGTTCGATAAAAGGCGTTTATAGGACTTGACATTTGGTTTTATTGCACCTGTACTGGTACACACTCTGTGATGCCTGTTTTACATTGACAATTTCTTCATGAATTAATTCATGAAGTCACTTCAAGGGCAAATTATTATAAAAAGACGTGTATTACACTGGCAATTTCTTCATGAATTAATGTCCTATTTTCCGTCAAGTTTTGCGTGAACTTCAGGAGTACTAACATTGAAAATTGAACACAAGGAAGGTTATATTTTGATACTAGTTTTGTTTGAGGCATTAGACGAGAAAGAGGAGAGTACATAGTTTTAAAGATAATATACTTAGGTAAAAAGTGTGTGAAATGTTACAATATGTTTTATTTATGTACTCCGCTGCCAAGGCACAGCTCCCCCATTCACGAAATAATCACAAAACTCCTCTTGGGCAGCAACGCAAGCATGTCTTGGTGAGCATGTTTGGTAAGAAAGTCCAAATTGAAATATATAGTCTTTATCAAGCTCTTCTAGGATGGAAGTAGGACATTCGGGTCTCAAAAATTATGTAATGTGCAACATGCCAATGTTATGGTTTGCACTTTTTCCACATTCAAATTAATTTTAGTCAAAAAACTCTAAATCGTTTGGCTAAAATGACAAATGCATTTTCAACTACTCTTCTTGCCAGATTTAATCTGTAGTTAAAGAAGCTTTGGATGAAGATGGAAAGGTTAAACTCTTTTACCTAGCAGTTCACTCTGTAAATCTCTTTCATAGTCATTTTCCGTAAAATGACGAGAACAAATATGACTGTTGTTAGGGTTGAAACTGTCCATTCGTTTACATCTTGCCACCCATGCTCTCCTAATCGTTTGTGAAACCATATCTTTTGACTTGGGGAAGGTATGGAACATAATATTTTCGCCTGCTTTTTTTAAAGCGTAAGTTGTATTACAACCATAAACAGCACACCTCGTTCCTGTCATAATGTATTCTAAATAAATAATAAAAATAAAGTATAGGGTAAAGTGTATTTAAAATGATAAAATGATAAAATATAAGTACCTATAATGGCACAAAACATTCGATATTAGAGAGATAATTTGACAAAATATATTAGTTCTTACGTTTTTAAATTAAAAGCTTTTATTTAACTTGCAATGTATGTATGTATGTATGTATGTATGTATGTAATTTGTTCGGGTGGAATCTTGCAACTCAATTTTGAAGCAGATATCTTCAACCGATCGAGCTGAAATTTTGTACACACGTTTAATTTGGATGACAATGCATGATTATATGTGTGACGTCATTCTAAATCCAACATGGAGGATCACCCAAGATGGCGGACTAGTTAAATTTCAACCGATCGAGCTGAAATTTTGTACACACGTTTAATTTGGATGACAATGCATGATTATATGTGTGACGTCATTCTAAATCCAACATGGCGGAACACTCAAGATGGCGGACTAGTTAAATTTCAACCGATCGAGCTGAAATTTTGTACACACGTTTAATTTGGATGACAATGCATGATTATATGTGTGACGTCATTCTAAATCCAACATGGCGGAACACTCAAGATGGCGGACTAGTTAAATTTCAACCGATCGAGCTGAAATTTTGTACACACGTTTAATTTGGATGACAATGCATGATTATATGTGTGACGTCATTCTAAATCCAACATGGCGGAACACCCAAGATGGCGGACTAGTTAACTTTGACTTGTGTAGTTTGGTGAGATAGGCGTCAACAGCATTGGTCTGCAACCTGTCTCGTTGTATATTTAGGCTCCAAGCTCTTCGCGCCTGGTCAAGCATACGTGGCCTTAAGTAGGGTTAGATCATTAGAAGGTCTCCTCATTGAAGAGCTAGACTGTTCTAAACTAACCGGCAAACGACCTTGCAACAATGATGCGTTAACTGAGATGAATAGACTCAGACACCTGGCCAAACTAAAAATTACAAAATAAATTAAAAGTAAAAAAATATTTTTAAAAAAGCTTTTATTTAAATGCGCTAAAAAGAATAAAATAATCTTTTCTTTTAAAACTTTTACTATCAACTTATAACGTCATTCCACAATTTATATGATATAAAAGCTTGTCGCGAGATTTAAGTTTTCAAACTAAGTAAATACCACTACTTAAATCTCGCGACAAGCTTTTATATCATATAAATTGTGGAATGACGTTATAAGTTGATAGTAAAAGTTTTAAAAGAAAAGATTATTTTATTCTTTTTAGCGCATTTAAATAAAAGCTTTTTTTAAAAATATTTTTTTACTTTTAATTTATTAATACTAAGCAAGATGGTACTAATTTAGTATAAATATTCAATAATAGATTGAAAACTAAAAACAGGTTACATAAAATAAAGAAAACACAGTCAAAACCCGCACCGCTGATGTACAAATAACACCGTTAGTCTAGCGCTGACGTCACACCCATCTGCCGACTGGCGAACATTACGCTTACGAGATCGAGCAATCCTGTGCGTCTACCGTTCTTGGGTCTCTCCTACCCCTACCTGCTAGGGAAGACACCAGACGCTAGAGGGAATGACTGATCGCTCTCTTATTACCAGAGGACTTAGACCCGGCGGTTAGATACCGACCCTCAGTGCCATCTATCGGCGGTTCGGGCGGACACATTTGAACTAGCCGGCGCCGGTTAGCTGCGTCCGTGGTGCCCTCTATTGGCGGATCGGGCGGACTTAGTGGTGACGAGGAGCAACTAGGACTTTGCGGTGATATGTAGTGGGAAAACTTGACGTAACTTAGTAACTTCGTTACAAGGTAAAACATTAGTAATTATAATGTGTATATTAAAAAAACTCTCATTTAAGGTGCAAAATTTTTATTTTAAATGTTTATTAAGAAACTGAAAATTAATATACGAGAATTTTTTTTCTTAGGAGGCTATATGTCTTGGTATTTAGGCATAGCTTTTAATTCTAAACAAATTTTCTCAATCACTCTTTGCTGAATTTTTTGAAATAAGGGTACTGTACAATTTTTATATTTTTTGACGTAGGTACCCATTATAAATACACATCCGTTTCGTATGAAAATCCGTTTCCAGGTATTCAAGTCTCCTGTTCGCAATAAACAGTTCTTTGAATTCGCTTGAATTTTTCGCTTCAATGGAGAATAGGCAATTTGGGTCCCTATAGGGCCCTAGGACCTTGGTCTATTTCAATACAATTTGCGCCCACATTGTGTTTGGTACGGACTACGGATGTGAAAGATGGGCGGCCGTTGCGATCGGCTTAAAATTAGCGGAGCGTGTAATTGTGACGTGCCGAAAAAGACTTGGAACACGCGGAAAACATTTAGAGCACGTGGGGACAATTTAAATGCAACACCGTCACGTATGGAGTAAACTGGTAATTGAACATTTTTAATACGCAAGGGTTGAAATTAAAATCAGCAAAGAAACACTTACCTTTTTGTAGAAGGGTGCGGTCACCCATCCTTGAGCAGACCACGCCCGCCGTTGCTGCACTTCCCATATCTTTATTTTTATTAACTCGCCTTCTTGTCCTCCTGTTTGTCTGTTCGCTGTTCGTCAAATTTTGCAATCGATTTAAAACTAATTTCCTGATGAGCTATAGAGACTTGAATCAGAACTGGATCACATTGCAATAACTCGCTATATGTATACATATAATTATTATGTTATTTGTTATTATAAAAAAATATGAATATTAAATAAAACATATTTTACTAGTAGAAATTTATATGAACATACACAAATTGGAAGCCTTTTTAATGCGTAATATTTTTAAGCTTTTTTACCGTTTTTGGACATGTAATGGCCTAAGTTATTTGAATAAAAAAAATATGCAAAGCGGGTCAATTTCAGTGGCATACGGAAAAGGGGGTATTTTTCAAAACCAATGTATTTCAGGTTGTTGCAAAGATTGGCCAAATGAAATAAAAATGTAAAAGTGCTCAAAAAATATTTGAAAGGGTTTTGAATATTGACCATTAAAAAAATAAAAAACTTTATTGGTCGGGTTATGAATATCTTAATATTTTTTTTGTAAACATCTATATTTAATTTTTAATTATCGTTTTTTATCGAATTTCTAGAGAAAGTGGCAGCTAGCGGGTGCGAGTCGTGTAGATTGTACCTGACCTGCCGCAACGAAGCCAAGATAGCCATCTTGGATTTCGAGTTCATCCCCAAGGACTTGGAGGAAGATTCACGGCTAAATGGAACAGAATTTAGAAATTACACGTTAGCCAATTATTTGGCGCTACATCCCCGTGAAGTACTAAATCACAGGTAAGAACAAAGAATTCACAGTAGTTTTTACTTTTTTTAATTCCGCCAAAATATCAAATAGGAGATTTGTTACTGGCAGTATTTTCTCGAGCAGAGGCAGGTTCGTGAAATCAGATACTTATTAATTTTCATGTTTATCCAAAGTGAAAAATGCCGAAAATACATAATTTAATTCCGTTCTCCATCTACGAAATGTTAACCTCACACCAAAGTCTAGACAGAATACTACTAAGTCGGATAATTCCTTTGAAGTCGTCGAAAAGCCGCCGATTTTTTGCGACCGGTCGAAAATTAATGTCAGCTCGCCACTCCGTTATTTACGAGGTTGGACTATCCAAAACACCGTAAAGCTGGTTGCACCAAGTTATACGGGGGCACCTCTATATTGACTTTCCATTATGCACGATAGGAGTAATAGCAGGGGCGTGCAGCCCATGGAAGCAAGGGAAGCAGTGCTTCCCCTAAACCAAAACAATGTAAAATAACAAAATGTACTTAATTCTTGAATTTTTAAACAGGAAGCAGTTAGTTTAGTTACCTAGGTGTATCAAAAACGCTAAAAATTATCTTATATATCATATATCAAACCTACAATATGTTATGCCTATAGCACAGACCTATGCTAACAGGTCTCTGCGGCGTTGACTCCGACTGCGCCCATCCTACCGAGCCACAGTAAAATGTAAGCTATGCCGGCCGCTAGCTTTTCTGTAGCGTTCGAGAGTCGAGGGGTTATTGAACTTTCCACCTCCACCGCACTGGCTGACGCGAATGAGAACGCGCGTTTAAAGCGTGCGTGGAAGCTATCGTTGCAGTACGTTCTTTGTGTAGTTTAGTTGGTTTTGATATCTTAGCTTCAATTAATTACTAACGGAAGGGCAAGGTCAAAACCCCCTATGAAAAATTTAAACACAAAAATGAATGAATGACTTTCACAGATATCGCTGTTGTTTATTGAGAATATACTTTTCCAGAACATGTTAGAGCATCGACGTTTTTATGATGACGTCATTGACGAATTCGCAAAAAGTGATCGAAGAATCGAATTACATTACAAAAAGGTAAGTTTTTAAACATTGCTTCCCTTACTTAAAATGTCACCGCACGCCCCTGAGTAATAGGTATATCGGAAAAATAAGGAGCATAATATGTATAATAAAAATGCAGGTATTTTACTTTTTCCGTTTAAATTAAGATATACCTAACTAAACATAGGGTAAGTAAAAATATACATAAGTGTGTACCTAGGAGCAAACAATACTATTTTATATAGATTACAATTTTTTTAAAAATTGTAAGTTTTGGATTTGATTTATTTTGTCTTTGGTTTTTAATTCCCTATTCGCAAATTTAAGTGTGTAGTAACTCACGTATATAATAAAACCAGATAGTCGTGGGAAAAATTTGCACACGGATAATAGATGTTGTATTCTACTGATCGGAATTCCTTTAGGCCCGGACGGATGATCCTCGAGGATGATCGGTAGCGACCGACCATCGGTCGATGAAAACTGTGTTCACATTAGGGCGTTTCGTCAGTCGTCAACATGCGTTTGAGCAGTGCACAGTATCGCGCTGTTGTCGCTTTGTGCGTAAAAAGGTTAAGAGAACGATTAATTGAACGATTCTCCAGAAGGACATGGGTTCACCCTATATATCTACAAAGACCAATAATTGAGCTATATCCTCCCAGGCATTATTTTTTATATCTCGATTTTTATAATCTTTGCAAGATGTATCCCAGATGCATGGCTTGTGCTCTATTGCTGATATTAACAATTCGGTGTCGAATCGATATTTATTATCACTGTTTCGGGCCATTTTTTCGTACAAACCAAAACGAAATAATTATTAAATTAATTAATTAATTATTAATTATTAAATAATACGACTTTTAGCGTCGACTGACGTATTAATTAAGACTTCTCACGGCTATAGTTTCATGCCCTGGAAAGTAGATGGCGCCTATGGTCAACAATGTATTTTGCATTGTATTTTGTCTCCGGGAAGCGCATGGCGAGCCAGAGAACTGTCAAACATGACAGCCGTGAGCAGTCTTTATTAATACGCCAGTCAACGCTTTTAGTTCACAAAATATTGTTGACTTGTCTCTGCCTGCCAGATTATATGCATACTAATATGCCTCTAACCATAAGCTTCTGGTATAGTAATCTTAATAAAACAGCAGTTCCGGACGAAGTGAATGATTGGTCATCAAAATGTGCCTTAAATTTTTTTATGCGTTTATGTGCCCCTTTAGGTGCAATATTCGCAAATTTATGGTCTTTGACGAACCCTAAGGCCTTCTTACATTGCTGACATCTGCAATTATCAATACCTTTATTTACAACAAAGAAATAATCACACCTGTGACATGTTGGCTTTATATTATTCAACATATACAATGTATATGCCATTTTAATATTAAGCATAATACTAGTATTCTGTAATAATATAATAATATTTCGATGACTATAGAAATAATCGATTAAGACATTTTCTTAATTATACGTCAAACTAAATCTTACCGTTCAGGGTCTTTAGGAATTCGAAAAAAGGACACACAGATTTTGAATTGCTTTTACAGCCATCCGCACTGCAATAAGAACCGTGATAAACCATCACTACTAAATATTAGCAACGGTATTGGATATAATTTAATAATTAATAAATAAAGTGACGCTCGGAATCTCCCGCTCAGCGGGATATCGATCGAGGGCTAAGGTGAAGGGAGCGCGATCGGACAGGAGGGAAATATTTGTTTACACTGGCCAAATGAGCGGACTTATAATATTCTCTAGACTTTGCTTACACGATCCTACAAAATAATTGGCAATAACAAAACGAGACAAAGTTTTTTATGGTGTTTTTATAATGGCGTCACCGATGTCTCCCTCTGACAAAATTACCTCGCGAAATCGATAGGTTTTGAATTGAGTGAAAAAAAAATTGTAGGCTTTTTAGTAACTATTATCAGTGATCAATACTATAATCACTGCTATTATTCAGTGGTAATATGCTTTAATAAAATATTTCTAAAAGTTTTAATTTTGGTCATAAGAGGGCAGTTACTGCGTATATATTATGCCCAAAGCCTCAACTTCAATAGAAACCAATAATTAATTTAATTACCCTACAGGTTATATTATATAGTATAGGCTCTCTATAATTTATAGGTTTATTTTACCACACAATAATTACTAGCCTGCCTTGAAAATAAGGGCTATTCACGTAAAAGCATCAATTTTATAACTAGGTAAATATAGGTACCATAAAAAGGGTATACCTATTTATAAGTTAGATATTTTATAGACTACATCGTAGGTAGATCTATTACCAATAACGTAAAGTATGAGGCATGTTCTTTAGCTTCACATTTCTCCAACATTCCTATGAATATATTGTTTCGGTTTTCGTTCAAATTCATGTCGAAAAATGTTTCTAATTAGAACCGCCCACCTTCTTGTTTACGCGACTGTAAACACCTCAAAATATCCCACGCAAATTGCTAAATTAATTTCCGCGAAAAGCACCCGGGCACGGGCGTAGCCAGGATTTAGTTTTGGGGGGGGTTTAGTTTGAGAAGTAAATAAAACAACAAAAATATACTTACAAGAAATTTAATATCTATATATTCATCCGAAAAACTACGACATATTTATAAAGTTCTTAACTTTAAATGAAATGGATAAATTAATTTCGTTCCTCTGCGCTAAATCTAAAACCATTAAAGAATAAATCTTCGGCTTTTTCTTTTAAATATATCCACTATTTCATCTGCATGAATTTCTGTTCCATAGTGAATGTTCATTAGAGCCAAACCATTAAGTCTGTTTTCACTTGTAGTGATTCGTAAATAGTTTTTCAATCTCCTTAGTCTCGAGAAATACCTTTCTGGGGTAGCAGTGGATACAGGAATGGTAGCCAAGATTTGTAGTAATGTGTAAATATTAGGATAAAGGTTTTTATCGCACATATCTAGGCATTCCAAACTAGATTTCGGGGTAGGCAGTCTTCTTATCAGCATGCAAGGTAGCTGAAGCTTTGATAGCTAAATCCAAATTTGTTTCTTTATTAGAAACCCCTTGACCTTGACTACACCACTTTTTCCAGTAGTCCCTACCTTTAAGTTTATCACCCTTCCTTTTTTTCCCCTCCATTTTTCGACAGTAATAATGATTCACGTATCTATCTATTTATCTATCTTAACAAGGTCATCGAATAACAGCGCACTAAAATTACTCACTTACACGGTACACTTAATTCTCTTCACTATTCGTTCACCACTTTTCACTTTTATTCGCTTCGAGTTCGCATGGAACAATACTGCCGTAAGCGCGGTCACGCGCCGCGGCGCCGCTTATATAGCAGCCCAGTAGCCGTCCAGAAACTTCCACGAACTTCCACAAAGTTCCGCTCATTTCGACCGAGGGGCGTGGCGAATAATCGAGAAACAACGCAAAGTGTCCCTACAATACAAAATAGTTCGGCTGCAACTGCGTCTGCCTCTCGTCAAAAGATGGCGCTAGGCGCTACTATTACTACATATATTCAAACGTAATAATAATTTAACTCTTCACTCCTCGTATTTTTTCGGTATAATATTAGGTAATATTTTGCTTATTTCGGGGGGGGGGGTGGGTTTGAACCCCCGAAACCCCCCCCTTGGCTACGCCCTTGCACCCGGGAGATACCAAACGAAATAATTACACGCCAACGTTCTAAAAAACAAGTCGAATAATAATTTACCAGGGCAATTTGCGAACCCAGCAGCATATTATTTCATTCCCTCCACGCACCGCATTGCACTTGCGCGGCGTACATAAATAAAATAAAAATACCACCCCCCCCGGGACCCCCGATACGCACCCCTTGGATTTGCGAAAAGGGGACCGCTGGCCCCTCCGAACGAAACACCCCGCTCCTTGGGACTCGGGAGAATGTAGCACGTGGCCAATCTGGCCATGATTTATTTTTTCCGGGTGCAGCGATGGTCCCGATTTGATAATGAAGTTCTCGTGCGAAGTTCTCATGCGGATATACTCGTAGAGGGCGACTCGAACATTTTGTAGTCTCGGTAAAGAGGTGGGAAAGAACGCGACAAAAAGATCTAGATCATAGATCAGAGCGTTTTTCAAAAAAAGATTTTCTAAACGATCTAAGATCCTCTAAGTGATTATCTAAGATCTTTGAACAAAATTCATGATATTATATAGAGATGTCTATAAATACTTTTCCTAATTTTGACTAAGTATAAAGTTACATCTTTCAAAACCTGAGCAAGTGATGATACGTCCAGTTTTACGTAACTAGTTGTGTAAAGTAAAATTGTACGTAACTAGTTACGTAAACAGTGGCGGATTACCCTATAGGCAGAGTAGGCTATAGCCTAGGGGCCCAAGGCTTTAGGGGGCCCATTAATACATTTTGCAATTGCAAATTTCAGACAAAGAAACCATCACTCCTTATTTTTTCATCTAGGCTGTTAGGTACTCTATTTAGTCCACTCACCGCTAGAGGAGGTAATAGGCACAGTGACGCATGAATAATACGAGCATATCGTATATTATATCGCCATCTAAAATAATTGTTGTTTTTTTTCAAAAAGGCATTAATACTAATACCACTGATACTGATTCTGAATGTCAAAATGCGTGTGAATTATCGACAAGTTGAAGATAGGGTTGATGTTTTTCTGTTGAAATTTGAAAAATTAAGCTTAGGTGATTTGCTTGCTTCCGGTTTTTGGTTTTTGTTCTCTATACTAAAATCGAGCAACTCTTAGCCTGGCGTAAACAAGAGCACGTGCGTTGAGATATTCGCCAGGGCCGCACTGAGGCACGACCTTTATTTAATTTTAGTTTTACAATCGTTTACATCAAAATATTTCGGAAAAAATATTGGCTTAATTAAAATGGTTCAAAACATTGAAAAAATTATTTGTGGCAGTGTCTAGATAGCTGAAAACAACAAGATAAAACCGCATAACTACACTTTTGCGATCGCGTTCGTCCCTGTGGCCGAGTCGGGTGAAATCTTATAGCCTATCAACCAATCGCAGAACGTCATTGAACACGTGGTTTTATTTACGCCAGACGTAAGGATTGCTCGATTTTAGTATAGGTATATGCATTTTGTTTTTTTTTTAGCTTTTTTAGTATTTTTTCGATTTTTAGGTCTCGCTTTAGGTAGATACATAATTCCCGATATTATTTTTTCCTTTGTTTTAGAAGTATTTGTGGAGAACAAAAACCCGAGTCCTAATTAATATAGAAACAAAAAAAAATTGTGGCAAGCTTTGCAAGCATAAAAGAAAAGCCAGGAAAAAAGGATTTAATTAATAATAAGTATATAGTATTTCTAAAGTCACTTGGAACAGCATAAAAACCTGTGAATTTTATACGGGTGATTTCGTCTGGTATTTTTACCAGTAGCAGAGCGTGGTAAATGAAATAGATCGCGCCTCGTATATCACTGTGTTCCAAGTGAGTTCATTTATATTTTACCAGGGTAGCTCGAGAACAGGCTCTTCCGGCAATAAAATACGAGTAAAAACACTTTTTTAACCATATTAAACCGCACCTGGTATTATAAGTAAAAGGATATGAAGGAGACAGAGACGATAGATATTGTAGTAAAAACAATTGTGAGTGCATGCTCGCCTATAATATATCACCAATACTTGCATGGGCTACACTGTTCGAAGCCGGCCACTTGTACAGCGAAATGCGGTGGATAGGCGTGCGATAATTTCACAGATTTTAGGATATACTTGCGTAAATAGTTGTAATCGATATGGCTTTTTAGAGACCTTTTGACAATATTGTATGGTGCATTAACCTTTACGTTGTGTTTGACGACAACCTTAAAAAACCCTTAAAAGTGTTGCTTTTAGAATATGTATATCTTTAAAAAACTGCGTGACGCTTATGACCTATATTGAGTTTTTTTATGCAATTAGAGTTTTTTTATGCTGTTTCAAGTGACTTTAAAAATACTATAGTACATAAAGTTAAATGTTAAATTAATATTTTTTCAATATGTCCTTTTATAAAATAAATAAGATCGTTAATAAAAAACTATGGGCACTTAAAATTTTACCTAAATTTTACCTAAATCCGCCCCTGTAGGTAAAGTTACTACTCTAACTGAACTGGTTACGTAATCAATCAGTTGATATACCTATGGACAATTAGACTTTTCTTGTAAATACGTGTTCACCGATTATTTATGCAATTTATAATTTTATAACTTAAGATATAAAATTCGGAATTTTGAGAAATAGATAATTGAAAATAAAACACAAATTAACATAAAGCATTCATTTAAATTTGACCTCAAAATAGGTTCTTGTAGTTGTAGGTAAAATGTACGTCAGTTTGTTTATATTATTTGTAATTTTTCGCGAATTCTGACAATTTGCACTTTAGCTGAGACCTAGAGATCTCCTGAGGTAAACTGCTTTAAATGAACGCTCGTTAGTAACGTAAGTAACTGAATTCGAAATACTTACATATATTTTGGAAATAATATGCAGATTATAATATGTATAAAAAGAAAAATCCTTATTACTACAAAACTATTCATTCTTCTAAAAAATATATATACCTACGTTTCTACCTACATTATTTTGTAAAAAAAAATCACAGAAACGTTTCAAAAACGAACTACTTACAATAATTGAGAACAAATGAGAACAAATTTTACAAATTTGTAGATATAAAAACAAAAACTCTTATTCCTACAACAACCTAGAGCACTATTTTTTATTCTTAAAAAATAAAACATTATTTGATATAAAAAAATCAGAGAAACGTTTAAAAAATGAACGAAAACAAATGATGAAAAGATCTTAAGACCGTTATAACGATCTTAGATCCCTTTAAAGATCTTAGATCTTTAAAACGATCTTAGATCTCTAAAACGATCTTAGATCTTTAAAACGATCTTAGATCTTTAAAACAATCTTAGATCTTTTAAACGATCTTAGATGTTTAAAATGATCTAAGATCGTCAAATTAAGATCAAAGATCAGATCTTTTTGAAACGATCTTTTTTATTTTTTTTAAAGATCGTTCTTTAGTGAAACAAAAAAGATCTAGATCTAAGATCAAGATCGCGATCTTAGATCTTTAAAACGATCTTTTTTAAATAGATCTGCCCAGCTCTGGGTAAGTGTAATAGACTGGTTCCAATACATTATTGGAAAAATAAGATTATTAACAGGCAAGGACCAGCCGGAAAATTTAGTTAAGGGTATAACAAAGAGGAAAAAGAATAATTAATGGTGAAATGTTGCTGCTGTTTAGGGGTCGAGACTGTTTTTTTTAAAAGCTTTTATTTAACTTGCAATGTATGTATGTATGTATGTATGTATGTATGTAATTTGTTCGGGTGGAATCTTGCAACTCAATTTTGAAGCAGATATCTTCAACCGATCGAGCTGAAATTTTGTACACACGTTTAATTTGGATGACAATGCATGATTATATGTGTGACGTCATTCTAAATCCAACATGGCGGATCACCCAAGATGGCGGACTAGTTAAATTTCAACCGATCGAGCTGAAATTTTGTACACACGTTTAATTTGGATGACAATGCATGATTATATGTGTGACGTCATTCTAAATCCAACATGGCGGAACACTCAAGATGGCGGACTAGTTAAATTTCAACCGATCGAGCTGAAATTTTGTACACACGTTTAATTTGGATGACAATGCATGATTATATATGTGACGTCATTCTAAATCCAACATGGCGGAACACTCAAGATTGCGGACTAGTTAAATTTCAACCGATCGAGCTGAAATTTTGTACACACGTTTAATTTGGATGACAATGCATGATTATATGTGTGACGTCATTCTAAATCCAACATGGCGGAACACCCAAGATGGTCATTAGAAGGTCTCCTCATTGAAGAGCTAGACTGTTCTAAACTAACCGGCAAACGACCTTGCAACAATGATGCGTTAACTGAGATGAATAGACTCAGACACCTGGCCAAACTAAAAATTACAAAATAAATTAAAAGTAAAAAAATATTTTTAAAAAAAGCTTTTATTTAAATGCGCTAAAAAGAATAAAATAATCTTTTCTTTTAAAACTTTTACTATTAACTTATAACGTCATTCCACAATTTATATGATATAAAAGCTTGTCGCGAGATTTAAGTTTTCAAACTAAGTAAATACCACTACTTAAATCTCGCGACAAGCTTTTATATCATATAAATTGTGGAATGACGTTATAAGTTGATAGTAAAAGTTTTAAAAGAAAAGATTATTTTATTCTTTTTAGCGCATTTAAATAAAAGCTTTTTTTAAAAATATTTTTTTACTTTTAATTTATTTGCTAATTTCCTCGCAAAATATAACTTGGCAGAAAATGTCCTAAACAAAAAAGTTGTAGATATTAAAAAAATCTAAAACTTTCATACCAGGCATTTTTCAACATAACCTCAAATTTTCAGAAAAAATGGGCTAGTCCCGATTTTTCAGTTTTTTATATTATTCTTGTAAAAAAACTCAATTTATATGAAAGTATACCTTTTTGCAATGATTATAAGCCTGATTTTACTGGAATGTGAAAAACAGAATATACAGTGTGTTTCACTTTAAGTGGCGACAAAGCCGACAATTCATTCTTTTATGAAGGGTCGGCCAATTTTCGAAAACTTTTTTTTATAAATATATATAGTAGATACTTTGAACGCTCTACAATGTAGATAATGCATATCAGGATGTAGAGTCTACATACTGATATGCATTATTTTAAGATTCGCTTTCAATAAGGATGTAAGATTAGCGAGTGTAAATGTAATAATTAGAAAAAGAAAAAACTAGTAACCGCATACACGTGTTTCATGCTTGATATCAAGCCCCAAAATAAGGGATGTGCTGACTGAAGCCCCAAATAAGGGATGTGCTGACTGAAGCTGCAAATGTGCTGTTGGCTCCTGCCTGGACTTCATTTGTTGCTTCCCAAATCATGCCTATCTTTTGATTTGGTTAATGTTACACCATACTGATGATTGCCAACTAGCATGAAACACGTGTATGCGGTTACTAGTTTTTTCTTTTTGTTAACTTTGAGTGATTGCCCATTATCACCTTTTCTTCTAATAATTATTCGCCTTTTCCATAGCTTACTACGATAATAATAATAATAATAATTCTCACCTTCACAATACCCAAATAAGACCCTAAAAAATGACGAAAGCATATTAGGAATTTTTTACGAAAAAAAGACAAAAACTAATACATCTGGAACCCACAAATCCCAATTTTCAATATCATAACATCATAACTTATACCGAGTGTTCACAACTTATTAGGTGCAAAAAATGAAAAAAATCGACTTTTGAGAGTGCCGTGGCCCCATGAAAACGCTACTCAGTGTCTTGCAAATATGGAGTGTAGTGTATCAATTCACACAATATCATCCGCATATCTTATACAGAGTGTTCATAATAAATACGGAAATATCGAAAAGAATCTACACGCGGTAGAAAGTTTTAAAAATAAGTCGATTTTTTATTGTTCATCGCCAAACATTATTTTTACAAGAAAGTTCTATCGGTTAAATAATTTCTTTGGCACCATAACGAATATTCCATTCCATTATTTGGGGACCTTGGGCAATGGCGTAAGTAACTAGACATTTTCAGGAATTTAAACTATCTGAAGTGGAACAATTCTATTTTCTGTGGGTAAGAACAATACCTATTACCAATGTAATTTGCCCATATGTCCTATATGCATACCTACCTCCAAGGTGTAAATTAGGTTAATATGTTAAATAACTGATAATTGGCTTACCTTATACTAACTGCAGATGGAACTATTTCGGTGTAATAGATATAGATAGACTATCCAATTAAGATAAATCGTTAGATATCCAAACTGTTAACTGCAAAATTGCGTGATTTGCATTGATTTAGAAAATCAGTTTACATTGGAAAAAGTATCGTGGGCAGGTATATTATCGATCGTTCACTCATCTACAATGTGTCTGGTTTTTCGTGTTAACCCCCCCCCCCCCAAAAAAAAATTCTAAGTAGGTTGCATGAATTGCTCCGGACATGTCCTGAAAAGTATTTTTTTTTGTGAAGTTTGCGAAGTTTGGCATTCCCACGAAAGTTTGATCTTCTGCGATTTTTTAAGGGGGTGCGTGTTTGGAAAAACTATGTCAGGCATTTTTTATCGAAATAACGTAGGTTCATTCGGCACCCCTCAAAATAGTCACGTAGCAATTTTGATGGAAAAATATCCATTCGTTATTTTTCTGTGTGTTGCCAAACTTTGAAAAAGTGAATAATTCAAATTCGTACTATAAATGTAGGGTGCTATGAAATCTGAAACAAATGACGTTCAGAGCATCAACGAATATTATGTCAAAAAGGATTTATTACAAATAATGAGTGAAATAATTTCAGTTCAGATGTCGCTAATTACAAATTTAGGGCACTACACTAAAACTTCTGCAATTTTCACAACTCGTGCAGTCTATTAATTTCGATCTTCGATTGCAAAGTAAGTTTCTCTGATATTTGTTTAAACCATAAACTTGAATTATTGAAGGAACTATTAAATAAAGAGACAGAATTGTTTTTCAACGCCTGCTTTTTTAATGAGTGCAAAAATAATAATAAGCATTCTATACAGTGTGGTCATTTAAGTGTGCAACATATGGGATTCTTTTATTAATTGCACAACCAAAATACAGATATTGCCGAAAGTTGATGCATGTTCAATAATCATATTAGGTGCACTTAGAATGGTTGCAAGTTAAACAGCATACAGGGTAGGTCAAAAAATATAAAAATTGTACAAGAGTAAAGTACCCTTATTAAAAGTTCAGCAAAAGGTTATTAAGAAAAGTTGTTTAGAATTAAAAGCTATATGCCTAAATACCAAAACATAGCCACCTAAGAAAAAAATTTTCGTCAATTAATTTCCAGTTTCTTAATAAACATTTAAAATAAAAATTTTGCACCTTAAATGAGATTTTTTTTAATATACACATTATCATTACTAATGTTTTACCTTGTTTAGGAGAATTTTTGAGAAATTTTAAAGTTTTGTTTAATATCGTTGCAACAAACATAAAGTTTGTTATTCCCTAAAAAAATTAAAATCGAAGTTAATTTTACAAATATGCATGAATTTGAACAAAGCTTACGGAATTGATTTAATTTTGATTGATTTATGAAATTGTTTAGGATGAATATTAAAACAAACTTTTTTGAGGAAATTATTGTTTTTCAAAAAAATATTTTTTTCTTAGGGGGGCATGTTTTGGTATTTAGGCATAACTTTTAATTCTAGACAACTTTTCTTATTAACATTTTGGTGAATTTTCTAAAATAAGGGTACTTTACTCTTGTACAATTTTTATATTTTTTGACCTACCCTGTATGCTGTTTGACTTGCAACCATTCTAAGTGCGCCTAATATGATTATCGAACATGCACCAACTTTCGGGAATATTCGTATTGTCATCGTTGTGCAATTAATACAAAAAATCCCATATGTTGCACACTTAAATGACCACACTGTATTCTATATACAGGGTGGTTCACTTTTATGTGGTAGGACTTTAACATTAGATAGAAAAAGATAATCTAAAATTAAAATTTTATATCAACATATATCGGGGAAAGCTTAGTTTCCGAGATACAGGGCGTTGAAGTGTTGGAAAAAATATGAAGTATTTTTTACACTGTCCGAACCAGTGGAGATATTTAAACCAAATTTGATGTGTAGTACCACCTTTTTGACTACGATATTTAGTGATAATATGAAGGTCCTGAAATAACCAGTGGTGGAGTTATGGGTTTTCACTATCACTAAATTTAAAAAGTAATTAGTACGGACCTGTCTCACATCAACGTAAATTTTTTTTTCGTAAAGTTCTTTCAATTCTCTACATAAAGTGTATCTTGACATTTTTTTGTATCTGCCACGGTTGTGTAGTAAATAAATTATTTCGTTTCCATCTCAGCCTTTTTTGCCTAAAAATGTGTTTTCTAAGATTATTGATAAATATCGCAAATAACAGAAATTAATTATGGAACACTTATCGGATTCAGCTATTTTATTTTTAATTTTATGGAAACAATTTTAAAAATAAACTGGCACTTGGTTTGAGGTACATTACTTTATTATCATTTTAACATTTTTATCAAATCTAGTATTATTTCTTAAATTGAGATGGAAACGAAATAATTTATTTACTACACAACCGTGGCAGATACAAAAAAATGTCAAGATACACTTTTTGTAGAGAATTGAAAGAACTTTACGAAAAAAAAATTTACGTTGATGTGAGACAGGTCCGTACTAATTACTTTTTAAATTTAGTGATAGTGAAAACCCATAACTCCACCACTGGTTATTTCAGGACCTTCATATTATCACTAAATATCGTAGTCAAAAAGGTGGTACTACACATCAAATTTGGTTTAAATATCTCCACTGGTTCGGACAGTGTAAAAAATACTTCATATTTTTTCCAACACTTCAACGCCCTGTATCTCGGAAACTAAGCTTTCCCCGATATATGTTGATATAAAATTTTCATTTTAGATTATCTTTTTCTATCTAATATTAAAGTCCTACCACATAAAAGTGAACCACCCTGTAGAAGTGCTCCACGCATTTAAATTTCGAAGTTATTGTAAGTTGGATATGATAGACCATAAGAGATAAGACCAGAAAATGTAGGTACCTATTTATTAAAAAGTACATCTGAAGCAAATAAAATTCTACCTTTTTGATCTACTAACCTCCAAACTTATACCTAACTGAAATCGCCATCATAGGCGGCGTTTCTTGTGTATTATCCTATACTACTTATGCATTTCAATTTTGCCCATAATATTTGCAATTTATGAAGTTTATCCAATAATAGTATCAAATACAATCGATTTATTGAACGAACCTATTATCTGTCACTTATCTCCAGAACTAACAACCAACAAATCAAATTTATTATGGTCTTCGTTCTCACAATCTCTCCTTCCATAATTAATTAGCATAATAAAGTGTGGCCCCAGACATTTATTATTATTTTTATCCGGATGCGAGAAGAAAACCACATGCGCCGTTTATCTCACATCCATTTTACGTAATAGATATGCTCTGGCGCATCCTACTTAAGCGGTTGCATATTGATCATGCGGACAGACAGTTTTAAAACTGCCCCCAATCGTGTGGCTGGTCGCCACTCGCTTTCATCTTCGTCTTTTCTTGGAGCGGCAGTAATAGAACTGCTATTTAAGTCTTCCTGTCAACGGGTCCGTTACTTATGAAAATGTGAAGAATATTGTATCAACATCTTCTTCTTCGATGTTAAATGTCAATGTTTTGGATAAACTAATTTCCTAGGGAACAACAATTAAAATCCGGAAAATGCCATTTTTTTAAATTTGGCGACATACATATGAATAGATGAATATAATATAGAGTGCGTCCTCATTAAGGACTTATCACCCTTGCAAACTCTTAATTTTTTGACCGATTTTGATAAAGTTTAGGTTAGGTAGGTAGTCAAAATGCACATTCCATGACATTCATATCGAATATATAGAAACATATTATCAGTTTGTTCTATAAACATTTTTATTTGAGGGCGTTACCAGAAAGATACACAGTGTAAAAGTTTGAAGAAATATTTGGACTCGATTTAGTAAATCGGATGAAATTTGTAAGTCACATTTTTAGTCAGCTTATTTTATATTTTTAATTTTCACACTCTGTTTTTCTAGAAAAAACTGACAATATTTTTAAAAATTAGGTTTTCAACTATTTCTAATACACCAAAAATTAACAAGAATATGTGTTTTTATTTTTTATAGCTTTAAAAGTGACATTTTGACATCCAATAGTAATCGGCCCTTTTAATGCCCTTTCTTAAAATAAAATGGAAATAACTCCCTAACCTTTCAAGTTAGGTTAGGCATATTACCTATACCAAAAAGTATCTACTCTTTAAGGGCTTTCCAAGCATGTAATAAAATATAGGGTGTTCCATTTAAAATTAGCGAGTAAACTTAGGATTTGCGTAAGTGAATCGCCCGGTGTGTTCTTCAGAACTTTATCTCAATATCGGTCCAAAATTGTTAACTAGGCGTAACAGGCAATCTCCAGTCCAAGTTATAGCCCGAAATCTTATTTGGTTTTAGAGTATAATACGTTTCCAAAAGTGGCCTCTTTTTCGTTTAAAATTAAAATAACTCCCTAACCTTTAAAGACAGACCCTTAATACCCTGTACCAAAAAGAACATAGTCTTTAAGGGCGTTCTAAAAATGTAACAAAATACGGGGTGTTTCATTTAATAAAACAAAACTTTGGGTCGCCACTACTTATTAGATCACCCTGTATATTGGAAAATATTTTCGGAATGTAGTACTCATGTTTCTTTACAAGTTTTGTTTATACTTTTTTTTCTAGCATTAACAATGTAGAAGATATAGACCACCGCGCCCTACGTAACCCACCCTGTATTGTGTTATATGGGCTACTATCAAAAGCCGAAAAAGTGGCAAAGATACACCCTAAAATATTTAATCTGTTCCTTTTGCTATACTTTTTACTGTACGTAAAGGTTAAACGAATGTTGTTTGTTTTTAATTGACTTAATTAAAATTTTAATTTCTGACAGATGGGTCGGACGAAATTGGGGTTAGGACTTTAATTTGAATTTAATTATTTCATAAATTATTTTTACATAAAACATTATTCCTAAATTAAAACAGTAGGTTTTTTTTTTAGACGGAAAGGAAGTAACGATAGGATGCAGTTTTTTTGCTCTGATCAAAACAGACTATTGAAAATTTCATTTTGAATTAAAAAACGCATAATTTTATTTTTTAAAGTCATTGGTAAGTTGTTTTATATTTCTATGAGAAATGGTCGTCCTTTTTTCGACTCAATAACTCTGTTTGTTCTAGCAAAAATTACCTAAAAATAATATAGTGTGGGCTGGAAAAACCGGAATTTCTATTTTACGTTGTTTTTTTTTCAACGGATATTTTTTGTTAGAATCCGAATCCGAAAAAAGGCTTTGCCATTTCTTCAATGTATTTATTGCGTTCTTCCTTGGGCGCACCCTGTAATCTCCAAATCACAATAGGAAATAAAATGCTAATAAAGGAAATTCTAAGCCCATAGGCGGGTGGTTAATTTGTTTGCAAGTAAAATCAGGGAACTCTTAGTCACTTGTAAAATGGTTTGTTTGGGTTATTAAGGGTCAGGTAAGGAAAACAAAAAGTTTATTCATTTTTTATTATCGTTTTTACTTGTTCCTAAAACCAACCGAACAATTTTGCAAAAATTTTGAAACATTAAAAACAAACTATTTGATATTTTATAATAATGTTGGCAATACAATTTCACATAGAGAATATTTGATTTCTTAAAATAATATTACAATTCAACATATATAAAAGATCGTTTTCGGAAAATTTGGAAGAGTCGTCGTGTTCTAAGGTAATAATAAGAGGCTCATCAATTTCCAGATTGTCGTCAATCAATTCATCAAGATTCTACATTTTATTTTCTTCCAGAATAACATGTTCATGTTCATTTCTCCAACTCTGCAGTCCTTTTATTTGGGCTCATATAAGCTCTATGGGGTTAATCTCCCAAAGGTATGGCGGCAGGCACTGCACAATTATACCAAGTTCTTTTGTCATTTCGTCGACTACATATTACATATTTCTTAAATACTGACCTATGATGCCTTTCTATTTTTACAAGCTTTTATTTCACTTGCAATGTATGGTGAACTATGTATAGGTCATATCTTGCAAGCTGAATTAAAACCACTTCCTGACATCCGATTGAGCTGAAACACCTTTAGTTCCGGTGACAATATAATTTACAATACTCAATATTGTAATACTTTCAAAATGGCCGTCGCCACAAGATGGTGGATGATGTATTTTTTGTCAATAATATGGGTATCAAATGAAAG
The DNA here is from genome assembly GCA_963920635.1 of Pseudeuparius sepicola. Classification (NCBI taxonomy): domain Eukaryota; kingdom Metazoa; phylum Arthropoda; class Insecta; order Coleoptera; family Anthribidae; genus Pseudeuparius; species Pseudeuparius sepicola. The sequence continues at coordinate 9,223,554 of OY987299.1, forward strand.
GGCTTGAAGAGTAGAAAACGATAAAGTTAGTGACATCACACTAAATTCAATATGGCCGCCGCTCCAACACGGCGGATTACATTTTCTTCTCCCTTAATATGGGCATTAAATGAAAGGACTTGAAGAGTAGAACTAAAAAGTTGAAAATAAAATTATTAAAAAAAAAAATTTTAAAAACAAGCTTTTATTTACCTAAATGCTCTAAAAAGAAGAAAATAATCAAAAAATTCAAACCAAAGCAAACCCATAATTTTGTTACATTATAAAATTGTATAAATATGATATAAAAGCTTGTCGCGAGATATATCTTGAAAGTAATTCTAACTAGAAAATATATTTTTCTATAAAAGAAATTTACACACGAAAATCTTGCGACAAGCTTTTATATCATATACAATTTTGTAATGTAACAAAATTATGGGTTTGCTTTGGTTTTAATTTTTTTTTATTTTTAAAAGTTCTTTTTTGACCATTATTTCTTCAAATTGCACCCTTCTCATTCAGCTATTCAATAATATTCAAGAACTCGTTGGAAGATTCTCCAGTAGTCTAGAATGATATCTTGCATTATCTTTTACAAGTACCTATGGAATTATTTGGTACCCGCTCTATCATTTGCTGAAAATATTCTTCAAATATATCGGCCGTCTTTCCTCGTGGTAATCTTTAGTATAATTGGATTGAAAGTCTAATAAACCGCCATTTAGAAATCCATCTTTGCTTCCCATGTGTGGTATTATTAACCTACGATTCCAGACGGAGGGGCTATACCTCTGGACTACCCCCATCAAAGCTTGCCGAGAACTTTGAATATTTTTGTCATTCCATACTTTTGAAACAGTATGTCCCTCGTGTAACCATGTAAGTAAAAAATTTTTCTTCCCTCTTATCGAAATATTCTTATCGCCCCTAGGTATTCCTTTAATAATTACCTGTATTAAAATTATTACTCTTAGGCCAGGGAAAATAGAATTTGACCTAGAAAAAAATATTAATTGCAATTTTGTTTCACTATATCAAAGTTATAAGTAAATACGTTGGTAGAAACCAAAAATTAAACATTTTGAAAAAACGGAACCTTGAGTTACCTCAAAAAACACCTATTTTTCGTTAGAAATTGCGAGCAAAAATGTTAACTGGATTTTTTTAGACTCTGGGTAAAAAAACTTCCCTTGCTAACATATATTAAGAAATTTTTTAAGGATATGGAAGTAACTTAGATCGACAAAGAGGGATAAAAATCGGATAATTTTCTATTTCGGCAAAAGCAAAAACATTAACTACGTTTTTATTGCAGATGATCATTCCCTTTTACAAATAGAATGTAACTTATACAAAATTAAACATTTATCTGAGCCGCATGTACGTCAGCTGTCACTTCTCATTGGTACAGACTAGGCAAAAATATTAACTGTTTTTTTTTGTTTAACTTTTTACAATATAACTATATTGAATCATATATAGCGAAATTAAACATTTATTTACGGCGCATATAGGTCAAAACTGTCACTTGTCATTTCTTTAGGAAAGCAAAAATATTAACTGTTTTCTTTTGTTTAACTTTTTACAATATAACTATATTAAACCACATATAGCGAAATTAAACATTTATTTACGGCGCATGTAGGTCAACTGTTATTTTTGTCATTTCAAAATACTTCCGTTACCAATTTGTGTTTAATTTCAAAAAATTTAACAAGACTTAGTATCCACTTACAAAGTTTAACAAAAATCAGCCAGTTAATAATTTTGCTCTCAAAGACCCCTTCAAATTTCTTTAAAATGCGATTTCCGGCGAAACAATATGTTTAATTTCAGAACAAACTGTTAATACTTGATTTTTAAGGTAATTATAAATAATAAAAACGCAGTTAATATTTTTGCCCAACAAAATATTACACAAAATGTCATTTTTACATCATTCGGATACTTGAGTAAACGTAATCTGTTTAATTTATCAATCTCAACTTTATATACCTTATATACTTACTAATAAATGCAACTTAAAATTCGCAGTTAATATTTATGCCGTCTTTATTACAACAAGAAAATGTATTTTTCTAAAAAACGCCCACACGCGTATATTTATTTTGTATAAAAAAACAATTCTGGCGTTCATTTATTACCAATATTTTGTGATGGCATTATAAAAATGCGGTTATGAATTTTGTCTAGGTTTCGTTATTTTTTACCGTAATTTCCCTGGCCTATATGAATTAAGATCACGATAATGATAAATTATCCTTAATAATATGGTTATTGTCTGAAAGAGATTTTGACAATTAAAAACAAAATTTAGCAACTCATTTGTTGGACAACAACTATATTTTTAAAGATAATTTTTCCATTTTACACATTGGAAAATGAAAGAAAATGACGGCGCCTGTGGAAATCTTCTATAATGCGCTATCAAATCCGTTCGAATATCTACAATCTACACCTTATAGAAAAAACATCGTACAATAATGACTTACTTTAGTACCGATTTCTGAACTTTTAACGATGATTTTGAGAGTTACAAATTATTTACGGAAAAGCCCATTCCATCAATTAACCAACAGGCGCTTCCCGAAAATCGATCTTGCCGTGTACCGTGTACCAACTTGTTTCCATAACGATAAACAACGACGACGAATCGAGTGCCCCTTGCCGCGACCTCGCGTGCCCTCGTTTCGTTTCTGTCGGCCGCCCCAGATTCCCGGAAAAAACAACCTTGCCGAGCGCCGCCCCCCCTCGACTTTCCCCAGTAGGCCGAGTGTCTCGGTCACGGCCACCCTTGACGCGAAAACCGAGAGTTCGACCTCGCGGCAGGGCCGGCCCGACCCCGACGTCCTGAAGGTGAGATTTGGGCGTGGGTGAAGGTGAAGGACAAGCGAGGATCGAGAACTTCGCCTCTTGACCTCTCGCCGCCGTATACGGTGTCCTCCACCAATTTTGGGGTTATATTTTGCTTTAAAAAATATGAAAAATGACACACTCCAACGTGGTCACGAGGCTTTAGCTATCTGTCAGAAATGACATTTAAAAAATAAAATCGCTGAAAATGGGTTTGTTTGTTGCCATTTTTTTAATAATTTTGAACTTTCTGAAAATTTTAAAAACTTTTAGCTGCTTAAAATAGTTATTTATGTACCAAGGCACTGAAGTTCAACTTTTTATGACTCATGTGGAATTTAGTTAAATAAACCACATGAGTCATAAAAAGAATTTCAGTGCCGAGGTACATATTATATATTTTTTTGAAATCGGAAAAAAATGTTTTAATGGGCAAGAAAATAATCAATCATACGGGATCACCCGTCCATGAACCAACTACGCGCGGTGTTGCTTGACTTTGACGATCGCTCTACCTATAGGTCCAATGACGTACGGGGCCTTCGAACAGAAAAACCAAACTGCTGCTTGTTGTGCAGCCTCTATAACAAATCTATTGATATTTGTACTAAAATATGTATACTGAAGGATTGCACTGCTATACACTGCAACGTGTACGAAAAGTTAAATGGGCCTTTTGTGGCCGGGTTTTCAATATTTGGTCACTTTTGACGGGCAATGGCTCCGCGTCTGACGTTTGATGTTTACATCTCGCCAAGTCCTACTTATTGAAAAAATCGTACAATAATGGGCTACTTATCAGTGCCGATTTCTGAGCTTTTAATGACGATTTTCTGAGCTTTTAATGCCGATTTCAAGAAATAGTTATTTATGTACCAAGGCACTGAAGTTCAACTTTTTATGACTCATGTGGAATTTAGTTGCCGAGGCCTCTCGCCGAGGCAAATAAACCACATGAGTCATAAAAAGAACTTCAGTGCCGAGGTACATATTATATTTTTCTTAAAAAAAAATCTATTATAACTACACCTAAAATTTTCACAGAACTTAAGACCTACCTCACTGATCGATTTAAGCCACGAAAAACTTTAGCATCAATTCAATCCGAACTAAGTAAAACCAAACAAGCAGAAAAATGTATCTCAATTTATGCCTCCGAAATAGAATCTCTCATTAGTGATTTAAACATAGTTAGTCTGAACTCTCAAAGTAGCAGTGCCCGAGAGCCAATAATTCAACTAAACGATCAACATGCTCTTAATTGTTTCAAAGCAGGTTTGAATAGGGAAATAAAAACAGTCGTGTTGGCCTCTAGACCCCAAAGTTTCACTGAAGCTGTGGAAATCGCCCTAGATGCAGAATGTTCTCAAAGTCCTTCGCAAAATAACGTTTACCGTATAAATCGACAATATAACATAAGGGGAAGAAATAATAGGTACTCAGGAAATTTTAGAGGAAATTATCGCGGACATGGACAGTACCAGTTTAGAGGACAAAGCAGCGTACCTAGCGGTTCGTACAATGGTAACATAGGTCGCGGCAGAAGTAATTTTAGAGGTAATTTCAATCACTCTTATCGCGGAAATCGTAATTTCAGATACAACAGGTATAGGGGAAATCAAAATATTCGCTTTATTGAAAGGAACGATTCAAATCCGGGAAACGAGCTGAGCCAACTTCCACTGAATCAGTCGGCAACAGTAGGAGAGTTGGTCACCCGAAACTAATTTGCATAACCACAAATAATTCAAACTATGTGAATATTTACTGTGAAATGACAGGTAAAATCACATCTTTCTTAATAGACTCAGGAGCCGATGTAAGTCTTTGCAAAGTTGGCATAGTAAACAAATCACAAAAATATTTCCCTGGAGAAAAATGCGAAATAGGTGGTATAACTCCTCACAAACTTTACACTTTAGGTCTCACTGCAACAAATTTAGTCGTAAGAAACAAAGTTTTCTCACAAGAATTTCATTTGATAGACGATAACTTTCCTATTCTTACAGATGGCATAATAGGTAGAGATTTTTTGATAAATTATACGTGTTTTATTGACTATCTTACTTGGTCATTCACTATACATACGAATCATACTCAAATAACACTCCCCATGAAAACAAAATTACCGCTCGTCGACAAAATAACTATCCCAGGGCGAACCAAATTAATCCAAGCCGTAAATAAACACATTAGCGAAGATAGTATAATTCATAATAAAGAAATAACCCCAGGTGTATTTTTAAGTAACACTCTAGTACCTAGTAAGGGCATCCCTCATGTTTTCTTGGTAAACACAACCAGTGAAGATGTAATTATCGATAATAATTTTAGCGTAGATATGGAACCCATTGCAAATTATGAATTATGTGTTATTACTGACACAAGTAGTGCGCAAGACGTTGCGCACAGATCAGCAAAACTGCTTAATAACATACGATTACAAGGTGAGGACAATAAGGCTAACAAAACGATTCTAGATATTTGCATGAATTATAACGACATATTTTATTTGGAAGGTGTAGTGCCTTCTTATAATTATCATTATCATTATCCATATCGTTATTTTATTTATTAGTTTAAACATAAATATAGCTATTCAGCAGTTTAGAATGTAGGACACTAAAGTAGGTAACTATAACAATGATTGTATATGTGGAGACGAATTGAAGCATTCACAGAATAAAGATGTGACATCGACAACCAACCTGTTTGATTCCACAACACTGCCGATTTCAAGAAAACTATTTTTCTTGAAATCGGCATTAAAATGTCCCAAAATCGTCATTAAAAGCACAGAAATCGTACAATAATGTAGCCCATTATTGTACGATTTTTTCAATAAGTAGGCCTTGGCGAGATGTAAACATCAAACGTCAGACGCGGAGAAATTGCCCCTCAAAAGTGACCAAATATTCAAAACCCGGCCGATAAAGGCTCATTTAACTTTTCGTACACATTGCGAAATTGTTTCCTATAGAAGCGCAATCCTTCAGTATACATATTTTAGTACATTTGAAAATCAATAGATTTGTTGTGTAGGCTGCACAAGAAGCAGCAGTTTGGTTTTTCTGTCAGAAGGTGCCGTACATCATTATACTTGTCCTAGGTAGAGCGATCGGTAAAGTCAAGCAACGCCGCGCGTAGTCGGTTCGTGGACGGGTGATCCATCATTATTATTTTCTTGCCTAATAAAACATTTTTTTTCCGATTTCAAGAAAAATATAATATGTACCTCGGCACTGAAGTTCTTTTTATGACTCATGTGGTTTATTTGCCTCGGCCAAAGGCCTCAGCAACTAAACTCCACATGAGTCATAAAAAGTTGAACTTCAGTGCCTTGGTACATAAATAACTATTATATCACTAGCTTTATTATTCTATTCACTTTTTATTGCTAAATATCGATAAGAATATGTGTTTTTTTCAAAAGAAAATGAAACTCTGTTATGTTTGGTTCAAATGAATGTACCGTGAAGGCATTTAGGATATAAATTTACCTACATTAAATTTTCCTGTACAAAATTGATGCCAAATTATTTTTTCTAACACTTCAAGTACTTCTGTCTTGTTTTTCATAGATGAAACTTTCTGACACCAAAGATAATACTCCGCTTTTATTGCTGAATCGGAAGTATACCTATCATCCATGTAATAAGCAGACAATAAGCCCAACATGTGAGCTTTTTCTGGGGAAGCGGCACCTGGCAAAAGTATGTGAAATGCAGAAAGAACGCTTTCGTTTTCTGAAAATCTATTTTCTAAGCTGGTAATTAGTGAGTCAATACATTGTAGAAATAGCTATTCGATAATAATCTTCAGGTGAGAACAACCACTTTCGCAGCTAGCAACCAAAATAACAGGGCACCTCGAACATTTGACATTTGAGTATGTAAAGTGAACTTACGGGGGAGGGAGCAGGAATAATATTTACCGGCAATTTATTCAATAGCCTCGCTCCTTATCTCCACAGTTTAATCCATTTCGTGCAAACGGCCTGGAAAAAGAATACATTTTCACGGCCGCGCATTCTCTAGATCCCAATCTGGCACGGCTTTATGAATAAACGAGCGCGATACACCCCCCAGAGGGCCATATGTTGTGTCCGGAATGAAACGCAAAAGTGCAACGAAGTCGGGGGGAGATATGGATCTAGGCTACGCGTGCCCTAAGGGCTAATAATTCTGGCCCTTCCTACCCCATATTCTGGGCGGTAGGCGAACCACAACCTACGCCGGTCAGTGGGGCCTTACGGTTCACACGCGCGGATCATACACGACGAAATATAACGTTTTCTGATGGGTTTGTAACGTAATAAGCACTTTTTTTTTAAGATTTCGTTACAATTTTGACGCTTTTTATAGGAATAGAAAGATGTTATAGTTTGTGGAGGACGCTGCCTCTCTTTTGTTCTTCAGTTTGCTCAGGCGCCAGTTTTTTTAGTGGTATGCTCCACTTGTCTTTTCTCGGATAGTTCAGTGAAGAAAAAAAAATTCCAAAGTTCGTTTAGCTATTTTGTTTTGTTTGTTCTGTTGGGACTAGGGAGTAAATAACACAATAAACAAGTTTTTACAATTTATTTACCAATATTACCTACGTACAACCATTGAGTAAATTTATTCCTTTACTCAATGGTACAACACGATACCAGTTTATTATTCTCAATAGATAAACAATAGGTACTTGAAAATCAACAATAAAAGAGTCAAATAATTCTTACAAAATCATACACTACAATTAAAGTTAATCTGTGCCATAACGAGAAAAATTTATTATTGAAGCGAAATAATTATACACTGTGTCCCGGATAAGAATGAACAGCATGGGGATATTGCAAACGGTGAGAGATAGGGCAACGGTTAAATGGGGAAAAAGTTGCGCAATTTCGAGGTCAATAAAATGGCACAAACAGATTTCTAATATCTTTTTTCGTTTTTGAGTTATTTTGAAAAAAGTAAAATTTTGCGTTTTCGATTTTATTTTTTTCTGAAGTTGCTATCACAGATAGAGAAAAAAGAAAAGCACTTTCTTATGGCACTTTTTAACGTGCCTTAAGATGGCGTTTTTAGATTTGTTCTACAACGTTTCGTTTTTGAGAAACCATCTTCTACTTAATTTTTTTAAATACGGACCTGGATTTTATTTTGCAGATTTTGAAAGCACTTTTCATTGCAAATACCATGATGTATGACAAGAAATATTTTTAAAATGTTTTGTGACAATTATACTGAAAATTCCTTTTTTCATTATTTTTTTTTTCTAATGCGGCCCTGTATTTAATAATAATAAGTCTAAATATTAATCAGTATTGTCAACAATTTAACTTACAACTTATCTTTCAATTGGAGAACTAAAAAAAGGACGGCACATACGATAATAAAAAATAAATAAAAATCCTCCACCTAGAAGGCTTTGAAACAACGAAACCAATCCCTTGTCATTTGTCATAACTCCCACTGTATCATTTAATTAACAATTTATTTCATTACAAATGGAGGATGCTTTTTCAAATGACGACAAATTTAACATGTCAGCATGTTATATCTTGTGTCACAGAAATAGTGTAGAGGCCGAACGAATGTATTTTTGCAATTAATAAATGGCAAAAGTTATTGATTACGTTGGCTTAAAGCAGTGACTATAGAATCTATAGTCACTGCTTAAAGCTATCTTCTCGCAATTAGGAAAAGCGAAGAATTTTCTCCAAAACACAATGCGACACTTTTTGCTGTACAACAACAGAGGAAAACACTTTACCAGACGCAGGCACTGAAGTTCAACTTTTTATGACTCATGTGGAGTTTAGTTGCTGAGGCCTCTGGCCGAGGCAAATAAACCACATGAGTCGTAAAAAGAACTTCAGTGCCGAGGTACATATTATATTTTTTTTGAAATCGAAAAAAAAATGTGTTATTAGGCAAGAAAATAATAATAAGGGATCACCCGTCCACGAACCAACTGCGCGCGGCGTTGCTTGACTTTGACGATCGCTCTACCTAGGTCAAGTATGATAAGACACGGCGCCTTCGAACAGAAAAACCAAACTGCTGCTTCTTGTGCAGCCTCCACAACAAATCTATTGATATTCAAACTTACTAAAATATGTATACTGAAGGATTGCGCTTCTATAGGAAACAATTTCGCAATGTGTACGAAAAGTTAAATGAGCCTTTATCGGCCGGGTTTTGAATATTTGGTCACTTTTGACGGGCGATTTCTCCGCGTCTGACGTTTGATGTTTACATCTCGCCAAGGCCTACTTATTGAAAAAATCGTACAATAATGGGCTACATTATTGTACGATTTCTGTGCTTTTAATGACGATTTTGGGACATTTTAATGCCGATTTCAAGAAAAATATATTACTTACTTTTTATGCATTTCTCTAGCCGGTGAAAATAATAAAAACTACTCGGCGCGGTGCGGTCGGCAAAAAAAATTAAAAATACGTTCCTTTCTAGTAAAAAAAAATAACGAACTTCGTTACAGGTTATTCGACAACCCACGAGGCCAACTATAAAGACAGGCCATGGCGCTAACGCATAATCGCGTAGTCACGTGACCAACTTAGTCCTATATAATAAAAGGCCTTTTTGGAGATAAGTAGAAAAAACAAATTTCGTAACAATTTGGCGAGTTTTCGTTCATCTATTACATTATTGGTTTTGTGCATCCAGGCTTTCTCTAATTGTTTTTTCAAAATTTTCAACCTGCCTCAGCTGTTTTGGGCTGAGAGTTAAACGGCACTGCACAAATATTTTGGCACATTCTCAAAAATTGTTGGGACAGCACCTTCCTTTAGCTTAGGTGATATTCTCCATAGGTATTTTCCTCCCACAACACATTTGTCCACTTTGACTGATTCACTTTCTTGAAAATGTGTTAGCCACACATACTTAAGGGTTCTATAGATATTAAATCTAATTTGACGAATCCATTTTTGGCCCAAATTTTAATCCCGAGGCAAAGCAAATGTTGTTATGGTGACATTTTCTTCCTGGCTTTTGTAATATGTATAAATATAATATAAACAGACCCAATTTTGGTATTCAAGTTATTTTTTACGAAATAAAAATGAAAACTCACCTCAGTATACTGTAAATATTGACGAGGTCCCAGTTGATCGGCAGCGTGAAAGGCCGAATAGGAACCGTATCAGGGCGTGGGTCGACAACGAAAATCCTCGAGTACGTTACAAAACTGATTTATTTCGCACAAGGTGAATGGTGAATACAATAAATACACAAACCCGAACGTGGTCAACGGGAACGGCTTCCAGCCACCCGGACCGTCTGAACTCGCGGATCTCCCGTAAGTAGTTCACCCGTCTGTGTCTCAGGCTCCACTGTCCATGTCCATTCCGGGGGGAGAATTCCCCTTACAGCGCTCACGCGTCGGTGCGAGCGGCACCAATGCTCCCACCCAGACGCCATAATAACAACTGGGCGGTTCCCCTCCGCCAGGACACACGCGCACTAGACACAAACTTGTTCCTAAAATATAAACTAAGACGTTTAAAAACACTTTAAACATTTAAAACTTCTCAAAACCCAAGCTGTCGCTTTCAGTTATGTAACAAATGACATGTAACGTCGGACTTAGATGGTCTGTAAGAAATTCTGTAATTTAAATTAACTTTTGAGGCCATGCACCAAAGTGGCATAGGCGTGTAGGTACTAACTTCTTCATAATTGGAAATTTAAAATTATAATTGCTGTGTTATCAAGGATTCCTAAACTTAAAGACATAAACATGCCGAGTTGCTCCTTCCTGGGGTTCTTTGAATTTCGATTTTAATTTTTGGCTTAATTAAGAGGAAAAAACAAGCTAGTCAGCTCTTTGGGACTTTCAACCCCTTACCTACGCTATGGACACAAAAAAGGGAAATATTTTTTTACTGTTAGTTCATTTAACGAGCTCATCCGTTTAAAAAAATATTTACTTTCCACTTTAGGATTGATGTATTTTTTCAAACTAGTAGTTAATTTGCTTTTGGCCCGTTGCCAAAACGGCTGGACATGAACGCCAGCGCACTGTTAAAATCTCATCGATCGATGCCTTTATGGCTGAAATACCGAATGCTTATTATCTGGTCGATTATAGCCTATAACGGATGGGACCGCTCTTTCATTCGGACGTTTAATAGCATTAGTCCGGTTCTAATCGGATTAAAATGAGCCAAATGGCTTGGTTGAACTAACTGCTTGGCAAAAATAAGCAGATTTGGAATTTTTACCGGATTGTGCAAGATTTGCCAATAGAATCACTAATTTTTAAGTACGTTTTTCTGCATTATCACAAATGTATTAAAGGAATCTACCCACCCCCATGAAATTTGTATTTATAGGCCGATTTACACCCGAACTGGCACTTTTGCGATTATTCAAAACAGAAAGCTTGAATTCAAAGTGAATAATTGTTTTGGAGTTATAAATATACAAGAAATTAATAAATGAAAAAAAAATCTTGATAAGTACCTATACATATATTTTATTTTCAAGCAAGATGACTCCTATAAATTGTCCTTTTATTTGTGATTTCAATTTCCCTCAAGTTTTTCCGAAATATCTGAAATCATATTCGGATTTCTCATAAATCCTATATGTACCTATAGTGTCTGGGAGAAAGTACGCACCACGATACACTTACCCACGGTATGTCACTAACTAATCCGAAAACAAGGCAACTATGCGCATCTTCGTCAGTTGCGAATCACGAATTCTAAATTGCGGTTGTGTTTTACGATTTTTTATAGTTTACAGTTTAACGTGCCAAGAAAAAAGTATAAACAACTGACTGATCGTCAGTCCAGCTCGACAGTGCTTTGAAATAGGCCAAAAATGCCGGGATTTGCAGTCAGCGTATTTCCAAAATAATAGGAACAGTAAGGGAACGGAAATTAAGTATTATAGATTTCCCAAGGACAATAATCTGGTAAGGAAACAGATTATTTATTGAACAGAGCATTAAAAATAGGGGATTGAACAGAGTTTATGCCTGGTTTATACAGCAAATAAAATAGAATGTGCAATAAAAAATTAGCCTTGTTATGGTTAAAGGGAATCATTTGTTTGTTGTTTAACTATAAACTAAGCATTAGTTGTGCAGGTTGTTCTTGTGTCGAGGCTTGTGTGCATTAATTGGTAAATAAGCCTTTAATTGACATAAACCGACATAAACACTGGAAGGAATAGTTATTTATGTACCAAGGCACTGAAGTTCAACTTTTTATGACTCATGTGGAGTTTAGTTGCTGAGGCCTCTGGCCGAGGCAAATAAACCACATGAGTCATAAAAAGAAGTTCAGTGCCGAGGTACATATTATATTTTTCTTGAAATCGGAAAAAAAAATGTTTTATTAGGCAAGAAAATAATAATAAGGAATCACCCGTCCACGAACCGACTACGCGCGGCGTTGCTTGACTTTACCGATCGCTCTACCTAGGACAAGTATAATGATGTACGGCACCTTCTGACAGAAAAACCAAACTGCTGCTTCTGTGTAGCCTACACAAATCTATTGATTTTCAAATTTACTAAAATATGTATACTGATGGATTGCGCTTCTATAGGAAACAATTTCGCAATGTGTACGAAAAGTTAAATGAGCCTTTATCGGCCGGGTTTTGAATATTTGGTCACTTTTGACGGGCGATTTCTCCGCGTCTGACGTTTGATGTTTACATCTCGCCAAGGCCTACTTATTGAAAAAATCGTACAATAATGGGCTACATTATTGTACGATTTCTGTGCTTTTAATGACGATTTTGGGACATTTTAATGCCGATTTCAAGAAAAAGTTATATTTTTGGTAAGGCTTTGAATTTTATTTATCAATATCTTTGCCTATAACAAGTCATCTGTAAAATACTTTTTTCGATGGAGAGTTTGTGTCGATAGAAGCCAAAACTTAGTTCAGGATTACCTTACTTACAATAAATGTATTATTCAGATACCTACATGATATTTTTTTATTGTCTATCAATATACGGTCTTTTAAAAGAAAAATCCTGTTAATTTAGCAAAATATACATCAAATTTATTTGCATGCATACGATTAGCTAAAACGCAAAGAAAACAAATTATTTGTAAAATTATAATTATCAAATTAAATGTATTTTTTATCAACAGAATATTCATTCATTTATCTAGTAATATAATCTACATATTTTTAACAACATTTATTTAAAAGAAAATGTTTAAAATAAGCAAAAACCCATAAAAAAGTATCTATTGCTGTGTAAAACATATGGAGCAATTTAAATTCTGATTCGCAACTGACGTCACAAGGTGCGACGGAGATAGGCATATGTATGCGCAATGACATATCGTGGGTAAGTGTATCGTGTGTGAGATGAGATTTTTTTATTTTACATTTATCAGAAAATGTTATTCTTGATAAAAGTTAGTGCATTCCTGCAAACTCTAAACGCAGTTTTAAAAATTTGAATATCTCATTTCGTATACGGGGGAGGTTAGAAATATGAAAAGGGCTCAAGAATAAATTACCCTTATTTCTAATTTTGGACGAAACATGTATAAGCCCAACAATTAAGTTTCAAGTTTATATTCCATAAAGAAAACACCCCGAAGGGCTACTATTGTCACGTGAACTTGTATTTTAATACCTACTTAATTTTTCCTAGTTTTTGAACAGGCTGCCAATAATAAGAATGTAAGTTCTTGCCATAAGTCCAAGTACACTTTACATAGAATAAATCGTTTAGACGATTAAATAACATTCAATTTAAACTGGACATGCGCAAACGGTATGCCATCCATTTTCCAGCAGTTTCATAACAAGAACTTGCATACTTCTCATTGGCAGCCTGTCCAGAAACGTGGAAAAATTAATTATTAAAATACAAGTTCACGTGACAATAATAGCCTTTTGGGCCCATGCTAACGGTATAACGCATATTTTTCTAATAAATCAAAAACTCAGTTTTTCATATGAAGAATCCGGGATGACTCTTTGATTCATACCTTATTATTGTGAAAATATACGCAACATAATGCCATTTAAAAGGCATATTGAGTAAAATCACGTCCAAAAATCAGCCACTATCTCCCGGTCTATCATGCAGAATAAAAACGAAAAAATAATAGGCATACTTTTTTTTGGTGCAAACTGTCTGCCGGTCACTCTATAATTCTGCTTTTTAATTTTATTTGTAACTAAAAATAACGAATTTAACTTGACTACCCTGTACCTACAAAGCTAGTTTTGTATTTTCATAATTGAAGGTTTTGTCATTGTTGTATTGAACTCTTTAGGACTTTTATTATGCCTATAATTTTTTTAAGAAATTGGCTTCTTATTTAGAGTTGCATATCTGGCTAATTCGTGTATAGTAGATAACACCGAAAAATCTTTCTACAATCTGTTCATTTTATTGCAGGTGCTCTGGAGTTAGTCATTGCAGTTTCATTTTGACTGAAGATTGTCAAGGTACGAAGAAGTGGGGCCTTGGAACTATCTCTGTTAACTACGTTTGCATAACAAGTAAGTTGGTATTATAGGTACCTATACTATACAGGGTGAGTTTTTTTCGATGCCCACTATGGGGATCTCGGAAACTAGCAGAGCTAGAACAAAGGTTAAATGGGGAAAGAATTGCAGTTTTGAATGCTCAATCTAATGCAATCTAAAGTGATTTTTTGCTATTTCTTCAGATCTCTGTAGCTCCGTTATTTCTGATTATACAGAAAAACTGTAGAGACAAAAATTGTAGATAACTTTGAGCTTAATAAGACAATCTGATCCAATTTTTTATGTTGTTTGTGATTTTTGAGATGACATAAACTTTTGTTTTTTTAAATGTAAATCATAGTTGGCTGTGGCCTTATAAAATCGGCCATTTTTTGAGCTTTCCAAAGATATAATACTCGGCATAGTTATTACAAAAAATAAAAGAGCTATGGCTAATTTTCTGATTTTTTTTTAATTTTCTTTTTTTCTTAACTTTCTAATATTTTGTTTTTAGCTGGTAACAAAGTGTAAGAAAATAAAACAAAAATTAAAAAACTCAAATTCAAATTATTATTATTTTAAAAGGTCACCTTTTAAAATAAAAAAGGTGTTCAAACAATCCACCATTATTATTTATGCAAATATTGCATCTTTTTAAAGCTGAATTTGTCGCCTTTCTTAGAGAGCGCCTGTCAATACTGGAATTGCTTCTAAAACAGCTGCTCTGAATTCAGCAATTGTCTCATAATTTATTTTGTACTGTTCCCCACAAAAATAAATCCAAAACAGACAAATCAGGGGATCGGGACTGCCAGGAAATAGGTCTATTTCTCCCTATCCAACTATTTGGATAGAGCTGATCTAGGTAATTTCTTACGGGCAAGTAATTATGTGGTGGAGCTCAATCATGATAATTTTGTTCTATTTTGTTACATTTTGATACCAGCGAAAAATAAAATATTTTTTGAAAGTTTATATGTCTTATTATAAAATAGAACGTAATTATGAAAATATTCCATGGCTGACTATGTGAAAATTTAAAAATATCAGAAAATTAGCCATAGCTCCTTTATTTTTTATAATATTTATGACGAATATTATATCTTTCGAAATCTCAAAAAATGGCCGATTTGATAAGGCCACAGCCAACTATGATTTACATTAAATAAACACAAGTTTATGTCATATCTCAAAAATCACAAACAACATAAAAAAATTTGATTAGATTATCTTATTAAGCCCAAAATTATCTACAGTTTTTCTGTATAATCAGAAATAACGGAGCTACAGAGATCTGAAGAAATAGCAAAAAATCACTTTTTTCAAAATATCTAGTGAGCCGTGAACTTTTTTAAAAATCCAAAAGGGGCATTAGATTGAGCATTCAAAACTGCAATTCTTTCCTCATTTAACCTATGTTCTAGCTCTGCTAGTTTCCAAGATCCCCATAGTGGGCATCGAAAAAACTCACCCTGTATATATTTTTTATTTAGTGATCTACATAATAATATATTATTTTTTATTTCCCAACACATATTCATATTTTACCAGAATCTCCCTATAATATGTATGTACCTACAATATTGGCAACCAATTCGATGCTATATTATTTTATGTTAGGTAGTAAGTATTCGCCAAATAACATGAAAGTAGGCAAAACTTATTACTTACATTAGGGGAATTCAAATGCGTTCGTGCATGACGAATCGCAAAATTGCACCTACCCCACTTCTATTGAAACACCGAAAACCAAAATATGTACACGTCACCGGATATGGTTACGCCGATGAAAGCGCACAAAGATACATTAAAACCGATCTGTCATCTATTGTGCCAGATTTTGGGGGTAAGAACGGAATATCGAACCATATCTGGGGTAGTAGGAAATAGGTCGAATTATAATATTCCCGGGATGGGATCATGGGCGTAGAATATTTGTATCGAAAATTTCAATCCTGCGCCAATACGCGGAGACTATAAAACTTATCTAAAATCTGATCGGTCCACCAAATTCCTCTCAAAAAAGTAGTACAGTGACGTGAAAACCGCGACCCTCTAGCTTTAATAATAACCGAGATTTTTGAGAAAAAAACCCAAAAACACCCAAAATGGGACACCCTGTACATTTCATAATAAAAAGCCAATTAAATTGTTCTCACGTATCTTCAAAACATTTTATTACAGGTAAATCAGATTTTACACATTTTGTTTTATTTTTGAATAGAGTTTTTTACACTGCTTGTGTTTGTGCTTGTAGGAAAACTTTCAAAATTGGAAGACGACTTGCACACTAATTGAGTTTCTTCAATAAATAATTCCATCATACTAACTTACTTTATAATTCAGTCCACACACGTCTGACGGTGGCAGATTCATTCTCTGAGAATGTTTGAGCTGTTAAATTTTTTTAGAGACCGCTGTTAATTATTTCTTTCGGGATTAGCTTATCTTTCCAACAAGGCAATGTTGTCTTCGATTTTAATGCTCCACATGCCCACTAACAAAAATCCAAATTTTTGAAGGCATTTATTTATGCCTTGGTTTGAAATACTCTTTCGATAATTTATGTATTTGAAGCTTTTTGTTGCTTTCGTGTAACAGCTTATATGTAAGCACTAAGTAGGTAACCGCATATCCATATTATTTAATAATGGAAGAAAATTTGCGGTATTTAAGTGAATATTGAGAAGCTCATTGCAAAAGAATCTACCTTTTTAAAGTATTTAGTTTTTAACGAATAGTGAAGAGAATTAAGTGTACCGTGTAAGTGAGTAATTTTAGTGCACTGTTATTCGATGACCTTGTTAAGGATAGATACGTGAATCATTATTACTGTCGAAAAATGGAGGGGAAGAACAGGAAGGGTGATAAACCTAAAGGTATGGACTACTGGAAAAAGTGGTGTAGTCAAGGTCAAGGGGTTTCTAATAAAGAAACAAATTTGGATTTAGCTATCAAAGCTTCAGCTACCTTGCATGCTGATAAGAAGACTGCCTACCCCGAAATCTAGTTTGGAATGCCTAGATATGTGCGATAAAAACCTTTATCCTAATATTTACACATTACTACAAATCTTGGCTACCATTCCTGTATCCACTGCTACCCCAGAAAGGTCTTTCTCGAACCTAAGGAGACTGAAAAACTATTTACGAAACACTACAAGTGAAAACAGACTTAATGGTTAATGAACATTCACTATGGAACAGAAATTCATGCAGATGAAGTAGTGGATATACTTAAAAGAAAAAGCCGAAGATTTCTTCTTTATTGGTTTTAGATTTAGCGCAGAGGAACGAAATTAATTTATCCATTTCATTTAAAGTTAAGAACTTTATAAATATGTCGTAGTTTTTCGGATGAATATATAGATATTAAATTGCATGTAAGTATATTTTTGTTGTTTTATTTACTTCTCAAACTAAACCCCCCCCAAAACTAAATCCTGGCTACGCCCGTGCCATCTATATACATACATATATATGTCCCACCGAAAGGTCGGCCATATAGGGCGCACACGTCATTGTCTGTCAACTGCACTAGGGCCGTGGTTGGCCGTTGTCAAAATGCCATTTTGTGTTGCTACCACAAATTTCGCTTTTCCTCTAAATCCCCTAGAATAAATAGCACACAATATGGTGACTATCCAGGCGGGCGCCAGCGCCCTCTGCCGGATGGCTAAAAATTGGTGGAGGGACTATACAGAGATATAGAGGGGGGAGAATGCTTGTCAACGTGCGCAAGACTGCTAATTTTTCTACCGCCATTTTAACCCACGAAAATGCGACAAATTCAAAATAATTTGCTTTTTCAAATTTTTGTTGCACTTATTTACGTTTACGTTTAGGTATAATTTTATATTGATGTGGAAGCAACTTTAGTCAAGAAAGTTTATTTTTACCTGGACCGTTTTCGGCGAATCTGCCTTGGTGCCTCATTAGGAGAAATCATTGAATCTGTTGAAGTTGAAGCTTGTGGTAGGCTCGGACCACTTTGTTGTTGGTCAAATTCATTTTCCGACGGTATAGAAGTTGATTGGAGGCATTTCTTATTGCCCACCAACAAAAAATCATAAGATTTGAAATGTGTTGAACAAACGAATTTGTTCTTCGACCATAGTACATTGCTGGACTTTAAAGCTTTTAACAATTCCAAATAACGGTCCCGGTCTTTGAGAAACCTAGTATTTCTAGAATAAGCACCACCAATACATTTTATCCCAAATAATGCAACATATATACCAATGGAAGGATATACCTTCAGGTCTAAATCTTTCGCAATTTGTGCATGTAACACAAGACGATGATTACAAAAACACGCCAGCAAAAACGCTAAACACACTAAAAAGACCTTGAAAAAGCAATTAAGAAGTAAGCACGTCAAAACGTAAACAAACTACAAGACAAGACTGGGTTAAAATGGCGGCGATCTAAGCGCCCTCTGTGTAGCCGAAAAATCGGATGCGCAGTAGGTCAACGCGCATTCTCCTCCTCCATATCTCTGGGACTATATAGGACCCAATGGCGGTCCAATTTATTTTAGGAGGACCGTTGGTTATAACCATAAAACATTAAAATTATATATTTTAATGTTATGCGGTTGATCAAACTCACATCGTTGATTGAGGAAGGACTCACATAAACAAAACACACAACTCTATCCACCCCAATGGTGGCGACCGTGTGCATACTTTTGTACTAAAAGTGAGTCATAATCCCTAATAGCTCTTGTCATAAAATATTTGAACAAAAACCACAATATTTCGCTTCCCTGTCCATTCGCCATTGTTTGCTTACACTTATACCAGAGCGCATAAAAAACCGTATAAAAAGCCGAACATAAACATGATAAAGTGTACTTAGGGGCGCCCATGGGCTCGATCAATCAATCTAACCATTCGCAACAGTTTTTGGTAAGAATAGGAAATAGGGCACCCCATATAGGGGTTGTGGATACATTTTGAGGGTGAAATGTGCGATTTCGTAGATCTCCAGGATTTCCAGTATGGCACACACCGGCTTTTGTTGTGTTAATCCTAAAGTGTGTCGATATAATCTAGTACAAAAAGGCCATAGTAGCAGAAGGGGGCTGAAATGGAAAATCATACCCAAAATATAAGTACTACCTAGCTTTAGTTATACAGTTTCACGGGTAAATATGTAACAAGCTTTGAAAGAGGCCCTAAAACTTTATTTTTTCTCAATATAACTTCTTCAAATTCCTTCTACCTTTTAGTATAATAAAGTGCATTGTTTTGTTTGTAAATAGGACCAATATAATTATTTTTTAACATCGTTTTTATTCCCAATTTCTTAATTTTATGATAGTTGATAGTTTCATAAAATATGGGCTGATTTCCATGGGCGTGCATTATTTATTTTATTTTGATTGATTCGAAATCGCCACAAATAAATTTATTTCTGCATTTGACACTAGCTTTAAATTTGGGAAATTATCTGCAAATAAATACCAATATTGGCTGAGAACGCGTTTTGTGCTACGCCACTGGCCTGTCGCGGGATGTGGCAGTCGGTAACACGGCCGCGAGCGCTGTTAGGCGTCCTCTCTTTGCTTGTCTTAGATTTTTTTTTAATAAGTAGCAAAAATAAAAATTTTTGGACCAGTTATTGCTTCTTTTCTTACAATAATTATTGTAAATGGTACTAACAACAACAGCTATTCCTAAATGCTTTTATAAACTGTAGAACAGCGATGCTATCCATAGAGCAATAAGAAGGTATGATGCCTCAATCACAACAAAATGGTAACTAAATAAAATCCACTTAGCCAAAAAACGTGGCCAAAAAAATTCCAACAATATTATTGGATGTATTCAGTAGCGGCCAACACAGATCAGGGGTCCTTTGAAATGGCAGCTTTGAAGTTTCGACCTCGGCTTACCCCACGCAATCGTAAAATTAAGGATCAAATAAAACCCACCCCTTCTCCCTTCTCTCCCTTTCGCATCCCTTCGTCATCAGATGGGATTAGCTAATTGGGATTCGTTCGTTTGCTGCTCCTGGTAATTGTGTAGATATAGAGTATAGAGTTTGATATCGAGTGAGTCGGAATCCCAGCGCTTTCATATAATGTAGGTACCTACAGTGTGTTCATTTTTATAATAGAATACCTACCTAGTTGTATCTGGAAATAACTAATTATTTGAAATTGTATATTTTTATTTCAAGTCCTGTATCTAGAAAACTAAATCCCTGACGATATAAGTTATATTTTTTTCATAATTCTCAATAATATTCTACAAAATAAATATTATTTTCATTATATACAACGTCATATTGTATAGTTCGGATCTCAGACAAATAATAAACTAAAGGCTGCATTGTAATCAGCCAACATAAAAAATGACTACTCAAAACAAAAACAACGAATCATCATATTGATAACCAGAAGTTACATTTCCTATGCCACAAATTCAACATTTACTCTTCCCATAGTTCTTAAAACTACACTAATTCACTAATTATTACTAACTTAACTATACATCTTTTGTCTCATAACCTCAAAAAAAAACAAGAATAACGCTTTTGTGTCGAAACACATTAACACAAACTGGCGAAATCTCAACGAACTCTGGATCAGCTGTTGTGGCAAATGCGCAACGATCACAAAGGAGCTCGTGCAACGTTTCCATGCTAGCCAAAATAAGCAACTTATTAAGGATATTATTTATAGACCAAGTAGGATCAGTAAATTCAAGATCAATAAAAGTAAAGTATTAAATAATAGCTGTCAAAATTTTTACTGTAACATGTAGATTGTAGATATCAACTAATTGTTCCAAATTGATGTTTTTTAACGTTGGTTATACATTTATTGCGTAATAAATTTATGAAGAAGTTTGGCAATGGTGCAATCATTGCATTGTTTTGTTTTAGATTTCTATTACTAACTCGGACAAATAATAATCTTACTAATTTTTTTATTATTTTGGCAGGATCTGTATTGTATTGAATTATTAGTCTATCTTTATTATTTGTCTGATCTGAGGTTGATACTAAACATGGTATAGTGTGACTTTATACTATATTTAACTTATCACCGATGTTGTTCCAACTTCATCTTGTTGCAGGAGACAAGATTGGCAAGTACTGCAACACAGATATCCGACTACCAAAGGACGTATCCTCGTCTGGAGGCATATCACAAGGATTTATATTAAATCCAGGATACCCAGACTACTACGCAGGACATAAAAAGTGCAGGTGGAAGATAACTGCACCCCCTCAGCAGAAACTAAAATTAACTCTTCTAGACGTTTCTTTATTAGGTAATATTATCATCATTTTATTTTCTTAAGAAGTATAGTGACGCCTGTGACTTGGTATTTGACATCTTCTCTCAATGCCAAACAACGTTGTAAATAACTCCATTAAATATTTTGAGAAATTGGGGTACTTCGTGACCTAATTTCATCATTTGAAGTTTTTGAACACCCCGTATAATAAATTAATATTTTCCCAACGTGAATCTTGATTTCGGAGGAATCAAAAACTTTTATGAAGAATACCTAACTTTTTGCGAAATAGTACATTGTGTACCTAGTAGGAAAAGCTGAACATTCCCGGACGACCGTAAAGATTGCCTGTCGAGGCGTAAGCCGAGACTGGCAATACGGAGTCGGGGAATGTGGCTTTTCCTACGAGGTATACATACTATTTTTCCGAAAATCGAAAATTACTCAAAGAACATAAATTTCGAAAAACTTGTTCTCAATCATTTTTTTAGTTTATAAATAACTGTAAGGAAATAATATTTCCTTACAGTACAAAAATAAATATTTCCTAACAGTTACTTTCCGTTGCCTGGCAACGCCTAAGTGCAAGGAAATATTGACTTTTTCTTCCAAAAATGTTATCAAAAATGTCAATATTTCTGATTGATTTTCGGAAAAGTTATTTTTTTTATTTTTTATTTAAGTTTAGAATGAAAAAATGGGTATTGCCCTACCTGTCACAGTACCCGTAATTATTATAAATAATAAAGGATGTTTTAGTGGCATATCAATATTCATATCATTTACCTGATATGCCACTAAAACATCCTTTATTATTTATAATTACAGGTACTAAAAATCTTTCTTTGTTAATATTCTTGGCTTGACATTGTAGGTTAGAATTTCCATGTTCGATACTTGCATTAATAATTAAGTTTTGTATATATCTTGGGCACAGTCAATGATTTTGTATATTCCGAACTATACTTACATATTTTAATCGAGGCACTTCGATAGTATAGGCAAGGAAGTTCGCGATAGTCCTACTTTTATCCAAGATGTTCGATCGAAACATTCTTCAGCGTGAACGTAGGAAACTATATTCTTTTGGTGTCCACCCTGGTCTGTTCGTAAACTTAATCCAAAAGTTTCTTTGTTGTGCATCTTGAGGAAATCTAAAAAATGTGAATAAACTCAGTGCTTTATAAAAACAGTTTTTTATAACATTTCCTCACTCATATACAGTAATAGGTACCTTGTAACGGATTTTTCCATTTCAAAATCCGTTACTCGTTTTTTATATTTTGTTATTAACATAAAGTCATTATTTTCGAACATATCTCATAATATCTTATACTAAATAACTAATTTATTCTTCGTACAGTTTCAATTCATTTATAACATTGTATTCAATTTTATTACCACTTTTTCAAATTTTAAAATTTCAACTAATTCAAATTTTCGCGCGCTATATACGGAAATGGCCGTGTACTAGCCTCGAACCCTGGCATATTCAAAATGCAAAAATTCAAGTGTGTGTTTACATTTCAGCAGGTATGTAGTTAAAGATCTGTATTATGAATTACTCGATTTTTCGGTTCTGTTGATGCATAATGTGAACATAAATACTGTTTAGTTGATTAAATGCGTGTCTTGCTAAAACCTGATTGGTCGCATGACGTAGGTCCTGCCAGCGATCGGCCGGTAGGGTCCGACCTGGGAAGAGTTTGCTCCCGTCTTCGTGTGTGTCGAGTCGCGCAGAGGCATCTGCCCATTTCCCGCCAAATTTTCGGCATTTTCGGCTTTTATCTAGTTGAATTTTTGCCATCGGTGATTTATTTGAGTGGTTTTGTGTCTTAATATCGGGGATTGACTTCGTGTGACTAATATTTTTGCGTTTTTCTCTTTTCTATGTCCACGGCGTCGTGAGGCAGCGACGCTTGCCCGAGGCATTTCCTTTTTGGCTGCGTAGCTGAGGAAGCGCGGGACACAGCAAGCAGGTGGTGGCTGTTTCTCCTGGAAAACCCCACAGGTGAGTAATTTCTTTTGATTTTTGCTTAGTTCAGCAACTTTACTACTCACCTGTGGCGTTTTTTGTTAGACGTGCTATTTTTTTGAAGGACTCATTTCGTCCTAGGCCCCGGCCATCTTTAACTCAGAAACATAGCATTGTCCTTTTTTTGAATACCCACCATCTTGCGGCTGTTATCTTGTTGAATATTTTCAAGTTTTAGTCACATTGGTCACACGTTACTTTCTTATTTTTCGAGTTAGGTCTCGATTCTGTGGTACCGGGCCACTCAAGTAAATCTGATACCGATATTTTCACTTTCCTAATAAATTCATATTGCCTTTAGTTTATCAGCTTTCTTAGTTTCTCTATTTTACCTTTCAGGTCTCAAATAAACTTTTCGCGTTAAATAAGTATTAAAATATCTTAAATTTCAAGAATTCGGGCTGGAGCATTCTCAAAATTTTTTCTTATTAAATATTAAGCACTTTAAAATAAAATATAATATAATAAAATAATAAAAAATATTTAAAAAAAAACTATGCATAGTTCCCCTTAATTTAGTATAGTTCTAATCGTTTAATTTTCATCATTTGTCAATATTTAATAACTTTAGTATCATAATTCAATTTTAAATATTAATCGTAACCTATTGGTTTATAAATTTCTGTAAAAGGCTTAGACCTTGTCTAATGCTACTTTCTTTCTGATCTGTTCATGCTTGCACACCATCTCTGAGGACGCTACGATCACAGCCCTCTGACGAAGGAACAACGTGACGAGAGTTGCGTAGGCATCGAGTGGAGTTGCGTTGGCATAGGTGTTGACTCCTGGTCAGCTCTACTTCGGCGACGCCCTGAGATATCTGCTAGCCTCAACATCTGCAACGCCTATTTGAGCAGACAAGGACCGGAGGAAGCCCTAGCCACGCCCCACACTTCTACGAGCCTCGTTTGAGCGTAAGAAACGATACACTCAGTTCCAACTTAAGGATCAAGGTTCAAAGAACTTATAGCTGAACAGTCAGAGTATTTGTAAAGACAATTCGACCTTTTTATTGTTCTCAAACCAATTATTAACTAAATTTAACTCTCCTAGTTTATTGTAATTGCTCAAATTTAACTTCATTATAAAAAATTTATTTTACACTGTTATCATTTTAAAGTTGTACGATCAAAATTGTAATGTCTCAAAAATTGTAATAAATAAATCTTGTATATTTAACGAAGGTAACAGGATTTTATTGGACAGACCCAAGTATAGCAAACCTAGGATTGTTATAACCTATATTAGTAGGTACCTACACATTTTTTAGAATAATATTAACAATTACAATTATGAATCTTTAAAAATTTAGAATCTTCTCAAAAAGGTACATACATTGAGTTGTTTCAAGAAATAATCCTCATTTTCCGTGAAATCATTGCAATATAGGCTAAAAATTATAAGGCATATTTATCTATGTCTAATATTTTCTTTGAGTTAAGGAATCCTTGATACTACTAATTTTAAATTTACACTTCTACCAGTGACTATAGTCACTGCTTCTACCCAGGAAGAAGTAAGTACCTACACAATGATACGCCTCTGACGCTTGGTGCATGACCTCTTGACCTTTAAAGTTAGTTTGAATAAAGTCAGAACACAATTTTATCCAAAAAGTAAATTAAATTACAAAAGTACTTACTGATGGAATGTTATCCCCCAAACATTTTGCTCTGGTAGTCACGGATTAGCCGCAGGCTGCACAGCTAACCATAATAGATCTCCAAAAAGTACTTATCGAAGAACTACACACATAATAGCACAAACCACCGTGACAACTGTCAAATATAAAAATATTTTGTCATAACTCAAAATTCAGTCTCCATACATTTCCGTCTCACGTTTTCTACAATGCTCATAGAGCTTTGGCTCCTTCCTGGGGTTATGATAAAATTAAACCCGTTGCTAGGGAACACTTTTTGGTGACTATTCCTTTTTGGAGTTTTTTTGCGGTCTAGTACACAAAAACGTGACGTTATTACGTAAATGTACGTATTTATTATTGTATGTATTACGTAAATATTACGTAAATGTTATTTTTCCCTCGTCTTAATTTCCACCAGTCACAAACGTGCAATTTTGAATTACAAATGGTTTCTAGATGGAAAAAAGTATGACAGCACCTGTCAGAAGTTTTTTCGAGTTTATCCGCGGCAAAAGTTGACAGCTGTTGTATAATAGGTAATAGTAGGTAGGTATGTTTTGTAAGCTATGTGTATGCAGAATAATCTATTACTCATGAAATAGTCTTGTCAAATACCATTCGGGCATCTAATTTTTCCCGTGAAAAAATCCAAAAAAAAAAAACACAATGCTAAGTAATATTTTTTTAACAAAATGCATTCGTGCAGGTGCAAAAATCCTCATCTTCGACTCTGATTTTTGTTGCCACCAGCACCCATGCTTCTTGTTAAAATATATTACGTGTTTCTTCAATTTTTTCGGAAAAATTAGATGCCTTATGATAACTTACGAAAAGTTCACCTCTTGTAAACCCCAGCCGGGACATACCTGTATATACTACATAAAAAAAGTCATTTCAACAATTAAAATGAGCCCGAACAAAATATTTAATTTGAAAAAACAACACAAATAAAGTTTTCCGTGAAGATTAGTTCTTTTTTTCGAAAAATTTGAATATTTCGAAAACTTCTTAATTCCCAGGCTTACTTAATGCAAAATAAAGTTATATTTTCACAAAATTTTATGTAAATTGAGTTATTTTTACAAGAGAAAAAAAATAAAAATCAAAAAAATCGCTTTTCTGTCATTTTCTCGTAAAATTTGAGGTTATGTTGAAAAGTGCCTTATATGAAAGTTTTCGATTTATTAAATATCTACAAGTTTTGTGGGAAGTATTTTCCGCTAGGAGCTCACATTTCGCCGAAAATTTTCCGTCCTTGCCTGTTAATAATTTTTTAGCCTTTAAAATCCGCTTTGATTTTTGGTTCTTCCCTAAAATAAAAAGTACCTATCTACTCTTTACCACGATCATAAAAAGTATCTATTAAACCCTCTGATGATTTATTTTATGTCGTATTTCGGCCGCAAAAAAATTTAAGCGGCACTAATTTGTAGTAATTCGGTCGTAACTTTCACACGTTTACGACTTACAAACATTTTTCTTATAACACGTTCGAATTTTTATGTTCTCCGTATGTGCTCATATTAATTGGTGTTATTAAAAAGTTGTGGTGTTTTTTGCCTCCAGTTGACAACGTGGTGGACCCGGAAGACTGCACAGATGTGCTGACGATAACCGATACAGATCAAGTGATATATTCGACGTGTAGGCAGGAGCTGCCACCGACAGAGGTGGTGTCTGGCAGTGACACAGTTGAGGTAAGGTTGAGGTCATTTTTTAGTCAGGAGTTTATTTAGGCGTCAGCGGCGCGAGTATCTAAACGAGTTTGTAAAACGTGTTGCATAAGTTTTAATGTTTTACCCCAGAAAAGGACGAATTTTTCTGGGGTTTTACGGTCGACCATACCCACAGAAACAAAACACACAACTCCATTAGATCGAAAACAAACATAACCTTGAACCTTGCAACTTACAAAAATGTACAAGGAATGTAAAATGTACCTATACTCGGCTTGGCGAATAATGGGACACCAGAATTGAGACATTCGTAATTATTTAGTTCATACCAATCAACAAATCAGGGGAGTCAGGGCCCTATTTCATTTTTTTCGTCACAATTTTTTGTTTACACTACAAAACGCAGAAATGTATTGCTGCTTCTTCCGCCGGCGTCTAGATCAGAAACAATACAAAAAGAGTAAATCGTATTTCTAAATTTCTTCGTAAAATATTTCCTTAGATTTCTTAAGAAAAGCGAGTCTAAAAAGCAAGCAACAGCAACAATATTTTGGTACCTTTTGGTTTCAAATGAAGTCCATGACTAGGTTGTAGTGTAAGTATAGAACGCATTAGATTTTTCAGTTTCATCCTATTATATGTATAGTGGACCATTGGTTGGCTTTGGGGCTATAAACAAAATTTTCTATTTTCATTCTTGCATACGTTACAAAATACTGTTCCAAAATATAATATCCAGAATTTTCGCTTCTTCCGATTGAACAGATCATCCCGTAATTCCAAAATAGTGTTTATTCTTCTGCAATTCAAGTAATGGGATAAAAATATAAAAGCGCTGTTAATATGACTAAAACTGCGAAATATTGAACGCAAAGAGAATTCGTGACCGTAGAAAGGACGGAAATGGTAATAAAGCTGGATAAGAGACTGAAACTGACCTATAACCATAGAATTAGAATACCCCCCTATAACCTATAATAAGTCGCCATTTTTTCGTCGAGTAGTAGTTGATTTTTCGCCGGTAGTAGTTAATCCGAAATATTAATAGTTGATTCTTCACCGGTTGTAGTTAGTCTGAAGTAGTAGCACAGAAAATATACTACGAAGTGTATTTTCTGTGGTAGTAGTGGTTAATTTTTCACAGGTAGTAGATAGTCCGAAGTGGCAGTAGTTGATTCTTCACCGGTTGTAGTTAGTTCGAAGTGATAGTAGTTGATTTTATTCGCCGGTAGTAGTTAGTTCGAAGTGGTAGTAGTTGATTTTTCGCCGGTTGTAGTTATTCACAGGTGGTAGTAGTTGATTTTTCGCCGGTAGTTGATTTTTCGCCGGTAGTTGATAGCCCGAAGTGGTAGTAGTTGATTTTTCGCCGGTAGTAGTTAATCCGAAGTGGCACTAGTTGATTTTTCGCCAGTAGTAATCGTTTTTTACATGGATCAGTCCATTTGTAAAGAATTTCCCCAAGAAAATTATTTTCAGTTTTGGTTAGTACATTAGAAATTCCCATATTTCACTCCATGATTTATGTTTTTGAACAATGTCCATATTGATACTGGAGGAAAATTTGCAGCATTTAACTGAATATTGAGTAGCTCAGTGCAAAACAGTCTAATAGCTTTTTAAAACATTTAGTTTTATTTAGAGCAGGTCGCAGGTCACCGCTGCTTTGAGATTTTGAGTTTGTGAATTTATAAACTAATCACTCATTGTCGATATCAACTGTTTATATGCACAACAGAAATACACTAAACTTAAAAAAAACTACAATTTTTACGACGAAATGTTTTAAAACAAATTAAAACAATGAAAATTAATACAAACTGCTTTACCAGCCAATCTTTATTGACTACCCATATAGCAAAATCACATTGGCGGAATATTCTGATAATATTTTTTCAGAGAACATGCATATTGTAGGAATATTCATAAAAACTGTAGAAACATTATCTGAACATTCAGGCACCATTCAGGTGTTTGCCTTTTGAAGGTACTATTTCACCTGTTATAAACATTCACAAATATGTTGAATGCACGTTCCACAAATATTCACTATATGTGCTATGTATACATTTAATATTCACGTGTGCATTATAAAATAAAAAAAAACGCCAACACCACTTTCTGGGTTCGAACCTACGACCATCGATTTACAAGTTGACGCTCTAACCAACTGAGCCATCGAGGTACTTGGAAATATTATCTAAAAATAGTGTAAGCTAGAATCTCTGTGACGTCACAAGACTAGGAATAAGTACCGTTTGTGAACATTCATAAGATATTTGCTGTATGAATATACTATTTAGCATGTTCCACCAATATTCCAAATTGCACGTTCCTAAGGTGAACGTGCCTGTAATGTACTTAAGTTAAATGTTCAATTTATAAATATTTATAGAACCACTAAGTTAGGAATATGCTACACAAGATATTGTGGAAATATCCCTTCTTATTCAAAACAAATATATACATCATTTGTACATTCACCTAACATATTATATTTGTATCTGCGATTAACAAATATCTTGGGTATATGCAGTTACTGAACATATTTCGTAAAATATTGTAACAATGTTTTATAAATATGGGGAATATTTTTTGCACATTGGATACTTATTTTGCATATTCAAAAACTATTAAATGCTATATTGGTAACAAGTAAAAATCTAACTTTTCAGCCCAATCCCAAATACATTTTTCAAACGAGCGAACGAAGACTCATCGCATATTTTAGCCTCAAGTCTTTTGCCCCCGAGGCCAACGATAAAGACAGGCCACGGCGCTAACGCATAATCGCGTAGTCACGTGACCAACTTAGTCCTATAATAATGAAAGGCATTTTTGGAGATAAGTAGAAAAAACAAATTTCGTAACAATTTGGCAAGTTTTCTTTCATCTATTACATTATTGGATTTGTGCATCCAAGCTTTCTCTAATTGTTTTTTCAAAATTTTCAACCTGCCTCAGCTGTTTTAGGCTGAGAGTTAAACGGCACTGCACTTACAATATTTTGGCACATTCTCAAAAATTGTTCCTTTAGCTTAGGTGATATTCTCTATAGGTATTTTCCTCCCACAACACGCATTTGTCCACTTTAATTGTTTCACTTTCTTGAAAATGTGTTAGCCACACATACTTAAGGGTTTTTTAGAAATTAAATCTCAGTTGGAATTTGACGAATCCATTTTTGGCGGAAATTTTCATTCAAAATTTCATGTTTGTTATGGCGACACTTTCTTCCTGGGTTTTGTAATATGTATAAATATAATATAAACAGACCCAATATTTGGTATTTAGGTTATTTTTTACGAAATAGAAATGAAAACTAACCTCAGTAGCTATACTGTAAATATTGACGAGGTCCCAGTTGATCGGCAGCGTGAAAGACCGAATAGAAACCGTATCAAGGGGTCGAACGAAAATCCTTGAGTACGTTACAACACTGATTTATTTCGCACAAGGTGAATGGTGAATACAATAAATACACAAACCCGAACGCGGTCAACGGGAACGGCTTCCAGCCACCCGGACCGTCTGAACTCGCGGATCTCCCGTAAGCAGTTCACCCCTCTGTGTCTCAGGCTCCACTGTCCAATACTGTCCATGTCCATAATAGTCCATTCCGGGTTCCCTATTCTGTGGTTCGGGGGAGAATTCCCCTTTACTGCGCTCACGCGTCGGTACGAGCGGCACCGCAATACTCTTGGACGGCACGACTCCTACCCAGAGGCCATAATAACACCTGGCTGGTTCCCCTCCGCCAGGATACACGCGCACTAGACACAAACTTATATAAACTAAGACGTTTAAAAACACTTTAAACATTTAAAACTTCTCAAAACCCAAGCTGCCGCTTTCAGTTATGTGACAAATGCAGTGGCGTAACTACGGAAGAGTAGGCCCGTGTTCAAAATTTCAGGTGGGCCCCTGTGTTTTTTTTATGTTTGAAAGTGGTGTAACAATGACAAACATTGTACAGGATGTCCCATTTTCAATACTTTTGCAACTTATATTTATATTTTGAAATTCTTACCTCCTAGAAAAAAAACGTGTACGCCACTGAATTCTACATGAAAAAATCTATAACGGTCGATTTTTACCATTTCAACAAGTTAGCGTATAACGGATATAGGGGGTGCCTGAAAACGGCAAATCACCTTGTGTTTAAAAAACTAAGGAGGCCGCAAGAAAATTCTGTATATGAGCTTTCTTTTTATGAAAAAGGAGGTCAGTGTCCCGAAAACCGCAACTCCCTAGTTCTAGAAATATCCGAGATACCTCACAAAATTATCCAAAATGGGACACCCTGTAGGTGCATATAGAGAATAATCCAACTTAAACTTTGTATTGACCAACAGTTAAAAATGATGCACATTGCTCACTACAGGTCAAAAACCGCCATTTTATAGGTCAAAATGTTGAATCACCATGTACGTTCTGTACAGGGTGATTCAAACTCGACGCCCCAGGAATACTGCGGGAACATGAAAACTGAAAATAAAATTTCGAACAGGGGCTCTTAAATGGAATGGAATGAAAAACATGGAATTTTTCTATTCACTAGGATCGGTTTTCCGAAATCAAGTTAGCCATGAAAACAATTGCGAAAGTCAGAAATTATTTAAGAGTATGTTAGGGTGCACCATTAAATTTGTTCGACTGGAGCATTTTTTAAATTTTTGAATTGTGCTTGTTACGGTTTGCTATTATAGTTTGTTACAAAAAATTTTATTTAATATTCCAGTTGAAAAAATTTAAGGGTGCACAAGACAACCTAACATTCTCTTAAATAATTTCTGACTATCAATTGCAAATTTTGAATAACAAAAGATACAGAAAATATTTTCCTATAAAAGTTGTTGAGGATGATAAATGATAAGGACTTTCAATATTCAGGAAAAAATTGTATGTTTCTGGGAAAAAATATTGATGACGTCACAGCGGCCATTTCCCCAAACAACAAAAAAGCAAATTTTCGGTCATAATTGGGCCTTATAGTATGTCCCATTTAAGAACCCCTGTTCGAAATTTTATTTCCAATTTTCGTGTTCCCGCAGTAGGCTTGGGGCGTCGAGTTTGGCTCATCCTGTAGGTACATTTACTCTTAAGTTATTATACATTTTTTGTACTATCCATTGAAATGACAAGTAGATGGAAGGAGTGTAGAGAGAGAAACTGGCAGCCAAACTCGAGTAAGTGAAATAGTAAATAAATCAGCTGATTCCGGCAAAAACCACCTAACACAAAAAAAGAGGTGTTTGTCCTAACTTTCTATTTTTGTGTCCTGTGCTTTAAACGAGTTCCGTTGTCAAACGTCATTTTAATTTTCCTTCTGTTTCAAGTCCCAATACAAATAGGAGTAATTATTGTATTATTTATATTTGATTTGAGTTCGTGTCGTGGTGGCAGTTTCGTATAAAACGGCGTTGAGTTTTCTTATAGTTGGTGTTTGGTTTAATATTATATTTTTAGATCGGAGAGAAAATTTACAAAAAAGAGGGTCCACTCCTGTTGTGTATTTGGATGTACCAAACGGGGCGGAAAGAATAAGAATACCTAGTGGGGTTTCTTTTCATTCGTAAGTCTTAAAAATCTTTGCTAAAAACTTTGCAGTTTTCCAAGAGATAAGGTGATATTAGAGACAAGTGGATTGCAGCAATAAAAAGGACAAATTTTGTACTGTCTACAAATATTTACTTGCATTTGTAGTCAACAATTTATTGAGAGCAATTTCATAGAGAATTTTGGGCAGCGCAAACTTAAAAAGTATGTAATTACTACAGTTTTTTTTCCAAGTCATGATAGAAACTATCAAGGGAAAAACTGGCAAAATAATGTGCTAATGAACCTAGCTCTTCGTAGTCAACGATGGAATTAATCTTGAGGTTCTGGTCCCTTTAATAAGGTAATTATTTGTAATTCTTTTTGTTAGATGCCTGATGCCTAAACATTAAAAATTATATAAAAATATGTAAAAGCTACCTGTCTTACATGCTTTTCCTATTAAATTGAATTTTATTAAGATAGTAATTAAAGTTGAAAATGTATAGGTACCTTATCCTAGATATTTTGTCGCCTTTAATTGTCGCCTGTAATTTGTATTTTATTTGTCTCAATTTACTTCCAGGTACATAAAATTGCCATGTAGGTAATTTTTTTTTCCGAAAATCAATCAGAAATATTGACATTTTTGATAACATTTTTGAAAGAAAAAGTCAATATTTCCTTGCACTTAGTTGTTGCCAGGCAACGGAAAGTAACTGTTAGGAAATATTCAATGACGTCAGAACCTATAGACAGGTTTGTTTTGATAAACGCTTGACGCCCAGAACTAATCACAATCTAAGCGCTCCATTAAATTATTCCGAAAATGTCGCGAGATTGTCAGAAATTGCCCCTTTTTGTCGAGCCGAAGCAAACTTATTTCGACTCTGGGCTCGGAGGCTGGCGTCGTTAGACCATCCCCCGAGTCTTCAGGTGAGGTTCCGATGCTTCCGGCGCCCCCAAACAAGAAAAAACATGCGATATCTAAGCGTGATTCTGAAGGAACTATAACCGGGAATCACCGGGTGTATAGTTGGTTGATGGTTGACTTTCTGTCTTTGTTTGTAGCATGTTTTTAGAGTAGTATGGATATATTTAATCTTGGAGTCAAAATAAAGGGCATTTTAACAATGGGGCACCGCGTCTATAGGTTTTGACGTCATTGGAAATATTTATTTTTGTACTGTAAGGAAATATTATTGAGAACAAGTTTTTCGAAATTTATGTTCTTTGAGTAATTTTCGATTTTCGGAAAAATAGTATGTATACCTCGTAGGAAAAGCCACATTCCCCGACTCCGTATTGCCAGTCTCGGCTTACGCCTCGACAGGCAATCTTTACGGTCGTCCGGGAATGTTCAGCTTTTCCGACTAGGTACACAATGTACTATTAATCAATTCAGTACTTTTTTCTGTGCAATATTTACATAATTGTGGTTATAGTATAGAAAAATTCTCATTCCTACAAACAAGCCCCCGAATTTCGGAATACAGATCATACAATAAAGATAATTACGGAACATGCCCATTAAATTCGTCTCATTAATATGCAACATCCCTATATACCTCCTTTGCCTGAATCAGCTGACACGTTCATTAGGCGTCCTTGTCTTACTTATTACCATTTGAAACCTACTTCCTACTTGACTTCCATTGTACTTATCAATTCGATGGTACTACCCTTGCATTTTTATTGTTGCGAAATTTCAAACGCCCTCTATGTAACCGATTAGAGATTAATTCTGACTCGTCGGTTATTACGCAGCACCACATCAATCGGCTCGCATCGGAAAAACCGAAATTTCTGCGTCCTGCATGAACCTTGGTGGCGGTGGGCCCGTGTTCACCGCACATTCTGAACACCCTGTAGTTACGCCACTGGACAAATGGCATGTAACGTCGGGCCGAGATGGTCACGTGATTTTTGCGCGCCAGGGCCTGTCCTTATAGTAGGCCTTGTTTCGCCCCTAAAGTTTCCAGAGAGCGACGTTGCCGCACAACTTTCCCCATCTTCCCCAGATCGTCCTATCGGCGGCGAGGCGCTTCAACGGCGGCCGCCGCGGCGTCCTGCTCCGGTACGAGGCGGTGGGGTGCGCGACGCCCGCGACGCCGCGCGGCGCCCGCCTGCTGCGTCGCGACGACTTCGTCGTCGAGTTCGGCTGCGTCGGCGGCGGCGTCTTCCCCGACACGGGCGCCGCGACGCGTCGCGTCCGCTGCCGGAGCGCCGGCGACTGGAACGAGACGCTGCCCCTGATGGACTGCGTGCGCGAAAGTGAGTGGTTTTGTAATTTTCATGGCTGTTTATGTAACCAGTTAGGAAATGCCTGATTACGTGCAACTAGTAGGATATTCCGCCGTGCTTATTAGAAACGCAGTATCTACGTACCGCGCTAAAATGAGAAATCGGACGTTAAAGTTTTTGGTTAATATCTTGGAAACTAATACTTTTTCGCTAACAAAAACTGTGTTTGTGTGAACTAACTAATATCAGAATTATACTATAGACGTCGTAAAAAACGTATATTTAATTTTTTTACTAAAAAGTCAGATACCGCGGATTTACTTCGTAAACATACCAATTGAGTTGCGACCTTTTTTAAGCAAAATGCAGTATCTACATACCTACTCATAACAATATATAATAATGGAAACGTTCATGGCATTTTAGGCACAAGGAAGGTGTAATACGAGTAGGTAATACCATAGAAGAATTTACTATGACGTAAGGCCTACTTGTCACGAACGTTTCCATTATTACAAGTAATAGAGGCATGATTTATCCTCTATATTTATAACAATAATATATCTTATATTAAATCAATTTTTTCAAGAATGGCATCTAGGCAAATAATAGGAACAAGGTATTCTTTGCAATCTTTATTTATACATCAAAAGTACGGGGCAGGTTTTCCCAAAATATTTGCTGATTTTGTGGTAGCACACCATTTTATTCTTTCTATCGAGGCACGGAACATTCTTAAGTAGGTCACTTTTCTTCATTGCTTTTTTCATAAGAAAATCCAATGTTTTTGTTTTATCTTCGAGAAAAGAAGTTCTGTACTCATTCTTTTTACTATCGCTGAACATAACGAGATGCGTTACATTTTCGATAATTACTATTGTTCTTAGTAGGATACATTTATATCATTGAATATGTACAGGGTGTGGTTGTAAATGCGGGGTATCTCGGTTATTTTTAGAGCCTAATATAGATAATAACTACATAGTGTTATTATTTTTGTAAAGCTTTCGACAATCTGAATATAACTAGTAGAAAATATACAGGGTGTTATATGTAAAACATCTAAGTTTGATCCATATATCGAACACTATCAATTTTAGTAAAAAACTGAATACGGCACTGAATTCTACATGAAAATGTCTATAAGATACAGTTTTTTCCATTTCAATATCATTAACCGTTTCCAAGATACGAGGTATGCCCCAAAAGCGCAAATTTTCAATTTCGCCCTGTATCTTAAAAACGGAGGTGCCTATGAAAAATCTGTTAACGGTATCTTTGGTTTCACAAAAAAGTAGCAACAATTCGCGAAAACTGCAACTCCCTATCTCTACAAATAACCGAGATACCCAGCATTTACAACCAAATCTGGACACCCTGTACATGCGCGGCCCGAATCGGTCCACTAGGCATGAGAAATGAGCAAAAAATCAAGAATTTCGAGTAAGTGCGGCAACGTTGCGCCAAATTTTACTCTGTGGTACGGCTTCTCAAATCAACAGCTTCCTCTACATACCCTCGCACCACCCCGCTCTTCCCGTACCGTTTAGTTGAACTCCTTTTCTACCTCGCCCAACGAATCATTTACGACTAATGAGTGTATAATATAGGACGGGAATTAACAGGCAAAGCTAAGACAAAAAGCGGCACGTGCAGTATGCTTAGACAAAATGCGGTAATTGCAAGTGTCTCATATGCAGGTACCGCTTTTTTGCTAAGCAAAATGAATATACGGCATTTTCATTAAGTAAACCTTTGCATTTAGCACATACGGCATATAAAACATTTATTATTTCACTGTTAATATTGCAGATACCGCTTTTATAAGTAGCATGGAAAGAGATAAGTCCAATGTGAACCCAATGATACAGAAAAGACGATTTCAGATATTTTTGCAGATACCGCGTTTCTAATAAGCAGGGCAGTATTCGCGGGCGAAGCTAGTCCCCACAACATTTTATAATTTTGGTATTTAACTCAGTAAGGTAAAATAAAGACAAAGATAATAGTCATTTACATTGCCAGATGCGTAAGTGCACTTTTTGCCTCGGTCATTAAAAGTACCTCCGAGGCCAAAAAAGAGCTTACGCTTCGTGCAATGTATTACATTTTTCCTGCTATCGATAATTTCAGGGTATAGGTACTTTGAATAAAGCTCTAAATACATGTGGAGTAGATTGTGAGTAATAATAATCTTCAAAATAACCTTTGTTCAATTACACAAAAATGATAATCGGTGATAAATAGAAGAGGCAGAATCAGCGATAATAAAAAATAAATAAAAAAAGTTGAGCTTTGTGTGGGATTTGAACCCTGGATCTACGAATTACTAATCGCGTACTCTCACCCTACCGGTAGCGCGGTGTCTGACAAATTTGCTCTGTTATGCGGCTCTTATTTGACGCCCGAGAAACATTGAAATTATTAATTTTTCTTTGGTATAATTCGTGTTCTTTATGATCAAAACCAGTTTGTAAAACGATTGTTGTGTAACCTATTAAAATTGACGCAAGATTCGCGTTGCTGCATATATATTTTATTAATGGTTTTAAGGTCCTTGCTGCGTAAGGGTTGCTAAGCAATACTTTTTGTACCTAGCAACCACCTTCGTAGCTAGCAACCAAAATAACAGGGCACCTCGAACATTTGACTTTCGCTTTCGGGCCTGTTGGCGAGTATGTAAAGTGTACTTACGGGGGAGGGAGCAGGAAAAATTATTAAGGGTGTCGTGTTTCAATCTGTACCAGCAAAAACAAAATCCAAATTTTCTTCTATATCCACCATATCAGGTATGTGGTATCAACGCAACAAACCACAACTTATTCTATATCTCCAAAGTCGAAAAAGATGTGCTTTTTTTGAAAAAATGAAAAAGGCACTCCTAAGAAAAAAATGTTAGTTTTTGCAAAACATAATCTTTGAATTTATCAGGCCCACATTATACAGGGTCAAATGTATGGAATAATTGGGTGTATTTTTTGATTTTTGATCTTTTTATTTTTTGATCTTAAAAAAAGTCTTATTATACAAAAGTTTCTTAGTTAATATGTTGGCACTTTTTGGTGACCTTGAATTTTTTCATCCGCCATAGTGACGCTCCTATAGTTCCAACTTTTTTTTCAAATGGAATCTCCTATTTTTTATTATACCATTAGATATTTTGACATTGACATACAGGGCGAATGGGTGATCATGCGAAATTAGGCCACCTCATACTTTTTTATTTTTCAACTTAGAAAAAAATATCAAATACAAAAGTTGTACGTCATGATGTTTTCAGAAATTGTACAGGTCTTTCCATAAAGGTGATGAAACGACAAAAACATTTTTTTACATGGAACACCCTGTATACTTTTCGATTTACAGAATCTACATTCTTTTCTGATCCCAACGATATGTTGTATATTTGCTTCATCCATTCTGATATGGCTACATAATTAGATGACTGAATTAAATGAAGTCAGTAATGTCAAATGTGCTATGGAAAACAATGTAAGTCACAGCACCCAAGGAAATTATCTGAACGTGTGTCCTTGTGTGTAATTTTGAGAAATCAAGTAAGAATTATTTTGACTTGCTAAATAGGCTAATTGCTTGAAAATCAGTAGAGGTGCATAACTTTTAATTCTAAGCAACTTTTTTAAATAAAATTTTTCGATATCTTACCTAAACAGAAAGTAAATAAATCGTTCCTGTCAAGGCCTACTTGATTTCTCAAAATTACAAAAATATAGTGAGAATTATTTCCTAAACATGCAGGCCTGAACTCCAAATAATGGTCAAATTGGAACTCGAAATTGTCTTCTCATTACACCTATTCCGACAACAATCTGTGGATGTATATCATAAAGTTCTTGGAGGTTATACATTTTTTCATTACTGTTTTTTGTTATTACACGATAAGAACACACATGCATTTACTAAAGTCTATCCAAGTTACAGAGGCAGTGGATCAAAACATTGGCCACCACGTGACCTATTCTCTTATTGGTCTGGCCGTCATAAAATGTCAAGTGTTTACGCGGCGAGCAGAATGCAGGGCCGGCTCTTCCCTCAGTCGAGTTTCCTGCATATTTTAGAACGGATCGCGAGCAGTATATTCTGTAAATTTATTTTGCTACTTAATTTAAGGAAATTTATAAAGATCCACGAAAGTTAAAAACACAATTTTGAGAACTTCTAAAAGAATTAGTTCAGAATTACAAGCCACTTGGAACCTCATATTAGTCCGACCCTGGTAATCGATCGCAAGGCTGTCATGTGACTTTGTTTATATCTACGCTGTGTCTAGCCTCCCGGTACCGGTATTCAAACAATTCCCGGTAGAAACTGTGACGTAGCCTGGATGACGTATTTCTTTACCGGTTTTTGTTAGAATCCCGGTAGAAATATAATTTTATTGGTTTGTTTTGGTGTACTCCCGAGTAATTTAAAGATATA
The DNA here is from genome assembly GCA_963920635.1 of Pseudeuparius sepicola. NCBI lineage: Eukaryota > Metazoa > Arthropoda > Insecta > Coleoptera > Anthribidae > Pseudeuparius > Pseudeuparius sepicola. Next base: position 9,262,689 of record OY987299.1, read on the forward strand.
TGGTTTAAATAGTCCAATAAAGTTGAGCTCGGCTTATAGGGGTTGCAAAAAGAAATTCCAAACTAGATTATTTTTTCAGGGTTGCTTGGGAACTGCCCTGAGTGTCCAACTAAAAGGTCACACTCGAACTCTTGGTACGAATTGCGCTATAGGGTGGTTTCCCAAACATTTTTTAGAGCAGAATGACCCTAATAAAAGTTGTGGGGGATCAAAGTATGAACAACTTTTCTTAATATATTTTTTTTGTATAGAGTTGCAGCGCATTACCTATAGGTATAACAAAAATGACCTTAATAAAAGTTTTAGAGGATGAACTTCTGGTCAACTTTTTCTTATAATTTTTTTGTGTCCAATACTTAAAGATTTACAGGGCATTATATGACATTAGAGTTGACCAGAAGTCAGTCCCCTCAGCAGGAGGCAGTCCCCAAACAACCCTGAAAAAATCGTCCTGTTTGGAATTTTTTTTAGCAAAACTCATATCTTTATTGGACTATAAAGATTACTTTATATATAATATATAATATATAATAATATGATGGAAGGTATTTTTCCTTTGTCAAACGTTTCAATCTTTTGAGTAAGTAAGTGCAGCAGTAAAGCAGTCTGAATGTGAAACATTTTCAAAATATATACATGGCTTATTACATCGTCGAGACGATTTGATCCGAACTGGGATATAATGGAGTAAAATATAGTTGCATTTTTGGTGGTCAGAAGTTTCAGAAGGCGGGAAACAATATCAAGGAGGTAAGAACTTTTAAAAAGGAAAAACCTTTTGCAGCGTGCCTTTCTTTCCGTGTTTCCCCTATTCATATTTTATTTTTTCAAAGGCGATGCATGGAACTTGTTAAAAACTAATTGATACAAAATCTCAAGTTGAGATTTTAATCTCAACATCCACTGGTTTGCTGTGTATGCAATTATGACATCACATCTGAAAAAAAATTACTGTGTCTGCTTAAAAGACCACTTAAATGCACTGCCTTGAAAAAAAAAAACAAACAAAAACCTGGTTTTGCACCGATTGCAAGAAGAATTTTTTTTTCCAATTTCTAGGCACCCAGCACCTCCCACCAGCACTTTCTCATAATATTTTATAATAATAATAATAGTGTAACTTATTATAAAGTACTTGAAAATGAGATTTACTTACATCTTTTTAGAGACCTATTTTCTGACCACGTTTTAATGCCATTGTCATTTATGTGAACTCACATTTCATTTTTTGTTTTAATTTATTTTAATGTATTATCTGTTTATATGTTTAGTTGGTAATAAGTACATATTTTACTTATTCTGTGGTATTTTGAATTAGAAAAGCACCGGAACTTATCAAAATAGGTCCTCCTTGTTCCTACCGGGATTTATATGAATACCGGTACCGGGAGGCTAGACACAACGTTATACGCTACTGAATTTAAGATGCCAACGCCCCGACGGGACTATGCGAACTAATATATGGGCCATCGTCACCATGTGAACGGTGCTAGCCACCGGGTCTCCACTGCGTTGTTCTTTGTTGTTGTTCATTGTTGGCATGGCCCATAGACTAATTTAGCATTGAGCCTATAGAGGGCGTATTTCTTATATTCAATGGCGTATATCTACTGCCGCTGTAACTTGGATAGACTTTAGTTATAAATATATTTGACAGCGACAGCTAATTTTCTTGGGTGGTCGTGACATTATGTTTTCCATGGCACACTTGACAATACTGATTTCATTCAATTCAGTCAACGAATATGCAGGCAATGGATGAAGCAAATATACATCATACTATATATCGTTGAGATCAGAGAATAATGCAGATTCTGGAAATTGAAAAATATACAGGGTGTTTAATTTAAAAAATTCGTTGTGTCGTTTCGCGTTTATGGGAGGACCTGTATAATTTCTGAAAACATCATGAAGTAGACAGGTTGCAGCCCTACAACTTTTTTATTCCATATTTTTGCCTAAGTTGAAAAATAGAAAACTTATGGGGTGGCCTAATTTCGCGTGATCACCCTGTACCTAATGCAGAAATGAACGCTGATTACAAAATTTAAATAAAAAATAGGGAGTCCCATTTGGTAAAAAAAAGTTCCAAGAAAATTAACCAAGAAATTTTTGTATAATACTTTTTTAAGATCAAAAATAAAAAAGATACACCCATTATTCCAAACATTTGACGGTCCCTGTATATTATTTACTATTTTTCCGATAAAGATATATTTAAAATTTCATTATTCCAAGCCGACTACAAATCCCCTTGTCGACGAACTTGGAATAATAATTAGAATGATTTATTAATTTCCACGAAACCAGCCCTGCTTGTATTTTATTTTCGAACAGTACCTATAGGTATAAATAATAGAAATTATGTAGATGTGGAATCCCAAAATAGAAAACATAGTCCGAGTGTAAAACAAACAGTTAAATGCATCATTTCCAAGGCTTTTTTTATAGTACCTAAGTTATATTATACAGTCAGAGTCGTAGATAAGGCGGAAGTTTGGGGGTTCAACCCCCCTCCCCTGTTGACAAAAAAAGGAAAAAATACATAATGATGATTAATTTTGTAATTTGTATGCCTCCTTTAAACTACTTATTCGCCTTTTCGCGTTTAAAATTTCTAAAAAATTCTTAGAATATACAGTGTTCCCACTGTTCCCTAATGATGTGGAAATATTTGGAGAAAGTGTTCTACAGGTGGTTTTAAGGGTATCTTTCATGTAAAATTTTTCAATTTAAGGCTCCCCTGCAAAGTTATTCCAGCCTTAATTTTGAATTTTGGGGCACTTTACTAGCCAGTTCGAATTATTTTTTGGCCCTATCCATCCTAAGGGTAGAAACCCGAAACACCTACTGTTCGTGTTTTTTACAGAAATTTTTTTGTATGTTGGTTTATATGAAAATAAAAATACCTATACCATAGCCCGCTTATTTTTTTTACTATTGTTCTTTTTATATTAACTTAATAGTTTTCCTGGAAAAAAATAAAATTCCTTTTTGTATACAAGCACAGACCTATATTAGCTTCTATATAGCTCTGTGATACAAGCACAGACCTATACAGGGTGGCCCACCACGAACTGCATCGATCTATATATGGAAAACTAAAAGTAGGAAAATTCTGAAAATTTGGCACCTCACCAATGCCGATGGGCGCTGCTCAACTAAAATATTTTGGTGAATCTGGCACTTCCGATTATACCGGAAGTCGATATCCACTTTCTTATCTCAAATGGAACACCCTGTACATTGTTAAATTTTTGGATTCTAGGCATCATTTTGGAACAAAAACGTGCAACATATCCTATGTCTAAATCCAACCGTTTTTGAGATATTTGCATTTTTCCGAAAAAAATACAGGTACAGACCTAAAGTCAATTAGCAATTTATACGAGGAAACCGCGAAATTTCAAAACGAATTTTTGGCATCGTGTAACAGAAGCCATGACCTAGTGATCTCTGCTGAGAAATAAATCCGTTCTTGTACAGTGTGTTCACAAAATATGAATAAAAATTACATTCAAAATGTGCTTAAATCTCGAAATTTTCAAATGGAAACCCCCATTTTTTTTAAGGCGATCTTATTCACCACTAAAAATGATGACAACTTTGTGTAAGGTTTCCTATACCTAAATGCAGTAATTTTCGATTAATTTACGAAAAACCGACTTTTCGCCCATAAAATGCGGGTTTGTAAATCATATTAGCCGTGGACGTTGAAAAGACTATCGCGGCTGAGGAAATGTCACTTGGTTTATAAATTATTGTCAACAATAATGCCGGCGCGCTTAAATTACACAAATGAAGATTATTTAAGTTTGTTTATTATCTACGGAGAATGCAACAAAGTTATATCAAGACCGTGCGATACATAATCTTCGTTTGTGTAATTTAAGCACGCCGGCATTATTGTTGACAATAATTTATAAACCAAGTGACATTTCCTCATCCGCGATTCTTTTCAACGTCCAAGGCTAATATGATTTTCCAAGCGTTAAGCAAACCCCGCATTTTATGGGCGAAAAGTGGGTTTTTCGTAAATTAATCGAAAATTACTGCATTTAGATATAGGAAACCTTACACAAAGTTGTCATCATCAAAAAAAATGGGGGTTTCCATTTGAAAATTTCGAGATTTAAGCACATTTTGAATGTAATTTTTATTCTAATTTTGTGAACACCCTGTACAAGAACGGATTTATTTCTCAGCAGAGATCACTAGGTCAGGGCTTCTGTTACACGATGCCAAAAATTCGTTTTGAAATTTCGCGGTTTCCTCGTATAAATTGCTAATTGACTTTAGGTCTGTACCTGTAATTTTTTTCGGAAAAATGCAAATATCTCAAAAACGGTTGGATTTAGACATAGGACATGTTGCACGTTTTTGTTCCAAAATGATGCCTAGAATCCAAAAATGTAATAATATACAGGGTGTTCCATTTGAGATAAGAAAGTTGATATCGACTTCCAGTATAAACGGATTCACCAAAATATTTTAGTTGAGCAGCGCCCATCGGCATTGGTGAGGTGCAAAATTTTCAGAATTTTCCTGGATAAATAGGGGACGGGGTCGGGTGCGGGGTGAGTGCGTGACGGCAATGTTGCCAGTGTTCAGTGTTGCCGCTGTTTAGTTTGTTTTATTTTGTTATTAGTGTTTTAGTCAGTGTCTATTACTATACGCAATAACACGAACACGCAACAAGATTAAATCAGCTTAGTAAGGTTTTTAATGTAAACCTATAATGTCAAAAAAAATATAAAAATAAACGCTAGAATTTGTCAGGGGGGCTATTTTTAAACCAAGGGGGGCTTAGCCCCCCCAGCACCCCCCTTAGCTACGCCAATGTTCGCATTGTGTACGAAAAGCCGGGTTTTGAATATTTCGTCACTTTTGACGGGCGATGGCTCCGCGTCTGACGTTTGATGTTTACATCTCGTGAAAAAATCGTACAATAATGATGGGCTACTTTTTTACGCTTTTAATGACGATTTTGAGTCACTTCACTGACGATTTCAAGAAAAAGTAATTTTATTTTTTCCAGGAAAACTATTAAGTTAATGAAAAAAGAACAAGAGTAAAAAATTTTATAAATTAATTGGGCTATAGAACACCTATAAAAGGTCTGTAAAGAAGACGAATAGGTAATTCGGGTTTCTACCCTTCGAATGGATAGGGTGCAGAAAGTAATTTTATATAGTAAAGGGTCTTCCAACTGGCTAGTAACGTGTCAAGTTTCTAGATTAAACCGTTTTCGAAAAAAAAAAATCGAAACCAAAAGTTTCGTCTCCCATAAAGCTGAAATAACTTTGCCTTAAATCGAAAAATATTACATCAAAAATATTAACACCACCTTCCTCCAAAGATATGCGCATTATTACGGAACACCCTGTATATCCTTTACTCTTAGATTCTGCTTCTACCTGTATGAATGAGTTATATTTTCTGTTATTACATTTAATTTTTATTTGCTAAACACAAACATTCTGAATGTTTGCGCAACCACAATTTGTTCTGGAGCTATATTTAATGTCGTAATCACCAGAAACGTCGGAAATATCTTTCCTTAGATAAAATTTGCATACGATTATGAATTATGGCTCGATCTCGACAAACAACTCTACGTTATTGTTGTCCATTTGATGCGGGTTTTGTAATTTATTGTCGGTAATTTGATTCATAAGCCCATAGCCCATGACCCCTAGTCATAACACTTTACTCCTACATACGCGTAGTGAGCTGGTAATCAACAACGCTCTGCTCTGCTGTTTTAGTGGTTTAGTTTTAAAACAAACTGTGCATTCGACAGGTGTGTTTTTGGTACCGTTCAATTATTGTTGTTTACTTTAATTTGTGGTGAGTTGTGCATTTTGTTTCGAACTATTATACTAGAAATATTCATTGTTTAAACTGGTAACGGAAAATATAATAATCTGGTTATTTTTTTTCACAAGTTATCGCATTTTTATTATTTATAAACTCTCTCTTTTATCTCACAGATTATTTTCTACTTGAACCAGTGGCGCAAAAACAATAATTTTAAGAAACCGTTTCTCCTGTTTTCTTAATCACTGGGTATATTTACTATATTTACAGGCTTTGTATTGCTTGATATGACTAATTTGGTGGGCATAAACAACTACTGATAATACCCTTGTTTATTAAACAAGGATAATACCCAAGTTCGAGTAGGTACAGACCTGGCCTTACAGATAAAACACCATAATAATGGTTGAATTCTTTTCTACCTGTCTCCTAGCACACTAGCAGTTAAAGTCAAGAATATCTAAATACACTCGATTAGGTGACACCACTGCGTTTGGTGTCTTAAAAAGTGCGGACTGTATTTTATATAACCCAGTCCCAGTTGAGTTCACAAGCGTTTGAGCACGTGGTATAGTGTGCCAGACAAGACGGGAGTGCCTATTTATATTTTCCAGTTTTGCTGAATAAGAAAAACGTGGTGTTACTGAATAGGTATTGTTTGTAAGTACTTTTTTCAATTTTTCGATTTCATGTGCTGTTTTATTTTGATTATGCTTTTTGATTTGTTTTACTCCAATTTTGAATATTTATAATGCTATAAAAGAATTAATAATACCTAATCCTAATGAATACAGTGCCTCCCGTGATTAGCGTGAACATTTTTAATTTTTCAAAAAATTACATACTCTCGATAAAAGTTTTGGTTGACAAAATGATTTTTAGCTTTCCGAAAAGAAAAATGCGCTCTTATTGGCCGAGCGGTCCCGACCAGTAGCTTTCTACATCAAATCGGATCAATGACGTCAGAACCTGACGTTATTGAATCCAATCTATACTGGGACTGAATGTATAGTAATATTTTTGAAAAGACTAGTGATATGGAGCAAATATTTTTTTCCTTTTTAGCATTTTTGTCAACAAAATCGACTAAAAACAAAAAAATTATCTTTAGCTAGCATTTCTCAACACTATTTTTTTAACATGACCCTTCCCAATGAACATTTTTAGTGACCAGAGATACTTACATTTTTTATAAAGGGTATATACTCGTTACCAAGTTCTATTACATTAAAAAAATAATTCGGAAGTTTTATAATAGCATTTTAATATACCTGCAGGTAACTAACACTTAAATATTTATAAGGAGGTAACTGAAACTTTCCCTTCACATTTTTATAAATTTATTGGTGTTTGTCACTTAAAGTTGTATAAGGACTTTGCAACGAGGTTTCAAGTGCTTTGTTATACAACATTAGAATCATATTTAAGCTGTGTTTAGAAGTCTTAGTTTGTATAGAGGTGAGAGTAGTAAATGCAATATAAATTAATCTTATGGGGACACTATTCGCTCCTCTATATAATTATAGCATTTTTAAAGAGCAAGTAGCATCTTCTTAAGAACTTTAGGCTTAACAAAAGCTGCTTGGAGTATATAAAAACACTTTTATAGATACTGGAGATTCCTAAAGAACTCCTATAAAACATAAGAACTTTATCGTCACTGAGAGGAATAAACTAACCTAAAAATTATACTGTTAATTCCATTTATCCCTGCGAGAACGGTACCTAACATAATGTTGAGTAAATTAATAAATAACTGAAAAAAACACAAATATTCCAGTGGCTTTTACAGGAAATAAGTTAATTATAATTTAACAAAAATTTTAAAATCCAAGAATACTCTGCTACTGCTATGCTATGCTATGTTTTATTAAATATCCGTGACATTGTTAAAATCAGCTGGCTCTTCTCGTCCTATTTCCTTTCTTGTTTTTATTAATCTTTCCTCTTCGGTATCTGTATCTAAATCTGTATCACCACTTTTCGTCATTGCATCTAATTCCATCTCTGCAGCCTCATAGGAATAAAAATTGTCCCTTTTTTAGGCATGATTGTTTAAGCCACCCTTCTTTTGGCTTAGATTTGAGACTTCTTAGAAGTTGCTGAAGCACGCAGACACTTTTTTTCATTTGGCCAATAAAGTATATTGTTATTTTCCCATGAGGCAGGAACTACTGACAACAGAGGTTGCTGATAGCCTGGTTCTCTTGTTTGGATAATTTTAAACATTATTTCTTTGGATTCAAAACACTGAACACACTTTTAGCTCAAGCAGACACACATGCGGCAATAAATTACACAAATTTTCAGGTTAGACAAGTGCTATAAGGTTATCATAGGTTTTATAACGCAACTACTTGGTTTATAGTAACACTAAAAGTTATATAGGTAGAATAGATTGGAGTTTTACAACTTCCTCGCTAGCTCTATAAAATTACCTATTTTCCTTTAACTGTCTTACTGTTGTTCTTAGGTAACTTAGAGTTTTAAAATATTACCAATACCCTTATATACTTATAAAGCGTTTCCCTAAGATGTTATATATAACTTAAAAATTTGTAATAGTTCGGTTATAAAACTTTTAGTTATTCTCCACCAATTTAAGGCCGCCATTTTAAAGGCTTCGCCTGGAAATTTCATATATGAAAAATCTTAATTTTCCAACTTACACAAAGTATTGCACAGCAAATGAATTCCCAAATCCACTTAGTAATTATTTAAAGTTGGTTTTGGATAAATTCATTGAGTAAAGGAATAAATTATTCCTTTACTCAATGATAAATTGGAAGATTTTAATTTTTTATATTCGTGAATAAAATCTAAAAGAAAGCATTAATTTTGCTTGTTTTGGAGGCCCATTCGTCTTTTTTTGGAGGAATTTGTATTAAGTTTACAGAAAATCCTAAGCCGCATAGAAAATTTCACCCACTACGGCACAAACAAAATACTTACAAATATTATACTGCCTTATAAGATACCGTGTACGAGTACCTTCATTATACTTGCACACCTAATGAGACATTTTATTTGATTATGAGTGTCACCATAGGCGGTTCTAGGCGGGGGCTTGAGGGGGCCAAGCCCCCCAAAATCTTGAAATAGCCCCCCAAATTTATTTTCGCTACCAAACCGCTACCTACTGACCCAATTAAGAACGATTATTATTTTTAATTTAGTGGGGATTTGAACTCAGTTAATTGGTAGAAGCATTGGACTGGTAACAGCGGTTGTAGCTCCCACTGGTGTCAAACATTTTTAACATTAACATTTTTTCATTAAGGTGGCATAAACACACATGGCATTAAACACTGCCAAGCCAAGTGAGTTTTTTATGTTTATTTTGAAAATCATTATGTTTTCAAAAAAACCAATGGTCAACTCAAATACTGCATTATATTGCGCATATTTGGGCAAAAATCAGCCAAATCTGATGTCTAGTTTGGAAAAACAATATACCACCTCAAGTTTCTGGTTATTTTATATTAGAGAAGAAGAGGAAAATACATTTCAGGTATATTGTTTTTTGCCCAAATATGCGCAATAGAATGTGACATTTGAGTTGAGCATTGGTTTTTTGAAAACTCCAATAATTTTAAAAACAAACACCAAAAACACACTTGGGTTGGCACTATGTGTGATAATGCCCCCGTAAAAGAATCCCACTTATTATGCACCTTTTTTGTTAAATTATTAAAAGTAGGTACCTAGATAGTATTTTTTTATGAATCACCATATAGTATTAGGTTTTTTTTTTATAGTAACTACTTATGTAATTATGTAAGTATATTTTGTTATGTGAAACAATCCTGTTTCTTGTTAAAAAAAATCAGGGCCCAGGGGCTTAAGCCCCCCCCCCCCAAAACAAATGGTCTAGAACCGCCTATGAGTGTCATCACATTCTTGTGTAGTCACTTCTATACAAACACAATAAATTTTGCAGTAAAAAAGGAAGAGAGCAACCACATATGGAAAGGGACAGACCTTATTTGTACTATTAGTTCCTACTCGTATAAATTAGTTGCAGAAATATTTAGAGAGCCTTTATAAATAGCCTTCTATAAAGGAAACTGTAAACTATTAGAAACTTTTGTTTAACTACCTTATGTTTTATAATAGTCTCTATAAGAGTAACGGCAGTATTCTTGCAAAATTCTTTACAAATTCTTAATTCATTTAAAATCACTAAAACCAAGTAATGGTAACCGCTATATGATCCTCCATTTGAGCTGTGTTAGAGTACTCAGAACGTTTTTAGTACTATTAAATAAAACTTTAGAATATATAACCTTGGTAGCAGAAATATTTTAAGACCCTTTTATAACACTTAAAATGTTTATTGGGTTTCCAAATGCAAAATTCGGCTTCCATTAAAGTTTGGTTTGCTTGTGTTTTATAATTCCAAGTATTGCTTACATATTCAAATAAGCAAAATAATTTTTCTTGAAATCGGCATTAAAATGTCTCGAAATCGTCATTAAAAGCACAGAAATCGTACAATAATGTACGATTTTTCAATAAGTAGGCCTTGGCGAGATGTAATCATCAAACGTCAGAAGCGGAGAAATCGCTCGTCAAAATTGACCAAATATTCAAAACCCGGCCGATAAAGGCTCATTTAACTTTTCGTACACATTGCGAAATTGTTTCCTATAGAAGCGCAATCCTTCAGTATACATATTTTAGTAAATTTGAAAATCAATAGATTTGTTGTGTAGGCTGCACAAGAAGCAGCAGTTTGGTTTTTCTGTCAGAAGGTGCCGTACATCATTATACTTGTCCTAGGTAGAGCGATCGGTAAAGTCAAGCAACGCCGCGCGTAGTCGGTTCGTGGACGGGTGATCCATCATTATTATTTTCTTGCCTAATAAAACATTTTTTTTCCGATTTCAAGAAAAATATAATATGTACCTCGGCACTGAAGTTCTTTTTATGACTCATGTGGTTTATTTGCCTCGGCTAGAGGCCTCAGCAACTAAACTCCACATGAGTCATAAAAAGTTGAACTTCAGTGCCTTGGTACATAAATAACTATTATTCCTATTCCCCTTTTTCAAGTGGAATATACAGGGTGATTCAGGAGGAAATGTCAATATTTTAGGTACGTATTCGGGGACCCAAAATAAACATAAAAGTTCCTATAAACATGGGTCCTATTCCCGGCCGTTACCGAAATACAGGGGTAAACAACATTCAATTTAAGGTTTTTATTACATTATTTATAACAGGTAGGCTAGGTTTTGGGTGATTCAGGCGGAAATTCCTGTTGCTTAGCAATAGTAGACCTTAATCCTCTGGATTATTGTCTTTGGGGGTGGTTTAAATCATTGGTATATTCAAGTAAAGTAAACACTAGAGATGCATTACTCGATCGAATAATAAATGCAGCAGCAACTATAAGAAACAGGCCCGTATCCATTCATAGAGCGACCCGAGCTATTCACCAGAGAGCTGACTTATGTTTAGAAGTAAACGGTGGCATTTTTGAAAACTATAAAACCTAGCCTACCTGTTATAAATAATGTAATAAAAACCTTAAATTGAATGTTGTTTACCCCTGTATTTCGGTAACGGCCGGGAATAGGACCCACGTTTATAGGAACTTTTATGTTTATTTTGGGTCCCCGAATACGTACCTAAAATATTGACATTTCCTCCTGAATCACCCTGTATACCGGCTATTTCGTTTCCGTTAGAATTCAAACCCGGTGCATACTAAACCTAAAAATGTCATAGTAAAAAGCAAAGGTATTGAAGCAACCGGGCTGATAATGATTGTTTGTATTTTCGAATGATAATGCGCATTTTTATTGTTAAATATGGAAAAATTTTAATCGACCTTTTTTGTTGTTGCAGATAAGCTACAGCAGTCGGAAGAGATCCACGTATATAGAGCTCCCAAAAGAACAGCACAGATGGCGACTGGTATGTATTTTTTGTTACTTTTTTGTTACTACATATTTAAAAATACCTATGTAAAATAATGCCATTTTTATATACGAAGTTAAAAAATATGTCGGAAGAACAGTTATAGATACTTATAAGAATATGTATAATAATTATATTTTGAAGAAACTATCCGCATTCTCATAAAATTTGCAAACTGACGCACAGATGCAAGAAAACATTTTTGTTTTCACAACCCGAAAATAACAAAATTCTGTGGCACAACACAAGCGTCACCTACTTTCCGATTTTGTGTCCTATTGATAACAGTATCAGACTAAATCCATTGTTTTTTATTGCCTTTTTCTATTTGAAATATCTGCACACGAATCTTCTTAGTATTTGAATAATAATTTTAAAATATTTCTCCTTTCCTTTCATTTCAGAACTGATAGCCCCCACGATCATAATGGTATCTCTCTTTATCATCAACGCTGCCGTGTTGTTCTTCATCAACAAAGCCAGGAAAAGGTATGGAATTATTATTATTATTTACTTGGCCTGAGAAATTGCATGTGCATGCATGCCAGGGGAATGGCATAGTTCTTATAACAATTTCTGCAATTTCTTGACATTTTTTAGGATAGCGCATTACGAACACAGAAATTCTTACATTAAGATCTGATTGCGAGTTCGCGTTTTTGGACCCAATTCAAAAATTTAGCCGAGAAATAATGTTACAGATATACAGATGTAAGTATTTGGTAAATTATGTAGGTATAACATAAAATGACTAAGTAGTAGAGTTTTGGACTACTATTGTAATTTTTTATATTTTTATAATAATTATGTTGAAATAAGTAGTCAAAAGATTGTATTGTTTTGATCTGTAGAAGTAGAGTACACAAGTAGAAATAAAAAACTAATAAAAACTTGCAAAATATAGTTTAGGAATTAACAGTTTTCATTTTAAGAAATAAAATATCGTTTTCCCCAAATTTAGCAAAGTGCAAAAGAAGCAGTATCTACCCAAAAATTTACAAACGCTTTATAATTTCTAAAGCAATTTAATTTATCGTATTAGAATATAAAAAAAATTTTTTAGAGGCTACCACCGCGAATTTCTCGCATATTTTACGCACAAAAAAAACGTGGTAATTGTGTCCTCCAAAAAGTTCGCACCATGTAGGGGAAAATTTTTTAATTAATGTTTTATTTTGAAATTTTATTTTAGGGTTTACCTATTATTTGTTAAAATATCGAAACTTTTACTTTAAAAAGTTGTTACTTTTTCAAATTTACGTAAGTGTACCAAATTTGAACGCTCTAATAAAAGATTTTCTTTTTTGCCAATTTTTAATAGGTATTTATGAAATTTGTGAAAATTTAAAAACTTTGTAACTTTCTCCCTACGATGCGCACTTTTTGGAGGACACTGTATGTATAAGTATGTACCTGCTTAGATAAGCTATATACACATATCGACTGTCAGAACCATTGTTGAAATTTTCGCGAGGCACACCAAATATTGTGCATAACATTTGATCGAAAAAACCTAAAAAAAAACCTAAAAACCTAAAAAATTAAAATACCTGTAGGTACAGGGTGATCCTTCCAAGAGGAACACCCCCCCCCCTTAACGTCTTTATTTTTCAACTTAAAGAAAAAATTGTAGAGACAAAAGTTTTAAGGTTTTTGGTGAAATTTTCCATGGTCTTATTGAAGTTGACACAGGGTGTTCCGTAAAAGCTGGACAAACCAAGTTTATGTTTTTTTTTTAGCAGAACATCCTGTATATTATTGTATTTTTGGAATCTACACTTCGTCCCGATTCCAACGACATATATATGTTATATGATTTCTCCAGCCGTTTTTACAATACAAAGCATTCGAACTTCATATTTTCATGTTTTCACATCCTGTATCTCAGAGACGAAACGTTTGCCGATAAATTGAGTATAAGAAAAAATGATGAAAATGATGCCCCTAAAACGATAATAGTCATTTTGTAATAATCCACACAAAAAAGTTAAGGTTGATATTTTTCTAGTCCAGGGCAAAATATGGAAATATGAACCTTGATTCGGAGTGGGTTCAAAATGACTATGAACGTTTTAGAGGCACTATTTTCATCATTTTTTCTTATTCAATTTCTCCGCAAACTTTTCGTTTCAGAGATACAGGATGTGAAAACATGAAATAAATGAAGTTCGAACGCCCGGTATTGTAAAACCGTCTGGAGCAATCATATGACATATATATATGTCGTTGGAATCAGGACGAAGTGTAAATTCCAAAAATGCAATAATATACAGGGTGTTCTTGTGAAAAAACATAAGCTTGGTTTGTCCAGCTTTTACGGAACACCCTGTGTCAATTTCAGTAAGTTCATGGAAAAGCTCACGAAAAACCTTAAAGCTTTTATCTCTACAATTTTTCTTTAACTTGAAAAATAAAGAAGTTCAGGCGGGTGTTCCTCTTGGATGGATCACCCTGTACCTCAACTTATTATAGAGTCCTACATCACAATAATTAATGTATCTGTTTTAATTTGTTTTCGTTCCAAAATTAAAATTTGAAATTTGGCATGTCAGGATTTTTTTCAGACGATTTCGACAATGGTTCTGACTATCTATGCGTTTTCTTTAATCTTTGGTATACAGGATGTCCAACTTTAAAACTGTACAAATCCGTAAAATCTTCATTTTTGGAGCTAATCGCCTAATTTTTTTTGTTTGAAAGGCCTTCAAAAACCGCTTCTTTTCTGCCATTTTCAAAATGCAAATCTAGGGCCGGCGATTTTTTTTATTTAAAATCTGACCCCACAGCTTTAATCAGAACACCCCAAAACCCCCATATACCAAATTTGAACCAAAAATATATAGGGAGTTCCATTCTGCAGGGTGTCAAAATTGAACAAAATAGGAATTTTAAAGGCATCTGCCGAGTCAAGTTGTGCCATGGAATCCCCTCAAAACAGTTGAATGGTCAATAGGACCAGTCAAGGTGTTGGTATGCAAAGGTCCAATACAAAATATACAGAGTGTTCTTATCTGTGCCATCTCAAATTACTGAATTTTTGGAACTTTATACGGGTAAAAATCGAGTATATCAAAACCGCTCCACACGCTATAAATGAACTGAATCCAAAAAATACAGAAGCCTACCAGGCGGTAAGTCCATATCAGTTAAGGTGGCTGGTGTGCCACAACAGGAAACCCACAGAAAATGTATCATCTTAGACAGTGACTTTGTTGAGAAATTTCCAATAATTTAAATTCTGTTTATTTGTTAGTTGGCATTTTGTAAAGAAATACATTACTTTTGTGTTTATTAATTGTTTTTGTTTGTTTGTTTGTTTTAACTGTTTTGAAGGGATTCCATGGCACAACTTGACTCGCCAGATGCCTTTAAAATTCCTATTTTGCTCAACTTTGACACCTTGCAGAATGGAACTACCTGTATATTTTGTATTCAAATTTGGTACGTGGGGGTTTTGGGGTGCTCTGATTAACGCTGTGGGATCAGATTTTAAATAAAAAAATCGCTAAATGGTTTTCGTGAAAATCGAGGGTATAAAAAAATCACAGCCGGCCCTGGATTTGCATTTTGAAAATGGAAGGAAGGTCAAAAGAAGCGGTTTTTAAGGCCTTTCAAACAAAAAAAAAGTTTAGGCGATTATCTCCAAAAATGAAGATTTAACGGATTTGTACAGTTTTAAAGTTGGACACCCTGTATAGAAATTATTTCAATATTTTTCAGTATACAGGGTGAGTACCTATACATAAGTTGCATAGAGAGCTAACTTGGTGTTAAAAGTTGAAATAGTATATTATACACTTAGGTTGAGAAGTGACCCATTATTTACTGAGCATTTTTATATCCTGAGGCGAGGAATGGTATTTGGCATGAAATTATTTTTTTGTAGGAAAAATATTTTGTTTTCCAAAAAAAAATGTAGAGGGAAAAACGTTTCTTAAATAAAAGGGCTATACAAATCATATTTTTCATTTTTCTTACACGTAAAAATGACCCACAAAAAAGTTCGAGCAAAAAAATTACCTAATAGGGGTTGTTAGTTTTTACCATTTTTTAGGGCAGTGTGTAAACGAGTAAACTACCCTAAGGCGTCTTCCAGTAAGTATAGATAACACATACCAAATTTTAAATTTTTAAGTAGCGCCGTTATATTGAGATATACCTAAATAAAAAAAATACTTTTGGGTCACCCTGTAGACCCGAATAACTTATTGGCAAGGAAAGCCCAAATCGAAAAATTTTATATGAAAGATCCCCCTTAAAACCTCCTGCCGAACACCCCTTTAAAGTATTTACTATACATTCTGGCTCACCCTGTATATATCCTTTACTTAATGATATTATATTTATATTCACACACCTACCTCCACAGATGTCATTTTGTTTGACATTGCTGTAAATATTATTAATTTTGTCCAGGAATATTGTGTCAATGTTTGCTTTTGTTTCAGACAAGAACTGATCATAGTCAGCGATGAAGAATTGGGGACGTTCACTTCTAATACCCAAGAAAAACAAACAAGTTAGGTACAATACCTGCCTTAGGTTTTTATTTATGCTATAAAATATAATAAAATTGAAAAAATAATATTCTAAAGACATTATTCTAATAAAATAGCTAATAGTTTTATTCTATCCCATATGATCCTTATCCATTCCATATTCCAGAAAATGTCAACCATTGGGAATTGAGGGATACATATAATTACATAATATATTTTCACTGATTATTATACAGGCCCAGACAACACAATAATATTATTGGAATATTTTATACACATTTTCAGAGAAACATGAAAATATTAATAAAATATTCCTATATTACCCAGTTAATGTTATTTAAATCTTTTATAAATTATAAGAGTGGACCAACTAAAAGGTTGTTAAAATATTTTTTAAATGTTGCATAAAATATTTTTAAAATATTTTTAAAATATTTTAAAAATATTTTTAAAATATTATTAACCATTATATATCAACCTAGGTAGGTATATTATATAATTATAATAATATAATACCTAGTTGCAGCAATCAGGGCCGTAATCATTTTTTACCATTATTATGTAAGGATTCCTTACTGTGGCCGTAGGCCCTATGGGCACCAAACAGCTAAGATACCGGAAAACTACATTATAGATTATAGAACCCATGTCATGGATATGGGTTTCATCGGGTGGGTGGTGTTTATTCCAGTTGATATTAGTCAGTAGCGGTGAGATGTAGGAGACTTCGGCACTTATAGGCGTAACATTTAAATGAGTGTTTTAATAATATTTTTTGTAATATTTATAAAATATTATAAAGCAGATTTAAGAAATATTACTATAATGTTTTATAAATGTTTCAAAATTTTCATGTACTTTGGAATTATTTTTAAATATTTATAAAATATTTTGTCCGAATATTAATAAAATGTGAGTAAAAATATTTTAGCAAAACATTTTCGTCATATTATATAAATATTGTAATATTTTCTGAATCTTTGGAAACATTTAAAAATATTTTTAAAATATTTTGTGTTGTCTGGGGGGTGTCCCGAAATTAGCCTGCCATAATTTACCAGCGTGTTCTTTGACTCAAAAAAATGAAAAAAGTTCTTATAAACATACCCTCAAAAAATGGACACTTTGGCAAACGGTTTTTTCTAAATATTTCCAGAACGAACAAAGATACTATTCTGAAATTTGGTACGTGATGTACCTGTGAGATTTGACATTTGCCGAGGTAGCGATAGTTAGACATTCTTAATCATAGGCGTCCTAAATGGGGGGGTTAAGGGCTTAAAAATACCCTAAATTTTGTGTGTGTGCTTTTTCCCCAAATTTCTTGCGAAATTATAAAATTTCAGGGTATTCTACGAAAAAATGGTGCTCTCGTTGAACCTTGATAGCGTGCATCGTTTTCGAGTAAAATCGTATTGACTTTTTTTTGCACAGGGCCATGAAAATGCGCATTAGAAATTAGCCTGCCATATTTTACCAGCGTGTTCTGCGACCCAAAAAAATGAAAAAGTTCCTATAAACATGGCCTCAAAAATGCCTCCTAAGAGGGCTATAGGTCCCGAAATGAACACATTGGCAAACCGTTTTTTCTAAATATTTCCAGAACGAGCAAAGATACAATTCTGAAATTTGGTACCTATATGTGACATACCTGGGAGAATAAATCATAAAAAAAAGCGCACAAAAAAATTTTGGGATCTTTTTAACCACTTTACACCCCTTATGCCTATATGAAGAATGTCAAACTATCTCTACCTCGGTAAACGTCAAATCTCACAGGTATATCGCATAATACCGAATTGCATAATTTTATCTTTGTTCGTTCTGGAAATATTTAGAAAAAACCGTTTGCCAGAGGGTCCATTTCGGGGGCTATAACCCCCCCTTAGGGGACTTTTTTTTGAGGCCGCATGTTTATAGGAACTTTTTTCATTTTTTTGTATCAAAAAACGTGATGGTAAAATTATATGGCAGGCTAATTTATAATAGGCATTTTCATGGCACTCTGCAAAAAATTTTCAAAACGAGTTTACTCGAAAACGATATGCATGCTATCGAAGTTCAACAAGAGCACCTTTTCTGCGTAGAAATATACCTTCAAATTTCATAATTTCGCAAGAAATCTACAAAAAAGTATACAAAAAAAAGTTTGGGGTAATTTTAACTCCATTTGGGACGCCTATGATTAAGAATGTTCCTCTACCTCGGCAAATGTCAAATCTCACAGGTAGGTACATCACATATCAAATGTCAGAATTTTGTCTTTGTTCGTTCTGGAAATATTTATAGAAACCCGTTTGTGAAACTGCCCCTTTCGGGGGCTATAAAGCCCCATTATTAGGGGGCATTTTTGAGGCCATGTTTATACGGACTTTTTTCATTTTTTTAGGTCGTAGAACACGCTGGTAAATTATGGCAGGCTAATTTCGGGACACCCTGTATATAATCACTGATATTTTGTAAATAAAAGAACAAATAAGAACCCACACAAAAAACAGAGAAAAGTAAAAACTTCGCATTTGTGAAATTGATCAAACCATCAAGATATACAAGGATCAAAGGAATAATTAACAATGATCGACTAACAATTTGGTCCGAGAATCAATTAAATAGGTACCTACCTAAAACCGGAAGAAAAGAATAATGTTCTCTGGGGTAGGTTTAACGTAATAACCTTAAGCTTATGATTTAACGACTTATAAATTGAATAAAGAAAATTCTCAATCAATGACTTATAGACAGACGAAGACGAACACAAATTGGAAAATCTCTCAGCAGAAACCAAAGTGAATCTATTTATTCTGTCCAAATTCTCTCTTCTCTCCTCTCCTAAGTTATACAGGGTGTAACTAAACTGATGGTGAAAAATGAAACCACGTATTATTCTTGGAGTCAAAATAAGGGCACTTCATATATTTTTTTCTCCTACGGGCCATAGATTTTTTAATACAGCGCGTAGAAGTTTGGAGAAAAATACACATATTTCTTAGTATTTCTAGAAGTATACGAGATATTTTCTTCAAACTTGGCGTGTCACATGAGCAGATGAGCCGTCAAACTTAAGGTTGACATGAAGCTTCTGAGGCTTCCAGTTGCGGAGATACAGGGTGTTAGTAAAATTAATTAGTTCAGAAAAATATGAATACCCTGTATAATCGCATTTTTTTAATTTGTTTTAAATGGTAAATTCAATGGTTAACAAAAAGTATCTCTTAGTATTTTTTCATATTCGCAGCCGTTTCTTAATTATTTTCGAAGAACGGCAACGCTGCAATGAAAAATAGTCACTTTAAGAATAAATCTAGCAATCTGTGGATGTTAATTAAACTTTACTTAACAAAATACAAAGGCAAAAACAATAATAAAAGAAAAGTATTGCTATTAGAAAATTAAATTATTAAATGTTCGAAATGACCGCCGTCTCTTTCAATACACGCAACTATGCGTTTCCGCATGTTTATTATTGCCATTCGCAAGTCCATAGCAAAAGTGCATATCAGTCAATTCTTCAAATGAAAATATAATTTTTAAAAATATTGATACTAATGTGCAAAGTTGGCAGCCAAATGATTCAAATAATGCCAAGTTTAATTGACATCCACAGATTTAGATTTATTCTTAAAATGACTTTTTTATTGCAGCATTGCCGTTCTTTGAAAATAATTAAAAAACGGCTGAGAATATGAAAAAATACTAAGAGATACTTTTTGTTAAACATTGAATTTACCATTCAAAACAAACTTAAAAAATGCGATTATACAGGATATTCATATTTTTCTGAACTAATTAATTTTAATAACACCCTGTATCTCCGCAACTGGGGGCCTCACAAGCTTCATATTAACCTTAAATTTGACAACTCATCCGCTCATGTGGCACGCCAAGTTTGAAGAAAATATCTCGTATACTTCTAGAGATACTAAGAAATATGTGTATTTTTCTCTAAATTTCTACGCTCTGTATAAAAAAAACTATGGCCCGTAGGAGAAAAAAATATATGAAGAAGTACCCTTATTTTGACTCCAAGAATACGTGGTTTCATTTTTGACCATCAGTTTAGTTACACCCTGTATATCTGCCATCTCTCGAGCGGTGGCTTATCTACTCTCACCACCGGCCAAAATTCGCGCAGATCCCCAACTCCACGAGTTCTGTTTCTCGAATTAACCGTTAGATGGCGCAGTCGTCGCCGTGCCTCGCCAACAACAGTGCAGGAAAATGAAAAATCTCTGGCGTAACGAACGAAACATAACCAAATCGCCTGACGCGACGATGGCCGTGTAAAATTCCGAGCATCGCGGCCGATATTCGCGAATCGGCGCGGGCGTCCCGGTGTCGTGCGCTTGTTCCTCGCCCGGTCCATGGCCGCCTGAGCCCTCCGAAAAATGGGCAAAAACACGGCGTCGGCCCCTCAGCAGGTGTGTTCGGTGTGCGGCGCCAAGTCGAAAGACAACAAGAAACTGACGTTCCACGGCCCCAGCAGGCACGAAGCCACGAAGAAAAAATGGGCGGAAGCCCTCAAACACATCGGAAAACTTTCGGACGACACCCTGATCTGCTCGAAGCACTTCAGGGATGGGGATTACATGATGAAGAACACCCCCGGAAAACCAGGTAGGCCTTGGCATTTGCCGCGACTTTCCAGCGATTTTCGAGTGTCGTATTACAGGGGAGGTCAACAAGGTTCTCAAGAAGATCGCGGTGCCGGTGTTGCACATGAAAAACCACCGCGAGAAACCCGCGGAAACCGGGAAGATGCCCATCAAGATCACGATCAAAAAAGAGAAGAACAAGGACACCCCGAAAGTCACCATAAAAACCGAAAAATCCGACAAGGAGGTGCCGAAAATTAAAGTAAAAAAGGAGAAGGAGGAACCTCCTAAACCCCTCCAAAAAGCCATCAAGAAGGAAAAAAAGGATGCTAAAGAAGCAAAGAAGGACCACAAAGAAGCGAAAAAGGAACACAAGGAAACAAAAAAGGAATCTAAAGAGGTGAGTGCGTGATTATCCACTAAAAATTCAAATCTCCCGCCGCGGTTCAAACGTCAAATATCCGCATCGACCAATCAGGAGGCCGCAGGGCGCTGTATTTTAAGATGGCCGCCGTCTGTCAACGCGCAGCAATGTTGTGTGGTTGTTTGGTTCTCCTGTAAAATTTTTCGATGATTTCTGTGGTAAGCTCGATTTTTTGCCGTTTCCCACGCCCAATTTCCGTCATATTTCCGAAAAAATTGTGCCGTTTATATTTTGTGCCCCTTCCGCTTACAATAAAAGCGAAAGTTGTTCGCAGTTTGCCGCCATTGTAGGTTACTTGTTTGGACATTCTGATTATGCGATTGTTTTTTGGAATGTTTTCGGTTGGATTTGGAATTGTTTTCGACAGTGCTCTATTTCGGGAGCGGGCATTATCTCTTTGTTTTCGATTTAAATTGGAATATCCATAAAAATATTATTGTAGACCGCCCCTGTAATTTGGGGACGCCTACTTTGGGATTGGTGCCTGCCCTGTGTTGACTTTTTTTCGTCCACCTTGTAAAATCTAGGGACCGTTCTGTTGCCTTTTCAACTATTTTTTTATGAATCATCATTTGTTTTCATTACATAGATATCTTTTACTTTTATTGCATTCTATATTTTTGAAATAAAAAATCAAAAACTCTTGAAATTTTTGGGATTTATATTGCTCAAGCCACCACCTGCTATGATTTTAAAGTATGTTATGTTAACATGTTCACTAAAACTTTTCCCAAAAAACCTGCTTAAAGTTTTGGCAGAATTTAACTGGCACTCCGATTATACAATTTCATGTTATTTTACTCCAAGGGCGATAATTCTGTTGTATTTTATTGGGCAGTTCACGATAAGGCAGAAATTTTCTGGTACTTCCTATTGATATTATGGTATTTTTAGTGTATACAGTGATTGTCCCGAGTCGCCACTAGCAAAATGTCTTCGAGAAAAATCGCGGAAAAAGTGTGCCAGTTCGTAAACTGTAGGACTTCAGACGGTTCCCTGAAATATTTCAATTTCCCGAAAAACGACTTCATCCGCGAACAGTGGATAGCGAATAGCGGAAACCTGAAGTTGGTCGACCTACCATTAGAAACTGTACGGAGCAAAGTGATTTGCGAGCAACATTTTAATCGGAGCGCCTTTCGTGACTTTTTCGATAAGCAGTTGAATCTCGATGCCGTACCGAGACACTATCACACTTCTCAGGTAGGTGTTTTGTCAACCGTTCCTTTCTTAACTTGAGCTTTAAATAAGGGCGACACTGTCTTGTCTTTTACCCTTGGATGATTTTTGACACAATAAATAGGGGTTTTAGAAGTGATCAACTGTTTGTAACAGGGTAAATCTGAAATAAAGAGAAGGTACCTGCATATCGTTTTGTGTAAATTGATAAAAAATTCACACAGGGATAGGTACCTTAAAAAAAAAGACTTTTTCGAAGCATCGTCTTCAAAAGACTGTCAAAAGTTAAATTTTATGTTTTTTATTCATTGCGTTAATCTTAATTTTTTTTCGGTTCCTGCTAAATTTATGTTCACTTGGTTTATGAGATACCTTATTGCAAGTTATTTTTCTGATTTCCCACATCTACACCACCGTTTAATTGAGGCCTTTGATATTATGACATTTTATTAGTCTGTGTACCAAATTTGGTTTCAGTTGCAATGAATGTGTTGTCATTCGGGTACCTATAAAAAAAAATTAAACTAAGTAAGTAGGTAGGTACATTTTACATTTACATTACCGAGGTAGGAAACCTTTCAATACAGCTGAGGGATATGTTAGGTAGCCAAAGACAGATATTATATTGCATATTTTTTCACAGCCTACTGTAATTGGAAAATACATCAATGAGAATAATTTTTTCTACCAATATTTTTACAAAATCTATACAGTGTGTTTCACTTCAAGTCGAGACAATTCATTATTTTTTTACGGGTTGACCGATTTTCAAAAACTTTTTTTTAAAAGTATAGTGCTCCGAAAGATCTACATTTTGACAGTAATATTTTTCAGATTCGTCTTTTCCATGACCTACTACGATCAAAATTAAACCACCGAAAACTGCAAAAGAACATTAGGCATTTATTAGGAAAAAAATGAATAGCACAGTCGTATTGGCCATACCCGAAAACCACACATACCATGTTTCACGATCATAGCTTATACAGGGCGTTCAGAAAATAGCTTCAAACATGGCATAAATATGGTTTTTCGAAGTACCCTGTACAAACACCGAGAGATTTTTTAAAATTATTTCTTTGCAGTTTGATTAGGGCTCACATAAGCCATAAATTCCCACGATTTCATGGCCCTGCCTGCCTTATACAAAAATCGAAAATACTCGTTTTTTTCTCTTGGTGTTTTTTTTACATTTTTTTCTACCATTTTAACTTATGCCTATTAAAAACATAAACAATATTAAATTTTAGAAAGTATTTTCAATAAAGAGCACCCTGGATACGTGGATACCAATCAATTTTTAAATTTTTTCAAATAAAAAACGGGTGCTTTTTATTGAAAATACCTTCTAAAATTTAATATTGTTTATGTTGTTTAATAGACATAAGTTAAAATTATAGAAAAAAATGTAAAAAAAACACCAAGAGAAAAAACGATTATTTTCGATTTTTGTATTTTTATTGCGAACGCCCTGTATATGGCAGGGCCATGAAATGGTGGGAATTGATGGCTTATGTGAGCCCTAATCAAACTGCAAAGAAATAATTTTAAAATATCTCCCGGAACGCCCTGTATAAGCTATGACCGTGAAACATGGTATGTGTGGTTTTCCAGTATGGCCAATACGACTGTGCTATTAATTTTTTTCCTAAAAAAATGCCTAATGTACTTTTGCAGTTTTTGGGGGTATAATTTTGATCGTAGTAGGTCATGGAAAAGACGAATCTGAAAAAAATTTGTGCCAAAATGTAGATCTTTCGGAGCACTATATTTAAAAAAAAAATTTTGAAAATCTGTCAACCCGTAAAAAAATAATGAATTGTCTCGACTTGAAGTGAAACACACTGTTTATGATTGTGAATAAAACAGTATATAACTGGGCAAAAATTTCGTTACAGCTTTGAGATATCGATGACCTCAGCGCAATTGATTGGTAGCGATATGGACCGGTCTGTACTGATAGGTCTTCTGCTTATATCATTGTTCAGAATTTCTGAAAATTCCATATAATCTATATCTCCAACTACTTTGTTGGATTTTTGTAATATGAAAGGTCAATTCAACCCTGCCATCTCCTTGCGGAACATTTGTTAGGATCGTTAGTTTTCGGCTACGAAAAATGTCAGAATTTTATTTTAGGCAAAAATGCCAAAGAGGCAAGAGACCATCGTGGTACCACCACGACACCAGTCTCGTAGGGCCGCCAGCAAGGAGGCCCTCAAACAGATGCAAATTCTGCTAGATGATGAAGACGACGATACACCTGTGGAGATACCAGACGATGATGATGTAAGTGAAACATTGTGCATTTTATTTGATTTTACATTAATCCACATTGCAAAGAGATTGTATTAGGACCAAATTTATGTATAAGGTATTGGTTATTTTTCTGTAAATTGAAATGGAGGCTCGCTTATTTTTGACACATGTCTTTATGGACGCTTCTGTTGTGAAGCTATTTATTCTGTGGCTTGACAACTGAACTCCCAGGCTACTTGATATTTTGAAGTATTTGAAAAAAGCGAGAAATGACTAAAATATGGCAATGTTTCAATGTTAGTAGTAAAAAAAATTCTATATACACTTCAGTTGAGAAGGCCATTATTTACCTCGCATATTATATCCTTCGGCGCCACGCGCCTCAGGATATAAAAATGCTCGGTAAATAATAGCTCACTTCTCAACTTAGGTGTATAATATACTATTCTTGCAATAATTATTCATCTTGACTGACTACTTTTTACTAGCTTAATAAAAAAAGTCCCAATACAGTAACTTTTGCAATAATTTGTTGAGCTAATGAATAACTGTTCCAAGTTTAATGAGCTTTTTCAAAATTAATTTAAAATGACAATAATAATTAGCAACAAGAGCACTTATGGACAATGAACTTAGTCGCGACGTGGAGTCAAACAATTCAACATAGGTATTATAAAATTTGTCTTAGTCAAAATGTAATAAACAAAAATTAGTAGAAGTTTGAAAATTGATATAGGGGCAAACAAATTAAAAAATACTTAAACTTTTAAGGGGTTATATAACAAATGGTGCCTAATATCCATAATACCTTTCGTTAATTTTACAAATTATAATCCCAAAGCTAAGCTGAAAATAGCGCGACTGCACAGCAAGGAGTGGTATGATGACATTCTCCACAAAATCCCTAGGAATTTTTTGTTAAGTATATGTATAACATTGGTATATGTGTCTCAACCAGTTAATGACGTCACTCATTGATTTATGATGTGAAAAGTTACCCAAGTGATACGAAAAAAAGAGCATAATAAAATAAAAACCCTATTGCAATCACGATTATGCCGCTACAAATAAAAATAACTATGCCTACAACTCATTTTAATAATAATTTCAAACGTTATGGAAACACTTTCGTTTTGGTATTTTGTAATAATCAGCTGCTTTTGGCAGCGTCTAGGGGTGGACTCAGGCAAATTTAGCTTCGGTGTGTCAAAGTGACAGTGAAGGTTTTCCAGATCGTTCAAACTGGTTCAAACATTCGGTAATGAAAATATTCGCGGGTTTTCTACGTTTTGTGAGCTTTACCGTCATCTGTGTTGTTCTTGTTCGTGTTACTTTTCGTGTTATTAGTGCAAATGGGCTCGTTACTGACCTGAACTTATGACCTGGTTGCATTTTTTGCTGCATTGATGCCAACTTAGGATATCGAAATTACCAATTGACAGTCCCAGTGAGGACTTCTTAAAGTAATTTGAGTATACCACCACCAATTTTTCAGAATTTGTTGAAAATATTCTCAAATTTGGCAAATATAACAAACCTTCTTTGCTTTTGGGCACCTTGTTTGGCATAACTTAGCGAGCAGAAACTATTGGCAGCCAGAAATTACGCAAATGAATAAATAACAGGGTGTCTACCAACCTGGAAAACCTGGAAATGTCAGGGAATTATTTTTGGTCAGGGAAATCAGGGAAAAGTCAGGGAAATCTATCAAATAACCTGGAAATTTGTGGTTTAATAGATATAAAAATAGGAAATATTTAATTCTTACAAAAACTAATCAAAATCATATCATATTCATTTTGATTCTACTCCACAGAGATCACATTATGTTATTTATTTATATGTGATCCCTGTGCTTCTACTATACTCCAAAGATAATCTAACTAAATAAGATTTTACGAAGCTATTTATTTTTGTTTTGAAGGTGTTTATTTTTTATGTTTTTTTTTTTATTTTGGAGAATATGTAAAAGATATTTTTTTGTTTTATACGTGATTTTATATTTTTACAATAAATCTTGTATTTTTTTTTTACAGGGTGGCTCATTAGAAATTGACACCCCCCTTAACTTGCTAGTTTCTGAGGTTAGAAAAAAAGTTTTTTTTTACAAAAGTTATAGATACTAATACAAAGTTTTTTGTGACACTATTGGACCTTATACAGTGTGTTCTAGAAAGCCGTGGCAGACATAACTTATGTGTCTTTAAATGGAACATCTTGTATATTTTTGTTATATGTTCGCTCCAACCGTTCGTTCAGAACTAAACCTTTTTTTGAGGGATTACTCCTTGGGTCATAGGCTGCCATGAAAGACAAATGCCAAATTATAGTAATAGCTGACAGTTTGCAAGTATATTCATGCTTTGGAAAACAAAATGGGCTCTTTTAAGATTTCAGGGAAAATGAAGGAGGGAAATTGAGAGAAATAAGAAATTTTAAATAGTAATTTAATGTTTATTGAAAACGACAATGACATTTTGAAAAAGGATATATTTTTATATGTTTTTGTGGGGTTATTTAAAAAACAGAATTTATTATGACAGACCGAAAAATGTAAAAACACTGAAAGGTAGAATTCGGGAAGAAATCCACATATTAAATACTGAACACAGCAATTTTATTGTTGCCCCAATAAACAGTAGCAAATATCAATAAATTCATACGTATATGCTTTTTCTAAATGTTATTGTCATTTTCAATAAAAATTAAATTTCGAACAATAAATCCAACGAAGTTTATTAACTATGTCACTTACTCTATTTAAAATTTCTCATTTCTCTCAATTTCCATTCTTAATTTTCTCTGAAAACTTAAAATAGCCCATTTTGTTTTCCGAAGCGTGAATATACTCGCAAACTGTCAATAATTGTTACTATAATTTGGCCTTTGTCTTCCATGGCAACCTATGACCCAAGGAGTACCTAATTCCTCACAAAAAAGGCTGTTCTGAACGAACGGTTGGAGCGAACATATAACATATATGCTTCATTGGAATCGGAAAAATGCGTAGAAAATATACAAGGCGTTCCATTTAAAAAAACAAAAGTTATGTTTGCCGCGGCTTTCTAGAACACACTGTATAAGGTCCAATAGCGTCACAAAAAACGTTGTATTAGTATCTAAAACTTCAAAAAGTTGAAATTCCAAGCCACTTTACAACTTTCTTCGAAAACATAATAGGACATAATTTGCACATTTATTTAATTAATGTCAGATGACATCATTAAAAGTAATAGTCCGCTTTTGAATTTTTTTGTTAGTAAGCACGATCGTTCAGAGTAATTTCATCCTAGGGGATCTGTTGACTCTTCCATTTTATTTAAATTCGCATATTTATCTCAGTAGGTAGGTATTAGTCAGGGAATTTTTTGCTTTTTGGTCAGGGAAAACCTGGAAAAGTCAGGGAATTTTAAAAACTCGATTTGGTAGACACCCTGAAATAAATAAAAAATATATTGGCGACACTGTAGTTTTTATGATCTTTGATTGTGGTTTTCAGGAAGTGATTCCAGTACCAGTTGTAGTATCTCCACCAAAAAAGAAGTACAAACTATCACATCGGAAATCTGCGGACGGAAATGGTAAGTTTTATAAAAGTTTGTCTCGTTTACATGTTCTGACAGACCCTGGAGGATAAAGTCGTATTAAATGTTTACTTGTTAAATTTTTCGTGATTGTCATGAAGTTTTTTTCTTAAAATAGGCCCAAGAATAACCCCCTTAAGTATTAGCATGTCATTAAGGAACACCCTGTATATATTCGGCGAGTCGATTCGATTTTTGACATTATAAAATTTATTGAAAAATGAATAGTAAGATTTACGTTTTTTTTTTTCAAAAATGTAATCTACTTAAAACATAAACAATTACAAATTTAAAAACAACTATTATCCTATTTAGATGTCAGGTGTGTCCCCAGCCAGCCGAAAAACCATTATTTGGCAATATACAGTGTCTGCCAGAAAGTTGGATACAAAGGGGAATTTTCTTTATTTGAAGTTTCTCAAAAAAAAAAAAAATCTTGATAAAAGTTGGTGCTTGTGCTTAAACTCAAAATCCACCCGCAAAAATTTTGAAATTTCGATTCGTATACAGGGTAGATTGAAAAATATGAAAATTTCTCAAGAGTAAAGTACCCCTATTTTTAGAACTACATCAGAGTGGCACTAAGAAAAGTTGTTTGGAATCTCAAGACAATGTCAAATATGATCTCACAGCCACCTACTCAAAAGAAAAAAAATTCACACTTTTCGCATTTTTTATTCATCACGCTGTATAATTTTTATAGTTGAATTCTCATTTATTAAATAACTCTTAAATTGTTGCTCTATTAAAATATTTTTATGTTCCACAGATTAGATGCTATGTTATGTTTGAAATTGTAGGAGTATTTTACCTGGATACAAAAAAACGACAAACTTTGCAGAACTTTCAGTTATTAAATGTTTTTAAGATGCTAGTTAAACGTAAAGAAAAATCATTGGTATCGTACTGTCATGCTCGAAGATGTGCCTCAAAATACATATCTAACATTATGTATTATACAGCGTGATGAGTAAAAAATGCGCAAGTGTGAATTTTTTTTCTTTTGAGTAGGTGGCTGTGAGTTCATATTTGACATTGTCTTGAGATTCCAAACAACTTTTCTTAGTGCCACTCTGATGTAGTTCTAAAAATAGGGGTACTTTACTCTTGAGGAATTTTCATATTTTTCAACCTACCCTGTATACGAATCGAAATTTCAAAATTTTTGCGGGTGAATTTTGAGTTTAAGCACAAGCACCAACTTTTATCAAGAATATTTTTTTTGAGAAACTTCAAATAAAGAAAATTCCCATTTGTATCCAACTTTCTGGCAGACACTATATATATGTACTGCATATGTATTTTGAAAACATTTTTTTTTGCTATTTCATCAGATATCTGTAGCTCCCTTATTTCTGATTATACAGAAAAACTGTAGAGACAAAAATTGT
The DNA here is from genome assembly GCA_963920635.1 of Pseudeuparius sepicola. Taxonomy (NCBI): domain Eukaryota; kingdom Metazoa; phylum Arthropoda; class Insecta; order Coleoptera; family Anthribidae; genus Pseudeuparius; species Pseudeuparius sepicola. The sequence goes on from OY987299.1 coordinate 9,292,362, forward strand.
AGATAATTTTGGGCTTAATAAGATAATCTTATCCAATTTTTTATGTTGTTTGTGATTTTTGAGATATGACATAAAGTTGTGTTTTTTTTTTAATGTAAATCATAGTTGGCTGTTGTCTTATCAAATCGGTCATTTTTTGAGCTTTCCAAAGATATAGTACCCGGCATAGTTATTATAAAAAATAAAAGAGCTGTGGCTAATTTTCTGATTTTTTTTTTAATTTTCACATAGTCAGCAATGGAATATTTTCATAATTATGTTCTATTTTATAATAAGACATACTTCAAACTTTCAAATATTTTATTTTTAGCTGGTAACAAAATGTAACAAAATAAAACAAAAATTATCATGATGGAGCTTCACCACATAATTATTTACCCGTAAGAAATTACCTGGATCAGCTATATCCAAATAGTTGGATTTGTCTGTTTTGGATTTCTTTTTGTGGGGAACATTAAGAGCAGCTGTCTTAGAAGCAATTGCCAGTATTGACAGGCGCTCTCTAAGAAAGGCCACCAATTCAGTTTTAAAAAGATGCAATACTGGCATAAATAATAATGGTGGATTGTTTGAACACCTTTTAAAATAATAATAATTTGAATTTGAGTTTTTTAATTTTTGTTTTATTTTGTTACATTTTGTTACCAGCTAAAAACAAAATATTAAGAGAGTTTGAAGTATGTCTAATTATAAAATAGAACATAATTATTATGAAAATATTCCATGGCTGACTATGTAAAAATTAAAAAAAAAAATCGGAAAATTAGCCATAGCTCTTTTATTTTTTATAATAACTATGCGGAGTATTATATCTTTGGAAAGCTCAAAAAATGGCCGATTTGATAAGGCCACAGCGAACTATGATTTACATTAAAAAAACACAAGTTTATGTCATATCTCAAAAATCACAAACAACATAAAACATTGGATTAGATTATCTTATTAAGCCCAAAATTATCTACAATTTTTGTCTCCACAGTTTTTCTGTATAATCAGAAATAACGGAGCTGCAGAGATCTGATGAAATAGCAAAAAATCAGTCTTTCCAAAATATCTAGTGAGCCATGCACTTTTTTAAAAATCCAAAAGGAGCATTAAATTGAGCATTCAAAACCGCAATTCTCTTCCCATTTAACCTTCGTTCTAGCTCTGCTAGTTTCCGAGATCCCCATAGTGGTCATCGAAAAAAACTCACCTAACATACAATATTTCAGTAAAAAATGTTTCAAACTTGTTACCTATCGTACAATTATCGCCGTAGATCGTGAAGTGCTAGTGCTAAAAAGCGTGACCCCGAGCATCACTAACCACTATGTCGAGAACAACCTGGAGCTGGAATGTTGGTCCGAGGAACTGGAGCCGTGCCAGAAAGAGAGGATGACGAAGCTCCAGGAGGCGGAGAAGGAGATGCAGGAGGCGCTCGACCTGCTGATCAAGTCGACCAAGGCCGAGATCATCCACAAGGGGGACCTCGTTTCCGTCATAGAGGTCAAGGAGCAGGTGCAGAACAACATTTCCAGCTACCAGGCCGGTGAGTTTTCAAACGAGACACTTAGAAACCGAGACTCGGAACTTCCAACATTAATTTCAAAACAAAATACGTGGGAAATTTAGGTATTTTAAAAAAGCTGAAAGATAGTGGTTTAAAGTTTTATATCGTTGTAATCACAATTGGCCTTTCTACAATTATTTTTCGCGAAAATAAAAAAGTTGTTGGGTGTAAAAATTTTATATATTTCAATAATTACAAAATGTATGAATGAATCTAAAAAAAGACCCTAAAAATACTAATTAACAAAATTAAAGACTTAACAATGGGGATGTTCCGCTATATTAATGTTCATGGTTCTAGACTATATACAGTGCCCGCCAAAAAGTCTGCACCATATGGGAAAAATTTTTAGTAAATAACTTACGGAAAATTTGTTTGCGGCATCAGGTTTTGCTTGCTCTAGAACCAAAATTGACATAATCAAATGTTGTGACGTAGTCTTTTTTATATGTCAAATTTGACATTAATGAAAAAAATTTCCGAAAAATGGGCTTATTTAACCGAATTTCGAAAAAAGTCATAAGAAAATAATTTTTATTTCGCAATTCTATACCGCTGTGCAAAATTTCAAGAGCCTAGTATGATTTTCATATATTGCCCTTTGTTGCCCTTTTCCGTATTTGTTAATCCATAAAAGTCCATCCTATGTAATTTAAAACACTCATTGTCTGAATACATACGGCACAATACTTAGTTTACGGTCTAAATATCCTTCTTTTCCTTTTTTTTGCAAAAAAATTAAAATGAGGGCTTGTTGAAGAAGCACGCTTGGTGCAAAACTGATCTAATTTTTACAGATAAACACATAAATTCGATTTACAAACTTCTTTCTATAGTAAATGGTTGTAAAAACACACAAATATTTCTGTCATGCTGATCTGATCAAAAATATCTAGAGAATTTAAAATATTGTGTCCAATAATATCCAACAAAGGGCAAAATATGAAAATCGTAGTAGGCTCTTGAAATTTTGCACAGGGGTATAAAATTGCGAAAGAAACATATTTTTCTTATGACATTTTTCGAAATTCGGTTAAACAAGCCCATTTTTCGGACATTTTTTTTCATTAATGTCAAATTTGACATATAAAAGAGACTACGTCACAACATTTGATTATGTCAATTTTGGTTCTAGAGCAAGCAAAACCTGATGCCGCAAACAAATTTTCCGTAAGTTATTTACCTAAAATTTTTCCCATATGGTGAAGACTTTTTGGCGGGCACTGTATACATGGGGTTTCCTAAACATGCGACAAAAATTTAACAGAATATTCCATTGATCAAAATAAAAAAAGTTCTTATAAACATATAGGGTGTACAGATTTGATCCGGAACACTGCTGTAAAATTACGATGTGCTGCACGATTTTGATGATTATTTTTTCGCAAAGGTGACAACGCCATTCTACGGCCTGCTATGATATTTTTCGATGCGATTTTTTGGAAAATGCTATTAGGAATTTTTTTTATGGGAAATCTGACAACGTAGCTTTATTCAGCACCTCCTGAAACCCTAATGTCCCAAGTTTTATTAATTTACTTCGTCGACTAACATTTTTACAGGGCCTTAAAATTTGGGAAAGTTGAATTTTTTATTTTCAATTAAAAATCAGGATTGCTTTGGAAGTATCTGAAAATCGGGCAAACTTATTCAAAACAGTCAAAAAAAAAATGTCCCATTAATAAAGAATAGGCAAAGAACACCGTTTTATCTCTATTAGTGGTGCTAGTATGAGAGCCGGCCGCATGATTTCAACTCATAAGATTATAGAATAAGATGTTATTTGAAGCGAGTATGTTGCCTCGATTAATATGGGCCTGATCATTGTTATTTAAAGAAGTTGTGGTTAATTTTTAGGCAAATTGCTCTCATATGATTATAGAACAAAATAGGACAGGAGGCCCATGGAGCAACAGTAAAAAAGGGTCCCTTGGTCCTTTAGAAATCCGATAGGCGTATTTTCGGGGACCCGAAAATTCTCCGCTGTTAAATACGGCACGAAAGACGGGGGCAAGTCTGGACCTCGGGGCCGCGAGTTATGTGCGAAGTCCCGCTAGAGAGCCAGTGCCATATACCGTTTGATGCACAGGAAAAAAAATTTTTCAAACGCGTTTTTCGGGAGGTCTGACGGTACGGCGAAATGGCCGGAGAACGGGTCAACATATTTAACGAAACTTTTTCAGGTAAATTATTTCCTGTTTTGGAGTTATTCGGCGAAAAAACCACCAACGCAGGTGGGACGCATTTTTTTTACATGATTGGTCCGCATTTCCCCTCACCTAAAAGTAGAGATGGGCAGCGGAAACTTTCCAAGTCGGGAAAGTGTCCGAAAACCAAAAATGTAGAAATTTTAAATTTGCCGTCATAAATGCCTGGCCAAGATGCATGACATAACCTAAAAAATACAAAAAAGAACAAAGAAGACTCATGAACTGTGCTATAGACCACAGATCAAATATATTTTATTATATTTTTTTATTAGACTTTTTGACTTCTGAAATTTAATAAGTTTAAATTAAATTAAACTAAATAATTAATGATAATATGAACAATATGTGAATTTATTATTCTTTCATATTTGGTTTTATCTTTTATCCTTATGTTTTATTTTTACTTTTGTAGAGGGTGTCACAATTAAGATGTTACGAGCGATTATCTCGGTAATTTGGTGGTTCAAAAACTAAACTTGTGTAGTTTTTGTTTTTTCCGAGGAATTGAATGCCGCCAAGAAAAAACAGTTTAATTTCAAACAAAAAAGTTATCGCCAAATAACCAATTTTTTTTTAAATTAAGATGGAGATTTTATTGCAATTTAAGTGAATAAAAAATCTGTACAACACGGTTGCACTTTTGGTTTAGCGAGAGTAATGGTTTTTGTCCCAGCTAAGTCTGCAAAAAATAATAGTATTTTTTTAACAAAAAAAAACGTAACTTATGTTTTTTACTGTAGGTAGTAATTAATTAGTAATACTAATAATTTAAAATCAGAAAGTGGAAATATACGAATTACAAAGCAAAACTTTTACATTTTGTGATATTATACGTTTTCTACAATATCTTTAGCAAATTTCACTTAAAATATGACATATTTGGTATTTTTTGAAAGCTCTAAGTGTGACTAATTAAAGTAAACAATAAAAAAAAATTGGACACTTTCCGAAAGTTTCGGAAATTTTGGTCGGAAACTTTCCGGGAATTTTCGTAAAGAGGGAACTTTCCCATCTCTACCTAAAAGCCAAAGTCCAAAAACTGTCAGAAATTGCCCTTTTTCGCCGAGCTACAGCTAAGTTATTTCGGCTCGGGGCTCTGGGTTCGGAATTTTTAAAGCTTCCCTCAAGTCTTCAGGTGAGGTGCAGATGCTTACGGTGCCCCCGAAAAATAAAGAAATGAGAAAAAAACACGCAATTTCTATGAGCGGTTCCTCAGGATTTCTCGCCAACTTCGCTAATTCTACAGCCATCCCGTTTCTCGAGACTTGAAAATCGGGAGTCGGGAAATTTGGTTAAATATCGGATTTTCGAGGTTTCTTTCGGTACTGGAGGAAAGTACAAGACCTAATTAAGAAATTTACCACCTCCTTAGATTTTTAGAACGGCACGTTTCGAATTTATCAAAAGACTTTTGCGAAAATGTAGTAATATGTTCGTGGGACGGGTTGTACCTATTAAAAAATTAAAAATTAACCACAACTTCTTTAAATAACAATGATCGGGCCCATATTATCTGAGGCAACCTACTCAAGTAAAGAAATATACTCTCTACATTTTACATAACATCTTATTCTATAATCATATGAGAGTAGGAAATATGCGGCCGGCTCTTGGACTATTGGGAATTCAAATTAAGATCGCCGCGCCGAGTGGCCATTAGTTGAACTAACGTTGATGACATTGTTTCATAACTTCACTTTTTCGGTGGACAATTTTTAACTATTTAGTTTTCTTGTGTATTTTTGTAATTGTTTTGTGTGTTTATTGTTTATATGTTGTTATTTTATAATTGTATATATTTGCTGTTGTTAATTTTGTTGAGATAGCTTCATAAAGCCAACAGTGGTTATAGGTTGTTTCTAGGGCAGGTGTGTACTCAATTTTCGTAATTCTTACTGTTTTCGAGAATTTTTAGAATAAAAAGGCTTGGATAACCCTTAGCCTTGTAGATTGTGGCAATATTACCTAACAATATTAACTCTAGATCAGTGGTTGAAAGGGAGAAAGACGGGCAAAGTGTTTGCTGTCGGGCACATTATTTTGTATGGCTTAAACGAATGGGATACCTACTTTTATTAAACTCTTGCCTTTTGCCTGCAAACAAGTGCTTTGCAGTCAGATTTCCATCAGATAATTAGTGACTTAAAAGATTCGCACTGTTAAAATTCAGTAAAAAATGCATTGTTTATGCAAGGCAGGAGCTGCGGAGGGCTATGCAAGCATATTTCGGCTTTTATAATACTACTATTGACCAAGTGTATAAGGTTTCTAAGAAAAAAAGGCATTACATGGAGCCAATATGAGCCATGTCCATTGAAAAATGAATACTACTTGTTTGTTTTGTGTTTTTTGTTTTTAGAAAAAATCTGCCTGAGTTAACTCTCTTATCCCATTATTAGTCTCGTCTCAAGTCTCAACATAAACTTTTCCTGCGTTTTTCTTAGGAAACGCATATAGCCCAACTTTCTCTTAGTATTCTTTTCAACAAAAAAATAACAATAAAAATGTGATAAAAAATGGTGAAATTCACGGCCGGCAAATGTAAACACATGGGACAGGAAAAAACCAATGTCATCGAGACTAGTTCTACATTTGGCCACCAGGTGGCGTATCGCTTAGCTTGAATTCCCAATACATTTTCGGGATGTTTTGATTTAAGATATTTCCAAAGCATTCCTGATTTTTAATTGAAAATAAAAAAAAAAACAATTTTCTCAACTTTAAGGCCTCGGTGACGTAAATTAATAAAACTTGGGACGTTGGGGCTTCATGTGGTGCTGAATAAAGCCACGTAGCCAGATTTCCGATGAAAAAATCCCTAATAGCATTTTCCAAAATATCGAATCAAACAAACCATTCTTAAATATGGCATTTAAGCATTATTTTATTTTTTATTAAATATTAATCAGTAACCGATTACAATAATTGTCAGAAGTAATTAGTAATCAGCAATCGATTACATTTTCGCTGAGGTAATTGTAATCAGTAATCGATTACTTTTTTCCTGCAATTATTTTAAACTTTGTAATTTTTGTGTGTTCCGGACGCAAAAAATCTGAAAAAACAGTTGAAGACTTTATTTTATGAGGACTGTTGAATAAAAAAAATGAAAAGAATGTACGGGACGTAACAATTTATTCGTGTGATGTTCCAGCGGCGAATCAACCGCCCCCGGTTCAACCGAACATAGTGCTCAACAGTGCCGTCACCAACATGGGCAACCCGTCCTATCAGCTGGTGATGGATTCGAGGACTGGGCTCATCGTGGGCGCCGTGCCGGCCGGACAACCGGCCAGCGTTGCCACACCCAAGCAAATCGGAAATATACAGGTCAGACTTATGGGCGTCTTTCTACCGACAATTTTTTAATTGTACATTAGCCGCCCTAAAACTTCGTCCAAGATATCTTTCCTTTGACGGCACATCCGCGAACACCCCTTTTTTTTTTATTGATGTTGGTTTCAAATTCGGTCTGCAAGCGAGTTTTGTTTTGTCCAACATATATACTGCCGTGCTACGGTTAAAGGTGGTAACTCCACAAAAGTTAAAATGGAGAAAATCGATTTTGAAGTTAACTTCATTTTCCAACCATTTCCACACAACTAAATAGCCAACTACTGTGATTTATTTTCATTTCAGGAGTTAACTTAAAATTTTATAATATAAAAATGTGTTTTTTTATAACTTTGAAAAAAAGGGCAGATACCACTTTTAAGATAAGAAATTATATTTATTTTCTAAAGGTCGCTGGCGAAGTGGTAAATAATTTGACGTAGTAAGTATAACTTTTTGTTGTTATAATAAATACCTATGAGTTAGTAACACATATATGAATAAAGTTTTGTCAAAATAAAAAAAAATAGTAATTCAAAACTAGAAAAACACAACACTAAATTTGCCGACAACGTTTTTGCATAAAAAAGGATATATAATTGCAAAAGTAAGTAAATTAATTTTGTTTCGTTATATAGTAACTGAAATGTGTTTAACTAAATCTAACATGAAAATGTTTGCTCCAGAAAAAATGCATCCTAAAAACATAGCTTTAATGTGGTGTAATATTAGTAAATGTCACATACCACTATCTTGTTAAGTAAGGTCAATTGAGGAAAATTTTTAATTCTTGCCTTAAAAGAGGTATCACTATTATTTTTTGCACTTACCCCTTTATAGTCAAGGAATGGCTATTACCACTTTTTAGATTCTTAGTAGGTATATCAAATGGAAATACCACTATTTTAGGTATCGTTTATATCAGTTTTTCGGAGGACTTACCACTTTATAGCTATGACAAATGGTGTACAATAAAATAATTTACTATTATAGCCAGTTAACTCAATTTGACCGAAAACGAGATACCACTTTTAAGCTTAGCACGGCAGTATAGATCCCTGTATTTTGTCAAAACAAATTAATAGTAGTATTTTTCGAACTGATTTTACTGATTTGTACGAAAGGAGTCATTTGAACTACAGCTATTCCTCAGGTTTAAGTATGCAGTTTTAATACAATGAAAAAGAGTTTCTTTAGTTGCCTCTTTTTCTAACAAAATAATAGTAGTAGTAGCAGCGGCACAAGTAGTAGTTTATACAGCGTGTAACTTTGATTAGTACATAAATTTTAACTGGGGGTAGGTTGCGACCCCGAGAAGCAAGCCTATGAAGTTTAAATTAAAAAAATATATTGGCCGCAAAGAGAACTCATTACCTTGAAAATAACATAAATGGTAATAAATATAGGACATTCAAAACGTCAGAAACTGACATTCCTCTAACCACAGAATACCCCTGTATAACCTATAATAAGTAGCCATTTTTTTCATTGACTATCCCACTCCATTCCACAAACAACAGTTAAATAATGATGTCATGCTCGGGTCTTTGGGCCGGTCCACACGCAACGATGTATCGTACGATTTGCATGCGCAAGTAAATCGTTACAGATAAATCGTTGCGTGTGGACAGCAGATTTGCACAAAATTTAGAACTGTGCAAAGTTGGACGTCCGAGTTGAATGTCTGAGCCGAAAAGCATAGATTTGGGAGATTTGCGCATGCAAATCGTAACGTGTGTACGCTTGTCCGAGATTTGTACAGTTTTTAGGTGCAACGGTAGCTGACTCCTACCTATTTTTAGTCCGGAAATTATTAAATTAATTAAAACTAAAACAATAACTGATTTATTTTATATTTGTTAAAAAATATGTCGACCATTTCGCATAATTTTATAATAGAATTCAATGGTAAAATGGACTATGTTTCAATAACCATGCTTTAGACCATCTAGTTCTATTTAAACGTTTCCTGATTTCCCTCTGCCTTTTTAATATTTAAACAAAACGTCAAAATACTCCAAAAACCCTTCCTCCATGATTATTGTATCAAGCGAAAATTGCAGCCTTACTATGATAAGTTGTTATAATGTGGACGCACTGAATTTGTAACGATTTATCTGTAACGATTTACTTGCGCATGCAAATCGTACGATACGTCGTTGCGTGTGGACCGGTCTTTAAATACAGTGTCAGTCTAGGTTCATGTCATTGGTGGTGGCCATTTTTTACGTTAAATGAGGCGAGAAATTTGAAATAATTTATGCGGGTGGGTTCCATAAATAATGTGATGTCTTGGTTGTCGTTTTGTGTAATATGGGAATTATTTTAGTTCAAAGTACAAAGTAGGTCCAAGATTTTTGTTGGTTTTGGTTTTGTAGGTTGAGAAATTATACAACTTAATCAAAACAACATATTTTAATCATCATAAAGAGAACTAACACAATTATTATATTATTGTACATTTTATTATACCATATACAATAGCTACAGTAAAAAACATGAAAATATGTTTACCTAACATTTTCATACAATATTACTTGGGATAATTATTTCTTTGAATACTTTTAATAATAATAACCTATTTTTCAGGAACATATTATTTATTATTTCTGTATTTTTAGGCAGCTAGTTTTATTCCTTAGAACTTTTTCTTTTTGTTTTTCAAAAAGCAAAAGAAAACTTGATAACTTCAACTTCTACCTCTTTAATCTCTGCTTTAAAAATGCTAGTGAAGTGATTTCTAATAATTACGCCTCTTTGATAAGCTTCAATAATTTTGCTGGCGGAGATCTGCAGTTAACAGATTTACAGTAAACAGCTGCCTTCTTCAGTTAATTCTATTTGCTCCAGAAATGCTGCTCTTTTCGTCGTATCGAGAATTACAATGTCTCCATTTTCCTCATCTCCATGAGTTACTTCTTGAACTGCAATGAATTTCTTTGGTGGTCTTACCGTCTTACCAATTTTGACGCTACTGCTTCTTCGGTTCGGTTTCTATATGGTAGAGCGCCACTTTTCGCATTTTTTTGTGTCACATTAAAAAATCCCGTTTATCAAAATGAATAGAACACACATACATAGAGTCCTTCCAGAAAATATTATTGATAGAGTACTAAGCCACTTTCTAAATTTAGTTTCTTCTCTTAAAAATTAGCAAGAAATCAGAAAGTATCAATGAAAAAACAATATTATTTGGCAAAAAATTATACCCATTTACTTAGCTATGGAATGAAATTTCACAATCTGGATGTAAAAGTTTCTTCGCATTTTTATAATGCTTTACCAAGACTTTTGATCTCGTAAATATGAAAACGAGAAGCTATTAACCATACAAAATACAAAATATAAAGAAAAAATCGTGATTAAAAACTAAAAACGCATCTCAAAAAGCGTGTCATGGTGACTTTTATGATTTTACCAAGCTTCAAAAATTATAATGGAATTTCATTCAAACTGCCAATATAGGGTCAAAAATGGCGGCGAATTTCATCTCTTTTCGATATATGTTTATATACAGGTGAGTAGGGTCATAATATAATGGCATTTTCATTTATCTGAATTGTAATAAAGTGGGCAAAGGAATTTTAGGTCAAACAGCCCATTCCAATAAATTACTTAAATCGGTACTATTATTGATATTTTAACATTGTAGATAGATAGATAGATAGATAACATAGAATGTCTTTCTCGTACTTTAATCGTCATGGTTACAAGTCTACAAAGAAAAGCGATCTTTCAGAATCTCGTTCAAATTTTGTTTACTTACAATAGGTCGAATATTTTGTCCAAACTGACAATTTAGATTCCACTGTATTCTCCTGAACACTCTTTTTGTTGCACTGTTGATTCCGTTTATTGTAGTTGTTCCAAATGTATTCTGCTCGTTTTGAATGAAAAATTACACTATACGCCTTTTGGTTTGAATCTGAAACATTTTTTGGAGTCTTTATTATTTATTGGCCATATCAATTTGGGTATAATTTTCACTGATAGTTTGACATTTAATGACAGATAAATTATCGATTTTTATGGTAATTTTGAATGGCATGGATCTGAATGCGAAGAAATGCCACATCATGAGGTTTTGTAGAAAGAGGGAAGAGGGTACCTGTTGTTTTCAATTATCAAATAAGAGATGTGAACTTACCACTTTATACACTTTATAGGAGGTGGTAGACCTTGGTGTAAGCATTGATGGATAATTTTCCTTTACTCAACAGTTTCATAATGCAATCAATAAAGCTTTGCGAATGTGGGGATTTATTTCTCGTTACGCCAACGACTTCCACAATTTGCATACCCTTAAAAATCTTGTATTCTGCACTTGTACGTCCACATCAAGAGTACTGTTCATCTGTTTGGTCTCCTCATTACAATGTCCATATCCAGTTGAGCGTGTACAGCACAAATTTTTGAGGTACATACGTTATAAATTCAACCTGGACATGAATTACTCTCAGCTTGAAACTTACTTAAACTTTGAAACTTTGAACAATCGCCGCAGGAAAAGAGACATCTCATTGATCTACAAATTGATAAAACGGGTTTGCAGATTGCTCATATTTGCTGTCCAGGGAGAGTCCTCTTAATGAATACAAGAAACAGTGGTACTTTTCATGCTCCATTCCATCGAACAAATTATGCTTACAGCTCTCCTATTCCTCGAGCTCTTAGATTAGCTAATAAAGCGGCCTCTTCAGTAGATTTTTTCAATACAAAAACTTGAAGGTTTTTATCAATGTCGAAACGTCACTAGATAATAAATTTAAATTATCATTAGGATTTAGGTAGTGGGATAAATTATTTTTGTAACAATCGACTTATAATTAAATTATTGTTTATTTTGCAGGAATGTGTTGTTTCATGTCCTTAAGTATATGTAAAATGAAAATGGCTTGTCCGTTGATATTAATCAATAAATATTCCCCGACTTCCCCCCGACGTAATATTTCGGCGTAACCTCCCAGGTGGCCCAGAACCTGCAGCAGCCGTCGCCCGCGCCCCCGCCCCCCGTCGGGCCGAGGCCGAGGGGCCGCGGCAGGCCGAAGGGCGGGTCGACGGCAACAGCCGCGGCCGGCATCCCGACCGTCGGCGTGTCGCCCACGATGCCCCCGCCACGGATCCTCAACCAGGGGGCGAAGCGGATGCCCGCGCTGCCGCCCATCACGCCGCCGGTGACGAGGGGACGGGGCTCCGTTGCGGTAAGGCGACTCACTCGGAACAGTCGTATTTCGCTATTTCACTACGAATTTTGGTTATAAAATTTGGATACACAATACGTTTCCATGGGTTATTTTGATTAATTTGCAAGAAAAATGAACGTAAATGGCCAACAGCCTAATTTTTGGAAAGGCAAAGAAAATCATTGCCTTGCTGGATATATACAATGTGTCTCGGATAAGAATGAACAGCATGGGGATCTTGCAAGCGGTGAGAAATAGAACAACGGTTAAAGAAAGAAAGAAAGAACCTTTATTTAAATAGGAAACCCTAATATACAAATGATTGACTTACAGTTAACTTACTTAGTAGGAAGCCAACAACAGTCATAACAACGCATATACAAATATGTAACAAAATAATTTGAATGTGATACACAACCACCAGAAAAACATACCTTACTAATAATTATAAGAAAGCACAAATACAAGGCATTAGTTTACTACTTGGTTTTAATATCATCTAATAATCTTTTCCTAAAAATTCTAAGCGTGGTCGATCTCTTAATCTCATCCGACAACATATTGAACTCCCTGAATCCCTTGAAAAAGAGCGAGTTCATTGAATTTCTATTACCAAGTCTATCGATGTGAAAGTTGCAGTTTCTTCTTGTGGAATAATTGTGACTTATAAATTCCTGAAAGTAAGGTGGGGCTAAGTTGTGCAATATCTTAAAGATGAAAACCATTGTTGGGTAGTATAACCTTTTGTTTACTGGAAGTCACTTTAGAACATCAAGCATGACTGCCACTGGCGCACATCTGCCAATCTTTAGTATTATTCGCATTCCACGGTTCTGCAGTTTTTGTAGCTGTCCAATTTGATTGGAATTAAACATATAACTCACTGAAGCACAATAATCAAAATGTGGCTGAATGATTGATTGGAAAACTGTGATTTTAGAATTCATAGATAAATTTTTGGATATTCGAGAAAATAAATAAAGTTTTTTTGATATCTTCTTATAAATATATTGAAATTGACTGCTAAATGCCAAGATATTATCTATTTGAAAACCGAGATATTTAGTAGACTCGACAATGGCTATCTTTTCATTATTTATTTTTAGATTTATATCATTTAAATCAACATTCATGTACCTGTGCTTGGTTGTAACTATCATGCCTTTAGTTTTAGAAATATTAAGTTTCAATTTGTTTGCTTGGAGATATCCATTTACGCAAGAAAGTACAGTGTTCATCCTTTGCACTACCGCATTCAAATCAACATCTTAACAAGCCAACAGTGTGTCATCTGCAAACAAATTGATGAAGTCACAACCAATAAACAACTTTATATCATTCAAGTATAAGATGAACAGAAGAGGTCCCAGCACACTCCCTTGGGGAAAAACTTGCGCAATTTTGAGGTCAATCAATATTTTGAAAAAACTAAAATTTTGCGTTTTCGATTTTATTTTTTTCTGAAGTTGTTTATCACAGATAGACAAAAAAAAGAAAAACACTTTCTTATGGCACTTTTTAAGGGGCTTTAAGATGGCGTTCTTTGATTTGTTCTAGGTACAATATTTCGTTTTTGAGAAACCATCTTCAACTTTATTTTTTTAAATACGGACCTGATTTTTTTCAGTTTTTGAAAGCACTATTCATTGCAAATACCATGATGTATGACACGAAATATTTTTAAAACGTTTTGAGACAATTATACTGAAAATTCCTTTTTTTTTTTCATTCATTTTTTCTTTTTCTATTGCTGCCCTTTAATAATCAGAAGTCTAAATCAGCATTGACAACAATTTAACTTACAGTTTATATTTACTTCGAAAACTTAATATTTTCAATACGGCCCTGTCTGGTAAGTGTTTTCCTCTGTTGTTGTACAGCAAACAGTGTCGCATTGTGTTTTGGAGTAAATTCTTCGCTTTTCCTAATTGCGAGAAGAAAGCTTTAAGCCAACGTAATCAATAACTTTTGCCATTTATTAATTGCAACAATACATTCGTTCGGCCTCCACACTATTTCTGCTACCCAAGATATAACATGCCGACATGTTAAATTTGTCGTCATTTGAAAAAGCACCCTCCATTTCTAATAATACAAATTATTAAGTAAATGGTTGCGTTCAATGCACTCCCAAATCTGTAATCGCTGACAGCGCTTTACATCAATGTGCATTAAACGGGCAGAAATGACAGATGGCGCTAGCTATCGCTGCCCTCGGTTCGGCAGCGATTTCATTTTTGCTAGATTTTTTTTATCGTTCCTGCTCTCTCTGTTATTCTGAAACGCTTAACTTCCAAATTCTTGTTGGGGTATCGTTAATTTTGTTTATTTATCCAAAAAAGGAATAATTATTCACGCAATAAATAAATAAAAAATGGAAGGTTGGGAAATTGTAAGAGACAATTGTGGGAAAGTGGTTATAACTGCTTCCTGTATCACAACTCTGTGCAGTGGTTTATTATTTCTTGGTCGTCATTATAAAAATTAGCCAAAATTGTAAAATATAGACACAGAAAACAAGTTTTTTAAAAAAGATAGAAAATACCGAAAATAAATACATAGGTAAACATAACCTACAAAAAAATCTGATACAGGCAACATCAAGTTATAAAGTTGTCGTTCAAAGTACCATGGAAGCGATTACAGCACTGTCAAAGGTTGACAGATAGTGCTACCTAGCGATTACATAAATTCGGCCTGCATTGGACGCAACCATTGTGTGAGAGTTTGACAAATGACAAGGGGTTGACAATACTGATTAATATTTAGACTTCTTATTATTAAATATAGGGCCGCATTAGAAAAAAATGAATGAATTTCAGTATAATTATCTCAAAACATTTTAAAAATATTTCGTGTCATACATCATGGTATTTGCAATGAAAAGTGCTTTCAAAATCTGCAAAAAAATCAAGGTCTGTATTAAAAAATAAGTTGAAAATGGTTTCTCAAAAACGAAATGTTGTAGAACAAATCTAAAAACGCCATCTTAAAGCCCGTTAGAAAGTGCCATAAGAAAATGTTTTTCTTTTTTTCCTATCTGTGATAACAACTTCAGAAAAAAATAAAATGGAGAACGCAAAATTTTACTTTTTTCAAAATAACTCAAAAATGATAAAGATATTAGAAATCTGTTTGTACAATTTTATTGACCTCAAAATTGCGCAGCTTTTTCCTCATTTAACCGTTGTTCTATCTCTCACCGTTTGCAAGATCCCCATGCTGTTCATTCTTATCCGGGACATGTTGTATATTTAAGGAATATAATACAATAAACTTACGTCTTCTTGACAACGTCGATATTTCACAATAAATCTCTCGACGACAAACTATCATTGTCCTAAGCAAAAACCCCATCTTCCAGGTCCAGGTGCCGTCGACGCCGCAGTCGGCCGCGTCGTCGCCCGTCGCCGCCGCCCCGTCGCCGTCGCTCGTCAACTCCCGCCCGAGCGAGACTAACGTCGAGGGCGGGCTGGCGGCGGGCGGCTCCCGCTCCAGGGGCCCCGTCGTCGACCTGACCGGCGACGACGGGCGGCCGCTGCCCGACAGCCGCGAGATATCGTTCAACAAGCTGCAGGGCAAGACGTTCCCGTCGCTGGTGGTCGTCGCTAGGCCGCACCTCCGCGTCGCCGACGTCACCTCCGACAGGGCGAAGCTCGACGCCAAGGTCAAGTCGGTGCTGATGCTCGCGCCCACCAAGTTCACGGAATGGTGAGTCGCGTTTATGTTTCGATATCGTTTTTGGACGCTACGGGGGACTCGCTTTTAACCATTCTAGGAACGACCCAAGTAGCGCAAATCGTTTTTAAAAGCTGTAACAGGATCTACACCCCTTTTTTTATACAGGGTGATTTTAATTTCAAATTTTCAGGGATCATATAAGAGGTTAGAAACTCGATTCTCAAAATATTTTCAAGATGGTGGCACTTCCGGAAAAACCGCAAGTGAGTACTAACTTTGTTATTTTAAATGGAACACCCCATATATTATTACATTTTTGAATTCCTTATAAAATTCTAAGTCAACTTCATGAATACATAAGTGTCATTATCTCTAACCGTTTTGAAGATATTCTCACTTTTATGATTTTTTTGTCACATGACTTGGCGCATTTAACTAGTTGTAAATTTTAACTACGATTAATTAAAAAACTAATATTTTGCACATTGATACTCAAAATGAAGGGTCATGCGAATCTGAAGATAAAACTTTGAAATATTGTACCATTTTTTATTTGTTCATTTCATTCCTCTTAAAAAAATGGTGTTAAAACGTAAATACTCTTAAATTGTCTGCAATTGATGGTTCTCGAGTTAATTCATAAAAACTCATATTTCTTCACATTGCTCAGAACTTTGTTATTACTCGGTTGTAGGATGGCCATGGAAAACAAATGATTTGACTTTTCTGCATTTATTTATTTGTCATACAACAACAAATACATTGATATTAGTCGTTGCGAGTGTAATAATGGCTGGTAATTATTATTCAAATCAAGATGTTTTAAACATGTTTTATACGTATGGCGAGTGCAATATCATTTTGGAGAGGACGGTAAGAACTTTTAATAAGAGATACCCTCACCTACCACTGCTGACGAAATTAATATTTCGAAAAATGGAAGCAAATTTTGTTTTTCATGGTCAAATAAAAAGAAAAAGAAGAAAACATAAACTAGTGTCAGGAAATGAGGACAATCAGATTGTTTTGGCATATTTTCTCACGCCAGAACCCAGAAATTCTATTAGAATGATCGTACAGAACGTGCATTAGGAATTACATATTCTTCTACGCAAAAAATTTGAAAAATGCTGGAATGCATAATTATAAATTTCGAAACGTTCAAGCAATGTGAAAAATATTAGTTTTTTATGAAATAACTCAAAAACCATCAATTGCAGATAATTTAAGAATAAAATGGGGGTTTCCATTTGAAAAATCGATTGCTCGCATCTTTTTAATGACAATATTGGACATCAATTTCTGAACACCCTGTACAATATTTTAAAGTTTTATCTTCAGATTCGCGTGACCCTTCATATTGAGTATCTATGTGCTAAATATTAGTTTTTTAATTAATCGTAGTTAAAACTTACAGCTAGTTAAATGTGCCAAGTCATCTATCAAAAAAAATCATAAAAGTGAGAATATCTTCAAAACGGTTAGAGATAATGACACATATTATTTATGAAGTTGATTTAGAATTTTATAGGGAATTCAAAAATGTAATAATATATAGGGTGTTCTATTTAAAATAACAAAGTTAATACTTACTTCCAGTTTTTTCGTATCTTGAAAATATTTTAAAAATCAAGTTCCTAACCTCTTATTTGATCCCTGAAAATTTGAAATTAAAATTTCATCTCCATCCCAATAATCTTCTAATGAAACACTTATAAAAATCACCATGTATAGCCTCAAGCTATACAGTGTGTCCCCAGATGGGGTACCGCACTCTTGCAAACTTTCTTATATTTGATTTGTAAAAAAAAGTCATTCTTGATAAAAAGTTTTGCTTGTTCTTAAAATAAGATTGGAATGGAAAAGTTAACATTACTTATACTGGGTGACCAGAAAATTAAAAAAACGTTAACTTTTGTTAATATAGTTTTGTCATACTATTTACAGAAAAACATTTAATCGAAGAAAAATAAGAAAAAAAATCAAAGTACACTTTGAAATTTTGTACACCTAAGTAACTGAACATGCTGAACAAATTTTCTTTATAATTTTTTTCACTATCTCTACAAATAGAGGCAGTTTACTCTTATGTTAATTAACGTTTTTTTTTTTCAATTTTCTGCTCACCCAGTATAAGTAATGTTAACTTTTCCATGCCAATCTTATTTTAAGAACAAGCAACACTTTTTTATCAAGAATGACTTTTCTCGACAAATCAAATATAAGAAACTTTACAAGAGTGCGGTACCTCATCTGGGGACACACTGTTTAATTAAGAGCAGGGCCGGATGCAGGGGTATCGAGGCCCGGGGCAATGAAGAAAGTGGAGGCCCTTTCAGTTATAAATTATAATAAATATCTTTCGATAATTTTATTTTTTTTTTACAAAACAAATTTTTATACTATTAAGTTAAGGTACATACTATTTTTCGTATTTTTTTTTAAAACCTTTATTGCAGTTACTAAGCGAAAAGGGCAAAATGCAAGAGTCCACAGAAATAAAAATTTTAATTCAAAAGGGCAAAATGCGTGAGAGCCCACAGGAATAAAAATTTAAATTGGAAAGGGCACAATGCGTGAGAGCCCCCAGAAATAAATATTTAAGTGAAAGACACTTTACGTGCTTTTTTAGAGGCAAAATCATTAATAATTTCTTCAAAGTCTATTTCTCGAAGTAAATCACTCTCTATACTCAGCAATGACAGATTTGCGAGACGCTTTTGCGTCATCGTCGTACGCAGCCTATTTTTAATAATTTTCATCTTAGAAAATGAACGTTCTCCGCTGCAATTAGCCACCATCAACACTAAATACATTCTCAATGCAATTTCAATATTAGGGAATGCCGCGCCGAAGTTATTATTAACCAGAATTCTGTAGAAAAACATCTCTTTTGGTTCATTGTCGACATTGTAATCTTTCTTGAAGGCATCTATCAAGGCTACAAACTGGACTAACTCATTCCCAAGGCTGATTTCCAGATCGTCGTTGTAAATTTTTACTAATTTGTCGGCAGCCTTGTGTAGCTCAGATAAACTCAAATTCTCTAAATGATTCAAGAAACCAAATCGATCGCAGACAACGTCATAAGCTCGAATCCTATCATTTAGAGATGCTGAAAGCTGATCAATTACTGGAATAAAACTTCCTACTCGAAATTTTTCCTTGGGTGACAGCTGGGCATCTGAGGATTTCGCATAATCCAATGGATTGAGATTTCTTGATCTAGAGCGTGTTTCAATGTATTCGTCAGTGTCTGACAATTTCCGTGCTACTTCTTCGTATTCTTCGAACTTTTCTCTTTTGGACTCTACGAATAATCTGAGCGATTTCAGTGCTTCCACTGCAGAAGAAAGAACCATTTTAGGATCTTGCAACATCTTATTAGTAGCATTGAATCGCTCTAAGATGTCATTCCAAAACCCAGCGTACAGTGCGATTTCAAGACTTCCCATCTTCTTCAAAAGTCGAGTAGCCTCGATTTTAACGACGTCTTTCTGTTCTTGGTCGTGCGATATGTCAGCGAGGGCTTCTTTAATTTTTTCATAACCATGAACAATAGCTTTTGTTGCATCAGCACGACAAGACCAACGAGTTTCACTCAATACCTTGGGAACGTAGAATTTCGTATTATTCTCCGACAATTTCTTGACCAAAATTGCGTATCGCTCGGTAGTCGCTGTGAAGAATACGTATAAGTTTTGGACGAAATCGAAAAAGTGAACAGCGCAAGCACAAGAATTAGCTGCAGCTTTGCCAACTAAGTTTAAAGAGTGGCCACAACAAGGAACGAACACGGACAATTTATTTTTCTCCAAGATTAGAGCTTGCATCCCATTGTACTTGCCACTCATGTTTGCGGCGTTATCATACGATTGACCACGACAATCGCAGATATCGATTTTATGAGTGTCTAAAAATTCAATCAGCGTTTTTGCCATGGCAGCGCCAGTGTGACCACAATTTGAAATGAAAGTAAGAAATCTTTCCTTTGGAACAGATCTTTCCATATAACGTAATACCACTGTCAATTGATCAATGTGTGCTTCGTCAGGTGTAGAATCAACTGATATTGAATAATATTTAGATTGTTTTACTCTAACTATAATCTCATTGAGGACTCGTTCTCCCATCAAAGCAATAAGTTCCTCACAGATTGTAGATGAAAGATAATTGACATGACCACTTCCTTTATTTGCCTTTTCTTTCAAATGAGTTGAGAGAAATGGATCGTACTCTGCCAGCAATTCCAAAATACCCAGAAAATTGTCATTTCTCGGTGAACCAATTAATTCGTCATCACCTCTAAAAGCTAATCCTCGTTCTGCAATAAATTTTATTGTACTGACGACTCGCATCAAAACTTTTCGCCAATATTGTGATTGCTCAGCTTCTTCTCTTGCTAAACTCTCATCGATACGTCCCTGCGTCACTCCTAGTTTTGCCAAAATTGTGATTGCTTCTAGGTGATTTTTTGAGTTTTCATGTTCAGAAATACGTTCAGATGCATGTTTCCAGTCATTAAATCCATCTCCACTCAATTGTATTTTCTGAGTAGCTACTAATTTACATGCATAGCAATAAACTTTTCCCTTGGATGGAGAAAAGCAAAGCCAAAAACGATTCAAGGTATCATTATTTTTATTTTTACGGAGAAATAGATGCTTCGAGCATTTTCGGCTGGAGCTGGAATCTGTTTTTTTTTGAAGTTCAGACGATTCTTCAAAAAAGTGTTCGTCACAATTCTGGAGAGTACTGGAACCTTTATTGGCCCAAAAAGCTATCATGTCGTGAGTGGGTATATCAGGCCAGAGACCAATATCATTGCCGAAACCATCAACTTTCGTTGATGTGGATTGGACATCTGTATATTCTTTATCTATTATTGATTCTGGTTCTGCTATCGATTCTGCAATTTGAGCATTGGTCCTATTATCATTTTCTTCATTAAGTGGATTATTGGAAACATCTTCTTCAGTGGGTTTTACCGCAATCGTAAAAAATGATGTAAGTTTTGGTGTTTTAGCGAGGATTTCCTCTTCTTTCTTTTCTCGTTCGGCAGCCTTCTTTCTCTTTTGTGCACCACTTGCAAAAATTCGAGGAGTTTTGTGACGATCGCTCGAGTCACCCATCACCCATGCAATCCCTAAAAAAGCGAGAAGAAAAAACATGCAAATTGTATCGAGCAGAAATGAAACAGAGAGAAGTTCACCAATGAAAATCACCAAAGGACCAATAAAGAAAAGACACCTGATAGTTGAGCTTTAAAAGGCAATAATTTAAAATATTATCGAAATTTTCTTACATATTCTTTTTTTATAAACTTCTCCAAAGCAGCAGTAATTCAAAAAATTACATTAAAATTAAATCATTATTGTGGAAAGTTGAATTCTGTACAATAAAAGATCCTGTATATTTTGTCGTAAATCACATATTTTGTGAGATATAATCAATTTTGTTAGAAATTTTAATAAAAAAACTTATCACGATTCGCACCGCCTCTTACTATACTTGACAACTAATTCAACTGAAATGTGTGATTTTCTTTGGCTTCAACAATATATTGTCGTTATTAATAATACATAGGCAGAAAGCAATACTTACGAGTACGTTTTGAGATGAAAAAAAAGTTGGAAGTTTCAACAACTTGTTTCAATAAATAATTTCTTTCAACTTTCAAGATGAAATATAACACACGTTCTGCCAATAGTAGTACACTTACATAGACACGGTCGACGTCGAATCTAACACGATGCAAGAGCAACTAAAATATTTTTAACACTGCCAAAAAATAATTGACGATCAAGCACCACGCTGCTCGTTTATCATTTGTTTACATCGGACTTGTCACTTGAGTCTATGGTGAACGAAGCGTTGCGCCTGCGCCTGCGCCTGACATTATACAAAACAAATACAGTCATTGTAAACGTTTATGTTATACCTCTCTGGCACTCTCCCTTCATCGATTCGTTTTTCACAACATGCTTCAAATAATTCTTAGAAAAATAAAATAAAATAATCCAACAAATAAAAAATGTTAGATAAGTCAATATTAATGAAAGAATAGAGTCAGTGATAGAGGATAGAGTCGTGTAAAATATTAAAAAAAAAATTTTTTTTTTGACACGAATCTCTTACATTTTTTTTTTGAACCTCTTACATTTTGCCCTTTGGAAATAATTTGCGCTTGGACTTAGTCGCATAGCGTACATTTCGCTCCTTATCCAATAAATAAACTTTAAATTTTGCCGCTATTGAATTATTCATGAGGTCTAAATTTTATAGTACCAGCACAGAATAGATTTGAAATAGGATGAAAATACCCGTTGTTTGGATATATTTCATTACTCATTATTTTCTTAAAAATAAAAAATTTTTTTATTGTTATAAAATTTTTGAATCTAAGGTTTGTGGAGGCCCTCAATGTGTGGGGGCCCCGGGGCTTCCGCCCCGGTTGCCCCGCCCTGCATCCGGCCCTGATTAAGAGTTGTAAACAATCTTTCAGCACTAATAAAATATCAATATACCCAAAAAGGCCCCCATTTATACAGCTTTTAAGTTCTATAAAGGTTATAAAACAAGCTGAAATAGTAATTAAATTGCTTCTTTATTAAGTCTTTTCAGCCCTTTAAATATGTTATACAGCCAATAAGCAGTTGCTATATCGATGGTGCACAAGAAGGCGTTATTCAGTTATTCTAATAATCTTTTAATTGTTATATTAGAGGTATTTACATGATACAAACAAGATTTATAACACCTTAAAAAGTATATATATTGACGAACAAATCTTTTGAAAAATATTTTTTTGTAATAAAACGGCTATATTAAAGCATACAATTTCTATGTTTTCACACTCACAAACAGAAATATGACGACTTTGTTGAATAACGTAGTAGAATCTGGTACCTAATAAAAATCCGCCATAAGACTCTTGCCTGTATATATATATAACAAAGTTTTATGGTAAAACCCCTTATTTTAGTGCGAAATAAGAACTGCGCCTCGAAAATTCCTTGAAATTAATTTAAACAAAATAGTTATTTATGTACCAAGGCACTGAAGTTCAACTTTTTATGACTCATGTGGAGTTTAGTTGCTGAGGCCTCTGGCCGAGGCAAATAAACCACATGAGTCATAAAAAGAACTTCAGTGCCGAGGTACATATTATATTTTTCTTGAAATCGGAAAAAAAATGTTTTATTAGGCAAGAAAATAATAATAAGGGATCACCCGTCCACGAACCGACTACGCGCGGCGTTGCTTGACTTTACCGATCGCTCTACCTAGGACAAGCATAATGATGTACGGCACCTTCTGACAGAAAAACCAAACTGCTGCTTCTTGTGCAGCTTACACAACAAATCTATTGTTTTTCAAATTTACTAAAATATGTATACTGAAGGATTGCGCTTCTATAGGAAACAATTTCGCAATGTGTACGAAAAGTTAAATGAGCCTTTATCGGCCGGGTTTTGAATATTTGGTCACTTTTGACGGGCGATTTCTCCGCGTCTGACGTTTGATGTTTACATCTCGCCAAGACCTACTTATTGAAAAAATCGTACAATAATGGGCTACATTATTGTACGATTTCTGTGCTTTTAATGACGATTTTGGGACATTTTAATGCCGATTTCAAGAAAAAAAAATATTTTTTTGTTTTTTCCCGTTTTTTACAACTCACTATGTATTTAAATAAATTGCGTTACATATTCAGAATGTATTGTAACTAATTATCATAATAATAATTCAAAAATTTCCTTCTAACGTTAAAAAAATTATTGAACATATCAATATGGCCGCCCTATCACCTTCTTTTCCACTATACAAAATGGCTTCTTTCAAAAAGGTCACCATACGAACAGTTATAAATCGTTTAAAGAGCACTATTCTGCATAAAGGTGTTATTTGTTTTATAGCCGCTTATTAAGCAATTATAAATTATCAGGAGAATTTAAAGAAGTTATAATAAATAATAATGCTTTCATAAATTTACTATTTGTAGTCTTCCTTTTTCATTGAAATTCTGTCTCCAGTGCCATCTCTCTTTGTTCATTTTGGGCACTGGCCCAACACCCAAGTAAATAATAATATAACGTGATTTATATTAATCTTATTTTCTTTTTCTCTAGATTGTGAATAAATTAAACGCTAATAACAAATAATACTTTATGACTATAAATAAATAGCAGAAATAGGTAGCTTCCATAAGGTATTGGTTATAAGAATATTGTAATGCTTTTTATTTAATAATAATTATTATTTATTTCTAAAAACAGGTAAAGATAAAGACCTTCAACTTGACACTGTCTGTCTCTATATGACATATTTTTACCTATCGTTTTAATTTATTTTAACAACGGATCACTTAGTCCCTCGGTTCTTCTCTTGTGTCGCTACAATATTTATAATTAATTTAAATGGCTACGTTATCCTTTGCTGTTCTGTATTTATGTCAAAAGGAAATGTGTACCGCTATTTTTCCCATTCTTTGATTTTATTTTTTGGAATTTCGTGAACTTGAGTTGGTTCTATTAAATTAGTAGCTTGAGAGATCGACTCTTCCAGAATCTTTTTTAATGCCAATTTCACCTTTCGTTTAGAATATCCATTTTGTTTTAATTTTTTGCAGCACATATCTTATTAAAGAATATTTCAAAAACAACACCGCGTGTTACTCTTACTAACTTTGGAGCTTATGAAATAGAAAAGCTGGAAAAGTACTTTTTACAGTAAAACATCTGCTGGTATATAGTTCTAAAAGGGCATTTCATCTATATACTTGCTACAGAAAATATTCTTTTGATAGTTACAAAGCTTCAATACATAATCTATACTAAAGCTATATTTGAAGCTATTTGTCTTAAATAACTATATTGCTGTGAAATTATACTTTAATCACGCTTAAAATTCTATAGTATCCAGCCACAATAAAGCAAAAAAAAATTAGATTACTTTATAGAATCTATATGCGAGTTTATATAAGTGTTACAAATATGTTTTACTTATTCTATAAAAAGGCTTCTAATACCGCTTTTACAAAGTAAAAATAATGCTATATAAAATGGCGCTATAAAGCACCTTTATAAAAATATTTAAAGTTGTTTTAACAGCAACGCTATTTGGCTAATTTACTGAATAAGCAATTTGTTATAATATATTTCCTTAATATAACCAATAGGGAAGTTGACGGTTTTTCAAATTTAGTGCCAGTGGATTCTTTTTGCCGTCAACAATATTTTAGTACATGTAATTTGCTATTTTAGAGCTTTCTTAGAGAGAAAATGCACTTTCTGTTCTCCCGCCCATTTGAGCGATTTTTAAAAATTTACGTCACAACAGTTTTTCCCTATGTAAACGTACTCTGCGATCTCTTCTACTTCCAACCTGGCTGTATCGGTTATGCCGTAAACTGCTGTGAAGCAAGTCACAGAACGATGCCCAGATTGGAATTTCCACTGTTGTCAGGCTGTACATTTTCGAGCAGATCGAACTATGATACCTATTTCATTAGTCATATTTTACTTTTTAATAATATGTATAATCAATTTTTCATAATATAATTTTATATTTAGAATACCTAGTTACGTTTGTGACATGAAAGTAAAATGATTTAGGACTGGTAAAACTAAAATAAACATAAAGCATCTGTTTAATGTCATACCCCGATTAAATCTGACAACTGAGGAAATAAAGGCTTGACGTTCGACAGTCCACACCACTGTGGACGTGGACACAACAGTAACATAATATTTTACTATTTCGACGACGAAGAATACGGAGAATCATCGAAAGGAGTTGTATTTGTGTGTATTTCTTCACAATGACGAAAAAGTGCTTTGTTAGCTATTGCACAAATACATCCGAGAATACATATAATACTGATAAACTTGAACCTTGTACCTGTAAACGATAAATATATACCTAAGCTGTAAACCCAATAAATTAATTACATTAAGATAATTTAATCAGGAATTTACTAGAATACCTACCTTTCCCCACAGTAAATAGAAAAATTAATCCTTTATACTCCTGCCTTCCCCTTCTTTATTATTGTTTAGACTAGAAGATAATAATAAATAATATGTTTCTACGACAAAAGGTATCATCAAAAACAAAACTGTCCAAAGTTTGGATTTGCTGGTTATGTTGTCCGCTGTCAGCTGAAGGATATTTCACAATGTCCAATTATTTTCATTTCTTCTTCTGAGCGAGCGTTCGGCAATTTTCGGGAACTATTGTGACGCAGAAACCCCCGTCGGCAAAACGAATGAAGATTTAAAAAATCTTCATTTTATTTTCAAATTATTAATTAATGCAACACTTTCGAGGAAAGTTATATGTGCTAGTAGAGTAATTTGGTGATACTTCATCCGGTGATTTGCATTTTATCTCGAAATTCGATTAGAGGAAACTTCCCTATTGGCCATATTAATTGCCGCAATATACTTTTTATAAAGTTTTAAGCAGAATAGCGCACCTAATGTGCTACTTGGGAACTCTTTGAAATTCCAGGCTGATCCAGCAGGGCCTGGTCCGTTCGGAACAGAGATGTTCCCTCCACGGCAACACCCAACTTAAGCTCGGCATGTACAGCGACGTGTCGAAATTCCCGTTTTCCGGCGGTTACGTCTGGATCAGCGAGTGCTGCTCGCAGCGATTCGTGTCCGTCTTCAGCGGATCTTTGTTCGAGGGATCTCCACATCCGCCGCTCGTCATCTTGAAACTGCTGTACCACTGGTCCTGCCAGACCAACATCCAGAACGTCACGCAATGGGTGAGTACATAAATATTTGGTATTGAATATACTTTATATACGTCATCAATTTTTGTAGAGTTAATCGTCCTTGTTTGCCAAGAGATTATCACTAATTTTAACTGTTCTAATTCCCCAAGGCCAAAGTCAATATGTTGATATTTGGCCAGTTTGTTGCACGATTCTTTTCAACTACTACTACTTAGATGTGAGATATATATCTCACAGATAGTTGACAGATTTGGAACTAGAGATCTGAAATTTTAAGAAATAGAGTTTTTGAAATATTCCAGTTATAATTTAAATATATGAAATTGCACTGGAATTAACAAAAATGTCAACGATTCATTGTGTTTTTTAAATATTTCCCAATAAGTTCGCTGTGTTATATTTTGATGTACGGCAAGTTTGTTGCATGTGGTACGTTTGAACTACTTTAATTGGCACACAGGTTTTCTTTAAATTTTAAGATATATCTCAGAAACTAGTTGGCAAATTTGAAATTAGAGATGTGAAATTTTAAGAAATGTAATTTTTTAAAATTCCTGTTAGGTATAATAATTTCCATAAAAAAATATGAAATTGAAAATTATACAAAATTCCTATTCTTTGTTTTCCTTTTAGTGTTTTGTAAATATTTCCCCAAGTTTGAAGTCATATGTTGATGTTCAGCCAGTTTGTTGCATGTGGTACGTTTGAACTACTCTCTTGTTATTTTTCCCAGAAGCTGATGCACAGATTTTCTTTACATTTTGAAATATATCTGTACCTCCGGAACTAGTTGACAGATTTGTAATTAGAGATCTCGAATTTTAAGGAAAATAGAGTTTCAAATCTTCTGATTCATATTTCTAGAGATGGGAAAAACCAGGTTTTTTCATTTTGCTGGAAAAAAAAACCCATTGTGTGTAAAAACCCTGCCCGAATATTCTGGGCATGGTTTTTTTTACACATTATTTTGTAGCTTTTTATGTAATTAAATTAAAAGACTATCATTTTAACCCCAAATAACGCTAATATAAGTAATATTATTTTTGTCATCTTTTTGTTTTTTTTTTATTTCGGATGTTTTCGAGGGTTTTTTTCCCAAATAAAAACCCATTTGGGGAATTTACTGGGAATTTAGGGCATCAATTATTGGGAATTTTGGGAGTGGTAATTTTTTTAATTTATTTGTACTTTACTAAGTAGTGCAGCGTAGGGTGTAGGTACATTATTTATAGATATCTATATATACAAAATGGAAAAAAAGGAATATAAATTAATATTAATTATTTAAAATATCAATATGAAATTCAAAATGGGCAGTTTCCTAAAAGATAAATTTATAAATTTTGAGATTTTTATTTAATCATTTAAAACAGATGATAATTCTGACATTTGTAATTTGTCATCTGTCAGAATATACCTACCTATCTGTCAAACACACAAAAACAAAAATACCCTGTTGGGAAAAAACGAAAAAACCAGGGAAAAGGCCCTCTCCAGTCCAGTTTGTAAATGTTTTTGATATGTGAACTTTGAACTATTCTCTTTAATTAATTTTTTTTCACAAACTGGTGCATGGGTCATCTTTAAATTTTGAGATACATCAGAAACTTGTTGACATATTTGTATATTTTTATGAAAAGAGTTTTTGAAATTTCCTAATATAATCTCTTTAAAAAAATAAGACAATGTTTTCAACTGTTCTTTGTTATTGTTATTTAATGTTTTGTAACCATTTCCCAAGTTCAGTGTCATATTTTGATATTCAGCCAGTTTGTTGCATGTGGTTCGTTTGAACTACTGCCTCTCTAATTTTGTTCCTATAAACTGGTGGACAGATTTTAAATAAATTTTTTCAATAAGTAACAACTAGTATCATATATATTTCTTAAAATAAATTTTGAACATACACATTTTCCATACAAAATACAAAAGTTTCCTAGTTTGCAACCATTTTATATCAACAGGCAGCTAACCATTATAGTATTTTCATATCACTATTGCTTTATTATAGGGAAATATTTGCAAAATATATGCAACAACAGTCAACGTTTGAGGACATCTTATTAGTGGTTAGTTTACAGTTTGTTCAGCGAATATTCGGCCCTACGTCTTAACTCCCGTCCTTGTCTGACTCGTGAATATAAGATCGATATCCACCCTATATTCACGAGTAAGACAAGGACGGGAGTTGTGACGTAGGACCGAACATTCACTGAACAAACTGTTTCTTTGTGTACTTTGTACCATTAACATTTGGCACTTTTTTATTGTAATTTGTGCCATACTAAGTGCCAACATTCGTAATATGCATCTTTTAATCCTTTTATAACATATTAATTTTGGCCACAGGTCAAAGTGGACAATCTGTACGTCAAAGGCATGTACACGTGGCTGCGTTCCGTCTGTACGTCGGCCATCCACTCCCACTTCCGACAGATCGGGGGCCCCAACAAAAAAGTCGAAGTCGGCGTCATCTCCCTCGGCACGACCTCTCAAGACGGCAACTCTCGACAGGTCAAGGTCGAGGTCCTCGGGGTTTTAGAATCCGACAGTAAACTCATAAGACTCAGAGCCGTCGAACCCCTGATCGACAACGACCGCAACTACAAGAGGAGGTTCACCAAGATATTGGAGCCGCTGTCACAGTGGGTGCACCCGGCCAGTATAATCGTGACAGATCTGACGGTTGATAAGACGACTTTACATCAGATGGGCTTCGTGAACGTCGTACAGTCGACGCTAAACGAAGCCGCGCATTCGAACAGGACGGTAATGGAATATCTGCGAAGGATCGTGCCCAGGATGTTCCAGAACACGTTGTCGTTACTGTCGAGGCAGATCATACAGCAGTTCCTCGACGAGCTCGTCTGGAGGGAGTGGTTCGGCACGAGTTCATTAATGGCGTTCGACAACTTGATCTCGCACCTGGCCGAACAGACGCGTCTCGAGGCCAACTCGAAGCTGATAGCGCGGCTGAATAGGATCGCGTTGAACCCGTTCAAAAATTGGGGGACGAATCCGGCGTCGGCGTCGTCCGCGAGCGCGCCAACCCCGAAACCGCCGGAGAATTCCATGGCGACGAAGAAGCGCAAACGGAAGGAGCTGGAGACGGCCCCGAAGGCGGTGCAGAACACGAACGTGGAGAGCAGGCCGCCAAAGTCGAACTCGCCGGACGTGCCCGAGCAGATGGTGCCGCTGGAGAACTACTATTACGGCACGATAGACCATTACCCGCCCAAGGCGAAGATAGTGCTGAACATGAAGTGCCCGTTCTGCAAGGAGCACTTCAACAACAACATAGTGCTGATGAATCACCTGTTCCAGCACGCGCACAACGTGTCGAAGGACGGGCAGATGTGCAGGTACTGCCTGACCAGCGTGCCGACTGCGAACGATCTGCTGAAGCATATAGGTGAGTGAAATGTGGGTTTTGTTTCAGTGATCTCGATTTTTTAATTTCCCGGTTGTCATTTTAAGAATATCAATAATTTTAGTTCTTAAACAAAAAAATACATTTACACATCTTGCAATATAAATAACTATTGTTGTACCCCGGCATAACCTGAGTCATTATGTTGCAGTAAAGATTTTTTAACAATTTGCGTACAAAATCAAAATAATATTATGCGCAACATCAGTGGTCCGCAGTTCAAGATGAAAGATAGTTTGAAATGTTCCGGATAAAATTTCCATAAAAATTGCACTGGAATTGTCAAAAATGTCAACGGTTCATTGTGGTTTTTATTGTTTTGTAAATATTTCCTGAGTTCAATGTGTCGTACCTTGATAAACGGCAAGTTTGTTGCATGTGGTACGTTTGAACTACTGTCTAACTGGTGCACAGGTTTTCTTTAAATTTTAAGAGATATATCGGAACCTAGTTGACAGATTTGAAATTAGGGATCTGAAATTTTAAGAAATAGTTTTTGAAGTGTCCCACTTATAATTTCCATAAAAAAAATATGAAATTGCAAATTATGCAAAATTCCAACTGTTCTTTGTTTACCTTTTAGTGTTTTGCAAATATTTCTCAAAGTTCAAAGTCATATACAGGGTGTTTCAAAAAACATTGTACAGGTTTCTAGGGCCGAAAGAACATGGAAAAATAAGACGACGAAATGTTCATATAAAGGTGGGGTCAAAAACGCATGTCTAAAAAAAGATACAGGGTGCAACAATTTTAATTTTAAACTTTATCTTATATTCTTGGAAATAAATTTTGAACGAATTGAGAGATTTGCACGAAATCTGGTAACTGGAGTTATTTTGAGGCGAGAAATTCAAATATTGGCATAGCCTTAATATGGGACGCCACCTACCGCATTTAATGTGATTTAAAACGTCATAACTTTTTTGGGTCTAAGTATATTCTTTTTTCTTATGTAAATGTGTTTTTTTTATGCGAAAAAGGTGTGCTTTATCAAAATAACCCCAGTTACCAGATTTCGTGCTAATCTCTCGATTACTTCAAGAGTTATTTGAAAAATTTTTAAAATAAAATTTAAATTTTTGCAACCTGTACCTTTTCTTAGACATGCGTTTTTGACCTCACCTTTATATGAACTTTTTGTCTTCTTTTTTCATGTTCTTTCACTCCCTTTTGAAACACCCTGTATATATTGATATTCGGCCAGTTTGTCACATGTGGTACGTTTGAACTACTCTCTTGTTATTTTTTCTCTGCTGGTGTACAGATTTTCTTTAAATTTTAAAATATGTGTCCCTGAAACTATTTGACAGATTTGTAATTAGAGATCTGAAATTTTAAGAAAAATATAGTTTGAAATGTTCCTATTCTAATTTCCATAAAAAAATTATGAAATTTCAGTGGGTTTGTCAAAAATGTCAAGTAATCTTTGTTTTGTTTAGTGCTTTGTTAATATTTTGGTACGTTTGAACTATTGTCTCCAAATAATTTTTTTTTCACAGAAACTGGTGCATAGGTAATCTTATTTAAATTTTGAGATACATCATAAACTAGTTGGCATATTTGTAGCAGGAAAATGCAATATATTACTCAATGCATAAGCTCTTTTTCGGCCTTGAAGGTGCCTCAAACAACCTCCTCGCCCAAAAAAGTGCACATATGCATCTTGTAATGTAAATAACTATTGTTGTACCTCGGCACAACCTGAGTATAATCGAATGTGGCCCATATTATGTTGCAGTAAAGTTTTTTTTTAACAATTTGCTTACAAAATCAAAATAATATTAAGTGCAACATCAGTGCTCCGCAATTCAAGATGAAAGATAGTTTGGAATGTTCCGGTTAAAATTTCCATAAAAATTGCACTGGAATTGTCAAAAATGTCATCGGTTCATTGTGGTTTTTATTGTTTTGTAAATATTTCCTAAGTTAAATGTGTCATATTTTGATAAACTGCAAGTTTGTTGCATGTGGTACGTTTGAACTACTGTCTAACTGGTGCACAGGTTCTCTTTAAATTTTAAGATATTATTATATCTCAGAAACTAGTTGACAGATTTGAAATTAGAGATCTGAAATTTTACGAAATAGAGTTTTTGAAATGTCCCAGTTATAATTTCAAATATTTCTCCAAGTTCAAAGTCATATACAGGGTGTTTCAAAAACATTGTACGGGTTTCTAGGACTGAAAGAACATGGAAAAATAAGACTAAATGATCATATAATGAGGTCAAAATCGCACGTCTAAAATGATACAGGGTGCAAAAATTTAAATTTCATTTTATATTTTTATTATAAGTTATTTTGAGGCAAGGAATTCAAATATTGGCATAGCTTTGATGTGATTTTATAGGGGGTGCCACCTACGGCATTTAACGTGATTTAAAACATCGTAACTTTTTTGGATCCAAGACAAGTGTATTATTTTTTCTGATTTAAATGTGTTTTCCTATAAAGTTATTATGCGAAAAAGGTGTACTTTATAAAAATAACCCAAGTTACCAGATTTCGTGCTAATCTCTCGATTTGTTCAAAAGTTATTTAGAAAAATATAAAATAAAATTTTAACTTCAACACCCTGTATCTTTTTACGTGTTTCTCCCACCATAAGATGAACTTTTCGTCTTATTTTTCCATGTTTTTTCAGCGTTTTTTGAAACACCCTGTATAAACATATCTGTATTCGGCCAGTTTGTCGCATGTGGAACTACTCTCGTGTTATTTTTTCTCTGCTGGTGTACAGATTTTCTTTAAAGTATGAAATATGTATGTATGTGTCTTAGAAACTAGTTGACAAATTTGTAATGATAGATCTGAAATTTTATGAAAAATATAGTTTGAAAAGTTCCCAAATTTCCATAAAAAACTTATGAAATTTCAGTGGGTTTCTCAAAAATGTCAAGTATTTTTTGTTTTGTTTAGTGTTTTGTTAATATTTTGGTACCTTTGAACTATTGTCTTTTTATTTTATTTTTTTCACAGAAACTGGTGCATAATAACACTATTACTGCATAATTTTATTTTGAAACAAACTAATAAGTTGTACAGATATAACAAAATAACAAAACATCTTATCTAGAGTTTCTGGATTGGGAGAGTTAGGACAAAAATGTCATTTTTTAACAAAAAAAAATCACATCATGGATGAAAAATAATTTGGGCTAGATTCCATGGATGTAAGAAGCTACAGGAATCTCTATCATATGTATTAAAGTTGGTCTGTGATACAAGCAAAGAGAAGAATATACTAAACAAATGGCGGGTTATTGAATTACTATTACCGCAGATAACGTAACCCGTTATCTGTGCTATTACTGTTCAATGAATGTTCAAACCTACGTCACAACTCCCATCCTTGTCTTACTCATGAATATACGATGGATATCGGTCGTATCTTCACGAGTCAGACGAGGACGGGAGTTGTGACGAAGGTATGAACATTCGTTGAACAGAGTTTAAATCGTATTTGTGGGCAAAAGTCACAGTTTAATTATGAAAAAATGAAAAGTGTAAAGTTTTGCCAACAAGTATAACTTAGTAATAAAATTGAAGATTAAAATGCAAAAGCTGTTTTTCGGCCTTAAATTTGCTTTTAAGGAGGCAACACCTGCATTGCCTCACTTCTTAAACAACCTCCTGGGACAAAAAAATGCACTTACGCATCTTGCAATGTAAATAACTATTGTTGTGTCCAAGCATAAATGAGTATCATCGAATATGGCCTATATTTTGTCGCAGTAAAGTTTTTTAGTAATTTGGCTACAAATATTAAGCACAACATCAGTGCACCGCAGTTCAATATGAACAAATACGTATATAGCATTTTTTAACCGATGTTTTGTATTTGTATCTGCGGTAGAATAATAATAATACCAATAATAATAATAATTCTCACCCTCACAATACTCCAAACTAGGAGTACCCCAGAAGCAACCACATGCTTGTGCGGGGGAAGGGAGCAATTACTATTATTTTGTCTTCGTTGCCATTTGCGGCTAGGGCCGACTTTTTTCCCAATAGAACTAGGATAGCATTCGCTCAAGTACTACGGAAGACCCTAGAAAACCGTAGTAATCCCAGTGAGTGTAGGACAATTAGTAAATCACACGGATAAAGCTATTTAGGAGCAATACCGTGAACCCACATTTGTCCAGCGCTCTTGGCCACAGCGGTGTTTTTCTTTAAAGACATATGCATGCGCCCGCCTCGAACCAAGGTCGGTCAAAGGCAGAAAAACATGCTGTCTAAAAAGTCAGCGCCGGTACGAGCGACGCCACCGCGGCTTAATATTCTTTGTACTTTACTTTGTACTGTCTTCTTTTTAAAGTATGGCCTGTTTCGTACATTACATTTTTACTTCTTATGTTGTAATATCTCCTGAAACTAAACAAACTTACTTAGCATCCCCTTACAAAAGATATATGTATGTATATGTACGTAACGTTCTTTTTCCAGCGTCGTCGCACCCGTGCGAGACGAAATTCGACAACGGCTTCGTGTGCCTCATCTGCGAGACGCAGTACATGAACCCGTTCGTCCTGGGCAGGCACATGTCGCGCGAGCACCAGCCCAGCGAGCTGCCGTACCAGTGCGGCACGTGCGGCTACCGCTGCTCCAACCACAAGCAGGCCATCGACCACTTCTACCGGCAGCACGACAACGGCCCGACCATCCAGTGCCCGTTCTGCCTCAAGTCGACGACCGTGTTCTCGTCGAGCCGGAACATCGTGCAGAACATGAACTACTTCATACAGCACCTGCAGGTGGGCATGCTCGGGGTCGGTTTCGTCAAAGTCCAGGGAATACTATAAGTCGGGTCGCTCCTTCGCATTTACGAGGGTCGACTAATAGGTCAGGGAAATTACCATATACCTATAGCAACCTATACCGCGCAAGAGAGACGTCCGACCGGGGGAATAATTTGGCGGCCATTTTTACCCCTAAATGAGGCGGGAAATTTGAAATAATTTAAAATAATGTAATGTCTTGGTTGTCTCTTTGTGTAAAATGTAAATTATTTTAGTTCAAAGTACAACATAGGTCCCCTATTTTTGTTGGTTTTGGTTTTAAATTAATGCATTCGGGAAACGAAGCAGTTAAATAGGTTGAGAAATTGTACAACTTAATCAAAACAATATTTTAATCATCATAAGGAGAAGTCATATAGTTATTATTGTACACTTTATACAATAGCTACATTATAAATACTTGCAAAAATATAAAAATATTTTTAATTACCTAACATTTTCATACACTATTACTTGGTATAATTATTTCTTTGAATACTTTTAATAATAATAACGAATTTTCCTGGAACATATCTATACCTGTTTCTGAATTTTTAGGCAGCTAGTTTTATTCCTTAGAGCTTTTTATTTTTGTTTGTTTAAAAAATACAAGCAAAAGAAAACTTGGTAACTTCAACTTCTACCACTTTAATCTTTGCTTAAAAATGAAAGTGAAGTGATTTTTAATACGCTCTTCTTTGATAAGCTTCAATAAATTTGCTGGCGGTGATCTGCGCAGTTAACAGGTTTACTTGCTGCTGCTGTTTGCATTTATTCGGTTAATTCTATTTGCTCCAGAAATGCGGCTCTCTTCGTCGTATCGAGAATTACAATGTTTCCATTTTCCTCATATCCCCGAGTTATTTCTTGAACTTCTTGAATATTATAGTCGATGGCACCTAGAGTAAGCCACTTTCTAAATTTACTTAGTTTCTTCTCTTGAAAACCTAAAAATCAGCAAGAAATCAGAAAATATCGATGATAAAAAGAATATTATTTGGCATATACCTATTTACTTACCTATGAAATGCAATTTCACAATCTGGATGCAAAAGCCTCTTTGCATCTGCACCAGGTCATGTTTTGATCTCGTAAATATGAGAACGAAAAGCTATCAACCGTACAAAAGAAAAAATCGCGATTAAAAACTAAAAACGCATCTCTC
The DNA here is from genome assembly GCA_963920635.1 of Pseudeuparius sepicola. Lineage (NCBI taxonomy): Eukaryota > Metazoa > Arthropoda > Insecta > Coleoptera > Anthribidae > Pseudeuparius > Pseudeuparius sepicola. The sequence goes on from OY987299.1 coordinate 9,328,450, forward strand.
CTCAAAAAAGCATGTCACGGTGACTTTTTTGATTTTACCGGCGCCTTCAAAAAGTATAATGCAATTTCATTTATACTGTATACAAAAATTTAAACAAGGAATAAGGTAGCCACCACTCTAACTGTCAAAATAGGGTTAAAAATGGCGGCGAATTTCATCTCTTTTCGTTCCCTGCGCCTTGCCGTGCGCAATAGGGCCAAAAGCGGTATATGTTAATATACAGGTATATGGAAATTACGGTAAAAAATAACGAAACCTAGGGAAAAATCCATAACCGCATTTTTATAATGCCATCACAGAATATTGGTAATAAATGAACGCCAGAATTGTTTTTTATACAAAATAATGAAGACGGCATAAATATTAACTGCGAATTTTAAGCTGCATTTATTAGTAAGTAAGGTATATAAAGTTGAGATTGATAAATTAAACAGATTACGTTTGCGCAAGTATCCGGATGATGTAAAAATGACATTTTGCGTAATATTTTTTTGGCCAAAAATATTAACTGCGTTTTTATTATTTATAATTACCTTAAAAATCAAGTATTGACAGTTTGTTCTGAAATTAAACATATTGTTTCGCCGGAAATCGCATTTTAAAGAAATTTGAAGCTGTCTTTGGGAGCAAAATTATTAACTGGCTGATTTTTGTTAAACTTTGTAAGTGGATACTAAGCCTTGTTAAATTTTTTGAAATTAAACAAAAATTGTTAACGGAATATTTTTGCTCTACCGATACAAATGACAAATGACAGTTGACCTACATGCGCCCTAAATAAATGTTAAATTTCGCTATATGTGATTTAATATAGTTATATTGTAAAAAGTTAAACAAACAAAAAACAGTTAATATTTTTGCCTATTCTATACCAATGAGAAGTGACAGCTGACGTACATGCGGCTCAGATAAATGTTTAATTTTGTATAAGTTACATTCTATTTGTAAAAGGGAATGATCATCTGCAATAAAAACGTAGTTAATATTTTTGCTTTTGCCGAAATAGAAAATTATCCGATTTTTATCTCTCTTTGTCGATCTAAGTTACTTCGATATTCTTAAAATGTTTAATTCCTTAATATATGCTAGCTAGGGAAATTTTTTACCTAAAGAGTCTAAAAAAAAACAGTTAACATTTTTGCTCGAAATTTCTAACGAAAAATAGGTGTTTTTTGAGGTAACTCAAGGTTCCGTTTTTTCAAAATGTTTAATTTTTTATTTCTACTTATAACTTTGATAGGGTAAAACAAAATTGCAGTTAATATTTTTGTCTAGGTCAAAGTCTATTTTCCCGGCCTATAAATGAAATCGCCGTCAAGCTAGTTATACGGGGGCAGGTTCATATTGACTTTCCATTATTTACCAAAGTCTACAAATATTAGTATACCTATTTGTATAGATGGCTGGAGCATTTATGAGCAGAAGCATTTATGAGCAGGACATTTTTAAAAGTGTCTTGCCATTTTTGGTCACTGTCCGGCAGTTTTGGAGCATTTATGATCATTTATATAAATGTCGTCAGTTAGAGAATTAATGAGAATTTCTGGTCACTTGTGAGCATTTATGGTCATTTATGAGCATTTATGGTCATTTATTTTTATTACTTTGCAAAATGGTCGAACAAAATTCAGTTGCCTGGAATTATTTCAAGAAAAGAAGTGACCAAAAATGAAGATATGCTATTTGTGAATTTTGTAAAGCTGAATATTTTGCCCATGCAGGAAGAATGAGAAAACATTTAATTCAATGTTCAAAGGTTAGATTTAGTAGTAACAAAAATTTAAAAAGTATTTCTGATGTAGTAAAAGTATTGAATATTGAATATAGCTCTCATTGTTAATTAATTTAGGTAATTTTATTGCAATAATTATAATTACTGCGTTGAATTTCAGATCAAAACTTATTTTAATAATTTGAAATTTTAACAATACTGGAATATTTTATTGATTGCTAACCTAAGTAACCTACATCCTACAATGTACCTATGCGTTGGGTCTTCTAAATCTGTCTTCAGTCTGTAACTATAGAATAATTTTTTTTAATTTTTACATATTTTAAATTTTTTTATTTTTGTTTTACTTTATACTTTTTTAATCAAAAGTCATACATATGGGGTCTTGTTTTAAAGGTCTCTTCACAAGCAATCGAATGACACCATTTTCAAAAATGTTCATAAATGCTCGAGGCCTCGGCGGACATTTTTAAAAGTATCCTGCTCAAAATCATAAATGCTCAAACATTTGCCATCTATATTTTTACCAAAGGTAGATGGCATTGTTGCCTACTTACTTCCAAAAAATTAGTTGCCTACTCGAAAGTCAAAGCCACCTACGATGCCACAATCGATGCTAAAAATCCGAAAGTACTTAATATTAGGCATTTTTTTTTTCAAAAAAATTTTCACTGTTTTTGCGACACTTCCAGATTTTAACGAAATTTCTGAGAAATTTATGAAGTGAAACTTTCGCTTGAATCTTTCAGAAATTTCACTGAAATTTCACTTTATGGGATAAGTGAAATATTTCACTTTTGAAAGTTTCAAATGGGAAAATTTCAAGCGGCACAACCAATGACGTTAGAACTTATAGACAGGTTTGTTTTGATAAACGCTTGACGCCCAGAACTAATCACAATCTAAGCGCTCCATAAAATTATTCCGAAAATGTCGCGAGATTGTCAGAAATTGCCCCTTTTTGTCGAGCCTTAGCGAACTTATTTCCACTCTGGGACCATCCCCCGAGGTTCCGATGCTTCCGGCACCACCAAACAAGAAAAAACATGCGATATCTAAGTGTGATTCTGGAGTAACTATAACCGGGAATCACCGGGTGTACAGTTGGTTGATGGTTGACTTTCTGTCTTTGTTTGTAGCATGTTTTTAGAGTAGTATGGATATATTTAATCTTGGAGTCAAAATAAACTGCATTTTAACTATGGGGCACCACATCTATAGGTTTTGACGTCATTGGGCACAATCTCAGAGAAATAACCAAGGATAGAGGGAGTAAGAACAAAAAGTAAACAAAGCCAACATATTTTCGAGTGTACTCCATTGTTTGCAGCATTTCATTTCAAAATAGAAGGGTTTAACAATGGGATTAAATGAAGGCATACCTCCCATAAACCTAAATTAACAAATGTAGTTATTAGTTTCTTGTATGCAACAATTTTAAATTAAAACTAAATTTCGCTGTAATTATAGTAGCTAATTACCACTTTAATAAAATCGTCACAGATACCTCAAACCGCCCAACATGGCAACGCCGCCTTTTCCGCCGCGTTCGTTAACTCGGCGGTATTTGTTTTGTGTTTGCCCAGCAAGTCAAGTTTTCCGATTGTTTACGTATGCATTTTTCGTGATTTCAATTGTTTTTCTGTTAATTTATAGGCTATTTATTAGTATTTAGGATATAGTGACTGATTTTGTATACAATGGGACGCAGAAAGTGTGTGGTGTGTGGCCAAATTGATATTTCTCGGGATATAACCTATCTCAGGTAAACGTTGCACACACGGGTCTAATGTTTGTTTACTTCGGTAAATTTGCATAAGATGTTGGCCGACTACAAACGTGTGTATTTTGATGCTGTTGCTCCCTCTATCTTTGCTTATTTCTCTGAGGGCACAACACTACCTGCAGGTGGGAATACTCGGTCGGTTTCGTCACGCAATTATGTTCGTTCCAGAAACACCAGCGCAAGCAGTTCGCCCGCCGCTGCGGCAAGTGCAACCTGTGGTTCGTCCAGAAGGAGGGGCTGAAGGAGCACCAGACGAGGGCGCACGCGTCTCAGCGGGGCCGGCCCGGCCTGGTGCCGTGGACGGCGCCGAGGAACGGCGTCATGGTGCCCAAGAGCAAGATGGACAGGTACCCGGGCGACGCGGACGTCATCAACTTTGCGACGCTGCACTACGCCGTGCCGAAGCACCTGCTGTGCAGCGAGTGCGGCACGGCGATGGACTCCGTCAAGCACTTCCCGTAAGTTATTATTTATTTATCGACGGCAGTGCCATTTTTGAACAATTAAAAAAAAAAACTTAAACAGAATTTCACTAGCTTCAACTTACATTACAGTTACAGTAAAATCACAGAGAACATTTTAAAACAGACCTAAACCTATTTAAACTAGAATCAAACAGATCAACACCCGCAACACTACTCAGTTGATTGGCACCTTCGAGAATACGCACCATCGGATCATTCATGCCATAGTTAGTTGGGTGAAATGGAACATTGAAGGTCCTAAAGTATAGATGGCTGGAGCATTTATGAGCAGAAGCATTTATGAGCAGGACATTTTTAAAAGTGTCTTGCCATTTTTGGTCACTGTCCGGCAGTTTTGGAGCATTTATGATCATTTATATATAAATGTCGTCAGTTAGAGAATTAATGAGAATTTCTGGTCACTTGTGAGCATTTATGGTCATTTATGAGCATTTATGGTCATTTTTAAAAAAGCCCCCATTTCTAACCTATAAAACTACAAAACCGTTTCTAATTCTAACCTAGAATATTGCGAAGTGTGTACCTACTTTGCAAAAAGGTCAAACAACCAAAAATTAAAATATGCTATTTGTGAATTTTGTAAAGCTGAATATTTTGCCCATGCAGGAAGAATGAGAAAACATTTAATTCAATTCAGTCTGTAACTAGAAACATTTTTTTAAAAATTTTACATATTTTAAATTTTTGTATTTTTGTTTTACTTTATACTTTTTTAATCAAAAGTCAAACACATGGGGCCTTGTTTTAAAGGTCTTTTCACAAGCAATGGAATGGCACCATTTTCAAAAATGACCATAAATGCTCGAGGCCTTGGCGGACATTTTTAAAAGTGTCATGCTCAAAATCATAAATGCTCGGACATTTGCCATCTATATCCTAAAGTTTCTACCCCTTTTAACACCAATATTGAAAGGAATCAACTCAAGCAGTTGTCTCGGTCTTGTGCCGATTTCGGATTTTAATGATTTGTCTGATGGGGACGTTTGAACTACAACTGTTTCTCGGGTTTATGGAGTTTTAATGCAACAAAATAAGAGCTGCCTCAAGTTGCCTCCCTGTTTTACAGGATAACGGAATGGCATTTTGAATTATTTGAACTGTAATAAGGTGGCAAAAATTTTAGGTCAAATAGCCCGTTCAGTTAGATCAATTACAAAAGAATAAGCCTAACATTTCTATGAAGAACACAGTTTTGAAGATTTCAACTGGAAGTTTGGTACAGGGAGTTTATGGATATTTATTTATTTAAATTCTCAACAATCGTTTTTTCCCTTTATACAGTGTGGTCATTTAAGTGTGCAACATATGGGACTTTTTTTTTATTAATTGCTATAGATGGCAAATGTCCGAGCATTTATGATTTTGAGCAGGACACTTTTAAAAATGTCTACCGAGGCCTCGAGCTTTTATGAACATTTTTGAAAATGGTGCCATTCGATTGTGTGTGAAAAGACCTTTAAAACAAGACCCCAACAAGTATAAACAAAGTATAAACAAAAATAAAAAAAATTAAAATATGTAAAATTTTAAAAAAAATTCTAGTTACAGACTGAAGACAGATTTAGAAGACCCAACATACATACATAGGATGTAGGTTAGTTAGAAATACTTTTTACAGTTTTGTTACTAAATCTAAATAACATCTTTATCTGTACTGCAGCCTTTGAACATTTAATTAAATGTTTTCTCATTCTTCCTGCATGGGCAAAATATTCAGCTTTACAAAATTCACAAATAGCATATTTTAATTTTTGGTCACTTCTTTTCTTGAAGTAATTCCAGACTATTGAATTTTGTTTGACCATTTTGCAAAGTAGGTACACAGTTCGCAATATTCTAGGTTAGAATTAGAAACGGTTTTGTAGTTTTATACGTTAGAAATGGAGGTTTTTTTTTTATAAATGACCATAAATGCTCACAAGTGACCAGAAATTCTCATTAAGAGGGGGTTGCCGACAGCGAAAGTGACGTTAGATTTCGTATTTTTTTTAAGTTGTATAGCATAAAATCTAATAACATTTTACCTGGCAAAAATTTAGTACAAACATCTCTGTCTTCATTTTAATCATAAGATCTTAAAAGCATATGCACTGGAATTATTATTTTTCCCAAGGTTTTCATAACCTAAAAACAAAACGCTGCTTTTAAGATCTTATGATTAAAATGAAGACACAGATATTTGTACTAAATTTTTGCCAGGTAAAATGTTATTAGATTTTATGCTATACAACTTAAAAAAATACGAAATCTAACATCACTTTCGCTGTCGGCAACCCCCTCTTAATTCTCTAACTGACATACATACAGGGTAGGTCAAAAAATATAAAAATTGCACAAAAGTAAAGTACCCTTATTTCAAAATATTCAGCAAAAGGTTATTAAGAAAAGTTGTGTATCATGTCAAAGTGAAATGACATGACAGGATCTTTGAGAAAGGAGGAAGATTTATTCTCCGAAAGTTCAGGAAACAAATTTGTTGAAGATATTTTTTGAGTTACAAGTTCAAAGTTTAGTCCATTTACTGTTAAGAATTTATTAATTTTCCAGGCAACTTGAGAAAGTTGCTTTTTAATCAGTTTGGTGGCGAAAAACCCAATTAAAATTCAATGAATCTGTTTACGCCAGAAAATAAACATGAAGTTTGTGATTCCCTAAAAAATTAAAAATCTAAGTTAATTTTACAAATATGCTTGACTTTGAACAAAGTCATGCGAAATTGATATAATTTTGACTGATTTATGAAATTGTTTAGGGTGAATATGAAAACAATTTTTTTTTAGGAAATTATTAATGTTTTTAAAAAATATATTATATTTCTTTTTCTTAGGAGGCCATGTTTTGGTCTTTAGGCACAACATTTAATTCTAGACAACTTTTCTTAATAACATTTTGTTGAATTTTCTGAAATAAGGGTACTTTACTCTTGTACAATTTTTATATTTTTTGACCTACCCTGTATGCTGTTTGATATGCAACCATTCTAAGTGCGCCTAATATGATTATCGAACATGCACCAACTTTCGTGAATATTTGTATTTCCGTTGTGCAATTAATAAAATTCCCATATGTTGCACACTTAAATGACCACACTGTATATAATATTGTTTTTTCCAGAAATAATTTTTTATCTTAATTTTAAATCTAGTGGTATTTCTTATGCATTTGATTTCTTTAGGAATCTTATTAAATAATAAAACAACATCACAGAGAATTGATTTTTTTTCCAAAATTACTTTTAAATTTTTGAATCTGAAGATCACTATTTTGTCTTGTAATTTTGTTTGAATAGCAATGTTGGAATATTTTTCTTTTTTTGCAACTGAATGAATCAAAATGCATACTTTTAATTTTAATTTATATAAACTTTCAATATCTAGATCATCAGCAAAAAGTTTAATACTGCCTTTCAAATTTAAATTCAACACAGAATTAATATATTATATTAGAAACATAATTGGGCCTAATGTAGATCCTTGTGGAACCCCACAATTCATATATCTATTTGAACTTTTGATTTCTCCAATTTGGACAGATTGATTACGTTTAGATAAATAATTTTGAAACCATGAATAAAGTATGCCTCTTATACCCATATTACATAACATTTAAGATGGTTAACTGTATCGAATGCTTTACATAAATCTAGTGACAATAAACAACATATTTTATTGTCATCAACATTATGTTGTATATTTGTAATGATATCAGCAGCAGCAATTTCTGTGTCTCTAGATCGACGAAAGCCAAATTGGCTAGAATAAAGTACCTGTTTGGATTCAAGAAAATCAGTTACTCTGTTGTTCATTACTTTTTCCAAAATTTTAGAAAAAACTGGTAAAATAGAAATTGGTCAAAAATTATTACATTTATAACGTTCCCCCCTTTTAAAAATTGGCAATACTTTAGCCATTTTCATTTTCTCTGGAAACCATTTTTAAAAGACATTTTTATAAGTTGCAGTCAAATTGGAATTAAGGAATTTTTAACATTTTTAACAAATACAAATAATAAAAAAATAATAATAATAATAAATAATAAAAAAAAATAATTTATACGGGTGGCTTCCATAAATAATGTACTGTCTTGGTTGTCATATTGTGCAAAATGGAAATTATTTTATATAGGTATGTTACCTATCGATAGGTGTCAAGATCAAAACACCAATTCTGAGGTTTTCCAGTTTTTTTTATGTTAGGCGCAAATCATTGAGCTTTTGGTTAGAGACCAAAATTTTGGAAAGCCTAGCTCAGGCCGATTGAATCTTTTCAGATCATTCGAGAGCTGCCAAAATCCCAACTGCCAGTACTCCACGTGTTGTTCCAACGCCATGCAAGAGCACAACGCCAAGTGCAACAAGAATTCCACGCCGTTGCCGTCGAAGGAACCACTCCCTTACGAGATGTTCTGCGTTTGTGGTTATAGCAACCTTGACGGTACGTTCCTTACAAAAATCACCACTTTGTCTGCCATATTTCCGTTTTCCTTTCCAGGTAACCAAATGGCGAGGCACCTGGCCATCTGCGAACGGAAATCGGCCTACCCGTCGAAGACGGAAGCCTCCACCGCGTCGGTCACCCACAGCATGCTGGACGTTTTGGGTCTGGTTCGAAAACCGGACGAGAAAGAGAATAAGAGCGCCTCCGAGACCAAGCCCGAACCGATCACGGTCGAAGAAGTGGAGTTCAACGATGTTGACGTGGCGCCGAAGCCTGTCGACGACACCTTGTTGACAGAAGAAAAACAGGAACCCGTAGAAATCGTCGAAGAAGACATTGGGGCCGAATCGGCCGAAGACGGAACCAGTAGAGATGTGGAGGAAGTTACGCCCATGGAAACTGACGAGACGGTTCCGGCAAAGTCGACTGAAAAAGGAGTCGAAAAGTCGACACGAAACGTCGAGAAAGACCGGAAAGATGCTGCGGATGCCTCGAAAGAAGATAACCCAACCGAGAAGAAAGATACAGAAGTAGAACGACCGGCAAGCGGAGATAAAATTATCGAAGAAACCCCAGAAAAAGATGGCGAAAACATTCCCGACAAGACCACTGAAGATACACTTCTTTCAGAAGATACCGACATGCGACTAGATGAAGATAGGCTCGAAGAAAAACAAGACGAAATATCGGCGAGCATCGATAAAATCTTGGAGGACTCCGAAGATACAAATACAGAGGAACAAAACGACGAAGACATATCCAAGGACGCGCCACTTTTAGACGAAGATGTCGACATGATCGACGAAGCAAGGGAAGAATCAACGGAAAAAGTGACTCGGGACGAAGAAAAGGAAGAATCCCGGTCGAGTTCGGCACAAATAATCGAGGAAAAAAGTGTCACCAACGATGATGTTTCAGAAGCCGAAGATAGTGTTCCGACAAATGACGAAGCTCGAAAAACTAGTGATGTTGCGCCACTGGATGATATTGCTCAAGAAACGAGCGATGTCCCTCAAGAAACGAGCGATGTCCCTCAAGAAAAGAGCGATGTCCCTCAAGAAAAGAGCGATGTTTCGCCATTGGACAATATCCCTCAAGAAGTGAGTGGTGTTGTTTCGCCATTGGATAATGCGACTATAGAAACGAGTGATGTTCCGCCATTGGACAATGCCCCTAAAGAAACAAGTGATGTTCCGCCATTGGACGATGTCCCTCAAGAATCGAGTGATGTTCGATTGGCGGATGATGTCACTCCAGAATCGAGTGATGTTCTGCCATCAAATGATGCCGCTCAAGAGAAGAGTGATCCGCCAGCTGATACCGCTCAAGGAACGAGTGATGTTCCCGCATTGGATGATGCTGCTAGGGAGACGAGCGAAGTGCGAGATGTTCCATCGTTGAGAGACGAAGTTCAAGAATCGAGTGATGTTCCCCCACCATTGGGAGAACCGGCTCAAGAAACGAGTGATGTTCATCCAGTAAGTGATGTCAGTCAAGAGACGAGTGAAGTGGTACCGGAAGAGACTCCAATGGAAACTGATTAGTTGTGTTAATAGATTAGGTTAAGTGTTAAGGACTTTATTAGTTTTGTGTTTAATATTTTAGATTATAATGGGAAAAACCCTAAAGCATATATTTGAGTTCATTTTTTGTAAATAAAGAGAGATGTAAAGCATTTGTATTATACAAGGATGAGTTTCTGCTATGGTGTTTTCAGGTAAGGTTGTTTTTTTAAAAAAAGTATAAAAAAATATCGATATAATATAGAGAACACTGTATAAAGCGCTTTGTTTTTATTTTCGTAAGAAGTATGGTTAAAATAGTTGATGAAATTGATCGTTTCACCATATTCACCTCTTATATTATACTAAGATTTTACGGCATTAAAGTTTTTTCGTAAATCGATAATGGTCTTTGATTTTCGACGTCCATCGGCTACTAGTAATCTACAGTGTATCGGAATTTTAGGCCAGTAACTGAAGACATTTCAAAAAATACAGACTTTTATCTTTCCACAACTTTAACTCAAAAACGAAAAAAAAATGTGTAATTGCCTTTTTTGTATAATTTTATAAGAAATATAAGTTTGCCCATGACTATTTTTGTCAAAAAAGTGCTGACTGATAAAAAAGTAGTTCAAAATAATTTTTTTGGCACTTGAGTGACACAAATGAAAAAGTTGTCATTTGCGTACACAAAAATGAAATAAGCGGAATCACTTAATTATATCAGAAAATAGAGTGACTGATAAAAAGTAATTCAAACGAACCAAGTGAAAAATATGAAGAATTCCGCATATTTGAAAAATACTTAAAAAAAATTTGACACTCTGAGCGACTTACAAACAAGTTGTCACTGGTAGAGGAAAGTTCACAAAGTAGTTCAAATGTCATGTAAAAGAACTGGTAAAGGTATAATAATATAATAATAATATACATTAAGAGATAGAAAAAAAGTTTAAATACAAAAGTTGTTTGAAATCAAATACAGTATAATTTGTTTGTATATACAGGGTGCTCCATTTTCTCCAACCAACACATTAATTTTTTTTTCGATGTAACACCTAACACCCCATATTTTTATTTTAAAGAGATTTGAATTCTACGCAAAATTGTAAGCAACTTTCATATATATAAGTTATATCCGAAAACTTACAAAATAATAGTAATTGCCCCCCTCCCCCTCCTAGTTTGGAGTATTGTGAGGGTGAGAATTATTATTATTATAAATAGCAAAAATGGAGCAACCTGTATATTCAAAAAAATACACAAAATCATACTCTATAACTTTTGTATTTAAACTTTTTTTTTCTATCTGCTAATCCTGAAAAGTTATAAGGAATCGGAAAATATAACCAATCACCCTGTACACTTAATTAACAAGTTCCTACTGGGTGCTGAAAATTTAATATTACCTCACGAGTAAAAATATTGCTCTATCCCAAGCAGCATTAAAGTTGCGGTAACTGAGATGGGAACTTTAAATAAGTAGTTATTACGTAATTACTACTTAAAAATCGACTTATTAGTTTTTATTACTTATATTGAGAAAGTATGAGTAATTACGTAGTAATTATTACTACAAGTTGGAACTTTATGGTTTCAGTACTTCTAAGTAGTTTTTGAAGTATCTGGAACGGAATTGTTACTATGCAAAATTACGTTAAAGTCATGTTAACTCTAAAGTTATATTCAATGGTCACAATTACTTTGTCGTGTTACTTGTTTATCACTTTAAAGTTTTTATTACTTTATGGTAACGGTGAAAGTAACTTCTACATCTTAGCGACTTTAGAAATACCTCCAAAGTTACGGAACTATATAGTCATATTTAAAGTGGAATTTACTTTCCCGCTACTCGAGAAAACTACTGTATGGTAAGTTTTACTTCCCACTCCATTTTAAAATTACTAGAAAGTTCCAATTACTACAAAAAAATACTTTAAAGTAACTGTCACTTCTATAGGGACCAAAATGGAAACTACATTTAGTTCCTTACAATCGTTTGAAGGATTTGGTAGTTTTTGCGAAGTGATGAAAATGTCAGCCATTAGAAAGAAGAAAAATTATAGACACACATTCACATTTTATAGAAAATTAAAGCAGCAGTTGGATGAAACGAATCGAAACACGAGCACCTGTCTTCAATACCAAATTACAAAACGCTTCTCTTGAGTGGCTACAATTTTAAATAGCAACATTTCGAAATATGGCACAAAACACACCGGCTGAAAATAACACTCTCAATAAAAATTATAGGTTAAAGTTCCAAATGGAACCTAGTAGTAGCATTCGGAACTTAAACGAGGCTTATGGAACCTTGAAGTCCTCTTGTAGTAATTGGGACTTTAGAGTTTAAAATATCTAAAACTAATTTTCGTCTTAAAGGTAGGAATTACCTTAAAGTGAAAAAGTCTAGTTGCCATTACTACCAGTTAAGTGGCAAAGCCTTCAAACACCCATTTTAAGGTAAATAATACTTAGAAGTAATTACTGAAAATTACGCCATATTTTCTTATAAAATGATAGACGCCATTAATATCAAATGTCAATTTCCTTTGGTACTGAAATAGTTATTTCTTCAAAATTGTCCCAAAAAAGATAAAATTGAGCAAAAATGAACTCGTATAACTTATAGAAATATTAAAAAAGCATTTTTCAGCATTTTTAGGTAATTTCGCACATTTTCGTAATTTATCCTCCCGATAAAAAAGTGTTAAAACATGCACTTTGAGAGGGCGCGTTGTTACTTTTCAATCTATCAATGTCATATTTGACAGAAAATTTTCAATCGTTTTAGTTTCTTGAATCTAGCAGCGAGAAATAAATCAGCAAATTAATACCTTTCTTATACCTACCATTATTCATAGATATAAGTTAAAAATAAATATTAGGTACTTCCATTTTCCACGGTTATTGAAAAATGACGGAAGATGCTGGGCTAGAATACTTTTTAATTATTTAGACAAAGACAAAGCGAGGACGCGAATGTAAAGAAGCAAACAAATCCAACAAAGTAGCGGTGACCACGCTGCTACGTCTCCACCACGTTGCCGGAACGTAAGCGCGTCGTAGCGGTGTAAGTTGCTAGGTGGTCGCCGTTACGTATCTATCACCCTCAAAATGTTCCCCATTTTGGTCGCAGGGACGTAATAGGAACGTAGTAATTACGTTCCTATCAGTAGTAATCACAACTTTAAAGTAGCAAACCAAAGTCGCCGGAACGTAACGGCGACTAAAAATGCTGCTTGGGATTGCTGCTCAACAATAATGAAGTTTCGAATGCTAAGGAGAATGCAAATATCAAAGAACTTCAGTAAATTTAGTTGGTTCCATTTTATGAAATGCTCGTTATTTTGGAATTTATGAGTAAAAAAAGCAATTAAAGATTTTTTGGGCTATCTCTCATATGAACATTATTATTTCTGAAACTGTTGGAGTTTGTAGCAATTATACATACAATAATAAAAAATATACAGGGTGAGTTTTTTCGATGCCCACTATGGGAATCTCGGAAACTAGCAGAGCTAGAACAAAGGTTAAATGGGGAAAGAATTGCAGTTTTGAATGCTCAATCTAATGCCCCTTTTGGATTTTCAAAAAAGTTCATGGCTCACTAGATATTTTGAAAACAGTGATTTTTTGCTATTTCATCAGATCTCTGTAGCTCCGTTATTTCTGATTATACAGAAAAACTGCCGAGACAAAAATTGTAGATAATTTTGGGCTTAATAAGATAATCTAATCCAATTTTTTATGTTGTTTGTGATTTTTGAGATATTTATTTTATTTATTTATTTATTTATTTATTGCTCCAAGAAAATTACAATTACAATAATTAATACCACATACATACGCACGAGGAATCCTTAAAGGACTTGTGTGTGCGACTTAACTTATAGAGAAAGTAAAACTTAGCAAATACACAAGTTAATAAGAATAAAAGTAGAAATAAAAAATGAAATACAAGGATACAAAAATAAAATGTTAAAGCACCAAATGGTGCACCAAGCATAAAGTAGTATAGTCACATTTCACATATGGTTGCACTTAGCAAGTTCTTTGCTCTTACCAGTAAAATTATTATTGACTTGGCTGAGTGATTCAGTTACAGAGAGAGAGCAAAACTTAACTAATACAAAGTTAAAAATGATACAAATATACCTGGAAATGGATTTTGGGACAATTACGCCAACTCCAACTGAGTAACGCTGGTACATAAAACATGATAAAACCTCCTGATCCAGTCCTGTAACCTCACCTTAAAGACATTAAATCTTAAACATCTAATCTCCACTGGCAACATGTTCCAGACCCTAGGTGCGAGGTAGTGTGGATGTCTCTGGGACCAGGAAAAGGAGAACCTGGGCACCAAAACATTGCCAGCACCAGCTGTTCTTGTGTGGAGACTAGGATGTCCAAGAGGACGTTGAAATAAGTCCTGTTTTACGTAAAACTTTATTGTGTGTAAGATGTATAACTGACCACTTTCCGTGAAAAGTAAGATAGAAGGATATCTATTAGGTTTGGACATAATGATTTTTATAATTTGCTTTTGGGCCGAACTGACCGAAGCCAAGACATTTTTGCATGCAGCGCCCCAAATCAGGATCCCATAGGTCATCACAGATTCTACTAAAGACTTATATACGTTTTTAAGACTATTTAAGGACAGGATTTGTCGAAGTAAGTAAAACTTATACGATAGTTTCCGTAATTTCATAGTTACATATTGACAGTGAGCATCCCATTTTAGGTGATGGTCTATAAAAATCCCAAGATATTTTAATTTAGATTTCATCTGTATAGAATTATTACCTTTACACATACAGTTCACTGTATTGCAGCCCTCTTTATGTACAGTGAGGAGGTTAGTTTTTGGTAAACCTGATTTATTGATTGCAAATGGAATGAAGGCAGACTTCTCCACATTGAGTGTTAAAAGGTTGTGGTCCATCCACGCCCTAAGTTGCTAGTGATAGCTATAGGCCGATAATTACCAATGTTCTTTCTGTCACCAGACTTGTAAATAGGAATTATTGTACTACGTTTGAATGTATTAGGGTATATGCCTGTCGACAAAATAGAATTAATCAGGCACTTGAAGGGCTTAATCAGGGCACGATTGTTTGCCTTCAAAATATCCACCTCAATACCGTCTTCACCTCTTGAACCAGAGACCTTCAACTCTCCAATAGCCCGAGTAATCTCATTATCTGAGATCTTTCTAAGAAATATAGAGATATAGAAATAAGAAATAAGAGATATAGATATGGCATAAACTTGTGTTTTTTTTAAATGTAAATCATAGTTGGCTGTGGCCTTATCAAATCGGCCATTTTTTGAGCTTTCCAAAAATATAATACTCGGCATAGTTATTATAATAAATAAAATAGCTATGGCTAATTTTGTGATTTTTTTTAAATTTTCACATAGCCAGCCATGGAATATTTTCATTATTACGCTCTATTTTATAATTAGACATACTTCAAACTTTCTAATATTTTGTTTTTACCTCTGCTAGTTTCCGAGATCCCCATAGTGGGCATCGAAAAAAACTCACCCTGTATAATAGAAAGAAGGCCATGATTTTGTATTTAAATATATATTTTTTTCATTACAAACGTTTTTCTCTATGACACAAAATAAGGGCTTATTTTATTTTTGTGCCGTGTTTTTTACTATTATACAAAAGCCTTCGTTTCCAAGATACAAGGGATCAAAATTTTTAAAAATATGTTAATGTTGTTTCTTTATTTTTTAACTTTTTTTTGTTAATAATGGAAGTAAACTTAAAGTCAATAAAATTGTGCTATTGTTTTCTCAAATAAGTCTTTTGCAACTGTTTTCTCCTCAAAGTTAAAATTAATAGTTAGTAAGTAATTACAAATATTATATTACAATGGATGACAAAAAATTATTTTCATTCAACAACCAACTGCCGTCCCAGGGAAAAACGTCGTATCTACAAAAAAATCGAAATTTAAGATTTCGTCATATTTTGAACCTAAACCATGTGGGGTACCTATTTATCAAATATTTTATTATTTTTTACATAAGAAGTATATAAAAAACACATATTAAACGTGGCCGTATCTGCAATTTCAGAAGCGCTCCCAAGTAAAATCGCCGTATGTACCGCTTGCTAGGCATAAACGCCGTATCTACACCTAAAATTATTTGTGGTAGATACGGCGTTTTTACGTTGTACTAAGCATGTACGGCGTTCTTATTAAGGAAAGGCGGCAAGTGTGTGTAGATGCGGCTTTTAATAGTTCGCCGCGCATGCAGATGCGGCGTTTTTACCAAGGAACTAGGCTCCTCGCCTCATTCAATTCAGTACACACAGACAGTAGCGGCGGAAATAAGATCGTGCGTGAATCGAAAAGAAATTAGAATTTTTGGGAAAAAACGCAACGAAATATTTAAAAACAGAATTAGAGCGTTTACCACAATGTAGTGGATTTCCTAAAAATAAAAAAGAGGAGGTAATAAAAATTTTAAAGTGAATTGTCTCAGAAAACCGGATGCATTTTTGGTGTACCCTGCCAGGAAAAGAATAACTTAATTTTATGCATTTTTGTTCTTTTTTTATTTTTCGTATTATTAACACTGATGGTATTTTTTAGTTCTTTTTTTAAGAAGACATTTTTTATA
The DNA here is from genome assembly GCA_963920635.1 of Pseudeuparius sepicola. Classification (NCBI taxonomy): domain Eukaryota; kingdom Metazoa; phylum Arthropoda; class Insecta; order Coleoptera; family Anthribidae; genus Pseudeuparius; species Pseudeuparius sepicola. Next base: position 9,345,045 of record OY987299.1, read on the forward strand.
CCTAGGTAAACCTGCGAATAAAGTTTTTTCAAACATAATTAACTGCTTCTTTATATTTTCCTGGAAATTTTTAAATTAAAACATTTAATCTTTATTCATAGCTCGCCTTACTGGATATTACAAAATAGGTACGTCTTGGTACGTTGCCGCACTTGTCCTCCGCCACTGAGTCCCAAATGCATAGTATGTTACGGCAAATTAATATTTTGATGCTATGCTTAGTAAAAACGACGTATATGAATGATTTTGCCCAGATACGGCGTTTTTACCTTGTAATGCAAATTGCACTGGACGTAAGCTGCCATTACATGCTGAGATTTTTTGCCGTATCTGTGTTTTTGGGTTCTAATTGACGAAAATTTGGAAAAAAGTTGGTTCATTGTGTTGTCTGTTTTATTTAGAGTATCTAGTAATTTTTGCAAAATTTAATAACTTAAATCCTAGCAGTGGTGATTAAATAAACTTTAACTTCAATTATCTCAATTTCATGTTCTCTGTAGATACGACGTTTTTTCTTAGGACGGCAGCATATTACCACAAAATAGAATTACAAAATTTGTTAAATCTTATTTCTTTGATAAAAACATGAGTTGAAATTCCTTTTTTTAGTCCCATTTTGTCTGTAAGTCCATTGTTAGAGTGGATAATCATCTGTGCAAGTCATTATTGTTGAAATCCTAGCTTTCTACGCCTAAATTAATGTTTGTCCAATTTGCTTAAATTAGTTCGTATAACACATAATTGCTCCTTAGTTTTTTTTATAACTGAAAATATCCAACTGCATTAGAATTCCGCAGTTCAAGGCAATTGCATGCCAACTAACAAAATAATGAGAGTAATTTGATATCCCTCAGTAATCCACATGTCTCGGTGCATAACTGAAATATAAACTTTTTAGATGGGGACGAGCAAACAATGAAAGGTTGACCTTCGTCAAGCTAAGCAACTTTATTTTCCACAAAGACCCAGTACAAAGTCAGTCTCAAAAATTATAATTACACCTATTTACCTGATAATTAAAAATTAAAATCTACGCAACAATATATGCATCCTTGTCGTACAAAAAATATCGGTGGCATCTTTTCGCTTAAAATTGACTAGTTTCAGTACCTAATCTTATTGTACCTACATTCGACGAAAATCGTGTCCTGTGAGTTTCGATAACAAGTGGTAACTCCTTATGATTACGTTAAAAACCGGGTGGTTAAAAATGCACAGAGATAACCATAAAAGTGCATAAAATATAAAAATATGTTAAATTACAAGATAGGTTGTAAAAAACGATAAACTATGTAGTAAAGTAAAAGTGTTAGTCAGCTTTCGTTTTGCTTCTTTCCCGCAGCTCCTTTTCTTTTTTCAGTTTTTCTTTCAGCTGTGCCATTTTTAATGTTGCCATCAGCTGTGTCGACTGATACAACCAACTTCCCTGTTGAATTAATGCATAAGTTGATGGATGGAGTTGATAAGCGGAAGAGGGGAACCAATTTACAACAATGTCATTCTTTATAAAAAAATCTTGCTTTTTGAAAAAGAAAATAGTTTACAGTATAAATTTCTTAGATCGAATATATTTTAGGGTGTTAATAAATTAAGAAAACATGCAAATGCTTAAGGGAGAAGTACCTACTTTTATTTTTAGTTTAGACAAAATGTTTATAGAACAATGTTGTTTATAATCCAAAATAAAGCCTTAATACAAAATTTAAAATATAATTTTTTAATTTTATGTTTTTACTTTTTTAAATTAAATTTATGAAAATTCAAAATAAATATCAGAAAATGTGGTGGTTGGAGAATATTTGCAGAATATTTTTCCACAATGTGTGTGTTTAACAAAAAGAACGATGTTTACAATGTAAACATTGGTACATATAACTTTACATGTAAGTTTTAAAAATTGAAAATTCAGATTTAAAATTTCATATTGGGGCTTTATTTTGGATTAAAAAGAACTTTGTTTTACAACATCTTGTCTAAAGTAATAAAAAATAATGGTGTACTTCTCATTTCTCATCCCTTAAAGCATTTTCATGTTTTCTTAATTCATTAACACTCTGTGTATATAATCTAAGATTTTTATATGGTAAAGTAATCTCATTTTTACAAGAAGCCGGATTTTTATAAAGAATATACATTTTCTCCTCTTGTTTGCAACTTTTAAAACTAACAATAATTGTATTTTGCAAAGTGAGGTATGTTCTGGGCAACAAATAAGATTGTGTGATGATATTAATGATTCATACTTGCAATCTGTACTTTCCAGTAATGAAAACTGGGAAATTTCAAAATACTGGGTGGTAAAATTTTATCATCCGTTGAATTTACACAACAACCAAGTTTTATTCATTAAAAATAATACAAATATACTTACATAATTAGCGCTACTTTGCAAAAACTGTCAATTCTTCCATCATTGTAACTTTATAGAACTTACAAATTTGTAAGTAAAGAATATATGGATAAAATATATAAATAATTACAGGATGTTAAAAGTTTATTTTTATAAACTATTTTATTGAGCGCCACCTTTATTGTACAATTTTGATTTAGGATTTACTTGAAGAGATATTACAAGATATTTGGCAAATCTAAAATTGCGTTTTCGAAATATTAACCTCAAATTTGGTTGAGTTTTTGCTAAACACGATTTCACAATGTGCCCTCAAATTTTCCTCAATAATATCGAAAACTAATACCAAATTTGAGTTGGCAATTTTAATTTTATTTTTCGAGGTGTGAAGCCTAAAATTTTTGAAAAATCCCAATCAATCTCTATAGAAAGCTGCTAAAATATTCACCTTCTTATTTCTTAATTTACAAACAAATATACTTACGTAGCTCATTAATTTATATCTTGTTTAATTAGTTAAAGTTTATACCAAGGTTTTGGACTTTTAAAAACCCAAAAAGTTAAATACACACACATATCTATTTAATTTTACACTAGCAATTTAATGTTTATATATTATACTATTAAAAAAAATGATGTTATATTATGTGTTATCGTAAAACCAGTTGATTAGCAATGAATCGTTAATATCATTGTATTGCTAAAAATAAACGGTTCCACGGGACTGAATTAAATCAGAATTGCAAATAAGCTGTTTACCTATTATTCGAAAATGCAATACGGTTTTGTTTTGAAAACATTGTTTTTAAATATTCCAGAATAAGAATGGAAATTTTTCTATCCTCCATTCTTTTAGATAAAAATAAATACCTTATTATTATTATTATACTCACCACCATTAGTATGCAGTTTAACAAAATCGGCATTGAAAATACTACCGATATAAATAGTCCACTACTATCGAAATATTGCTGTCTGGAAAATATCTTCCAATTTGTCGATGCTAGTTTGTTTATACTCTCTGAGAAATAGACGAGAAGCACTGAAAATAAAAGTTTTCATTTATACCAATTATTTTAATACCTGTGGCGCTTCCAAAGAGGAATTAACTAGGTATTGCGAATGACGCAAAACTTACATAAAAAGAAAAACAGCAAGGCCTGAAAGTTCCCGTAATTTCTGGTCAATAGTGCCATCATGAAGATTGATATGTGGAATACAAACAGGCCTATAAGCCATGGATCTTGCCAATCGATCTGTAAGCAAACAGTCAAAAATAGATTCCAAAAATTAAAAATACGCCTATCTAATATAATAATTGATATTATGATTACTTATTTGATTCAAAAATTATCAGGCCATAATACGTTATAAAAGTTGTAAATGATAAGAATCAACTGTAATATTTATAGAAACAATAATAAAAATAGAATAATCAAATATTTTATCACTGAAAATATTATAATGATTAAAAGACACAATATTATAAAAATTGACTATAAAATATCCCTATAATTGCTAAAAATTAGAACAATTTAATTTAGGAGTATTTCTTAAAAACAAAGCTTTAAATGACGGGCTAACCGGTTGGCAAAACAAAATATCACTCCCTTTACAAAAATATACGAAACCTTGGACTACATTTTGCATAAAAACACCAATTCTGATACTCACACTCCATAGGAACGTTAGAAATCCGTTTAGGTGGTTTATTTCGGCGAAATCATGTTCAATCATCGTTTCTATAATATTATTGTTCGGTATTTGGAGACGAGCAGAAACAATCTCGAAAAGTTCTCATTTCTTTTTCAGAAGTTTTTTTTTGAGTACGATTTTTTGACGTAAAACACATCGGCTTCCCATTTGACAACTGACTATGTGACAGTGCCGGTAATGCAGATTTTAAGAGCCATCTAATGACCAGTAGACGAATTTATCTAACCTAACTTATGTTTTCTGTGGCTCACCTTGATCTGTGCAACGACATAAAAATATTGGTGGATCAACACAGCTTGCTAGCTTTCTCGAGCTAACTTCGCGAGTGTTGAGATGACAAATGACAAAAAATGACTAATAACTTGTTCTTGTTCTTGTTTTGTGGTTGTGTCAATTGACAAGTTCGAACGTCACTGTGGATTTTTGTACGTGTTTTTCCCAACAATATTGATGATAACAATTTTCTTATTATAAATAAGAGCTTTCCAGAAAATTACCAAGTAATAAGAACCTCGCGAAAAAGTGTTGCAATTATGGCAGACGTTCTATCCGAAACTGTTTCACCCGAAGACCTAAAGGTAAATTTTTTTCAACCTTTGAACAGAGACTGGGTAGGGTCTATTTATTTACATTATTAATTGATTTATTATTATTGTTCGAACGAGCGGATATTATGACTCATTGTTGCAATTTTATCGTATTACCTCCCATAGAAATTTGAAAAAATCTACCACGAACAACTATACAAGAACGACGTTACACCAAAAGCGCAATTCGAGTATGCTTGGTGTCTGGTTCGGAGCAAATATTCGGCTGATATACAGAAAGGGATCGTCTTATTGGAAGAATTGTACAGAAGGCATGAGGAGGGACAGAGAGACTATCTCTATTATTTGGCGATAGGAGCGGCAAGGTTGAAACACTATTCCAAGGCACTAGGTTATGTGCGGTCTTTTCTCGCTATAGAACCAGGTAAGAAAATAATTATTACGTAAAACAAAATATCCCAGCTTAAATATGTTTCCGAGAAATTAAAATTAAAATAAATGACAGAGGATTTTTACTTAAGAGGGGGTTGCCGACAGCGAAAGTGACGTTACATTTCGTATTTTTTTAAGTTGTATAGCATAAAATCTAATAACATTTTACCTGGCAAAAACTTAGTGCAAACATCTCTGTCTTCATTTTAATCATAAGATCTTACAAGCAGTGTTTGGTTTTATAGGTTATGAAAACCTTGGGAAAAATAATAGGAAGTGGCTATTTATACGTCCGACGGATACAAACGTCAGTATACGTCTTGCGCTCTCATTGGTCGATTGAGTCACGTGACACATAACCTTACTTCTACCGTCCGATGGATTATGAATCGGCTTGTTTACTAAGTCGATTGGATGAAGTCCGAGATTATTCAGACCTATCTTGTCTCATTTTATATTGCGTATGCCCTATTTTTGGAATGAAAAATGAAGTGGTTATTTAATTATTTACAATGATTTAACCCACCCCCGATTTTCGCCGAATGTCGGGGGGGTAGCCAAAATTTCAAGAAAATCGGGGGTGGGTTACAACGCCGAACGTCGCATCGGGCGAAAATACAGGGTACATACCTAGCCGAAATTTCAAGAAAATCGGGGGTGAGTTACACCATTGGAAATTATTACCACTACTTTTTTCAAACGGCAGCGTCTATCCCCCAAAAAGGAGCAGTGCATACGCTCCTTATTGCAAAGATGCTTGAGAAAAATGCACTTCCGACGTATCTAAATATTAGTTTACTTCCGCTTCGGACTTGTACGGAGTTAAATGCACGTCCAAAGAAGTCACGTGACTCAGCCCGCCAATGAGAGCGCAAGACGTATACTGACGTTTGTATCCGTCGGACGTATAAATAGCCACTTCCAAAATAATAATTCCAGTGCATATATGCTTTTAAGATCTTATGATTAAAATGAAGACAGAGATGTTTGTACTAAATTTTTGCCAGGTAAAATGTTATTAGATTTTATGCTATACAACTTAAAAAAATACGAAATCTAACGTCACTTTCGCTGTCGGAAACCCCCTCTTAATATCAAAAAGGGGTTTGTTTTGTCTCCAGGATGTGTCAGACATCCTCAAAACTGATACTACTTACACTGAAACAACCTTCACAAGATATAAGGTCTGTTTTTGACCATAGAGCTGGACCAACACTATATTAAAGACCTGTGCATATCGCTGTTTCAAGCGATCGCCACTGGCGCCATCCGACGAAACAAATTTACATGGTGGTTTAATGTCAATACACCATTGTGGCAGAATCTTTTATAAAATAAAACCATGCAAATGTGTCTGTTCCAATGAATTTAATATCCAAAATAAAATAAAATATTTGTTTGTTATGTCCCTCTAATTTGACAAGTTCACATGACATATTATATTTCCAAACATTTTCTTAAGAAAAGCGAGTCTAAAAAGCAAGCAAGAGTATTTGGTACCTTTTGGTTTGAAATGAAGTCCATGGATAGTTGTACTGAAAGTAAGCATAAAACGCATTAGATTTTTCAGTTTCTTATTTATATGAAGGTCTATTGGTTCGCTTTGGAGCTATAAACAAAATTTTCTATTTTCGTTCTTGCATACGTTACAAATTACTCTTCCAAAATAATATCTAGAATTTTCGCTTCTTGAGCTGGTTGATCAGATCATCCCATAAGTAATTCCAAAATAGTGTTTATTCTTCTACAATTCACCTAATGGTCTGTGCAGGGTGCATACCATTTTCTTCATGTGCATGGAAATTTAATGTTATCACAAACAAATCTACCTATAAAAGCTGTGTTAATAGGATAAAACTGCTAAATACTGGACGCAAAGACAATTCGTTACTGTAAGAAGAAGGCAATTCGTAATAAAGCTGGATATTTAAAATTTGGGACATTTTAAACGCCAGTAACTGACTTGCCAATAACCACAGAACCCCCCTATAACCTATAAGTCGAAATTTTTTTCGTCGAGTGGCGCCACCTCAGTCTGTAAACAACAATGAAATGGAGTGCTGGAGCTTCCACCATTATGGTTTTGTACGACGCGCTGGGGCCTGTGGAGTTGCGCGCTGCTTCGAGAAGGAAACTTTTCTCGACCAATAGCTCGCATTCACTCATTCCGTCTCTATCCAGAAATCGTGCGTCTCTCCCCTGAGCTAGAAAATGCGCATGCACCCTGGGCCATAAGTCAACTATTAAATGCGCATGTGTAATGGGCCCCAAAATATATACTTATTCATTTTTGGTCATTGATTTTCGGCGCACCCTATTCATAAAAAACACTCTTCAGTACTCTATGTATATATACGATCTCTGTGGTTTTGGTAGAACTTCAAACCGTTTGAAACTTGCGGAAGTATGCCAAAACTATTCATGCTCCTGATATAGTTTCAAACTGGTTTCTGCTGAAACAGACCTAATGATTACCTACTTTAGAACTAAACAGGATGTTTCTCTGTGATAAAAGTTTAAAAATATTTCGATAGCCAACTCACATACCTAATTTGGTTTCATGAAAAAATATCCAAATTTTTTATTATCTTTTATCACAGATAAAGTTTCAAGGCTGTCACCTTTATCATTAGAACAGACTTCAGACAGACAGCTACTAATTGGCTTTGTTCATTAAATTTGAGCGTTTTATCACAACATCTAAATTCCTTATTTACGTTATCTAATATTGTGAAGTACCTACATAGTTCCATATCGATTCGACAAAAATTATGTTAAATTGAAAATGATCTTTGGTAATATCAATATCTAGGTATACATTATCTTTCCTAATTTCCTCCTAGCTACAGTAGTCAATACTAAATAATATCGCATTTAATATTTTGTATGTCAGTCTGCTTGTTTCATATTTATATATTTTATATTTTAAATGTATAGTTGTCTAGGCATTGGCTATTTCTCAGTTATGAGATATTTCATATTTGCAATGCTTTTATAGGTAGATTAATTTGTTTCTGATGATAAGAAATTACTATATGCATAGGCCATCATTAATTGAGCGCTATTTTTGAAATTCTATCCAACAAGTTGAAAAATAATTATAAATTTTAATGTTTTATGAATGTACTTGACTACTTATACAATATAAGTACTTATATTAGTAGCCCATATAAATATTCAAAACTATAAGGAATAAACTCAGAGATGCATGTACGCTTTTTATATTTACCACAACTTCTCGTGGATAAATTTTTTAAATAAAAATATCTTGATCTTAAAATACGGCACTTCCAAAACCTCATTTCACCAACTTTTAGTTTTACTTTTGTGAATGAGACTGGAAGGTTAGTGTAAATTAAAAGTACACAAAGATTATAGGCCTCCCTTATCAATTCTGTGGGCTCTTGACTTTACTGGTATCTGGTGATATTAACATGTTTATAAACATGGAAATTGGTTTTGATTAATGAAAATATTTTATGTTGTTTTCACAGAGAATATTATGAAACAGACTGATTAAAAGCTAGAATGAGAAGCTTGCTTTTGGTGGCAACTCACTAAAATACTTGAAATTTCTTTTGAAGTTGATGTATATTCCCAAAAAATTCTGCTTTCTGCAGCACTGCATTTCCCTACTTAAGACAAATGTGCTTTTCAATATGAATCATCTTGTTCACTTACGTATTTGACTTCCTGACTATCTCTATGGTTGGATTTCTTATTGGCGGTTATACCTTCTATGCCGTTGGTCCAGAGGTTTTATAGTACGAGAGCAGTGGCGGATCTACGGGGGGGGGGGGGGGCTACAGGGGCTATAGCCCCCCCCCCCCCCAAGTATTAATAATTTGAAAAAGAGATATCGCTCATGCCTCCAAGTGAACGGATTACAATTCGAACAGTTCTTATGAAAAATATTGTTATTGTTATACTTTGTTATATATTTTGTTTGTGTAGTAAAATTTATATGCTTTTCTGTTGTGTTTTTATGATTTTTTCTCTTGGAACAAATCAAAAATATTCTTAAATATGTTAGTTCTAGTTCCATGGCCACCTTAGTTTTTCTGTAAACCTGTATTAAAATGCAATTTTCTATTACAAAAGTTATATAAAACATATTAAATATATATATATATATTATATATATATATATTATATATATATATATATATTATATATATATATTATATATATATTATATATATATATATATATTATATATATATATTATATATATATTTTTTTTCTGAAAACAGCGTTGGAAAGCTGAGAATTTTTCTACAACTTCTTTCATATAAAACACTTTTTCCTCTGGTCAAAAATAAGAAAGTTAAGGGGGGTCTAAAATATTTCGTGATCACCCTGTACCATCGGAAAGAAGGCCCATGGAGCAACCAAAAAAAAAGGGGCCCTTGGTCCTTTAGAAATCCGATAGACGTATTTTCGGGACCCGAAAATCCTCCGCTGTTAAATACGGCGTGAAAGACGGGGGCAAGTCTGGACCTTGGGGACGCGAGTTGTGTGCGAAGTCCCGCTATACAGCCAGTGCCATATAATATACTGCTTAATGCACGGGAAAATTTTTTTCAAACGCGTTTTTGGGAGATCTGACGGTATGGAGAGATGGCCGGAGAACGGGTCAACATATTTAAAGAAACTTTTTCAGGTAAATTATTTCTCATTTTCGAGTTATTAAGGATTTTCAGCGAAAAAAACGACCAACACAGGTGGGACGCATCTTTTTTACGTGATTGGCCTGCATTTCCCGTCACCTAAAAGCCAAAGTTCGTAAACTGTCAGAAATTGCCCTTCTTCGCCGAGCTACAGCTAAGTTATTTCGGCTCGGGGCTCTGGGGTCAGAATTTTTAAAGCTTCCCTCAAGTCTGCAGGTGAGGTGCAGATGTTTCCGGTGCCCCCGAAAAATTATAAAATAAGAAAAAACATGCAATTTATAAGAGCGGTTCCTCAGGATTTCCCGTCAATTTCGCTAATTCTACAGCCGTCCCGTTTCTCGAAACTTGGAAATCTGGAGTCAATCTCTTGGTACTGGAGGAAAGTACAAGACCCAATTAAGAAATTTACCATGTTCTTCGATTTTTAGAACGGCACTTTTCAAATTTGTCAAAAGACTTTTGCGAAAAAGTAGTAAATATGTTCGTGCGACGGGTTGTATAGTCCTCCTTACGGCAAAATGCGTGCGACGTAAGGGGGAAGAACTCGCAAATATTATAGAATTAGTCACAGTTCAGGGGCGTAGCTCAATTTTGTGTAACTCACTGACTTAATTTTCATATAATTGTTATTTAATTTATTGTTAATATTATTCTTAACGGTGATGCCTTAGACTATGGAGGAAGGCAAACCCTTATAACATTGGCAATTATTTCTCGTGCTTGAGAATGCAACGTTCTTCCCTGTTTACTCATTTTGCACACGTTAACTCCCGAACATACGAAACGCCACTGAGCTCTCTGAGCCGGCGGAAAAAACTTGTCAGTGGCCTAAAAAATGAGGTCTGTGTGGTAGACCAAATACGCAGTTAACTTTACGTACTATAGAAACAGGCACAAAACGCGTTGGCTAACTGCTTTTGTCAGCCGACTGCTTGGTAGAAGTGCTGTATTGCCATATTTCAAAGGCGATGGTAGACGCTACGATGTTGAAAAAAATATAATAGATGTTTTATCACACCGAGTCAAAAATAAATGATAAACAAAAATGGGTAAGTGGTCCCGTGATCCGAGCTTTATATTTTTGGTATAACAGAGTTCAGAAATTCGGCTTCAATATGATAAAACTTGTATTCGCCAATAAATAACGACTATTCATATAGGAAATCTCGCAACGCTGCCCGTATTCTTTATAGAAACGTTTTCTTTCGTGCTTTGGACTATACCTACCTATTAAAAAAATAAAAATTATCCACAACTTCTTTAAATAACAATGATCTGAGGCAACCTACTCGCTTCAAGTAAAGAAATATACTCTCTACATGTTACATAACATTTTACTAGAGATGGGCAACGGAAACTTTCCAAGTCGGGAAAGTTTCCGTTTTTGGAAACTTTCCGGGAAGAAACTTTGAAGCTATAGGAAACTTTCCCTGAAAGTGTCCGAAACTTTCGGTGAAAGTTTTCCGGGAATTTATGTGGAAATTTTAAATTTGCCGTCATAAATGCCTGGCCAAGATTCATGACATAACCTAAAAAATACAAAAAAGAACAAAGAAGAATCATGAAGGGTGCTATAGACCACAGATCAAATATATTTTATTATATTTTTTTATTAGACTTTTTGACTTCTGAAGTTTAATAAGTTTAAATTAAATTAAACTAGATCAATAATGATAATATCAACAATATGTGAATTTATTATTTTTCTTTCATATTTGGAATCTTTTATCCTTATGTTTTATTTTTTACTTTTGTACAGGGTGTCGCAATTAAGATGTTACGAGCGATTATCTCAGTAATTTTTAAGACACATTGGTGGTTCAAAAACTAAACTTGTGTAGTTTTTTCCAAGGATTTGAATGCCGCCAAGAAAAAAACAGTTTAATTTCAAACAAAAAAGTTATCGCCAAATAACCGTTTTTTTTTTAATTAAGATGGCGATTTTATTGCAATTTTTCATTAGACAGTAAAGTGAATAAAAAATCTGCATAAAACGGTTGCATATCACTTTTGGTTTAGCGGGAGTAATGGTTTTTTGTTTTATGTCCCAGCTAAGTCTGCAAAAAAATAATAGTAGTTTTTTTTAACAAAAAAAAAAACATTTCTTACATTTTTTACTGTAGGTAGTAATTAACTAATAATACTAATAATTTAAAATCTGAAAGTGGAAATTTGAATTATGATCATGAAATACGAATTACAAAGCAAAACTTTTACATTTTGTAATATTATACCTTTTTTACAATATCTTTAGCAAATTTCACTTAAAATATGACATATTTGGTATTTTTGGAAAGCTCTAAGTGTGACTAATTAAAGTAAACAATAAAAAAAGAAAATTTGAAACTTTCCGAAAGTTTCGGAAATTTTGGTTGGAAACTTTCCGGGAATTTTCGTAAAGAGGGAACTTTCCCATCTCTACATTTTACTCTATAAGCATTGACTGACGTATTAATAAAGACTGCTCACGGCTGTCATGTTTGACAGTTCTCTGGCTCACCGTGCGCTTCCCGGAGACAAAATACAATGCAAAATACATCGTTGACTGTAGGCGCCATCTACTTTTCAGGACATGAAACTATAGCCGTGAGAAGTCTTATTGATACGTCGGTCAACGCTATAAGCTTATGAGAGTTGAAATCATGCGGCCGGCTCTTGGACTATTATAAAACAGAAAATGGGTTTCCATTAGGGATGTACCGGAATTCCGGCGGTACCACTAAATCCGGCCGATCCGGCCAATTGGCCGGAACTACCGTTTCGGCCGGATCGCTATGGAATTTTGGAAAATTCTGAAATAGGTTAAACATAAGTAAAAAGCAAGAAAAACATTTCTACTTCATCAAATCATATTTTCTAACAAATGCATTTTATAAAAATAAACATTCAACTCTATGGTAACATTTTACCTATACCTAGGTAATAAAAAAAACAGCACAAAGAATCGGCAATGATATAGGTACATTTTTTCTAAACCAAGGTACATAAAAAATAAAAAACCCTTGAATCAAAAACTAATATTCATAATCTATTTTATTTAGATTGTGATGAATAAATAAGAGCTTTTCTGCATTTTCAGAATTAAGCCTACACTTATTGTCAACATACAGTGTGTCCCGTTTTTCATGTTAACACCCCTGAAAATCTAAGTAAGCTGAAGGAATTGAACGGTGCAATTTTTTTATAGATATGTCCCTGAAAGGTCATCATTTGCGAAGTATTGGTTTGGCATTGCCGCGAAAGCCTGGCCTGTGCGTTTTTCGAAAAACCATATTAGGCATTTTTTTATTTAAAATCTGACACAACAGCGTTAATCAGGACACACCGAAACCCCAATATACCAAATTTGAACAAAAAATATACAGGGAGTTCCATTCTGTAGGGTGTCAAAGTTGAGCAAAATAGGAATTTTAAAGACATCTGGCGAGTCAAGTGTGCCATGGAATCCCTTCAAAACAGTTGCATGGTCAACAGGACCACTCAAAATGTTGGTGTGAAAAGATTTACTACAAAAATATACAGGATATTTTTTTTCGGAGCCATCTCAAAATTCTGAATTTTTATTAAACTTTATACTGGTCAGGAGTGCTCTGGAATCATTGGAAAAATATTAATAAACACAAAAGTAATTCATTTCGTTGCAAAATGCCAACCAACAAATAAAAACAATTTAAATTATTGGACTTTACTCAACAAAGTCACTGTCTAAGATGATACATTTTCTGGGCGTTTCCTGTTGTGGCACATCAGCCACATTACCTGATATGGACTTACTGACTGGCAGGCTTTTGTATTTTTTAGATTTAGTTCGTTTATAGTATGTGGAGCGGATTTAATACACTCGATTTTTGACCCGTATATAAGTTCTAAAAATTCAGTAATTTGAGATGGCACAGATAAGAACGCTCTGTATATTTTGTATTGGACCTTTGCACACCAATACCTTGAGTGGTCCTGTTGAACATTCAACTGTTTTGAGGGGATTCCATGGCACACTTGACTTGGCAGATGCCTTTAAAATTCCTATTTTGCTCAACTTTGACACCCTGCAGAATGGAACTCACTGTATATTTTTTGTTCAAATTTGGTATATGGGGGTTTCGGCGTGTCCTGATTAACGCTGTGGTGTCAGATTTTAAATAAAAAAGGCCTAATATGGTTTTTCGAAAAACGCACCTCTTTAAAAAATCGCAGTAGGCCAGGCTTTCGCGGCAATGCCAAACCAATACTTCGCAAATGATGACCTTTCAGGGACATATCTATAAAAAAATTGCTCAGTTCAATTCCTTCAGCCTACTTAGATTTTCAGGGGTGTTAACATGAAAAACGGGATACACTGTTTACAGTGAGCACGTAAAGGTTGGAATAAATTCGGTAAAATGTTGTACTGTGCGATTAAAAAAATACGCTTCAACACGTCCAACATAATTTTGAAAGGCGCATATTTTGACATATTTGTCATTTAAAAAAAGGCACTTTCCTTGTATCGGTACGCAAATAATAATAATAATAATATATTACATAAAAAAATGTTTTCGTAAATTTTAAATTTAACATACATTATTAAGTTTGTAGACATTTCCTTATAAGACGACTGTATCTACATTGAAGTAATTATTTTTTGCTCAGTTCCATTTTTAAGCAGGCTTAATTTTTAATCGAACAGTACAACATTTTACCGAATTTATTCCAACCTTCGCGTGCTCTCTGTATGTTACCAATTTCCGAAAATAGTCTCTTATAAATATTTTGGTATAGAACAAAAATTTTCGACAAAAGTTTTTTGAAATTTGAAAAAATTTGTTTTCTTGAAATCGGCATTAAAATGTCCCAAAATCGTCATTAAAAGCACAGAAATCGTACAATAATGTAGCCCATTATTGTACGATTTTTTCAATAAATAGGCCTTGGTGAGATGTAAACATCAAACGTCAGACGCGGAGAAATCGCCCGTCAAAAGTGACCAAATATTCAAAACCCGGCCCATAAAGCCTCATTTAACTTTTCGTACACATTGCAAAATTGTTTCATATAGAAGCGCAATCCTTCAGTATACATATTTTAGTAAATTTGAATATCAATAGATTTGTTGTGTAGGCTGCACAAGAAGCAGCAGTTTGGTTTTTCTGTCAGAAGGTGCCGTGTCTCATCATACTTGTCCTAGGTAGAGCGATCGTCAAAGTCAAGCAACGCCGCGCGTAGTCGGTTCATGGACGGGTGATCCCTTAATATTATTTTCTTGCCTAATAAAACATTTTTTTTTTCCGATTTCAAAAAAAATATAATATGTACCTCGGCACTGAAGTTCTTTTTATGACTCATGTGGTTTATTTGCCTCGGCCAGGGGCCTCAGCAACTAAACTCCACATGAGTCATAAAAAGTTGAACTTCAGTGCCTTGGTACATAAATAACTATTATTGTCGACAGGTAACCAGCAAGTGCTCAGCCTGCAGCAGTCGATTCAGAAACGGGTCGAAAAGGAGGGACTGCTCGGAATGGCGGTCACGGGCGCCGCAGTGTTGGCGCTGGGAGCCGCGGTAGGCGTGGGCGTGGCGATTGCCCGCCGCGGCCACCCGTAGTGGTTCGAAACGTTTCGGGCATTTGATTTATGCCGCCGTCGACAGGGCATACGGCACGGCTCGTAGACGCCGCGGCCTGTGATACCAACCAAAAGGGATATAATTTCGTTTGTTATGTCTAGGCATTTCTTTTTGTATATAATGTAATTTATTATTCAGTAAAATATGTAATCATATCACTGTCATTTTTGGTTTTATTTGTAAAATTTAATGTTGGTTCATTTTTTTACTTTCCCTACTAATGTCGCCCTGAAGAATTTTACTCTAACACCGGTCTTCTAATCTTTCTAGCCTACTGATGTAAGAACATATTCAGGCAAGTTTTTTTTCTATAAAAAGTATGCATTTTGTTATAAAAAAGAGAAAAATAATATATATATATATACAGGGTGTCCAACTATAGAACTGTACAAATCCGTAAAATCTTCATTTTTGGAGATAATCGCCTAAACTTTTTTTTTTGTTTGAAAGTCCTTCAAAAACCACTTCTTTTGGCCTTCCTGACATTTTCAAAATGCAAATCCAGGGCCGGCTGCGATTTTTTATACCCCCGATTTTCACAAAAACCATTTAGCGATTTTTTTATTTTAAATCTGACCCCACAGCGTCAATCAGAACACCCCAAAGCCCCCATATACCAAATTTGAACAAAACATATGCAGGGAGTTCCATTCTGCAATGTGTCAAATTTGACCAAAATAGGAATTTTAAAGGCATCTGCAGAGTCCAGTGTGCCATGGAATCCCCTCAAAACAGTTGAATAGTCGATAGGACCACTCAAGATGTTGGTGTGCAAAGGTCCAATACAAAATATACAGAGTGTTATTTTCTGTGCCATCTCAAATTACTGAAATTTTTGAACTTTGTAGGGGTAAAAAATCGAGTATATCAAAACTAAATAAATATAAATAAATGAACTAAATCTAAAAAATACAGAAGCCTGCCAGTCAGTAAGTCCATATCAGTTAATGTGGCTTATGTGCCACAACAGGAAACGCACAGAAAATGTATCATCTTAGACAGTGACTTTGTTGAGAAAGGTCCAATAATTTAAATTGTCAATTATCAATATTTTTGCCATGATTCCAGAGCACTGTTGATCCGTATAAGTTTAATAAAATTTCAGAATTTTGAGCACATTTTTTCGTAGAATACCTTGAAACTTAATAGTTTTGAAAGAAATCTTTATGGTTTGAATTGGGAGAATAGGTGGGAACTTTACAATATTCTAAAAGCAACATAATATTTTCAATTTTTTAAATTATTGGCAGAAACGAAAGTATTGTACGAGGTCCATCTCTGAATTAAAAAACGTTGAATTTCTATAAAAAGAATATATTCATGTAATATAATTCAAGGATAATACATACCTATTTATCATAAACTAAGACCACACATATTTTCCTCTCGAAATCCCAAGATAAGGGTTTCGTTTTACATAATATAATCTCCCCATAGCGATTCAATACTTGTTATCTGTCCATCTGTGGCTTGGATCATTTTCAATGTTGCAAATCTGACCCCACAGCGTCAATCAGAACACCCCAAAGCCCCCATATACCAAATTTGAACAAAACATATGCAGGGAGTTCCATTCTGCAATGTGTCAAATTTGACCAAAATAGGAATTTTAAAGGCATCTGCAGAGTCCAGTGTGCCATGGAATCCCCTCAAAACAGTTGAATAGTCGATAGGACCACTCAAGATGTTGGTGTGCAAAGGTCCAATACAAAATATACAGAGTGTTATTTTCTGTGCCATCTCAAATTACTGAAATTTTTGAACTTTGTAGGGGTAAAAAATCGAGTATATCAAAACTAAATAAATATAAATAAATGAACTAAATCTAAAAAATACAGAAGCCTGCCAGTCAGTAAGTCCATATCAGTTAATGTGGCTTATGTGCCACAACAGGAAACGCACAGAAAATGTATCATCTTAGACAGTGACTTTGTTGAGAAAGGTCCAATAATTTAAATTGTCAATTATCAATATTTTTGCCATGATTCCAGAGCACTGTTGATCCGTATAAGTTTAATAAAATTTCAGAATTTTGAGATGACTCAGAAAAATACCCTGTATATTTTTGTAATAAATATTTCCACACCAACATTTTGAGTGGTCCTGTTGACCATTCAACTGTTTTGAAGGGATTCCATGGCACACTTGACTCGCCAGATGCCTTTAAAATTCCTATTTTGCTCAACTTTGATACCCTGCAGAATGGAACTCCCTGTATATTTTTTATTCAAATTTGGTATATGGGGGTTTTGGGGTGTTCCGATTAACGCTGTGGGGTCAGATTTTAAATAAAAAAATCGCTAAATGGTTTTACTGAAAATCGGGGGTATAAAAAAATCGCAGCCGACCCTGGATTTGCATTTTGAAAATGTCAGGAAGGTCAAAAGAAGCGGTTTTTGAAGGCCTTTCAAACAAAAAAGTTTTGGCGATTATCTTTAAAAATGAAGATTTTACGGATTTGTACAGTAATAAAGTTGGACACCCTGTATATATAAAATATTTTTTTGTATACAGACAATGAAAATACCAATATTCCCGAAAGTTGGTGCATGTTCGATAATCATATTAGGCGCCCTTAGAATGGTTGCAAGTTGAACAGTATACAGGGTAGGTAAAAAAATATAAAAATTGTACAAGAGTAAAGTACCCTTATTTCAGAAAATTCAGCAAAATGTTATTAAAAAAAGTTGTTTAGATTTAAAAGTTAGCTTAAATACCAAAACATGGCTTCCTAAGAAAAAAATATATTTTTTGAAAAACAATAATTTCCTAAAAAAAATTGTTTTAATATTCACTCTAAAACAATTTCATAAATCAATCAATTTCGCATAACTTTGTTCAAATTCAAGCGTAGTATTTGTAAAATTAACTTAGATTTTTAATTTTTTAGGGAATCACAAATTTCACGTTTGTTGCAATGATATTAAACAAAACTTTAAAATTTCGCAAAAATTCGTTTGAACAAGGTAAAACATTAGTAATGATAATGTGTATATTAAAAAACTCTCATTTAAGGTGCAAATTTTTTATTTTAAATGTTTATTGAGAAACTGGAAATTAATTGATGGAAAAAATTTTTTTTAGGAGGCTATGTTTTGGTGTTTAGGCTTTTAATTCTAAACAACTTTTCTCAATAACCTTTTGCTGATTTTTTTTGTAATAAGGTTACTTTACTCTAGTACAATTTTTATATTTTTTGACCTACCCTGTATGCTGTTTAACTTGCAACCATTCTAAGTTATTGAATATGCATCAACTTTCAGCAATGTCTGTATTTTGGTTGCGCAATTAATGAAAAAAAGTCCCATATTATGTTGCACACTTAAATGTCAACACTGTATAAAAAAATTGTTTGGCTTCTCAAATTTTGTTTTTCTGTATTTTTTGGTAAATGGCCTTAATTTTAAGGGTTTTTTATTTGGAATTTATTTTTATTTTTCGTCTAAATAAATCACATAAAACAATATTTTCAAATTAGTTTCATACTCATTTTTGAGAATCCCCCATTTGGGAATCCAATGATGAAGAATGCCAAACTATTTTACTTTACCAAACTATCTTTGCTTGCTCTGGAGATATTATTTAGAAAAAATCGTTTGCCAGAGTGTCCAACTTTTTTCATTTCTTGGGTCACAGAACGCGCTGGTAAATTATGGCAGGCTAATTTGTAATGCGCATTTTTATGGCACTTTGCAAAAATTTTTCAAAATGATTTTACTCGAAAACTGTGCATGCTATCACAGAATATATACCTACTGTGATGCTATTGAAGTTCAACAAGAGCACATTTTTTCGTAGAATACCTTGAAACTTAATAGTTTTGAAAGAAATCTTTATGGTTTGAATTGGGAGAATAGGTGGGAACTTTACAATATTCTAAAAGCAACATAATATTTTCAATTTTTTAAATTATTGGCAGAAACGAAAGTATTGTACGAGGTCCATCTCTGAATTAAAAAACGTTGAATTTCTATAAAAAGAATATATTCATGTAATATAATTCAAGGATAATACATACCTATTTATCATAAACTAAGACCACACATATTTTCCTCTCGAAATCCCAAGATAAGGGTTTCGTTTTACATAATATAATCTCCCCATAGCGATTCAATACTTGTTATCTGTCCATCTGTGGCTTGGATCATTTTCAATGTTGCAAATTTGTGCGTTTTTAAAACATTCCAATACCTATCATAATTCATTCAATAACGAGAGATTCAGAAAAATTTCACTCCAAAACAAAATTTAAAAATCATAAGAACAAATGTGTTATATCTATGTTCATCAGCAACTATTTCTTAGAACTAATACCGGTAGAAACTATTTTTTCTATGTTACATATAAAAATATTTACGATATTTTGTGTAATAATTGTTTCATTAGGTCCCACATTTTTACAATCTTGTATTGATATTTTAACAAAAACTTTCCACCACATTTTCAGAGACTGAAGAAAATACAATTAGCCATATAAAAAACCGTACGTCTACCTGGTACTTTTAATCTCTGCAAACTGCTGCCACAAGTGACTTACGATGGAATTTCTCCAGGCAGTTTGAGCCTCCTCAGTCTCCGCCTTAAGTTTGTACACGATATTTCTGCCGAACTTCGCGCTACTCGTAAAATCTTTTATCTGCAACGTTTTTGGTTTGAACTCGTCTAACGGTTCTAAAATTACGTCCTCCATTTTGACGCTACCCTTGTAATAATAACATTCTGGGTCTTGTTTGGAGACCTACAAGAAAAATGCGCAGAAAACGTATTATAGGATGAGCAACGAATGTCAAGTCGCAGGAAAACATTTAGCTGCTGCCACCTATTGCCCAGAAAGAGAACTAAGCCATTTTCCGCAATACGTGCCTTCAGCTGGTATTACACTTGTCAATTTCTTCGTCAATAAATTGTAGAATAAATTGTGCAAGTTGAATTGTGTGTGTAAAACAGAAATTGTCGTCAATTTACCTTCAATTTCTTTGTTAGACGCAAGTTGGAAAATATTGTGGCAAGTTTGGGTATTTCTAGGGATTTTCTGTGTTCCGATCTCAATACCAATTTTAGTGCACAATAAATTGACCAATTTATTGATGGTGTAAAACATACCACATTATCTACAATTTCTTGTGCAATTTATTGGCCGAGAAATTGACAAGTGTATACCAGCTTTTTTCCATATTTCGTTGTTTGTATGCCTTTTTTTATTATGAGAACACCTCACAATTTTTTCAAAATTACTTTAGCTCATATGATAGGTGACAGCACCGAATTTCACAGACAGTTCCTCAACTTGACAACAATCTCTCAAACAATCACTATTATTATGTACTTACGGCTGTAAAAATAATTATCTTCTCAAATAGAAAAGCTTTCACTTTTTTCTTTTTCCAAAAGAACGAATTCTTCATAACGAAGGGTCCATATCCTTTAAAATCGAAAGGACACTCTTTTATATCTAAGGAATACTGAATTTCTACAACTTTTAAATCGTACGGTTTGGAAATTTCAAGTTTGTCCTTACTTCTTCTCGTGCTTACTCTTTTGACCAAATTCATAGTTTTGGTGATATTAAATTTCTTCACACAACTTATTTTGGTTTGTTGTGGTTTCTTCAAAGTAATATAATTTTCTAATATCATTTTAGTGAGACTGTCAAATATTTTTTGTGTATTTTATTTTATTATCTAAGGTAGTTGATATTAAAGATTTATCTTATCTTTAGGGACGCTTGTTGACATATTGTCAAGTTATGTAAATAATTGTTTAGATATTGTGCTCACTGAACTTTAGTCATCATAATAATTACATTTGCTAATATTTATTTTGCCTTAGAATAATAATTACTACTTAAGTATGGACATCATTTATTAGTCATACCATAGGATACCAACTATGATGTTCTATGAAATAGAGTTTAAAACTATTAGCACTAGTAAGAAAAGCCAGTAGCATTATTTTTATTTGGAAATTTTAACTGCAAAATATCAAAAAAAAACTGTTGCCCCTGAAACTTATTCACCCTGTAGGGTGTTTCCTTAGCCAAAATGTAAGGGAATATTCCTTGGGCCAAAATAAAAAAGTTCCTATAAACATGTCCAGAATTGCTTCATTTCCAAAATACAGCATGTTAAAGTTTTGTAAAAAATCTAAGATTTTTTTTTAATAAAGCAACTACATGAAAAAATCAAGGGACAAAAAATTGTATTTTTAGTTGTTTTATACAAGCATGTCATGAAAATTGTAAAAATCTACTGGGCGTTATTATTTTTGTGTAAAATTCCAAGCGACCTACCCCGTGGACACGCCCCTGGAATTTCTGAATCAACTCTGTCATGTCTAAATGACCCCCCCATAAAATTATTAAGAAATTCTTAAAACATTTTAATGAAATCGGCCCAAGCATGCCCCTTTTGGATTTTTAAAAAAGTTCATGGCTCACTAGATATTTTGAAATGAGTGATTTTTTACTATTTCATCAGGTCTCTGTAGCTCCGTTATTTCTGATTATACAGAAAAATTGTAGAGACAAAAATTGTAGATAATTTTGGGCTTAATAAGATAATCTAATCCAATTTGTTATGTTGTTTGTGCTTTTTGAGATATGACATAAACTTTTGTTTTTTAAATATAAATCATAGTTGGCTGTGGCCTTATCAAATCGGCCATTTTTTGAGCTTTCCAAAGATATAATACTCGGCATAGTTATTATTTATTATAAAAAATAGAATAGCTATGGCTAATTTTCTGATTTTTTTTTTTAATTTTCACATAGTCAGCCATGGATAATTTTCATAATCACGTTCTATTTTATAATAAGACAGACTTCAAACTTTCAAATATTTTATTTTAAGCTGGTAACAAAATGTAACAAAAATTATCATGATGGAGCTCCACCACATAATTATTTGCCCGTAAGAAATTACCTAGATCAGCTCTATCCTTGTTTATAACGTTATAAACAAGGGCTCTATCCAAATAGTTGGATAGGGAGAAATAGACCTATTTCCTGGCAGCCCCGATCCCCCGATTTGTCTGTTTTGGATTTCTTTTTGTGGGGAACAGTATAAAATAAAGTATGAGGCAATTGTTGAATTAAGAGCAGCTGTTTTAGAAGCAATTGCCAGTATTGACAGGCGTTCTCTAAGAAAGGCGACAAATTCAGTTTTAAAAAGATGCAATATTTACATTAATAATAATGGTGGATTGTTTGAACACCTTTTTTATTTTAAAAGGTGACCTAAAATAATAATTTGAATTTGAGTTTTTTTTATTTTTGTTTTATTTTGTTACATTTTGTTACCAGCTAAAAACAAAATATTAGAAAGTTTGAAGTATGTCTAATTATAAAATAGAACGTAATTATGAAAATATTCCATGGCTGACTATGTGAAAATTTAAAAAAAATCAGAAAATTAGCCATAGCTCTTTTATTTTTTTATAATAACTATGCCGAGTATTATATCTTTGGAAAGCTAAAAAATGGCCGATTTGATAAGGCCACAACCAACTATGATTTACATTTAAAAAACACAAGTTTATGTCATATCTCAAAAAGCACAAACAACATAAAAAATTGGATTAGATTATCTTATTAAGCCCAAAATTATCTACAATTTTTGTCTCTACAGTTTTCTGTATAATCAGAAATAACGGAACCACAGAGATCTGATGAAATAGCAAAAAATCACTCTTTTCAAAATATCTAGTGAGCCATGAACTTTTTTAAAAATCCAAAAGGGGCATTAGATTGAGCATTCAAAACTGCAATTCTTTCCCCATTTAACCTTTGTTCTAGCTCTGCTAGTTTCCGAGATTCCCATAGTGGTCATCGAAAAAACTCACCCTGTATATTTATATATAAAAATATATGTCCTTTACTCAATGACGTAACTTAACACCCTGTATGTTGGAAGTGAAGCAATTCTGGGCATATGTTTATAGGATTTTTTTTAAAATTTTGACCCAAGTATTCCCTTGAATATTTGCTGCATGTTTAAAAAATGGAACAAATACCACAAACATTCATTATTGAATTCATTGTTCTATTGTTAACTGGAGAGAAGGGAGCAGCAATAAAATGGTCTAAAATAGTCTATGACTTATTGGATGTAGAGGCCCTGTATGACAAGAAAAGTGACAGTTATTCGTTTTAACAGAGGTTGGACAACAGATTTTGGCAGATCTAGTAACATTGTTTTTATTATATTCTTATCTTGGCGGGTGCCAGTTTGTCAACAAAACTGTCGACAAATTATTGAGCGTGCTCATTTTCTTTTGCAAAAAGGAATGTTAACAGTTAAAAGTGACATCTTGTGTAATAAGAAACTGCAAGAATCCTGTGCAGGATGAATTTTTCATAACACCCTTTCCAAAAAGCGCAGAAGAACGAGCACGATGGTGCAAATGAAATACCCTAACATGAGAGTTGGAAATGATACGAAAATGTGTGAGCTTATATTGCATTACAAATTTCTTGCTGATAAAAAAATAGCATTTGATGGCAGCGTTTTATTATGTTTACGTAGCTTAAATTTATAGTTCTTTAACTTTCACAGGTTCACTTCTCCGACATGGATTTTGAGTGTCAGGTTGCGCTGAAGAAAGGATCATCTCCTGCAACGTTTGATGAACGTGACTTTAGCAAGAAAGAACCATTATTAAATATGTATAAATTTCTGAGAACTTGTACTAGTTTGATTTTTCCTATTTACTTACAATATATCTTTGAAAACAAAAATACTGTTGTCTTCTTTATTGAAATGTAGATGATCTCTCTTGCATTAAAAAGTTATTAACTTTTATTTTACAAAAAAAAAGAATGAGAGACTAATATATCGATATTAAATACCTAGGTACTTATTTTTTTATTCAGCCTAATTCCTATTATTATTGGTTGATTCATATTACCAAAACAAACTTTCCAACTTTTTGTTTCGTACAAATTTCAGTATTAATTGTCTTAAAATTATGATGGTAGGTATAAGAAGAGAGTTTGAAGAAACGGAACCATACAGTAAAACCATTTAAAAGACCTTTTTTATTTTTAAATGAACGGAATAATAATTATTATTGCAACTATGATTCCTATTGAAGAAATATTCGAAAGTTTGGTTAGTTGGTATGCTAGAGCCTTGTTTAATTTTATGTACATACCTATCTACATATACCACCCTGCTACAAAAATTTAATAAATGTTTTTATCCTGATATCCTAAAATTTCTGTTTTCTTGGAACAAATTATATGTTTCTTCACTTTTCCATTCAAACTTCAATAATTATTATTAGTGAAGCTTTGCAAATAACATACTACTACCTAACCTATTTACCTATTTATTGGCTTTATCTATATTTTTATACATTTTAACCTGTGCCCTCATCTACCTACGCTTATGGCAGTTAACTGTCGTTAGCTTAACCTTAAAATCCAATTTTGATACATCGTGCTGCTAGGGGAATGTTAGAAAGAGCGAAAAAATATATGTCTGTTGCACAAAATGAATTTCATAGGGAAAATAAGACCCTCGCCAGAGAGAGAGATCCGATCGTTGCCCAACCTCTGTTAAAACGAATAACTGTCACTTTTCGTGTCATACAGGGCCTCTAATTGGATGTATCATTTAAAAAATGAGCAATAATTAAAATAATTTATTCATAGTTTCCTGTCACACAATACACGAAACGGTATAATTTCTTTTCCATCTACCTAAAAAGTTAAAGTAAAAAAGTAAGTTGAAGTAAAAAGATTAACGTCCACAATGATATCTAAAAACGATCGACAAAATCATCTGGCTTTTGTAAAACATCGGGCGCCATTTTATATCTACATAAACCGATGCTGCGTTGTAAATGTTCGAAACTGAGCCCCGCGTTTGCCTCATCACGACCCCAATCCCCATTTCGTGACACTTCGAATCTGTTCCATTTGTATTGACGGCACCTCTTCGTACCTTCAAGACGAGAGGAATTTGTTACACTACATACAAATAACTTCCGGTTTTAGCTTGTATGAAATCGTTATAGGATTCCTTTTTTTTAAATTCCGAATCCAACGGTATATAATTTAACCTATTTGTCACCAACCGTTTCGGAAATATTTACCAAAGAAACTCCAAATAACATGGTCTCTTGGTTCGGTCCAGGTAGGCCAAACATTAGAACCAGATTTATGAATAATCAAGTTAGCCATGATGATAAAACTGGCATCCAAGTAGGCTGCCAATTCAAAATTTCTAACAGTCAACTTAAAAGCTGATTATAGGGAACCTTAACATTATTTACAAATTCTAGTCAAAAACAAAATAACAACAAAAAGTCCAAATTGAACTATTTCATAGGTTTCTAATTAAGTCTGCAGACCTTTTTAAATTTATAAACGATTTATATTTTTTTAATAGTTTGGCAAGGCATTATATCGAGCATTATATGTATATTAAAACACCCTTATACAGTGTGGATAGAAATTGTGGAATATTGCTTATATTTCTTAAAATATTCCTCATATCAAAAACATGTTTTAATAAAAGTGTTAGGGGAAATTATTTCCCGTTTAGTGATATCAAGCAATCTTTCCTAGCACAAAAAATGTGGTTGCCATGGTAACCGATTTAATTTTTTTAAATGGCACCATACTTTTTTGGTGAAAATTTATACATTGGAACTTTCTGAATACGATACAATACAATTTTAATGGGGTCGCATAAGAAAAAAAATACAAAAAAAAAAGTTTTCTATTATGCTATTGACAATGTTTATCAAAATAATTATTAAAATCAAGTTAGCCATGCCAAAATCAGAACAATGCGAAACTGTCACTAGCTGTGTAACTGTGTACATTGTTACACTAAACGTACTTTTTTACTCAATTTTCTGTGTACTTAAGAGGCTACGATACTTATGAAGTCCGCCCGAAGTGCCCGACTCAATTCAGGACAAACGTCGCTCGATTAGATATGCCTATCCTTTTCCTTCCTCTGGTCCCCACGACTCCCCACTCCAGCCTGCCCCTTCATAGTGCTACGATTGAGGGGCAGGCCGGCCGTGGGTACTACACTGAGAAAACTCTGTCACTTTGTAAAAAAACCCTGTTTAATTCAATATGAGATATTATTCCTCAAACTCAAGCAGAAGCTTTTTTGTAACTAACAATAATCAATTCAATTTCAATTGATATTGAATTCTAATGAATAATTTAAATGTAATATTTTATTTCAATAAATAGCGTGTTCTGGAATTGATTCTATAATACTTCTTTTCTAAGCACATTCTTTTGTCAGAACAACATAACGTTTCATGGTGTTGAATTGAATAGGGATACATTTAACTGTTCATTATACTGAAATTACAACTATTGTCACTGAATTTTTGCTGGATTTGTAATACTTAATTGTGGGTACTAATATCAATTATAGCCATTCACTTGCAGTGTTCATTATGACTACGAACGATATAGAGTGTAGGGTTGATTCAAAACCTTTAATTTGCGATCACTGTGTGCACTCCTAAGTTAACCCCCAGTTAACCCTGAAAAAATCAGCTTGTTTTAAAGAATTTTTTTTTACCCTTCTAAAGCACTTTAGATAGTGGTGATCTTTTACCTATATCTCGTGAAGTATTGAAGTTAAAAAAAACTTCATGAGGGAAAGTTGTAGAGAACGTAATAATGTATACATAAGAAGAAAAAAAATTGTACACATGAGAAGAAAAAAATTTGCAAAAAAATGTTTGCAAAACCACTCCTATTGCGGGGTTCGTAACACGACTTCGACGGTGATTTTTTGGGGTTATACTCAGGACGCTACCCACAACCAACCCTGAAAATATCTACCTGTTAAGAATCATTTTTTTTCTACCTCTATAAAAAAATGACAATTTTCGTGGACTATGATTACTTACATTGATGAAGATAAAAGTTGCAATTAAGTTAATTTGTTCATCCAATGAATTATAATGTTTTTTCAGTTGCTTCTGGGGTACTCTTATATAGTTTGGAGTAGTCTGAGGGTGAGAATTATTATTATTCAAATAAAATAAATTTAATTGTTTAAATAAAACATGAGATAATTTAAAACCGAGGTTATGCTTTCATTGTAGTATGCCAATTTTAGTATCGAAGTGACAATACGTCTTCTTAACGGAAATTCAAACTATTTTAAACTTATTGGTTCATCTGCAATTACGTCAAAAGTATAGATTATATTGTTGGGACCACATGGATTTGCTTGTATATTTAAAGTAGGTAATGGAAAAGTGACTATATACACGAACTCACTAAAATCACAACAGTCTTTTTTTCCTGTGTAGACGTGTAGATAATATGAAATAATAACTCGGGTGCCGGCCGCCGCCGACGGCCGCCGACGGGTCACACGAGTCTCGCCGATGCCGACGAAGAAGCGCGAATATATATTTTATAAACGGCGGTGGGCTGTTTGCTTTATTGCAAAAATGATATTTTTTGGGAGTTATTCAGGGCGTTCACTTTTCGTTGGCAACACACTGCATAGCTTTTTGGCGTCGAAGCAATTTTACTATTATTTTTCATATCAGCAAAGGTGCATGCTATGAAGGGTTCGTGTATAAAAAAACTTCTGTAATTGCTCAATTATAAAATCTAAATTAACGATTCGATTACCGAATTCTTCTTGAACCACATTAGGGTCAGTTGAACATCTATTAATGTTTGATTGGATAATTGTTCTGCATAATAGTGTTGCTACGACTAAAAAAGTGCGTCTAAAGTCTACTTCTTTAAAATGTTTTATATAACTAGTAGGTATTCCATCTTTACATTTGTGTAATAATAAATAAATCTAACTAAAAACTTTCTACACTGTAAGAGTTCACTTTAGAGGGATTAGAGTGAATAGGCCATATTATATCACAACGGTTTCGTTAATCTATAAAATTACATCCTCAAGGACTAATTTATAGAGTTACGAAACTGGTCTCCCTTTTTAAATAAAGTAATAGTTGTGAGATAATTGGAGCTATTAATTTCTAATCCCTTGTAAATGTTCCATTCAAAGCCCTGTTTTTCCCAGAAAGTTTGTTTCCCAAACCCTATGCACCTGCAGTACTACTTATACCTAAATCCGAATAAGTGTGCAAAATGCAAAATATGTAGGTACCCCTCTCTCAAATTCTGGAAACCATATTAGGTAGGTACCTACGGGAATAAAAGCACTCAAGCCCACAAATTACTCCTATTGGTTTCACTCCATGTGACTGTTGTGACATCATTATCAAACATTATAGGTATTCTTGCCCTGACTGCGGTTCAGTTTCAGAACCTTATTCTGACAAATCTGAATTATCGAACATCCTAGAAAATGTATTAAAATGTCATAAATTCGACAGACTGGAACAATAAAATATACTATTTTTATTTTGCCCGATTTTCAACTCCAATAACTTTCGAACAATCTTCTAACGAAGAAGTTTCTAAAACTGACTGGATGTCAGAATTATTATCGTTCCCTCTGGAAAGTATATAAATTAGCTTTTATCATGCAGCGATTTACATAGGAATTCGTTTTCAAAAAATGCTTCACATGACCCATTTATTTGGCAAAATTATTACTTGTACCTATCACATTTTTAAAGTAAAAATCAAGCGCACAATTTGGTCTAGAATTTAAATTTACTCTTTTTGCACGACCAGGCCATTTTATGCCCTAGGGATTAAACCATTTTACACAAAAGCAAAAAGTAGGTACTTTGTGAATAATAATTATTTATTTTCTAAAATTTATTTGTGAGATCCATTTAATTTTTAATCGGGTTTTTCGCCACCAAACTGATCGAAGGACAACTTTTTCAAGTTGCCTGGAAAATTCATAAATTCTTAACAGTGAATGAACGAAACTTTAAACGTGTAACTCAAAAAATAACTTCAACAAATTTGTTTTCTGAGCTTTCGGAGAATAAATCTTCCTCCTTTCTCAAAGATCATGCCACTTCAGACGTGGCATGATCTTTGAGAAAGGAGGAAGATTGGAAGATTTATTCTCGGAAAGCTCAGAAAACAAATTTGTTGAAGTTATTTTTTGAGTTACACGTTTAAAGTTTCGTTCATTCACTGTTAAGAATTTATGAATTTTCCAGGCAACTTGAAAAAGTTGTCCTTCGATCAGTTTGGTGGCGAAAAACTCAATTAAAAATTAAATGGATTAATAATTATTTATTTATAATTCCTGGAGGAATAATAATAATGAGTATTATTATATGCCAGTCGACATACATAATGTCGCGGTAGAAAATATTTTCTTCGGGTACTCGGAAATATAAATATTTGCTAACATACTAACATTCAAAACAAGCGAAACACAAATAAGGGAGACTGAGAGTAATAAAATGAAAAATGAACCATCTGATATCGATTGAAAGTTCCCCTGACGTGGTTTCCGAGCCCGGTGAGGTACGCCGAAGTAGGGGGAAGTAGGGGAACCACGAGTTCCAGCGAACGCCCGCCCGCCCGCCTATCTCCGTACGTCTAATTCCTGCTCGAATGGCCAATTCACGGATCATTTTATTGCCGGGCAATGGGTTCGTAGTTTTCAAATCATAGCCAAACGAACAAACGTATCGACTTGAAAGTAGTCTTAAAATAATGTTATCGAATGCCTCAATCGTCGTTGTGTCTTTCGAATTATTTTTGAGCGGTGGAAATACTCGAAATTCTTAACCGAATATAGTCGAATTTCGGGTATGTTTGGCATTTTTTTTCACAGTGTCGCATTAGTCCTGCACAGTTCGTGATACACAACGACGATTCTTCGTAGTTTTATCTAAGCCACAAAAAAAAAATAAAGTGAAAATATTAAGAAATGCAAGTAGGAGATGTAAACTACGAAACCCTTGAAAATGGGGGGTATCGTAGCGCCTTAAGTACTTAGTATGTTAACCTATTCTTTCCGTTTCACTTAATTCAAGCGCCATTATAACTTACTAAGTACTTAAGTACACAGAAAATTGAGTAAAATAGTACGTTTACTGTAACAATGCACACAATTACAAGCAACTGACAGCTAGTGTTCTGATTTTGGCATGGCTAACTTGATGTTAATAATTATTTTGATAAACATTGTCAATAGGATAATAGAAAACTTTTTTTTTTTTTTTTTTTTTCTTATGCGACCCATTAAAATTGTATTGTATCGTATTCAGAAAGTTCCATAATGTATCAATTTTCACCAAAAAACGTATATGGTGCCATTTAAAAAAAGCAAGTCGGTTACCATGGCAACCACATTTTTTGTGCTACGAAAGATTGCTTGATATCACTAAACGGAAAATAATTTCCCATAACACTTTTATTAAAACAAGTTTTTCATATGAGGAATATTTTAAGAAATATAAGCAACATTCCACAATTTTTATCCACACTGTATAATAAATACTCTCTGCCAATATTGCTTTTAAAATAGTATAAGTTGAAAAATACAGAAAATCGCTTTCATTTCCGCTAAAATCGGAAGTTAGTTAAAAAAACTGAATACTACTTAAAGGTTCCCTAATAGTTGTGTAGGTCAAAAAAAAAAAAACTTACCCGGTGTACTTTGTAAGAGGCTTAAAACCGTTGGGTGTGTTAATCCAAAAAATTCGTGACCTCTCGGTCTCGTGCTGACTACATTTAAAGAAAGCACGTCGTTTATTTTTTGCAACAGCAAAGAATGACACACATCTGGCGTATCACCTACAATAGCTGGACAGCCGTCATCCGTGGATATTTCAAATCTAAAAAAAAATCGATATAGTTTTTATGGTAAAATAAACAAAATTTAAATAGACACCTTGGGATATCACTTATATCGGATATCTTGCAAGTGTACATGCATTTCATTGTGGGATCTCTTAAACTTCCATATATTCGAGTAGATACATAACCAACAGGATATATTGCGTCTTCAGAATGAAATTCTGGACGATCGTAAACAACTTCTCCCAAAGAATGGATTGTAAGTCTAAAAAATATTTTTTAACAAATATTTCAAATTTACCATCAATTTTTTACCTTCCAAGCTCTATGGGAAATACAGGCCTTCCCAAACCGTCCAAAGGTATCGCCGGCACGTATTTCTTTTTACTTTTCGTTGGCGGCCTTCGAGATTTTGAACTCGCCGACCGTTCTTCTACAATTTTCAAACGTATATCAAAAACTTACAAATTTCTCCCAAAAAATTACTTTTAGCTTCCGGTATTGTGGCCGATTTTTTCTTATTCTTCTTTTTGACGTCATTAGTGGGTGTGGCGGTAGTCGTAGACGCGCCCTTAGCGTGATTCTGTACTTCGAGTGCTACTTGTGGTTCGTATTCACAAAGTTTACGAAGCAGAAATTTTCGTTCTTCTTTGCACATGACGATCTTGGATTGGACTTCCTCGATTTCGTCGACTAAAGCTGCGTTCTCCTAAAAATAAACAAATTATTAAACAAAGCTTGAGGCGAAGCTTTTTGGGCTTACATGAACATATTCGACGATCATTCGCTTGAGGACGGAGAGTTTTTGTTTGTACGTGCCTGGTATTCGTTTGATTTGAGAACGGGCTACGTTTCTCATGTAATCGTAAGTCATTGTTGTTTATCAAATAAAAAATAAATAATTATTTAATAAGAAAATTTCTCGTTTTCCAAAACAAAAACAAAATTATATTATTGAGGTTAGGCAACAAACAACAAATAACTGTCGCTACGTCACTTGTCACAGAAAATCTAACGGTGAGGTTAGTTCTTCTTCCTCTCGTCTTTTTATGGCCTCTGCTCTTCCGAGCAAGTTAGCCAGTTGCGGCCTTCGCCACCTCTTCGTTGGGTAGGAAAGTGTTAAGTTAGCAGCAACACGCTGGAATCTACGACATTATAAGATGGACCAGTAATAGCACCTTTAGTGCCAAAGAGATAGTAGCTAGACGCCGATACTATGCAACGAGGCCAACGATAAAGAGTAGGCCTTGACCAAGAACGTTAAACCAGACCGTTAAACCAGACAGGATAGCTCAATCTCGCGAATCTGTCCGCCGAGCCGCCCGACGTGATGACGTCACAGTTAGACGTACTGTGTAAACTCGCACCACGAAACACCCAATCGCGCGCCTTCAGAAAGCGACTTGTGTTTTTTTTAAAAAGTTCATAAAAACAAAAAGTGAGCTTTAGGTGCTTTTGCTTTTTCGGATTTATTTTTTAAGGATTGTAAACCAATGGAAGTCAATAAAGTTCACTCTTGTTTTTTGAACACGAATTTTTTATGGCAATTTCTCCAACCAATACGAGAAAAAAGCGCATTATTGCAGCAAATGTGTTTTCAGAAGGTGCGAATTTTGCCTTAAATAGTTTTTATTATGACACACAGATTATAATATATACAGAATTATTCTGTTAATAATTGTGGGCCTCCTTTGATTAGTTTGATTTTGAAGGGCATTTTTGGATTATGATATTCATATTATAATATGTGAATGGTGAATCAATAATAAAAAAATATAACACTGATAAAATGCTCCAAGACAAATTAAAACACAGTGGAAAACATAGGTAGTCATTTATTTATTCATAATTCATAAATATAAAAATTCTAATTTATAATTTTGTTTAGTTTCCGCTTTTTTTTTCGAAGAGGATCCACAGAACTATTTCTTTGTGAAGTATTGTGCTTTTAAATTTCGAAAATTGATTCTAATAATAGTTCTTAATTTACAAAAATCTTTTATACTTAACTACAAAAGGCATGTTAACTTCTTTTTTAAAAACTTCATCTGATTCCTGAATAATTGCTTGTCGGGGAATTCCAATTTCAGTAAGTGTCGCTAGGGAAGAACTCTCCACCTTCTATTGCAGACAAATCAACAAGTAATTTTTCTATTTCTTCCTTTCTTTTCTTTCGGTAAATCTATCAGAACGTGATGTATTAGTTGTTGCCGAGGTCGTTGCAGTAAGAGTTTTTGTGGAAGGTATTTTTAATGTAGGAACTGCGGTTTTTTTAAAATGCTTTCTTAAAGGTAAGCCTTAAATTAAAAAATATATATAATTATTTATATTCTTGCACTTTTTAGATGGCTAGCTAGCAAAGAAAATTTTACTTACCTAATAATTCATTTCGAAGATCTCTTTCGTAGTCATTGTCTACAAAATGTTGTGAACATATATGGCTAGTGTTAGGGTTGAATTTGTCTTTTCTTTTGCACCTTGATATCCATTCACTTTGTATAGTTTTAGAGAAAAGGTCCTTTGGTTTTGGAAAAGCATGAAATATGATATTCTGCCCAGTTTGGGCTTTTGTAGCATAAGTGTTTATTACACCCATACACGGCACACCTTGTTCCCCCTGGCCTAATCCCCGGCATATTTTCGTGAATAGGACTATTTCTGTAAAGTAGTATATTATCAACCTCGTACTTTTATTAATAATATGTCATGAAATGCTCACCTTCCCTTCTGTAGAAATTCAAGTATCAGGCACTTAGTGTCTCTGAATAATAATAAACACGGCACAAAAATCAAATAAAAACAACAGACAGACACACTTTATAACAGGTAAAACTCAAAAAACTTACAATAATAAAGTAAAACCGAAACAAATACGATAGAAAACTACAAAAACAAAGGTAAACAACGGGCGTACGATGTAACCTTCACCTAACGACGTCTAACGGTGACGTCACGCCCTCGGTGGGCGCCGCCACAGACCTATATAGCTTCGCGAAGCTATATATGTCTGTGGCGCCGCGAACATTACACCATTCAGATTGAGCTATCCTGTCTGGTTTAACGTTCTTGGGCCTTGACTATGCCAAGCATGACGTCATATTTCACTGTTGTTTGCGGACTGGTGTGGCGCATGAATACTAGACAGGCTAGTATTCTTGGGTGTGGCGCTACTCGACGAAAAAAATGGCGACTTATTATAGGTTATAGCGTCGATGGAGTCTTCAATCAACGGTTATAGTATGGGGGTAGGGAATTGAGGTAGTTCAATGGGGATGGGGGTATTACAGGGTATTAAGACTTTGGTATTACTGTGGTTATAGGTATGTCACTTTCTGACATTTAGAATGTCCCATGTATTTTAAATATCCTGCTTTAATACCATTTATTTGGATATTAAATTCGTTATAACAGACATATTTGCATGTTATTTTCTGAAAGATTCTGTATCAATCGATTTTTTCGTTGTGTGGCGCCAGTGGCGATCGCTTGAAACAGCGCTATATGCACAGGTCTTTTATATACAGTGTGTCCCAGGATAAGTGAAACGAGAGGTGTAAAATACCAAAAATTTTCGAATTTAAATTTGGCCATTTGGGGTCCAGGCCTGCTTGCCTAGAAAATAATTTTCACCATATTTTTAATTTTCAAAAATAAGGTAGGCTCTGACAGGAACGATTTATTTATTTTCTGTGTAGGTTAAGTGCCCTTTCTCGACAAGATATCGAAAAATTTCATAAGAAAAAGTTGCTGAGAATTGAAAATTATGTCCCTATGCCAATTTTCAAAATAATTGGCCTACTTTGATTTTCGTCCATTTTATTTCCTATAAGTAGGTGCGAACTATCCTTGTCGTTTAAAATATCGTAAAAATTAATTAGAAAAAGTTGCTTAGAATTGACCTTGTGTCAATTTTCAAAATAATTGGCCTACTTTGATTTTTGTCCACTTTATTATAATTTCTTAGTATTATAATTATAATTTTTTATTATTTATAATTCGCAGTCTTGAATACTTTTTTATTCTGAATAACTTTTTCTAATGAACTTTTTCGATATTTTAAACGACAAGGATAGTTCACCTACTTAATAGGAAATAAAATGGACGAAAATCAAAGTAGGCCAATTATTTTGAAAATTGGCATAGGGACATAATTTTCAATTCTCAGCAACTTTTTCCGATGAAATTTTTCGATATCTTGTTGAGAAAAGGCACTTAACATACATAGAAAATAAATAAATCGTTCCTGTCAGGGCCTACTTTATTTTTCAAAATTAAAAATATGGTGAAAATTATTTTCTAGGCAAGCAGGCCTGAACGCCAAATGGCCAAATTCGGACTTGAAAATTTTTGGTCTTTTACACCTCTCGTTTCACTTATCCTGGGACATACTGTATGTGTTGGTCCAGCTCTAAGCTGATTGGAGAACCCACTCATCTGATTATAACTAATATAAATTTTAAGATAATAAAGAAAATATATCTTGGTGTTAAAGTTGGTACTATTTGAGTAAACTGTAAAAAGTAAAAAACCTCATTTCCGGTTAATCCGGAAGCGATATCGATAAGCAGATATCTATTTTTGCCCCTTTAACTTGCTAGAAATAAATAAATGATAATCCGCACTGGCATTACAAATGGATTCTTTGGAAGCAACTGCATCAGATCAACTTTTGGACCACGGATATATTTATCTTGAAAATTACCAAGGAAATCAAGTTTATCACGTTAACTGGGACACCCTGTACAAACTATTGTTTTGGACTGTGTAACATTACACACTTTATACTTATAGATATAGATACGTATGTATTTCTAATTTTTAATTATTCCTACCAGTTTTTTTTTGTGTAAACTGTAAACTCCAATCTATATACCTACCTTCCTACCTACTTATTATTCTGTAACGATGCTGAAAGTTTTTTTTATATAAGAACCCCGTTTTATCATTCACCCCTATCCAATTTTCTACCCTAAAAGTTGCTAACGTTCTTTTAATTGGCAAATATTTTTTACCATCCACTTATTCCCTATTCCTTTTTGTATCTTTTCTTAATGGAACTTCTTTTTATCTTATCTACGATCTCGGTGAAGTTTTTTGCTCATCTGCCCTTGTCGTCCCATCAGTCGATTTAAAACTTTAGCCCCTTTCTTTCCTCCCTTCCTTTTGAAAACTTTCTGGCGTCTCATGCACGGAGACGTAAGTATAGGATTAGTACAGGAATTTTAACTGGCGGTAGGTTTCGACTCCAAAACCACGCCTATGAGATTTTTTAATCACCAAAAATATATGACAAAATTATTGCTATTGTACTTCAAAACATTTTTATTGTCACTGGTTCACGATCGCATGAGCATGATCGCAGAGCATATATACCCCGATTACTGTAAGAAGTCCCGATTTTGTCAGAAGACAATCTCCATAAAATCCCTAGGAATTTTCTGTTAACCATGTATGACATTGGTATATGTGTCTCAACCAGTTAATGACGTCACTGTGAAAAGTTACCCAATTGATACGAAAAAAGAACATAATAAAATAAATCCCTATTGCAATCACGATTATACCGCTATAAATAAAAATAACTATACTACAACTCATTTTAATAATAATTTCAAACGTCATGGAAACCCTTTTCTTATTGGTATTTTGATATAATCAGCTGCTTTTGGCAGCGTCTATGTGCGGACTCAGGCAAATTTAGCTTCGGTGTGTCAAAATGCCAGCGAAGGTTTCCCGGATCGTTCAAACTGGTTCAAACATTCGGCAGTGAAAATATTCTCGGGTTTTCTACGATTCGTGAGTTTTTCCGTTATCTATGTTGTTGTTGTTCTTGATACTTTTCGTGTTATTAGTGCAAATGGGCTCGTTACTGACCTGAACTTATGACCCGGTTGCATTTTTTGCTGCATTGGTGCCAACTTAGGATATCGAAATTACCAATTGACAGTCCCAGTAAGGACTTCTTAAAATAATTTGAGTACCCCGATTACTGTAAGAAGTCCCGATTTTGTCAGAAGACAATCTCCATAAAATCCCTAGGAATTTTCTGTTAACCATGGGTATGACATTGGTATATGTGTCTCAACCAGTTAATGACGTCACTGTGAAAAGTTACCCAATTGATACGAAAAAAGAACATAATAAAATAAATCCCTATTGCAATCACGATTATACCGCTATAAATAAAAATAACTATACTACAACTCATTTTAATAATAATTTCAAACGTCATGGAAACCCTTTTCTTATTGGTATTTTGATATAATCAGCTGCTTTTGGCAGCGTCTATGTGCGGACTCAGGCAAATTTAGCTTCGGTGTGTCAAAATGCCAGCGAAGGTTTCCCGGATCGTTCAAACTGGTTATATTCTCGGGTTTTCTACGATTCGTGAGTTTTTCCGTTTTCTATGTTGTTGTTGTTCTTGATACTTTTCGTGTTATTAGTGCAAATGGGCTCGTTACTGACCTGAACTTATGACCCGGTTGCATTTTTTGCTGCATTGGTGCCAACTTAGGATATCGAAATTACCAATTGACAGTCCCAGTAAGGACTTCTTAAAATAATTTGAGTACCCCGATTACTGTAAGAAGTCCCGATTTTGTCAGAAGACAATCTCCATAAAATCCCTAGGAATTTTCTGTTAACCATGGGTATGACATTGGTATATGTGTCTCAACCAGTTAATGACGTCACTGTGAAAAGTTACCCAATTGATACGAAAAAAGAACATAATAAAATAAATCCCTATTGCAATCACGATTATACCGCTATAAATAAAAATAACTATACTACAACTCATTTTAATAATAATTTCAAACGTCATGGAAACCCTTTTCTTATTGGTATTTTGATATAATCAGCTGCTTTTGGCAGCGTCTATGTGCGGACTCAGGCAAATTTAGCTTCGGTGTGTCAAAATGCCAGCGAAGGTTTCCCGGATCGTTCAAACTGGTTCAAACATTCGGCAGTGAAAATATTCTCGGGTTTTCTACGATTCGTGAGTTTTTCCGTTTTCTATGTTGTTGTTGTTCTTGATACTTTTCGTGTTATTAGTGCAAATGGGCTCGTTACTGACCTGAACTTATGACCCGGTTGCATTTTTTGCTGCATTGGTGCCAACTTAGGATATCGAAATTACCAATTGACAGTCTCAGTAAGCAGTGACTATAGAATTCCTTCTATAGTCACTGCAGTAAGGACTTCTTAAAATAATTTGAGTATAAAACAATCATCAGTAACTTACTCTTGAGAAATCATCCGCAAATTCAATGATCTTGGGCCATTATGGGGGAATAGAAGTCAGAGATGTAGTCGGGAAAATCAATTCAGAAATACAGAGTATACTCAAATTATTTTAAGAAGTCCTTACTGGAACTGTCAATTGGTAATTTCGATATCCTAAGTTGGCATCAATGCAGCAAAAAATGCAACCGGGTCATAAGTTGAGGTCAGTAACTAGCCCATTTGCACTAATAATACGAAAAGTAACAACAACAAGAACAACTCAGATGACGGTAAAACTCATAAAACGTAGAAAACCCGCGAATATTTTCATTACCGAATGTTTGAACCAGTTTGAACGATCTGGAAAACCTTCACTGTCACTTTGACACACCGAAGCTAAATTTGCCTGAGTCCGCCCCTAGACGCTGCCAAAAGCAGCTGATTATTACAAAATACCAAAACGAAAGTGTTTCCATGACGTTTGAAATTATTATTAAAATGAGTTGTAGTCATAGTTATTTTTATTTGTAGTGGCATAATCGTGATTGCAATAGGGTTTTTATTTTATTATGCTCTTTTTTCATATCACGTGGGTAACTTTTCACATCATAAATCAACAAGTGACGTCATTAACTGGTTGAGACGCATATACCAATGTTATACGTTATACCCATGGTTAACAGAAAATTCCTAGGGATTTTGTGGAGAATGTCATCTCACAAAATCGGGACTTCTTACAGTAATCGGGGTATAGTATTAGTAAAGTATATAGTGTGTGGTAAGCACAAGCAGCTTTGACTCCTTCCTGGGATTCTTTACTTAAAGATACTAGCACAAAGCACAATTTACAAAAAAGCACACTCCACAGCACTGTAATATCTTTCATACAGACAAAAAAGAACTTCCCAATCGCCCCGACACTGCATCCATTTGACAGAATCTATTCCCACATGGCGGCTGCGCGAACAGGTGCGCAGAATTTTCCCGCCATGGGGAGATTTACTGCTGGTTGATTTATATGCTCTGGTAGTACACTTGCTGATAACGCACGCACGCACTCTCCACCAATCTTCCACCGGCGCAAAAGCTCAAAATCGTCCGGTTCCTGCGGATTTTGCCATCGCTTCATTATTGATGGGACCTTGCGTCCAATGCACATACCTGTATGGTTCTGTAGGTATATGGTCCAATGGCTTTCAAACTGTCAATTTTTTGAAAGGCCATTTTTTGCACATAAAAAAATACTTTTGGGGTCGGAAACCATATATATATACCTATATAGCAACCTATACCGCGCAAAAGAGACGTCCGACCGGGGAAATAATTTGGCGGCCATTTTTAACCCTAAATGAGAAGGGAAATTTGAAATAATTTAAACGGGTGGGTTCCATAAATAATGTAATGACTTGGTTGTCGTTATGTGTAAAATGAAAATTATTTTAGTTCGAAGTACAACATATATATTTATGACCAAGATTTTTGTTGGGTTTGGTTTTGTAGGTTGAGAAATTATACAACTTAATCAAAACCACATATTTTAATCATCATAAAGAGAACTAATATAATTACATTATACCTTTATACAGTAGCTACATTATAAATAATTACTTATAAAAAACATTAAAATAAAATCATAACATTTCCATTGAATTTTAATAGGGTTTTTCGCCACCAAACTGGTTAAAAGACAACTTTTTCAAGTTGCCTGGAAAATTAATAAATTCTTAACAGTAAATGAACTAAACTTTGAACTTGTAACTAAAAAAATATCTTCAACAAATTTGTTTCCTGAGCTTTCGGAGAATAAATCTTCCTCCTTTCTCAAAGATCATGTCACGTCAAAGTGAAATGACAGATTAATAAATTTCAGGTTAAAATGTCATGACAACAGAAACAATAGCCTAGCCGCCTGTCTCATATTGTACCCTGTGTTCTACCTAATTATTTATACTAACTTCTCTTTGAATAAGTGGCAATAATATTTTACTGAATTCCACTGACTGAACATTCAGCAACACAGTTGTCTGTATTTCCTAGAATAAATGCTGATTCTTTAATTTTTCGTCTATTTCCTACTTCTTCTTTGAGAATTGGTTTGGAACTATCCCACAAAATCTTATGATTGTTATTAAAAGAGTGTTCACATATTTTCGACTTCGAAATTTGATTTTCCACATTCGCAATGAATTTTACAAATGCAATTTTTTGAACTTTGTACCTCATTAAATGGTTTCGTTTTTTCATAACATTTTCATACAATATTACTTGGGATAATTATTATTTCTTTGAATACTAATAATAATAACCTATTTTCCAGGAACATATCTATACCTATTTTTACTATTTTTTAGGCCACTAATTTTATTCATTAGGACTTTTTCTTTTTGTTTGTTTAAAAAATAGGTACAAGAAAAAGAAATTTTGATAACTTCAACTTCTACCACTTTAATCTTTCCTTCAAAAATGCAAGTGTAGTGATTTTTAATTACGCTCTTCGTTGGTAAGCTTTAATAATTTTGCTGACGGTGGTCATCAGTTAAAAGGTTTGGTTGCTACTGCCTGCTGCTGCTGTTTGCATTTCTTCGGTTAATTCTATTTGCTCCAGAAATGCGGCTCTCTTCGTCGTATCGAGAATTACATAATGTCTCCATTTTCCTCATCTCCATGAGTTAGGTACCTACTTCTTGAACCGGAATGAATTTCTTTGGAGGTCTTACCAATTTTTGACGCCACTGCTTCTTCGGTTAGGTTTCAAGATGGTAGAGCGTCTTTCGTGTTGCATTACAATAGAACACGCATACATAGAGTCCTTTCAGAGAATATTATTGTCGATGACACCTAGAGTAGGTACTAAGCCACTTTCTAAATTTAGTTTCTTCTCTTGAAAACCTAAAAATCAGCAAGAAATCAGTGCCAATATAGGGTTAAAAATGGCGGCAAATTTCATCAAATTATAGTATGTGCTGCTAATCAAAGTTATACCCTGTATACGATCTCTCTGCTCAACCTTCATCTTGTCATACCTACGCGTTCTAATAAGGAATTCATATCATCTCCGCATAAGAGCCAAAACCTGTTCCAACGAACAATTTTTCGAAAGGTCCAGGGGTATCCAGCCCAGCCTCATCTTAAATTCTAATAAAGTGCCCGCACTATGGGGTCCATTAACAGGAAAGTGGGGGGGGGGGGGGGAAGGCTCGACCTAAAACAGAAAGCGCCGACCAGAAAGTTAAACCTTCAGTTGACCAATTTAAATCTTTGTTTTAGTTGTGGAACTCCGAGGAAAACCTTTCGATGAAGCAAGGCTGATTTTACACAGTTAACGTTATCGAGATGCGGGATATCTATCTAAAATCGGGTCAGATAATAACAGGGATATGGGTTTGTTTTGATAAACGCTTGACGCCCAGAACTAATCACAAACTAAGCGCTCCATTAAATTATTCCGAAAATGTCGCGAGATTGTCAGAAATTGCCCCTTTTTGTCGAGCCGTAGCGAACTTATTTCGACTCTGGGCTCGGAGGCTGGCGTCGTTAGACCATCCCCGGAGTCTTCAGGTGAGGTTCCGACATCGAATTGATAAGTACAATGGAAGTCGCACAGGTACCACTTTCATTGTTGTTTGGGGCAGCCAACTCTAGAGAGAGATAGGTTTCAAATGGCAATAAGTAAGACAAGGACGCCTAATGAACGTGTCAGCTGATTCAGGCAAAGGAGGTATACAGGGATGTTGCATATTAATGGGGCAATTTAATGGACATGTTCCGTAATTCTCTTTATTGTATGATCTGTATTCCGAAATTCGGGGCTTGTTTGTAGGAATCACAAAACATATAGGATAGTAGGAATGAGAATTTTTCTATATAACCACAATTATGTAAATATTGCACACAAAAAAGTAGTGAATTTATTTAAAAAATTACATGGCAATTTTATGTACCTGGAAGTAAATTGAGACAAATAAAATACAAATTCCAAAATAAAAGTTTATTTTAAAATAAAGGCGACAAAATATCTAGGATAAGGTATACATTTTTAACTTTAATTACTTATCTTAACTCTTAACTGATTTATTAATTTTAAAATTCCATTTAATAAGAAAAGCATGTAGACAGCATGTAGTAAGATATGTAGCTTTTACATATTTTTATATAATTTTTAATGTTTAGGCATCTAACAAAAAGAATTACAAATAATTACCTTATTAAAGGGACCAGAACCTCAAGATTAATTCCATCTTTGACTACAAAGAGGTAGGTTCATTAGCACAATA
Source organism: Pseudeuparius sepicola (assembly GCA_963920635.1). NCBI lineage: Eukaryota > Metazoa > Arthropoda > Insecta > Coleoptera > Anthribidae > Pseudeuparius > Pseudeuparius sepicola. Next base: position 9,387,554 of record OY987299.1, read on the forward strand.
TTTTGCCAGTTTTTCCCTTGATAGACTTTCCATCATGACTTGGAAAATAAAAAACTGTAGTAATTATATACTTTTTAAGTTTGCGCTGCCCAAAATTCTCTATGAAATTGCTCTCAATAAATTGTTGACTACAATGCAAGTAAATACTTGTAGACAGTACAAAATTTTACCTTTTTATTGCTGCAATCCACTTGTCCTAATATCACCTTATCTCCTGGAAAACTGCAAAGTTATTAGCAAAGATTTGTAAGACTTACGAATGAAAGGAAACCCCACTATTCTTATTCTTTCCGCCCCGTTTGGTACATCCAAATACACAACAGGAGTTGACCCTCTTTTTTTGTAATTTACAACTTAAATACCTACTTAAACAGAGAGAATATAGCCACATAGCTAAATTAAATTTTCTCTCCGATCTAAAAATAATATTAAACCAAACACCAACTAAGAAAACTCAACGCCGTTTTATACGAAACTGCCACCACGACACGAACTCAAATCAAATATAAATAATACAATAATTACTCCTATTCGTACTGGGACTTGGGACAGAAGGACAGAAGGAAAATTAAAATGACGTTTGACAACGGAACTCGTTTGAAGCACAGGACACAAAAATAGAAAGTTAGGACAAACACCTCTTTTGTGTTATGTGGTTTTTGCCGGAATCAGCTGATTTATTTACTATTTCACTTACTCAAGTTTGGCTGCCAGTTTCTCTCTCTGCACTCCTTCCGCATCTACTTGTCAATTCAATGGGTTCCAATGCTTCCGGCGCTCCCAAACAAGAAAAAACACGGGATATCTAAGTGTGATTCTGGAGGAACTATAACCGGGAATCGCCGGGTGGTTGATAGTTGACTTTCTGTCTTTGTTTGTAGCATGTTTTTAGAGTAGTATGGATATATTTAATCTTGGAGTCAAAATAAAGGGCATTTTAACAATGAGGCACCACATCTATAGGTTTTGACGTCATTGGTGTTTACACACGCCCCAAAAGTAAAAATTACTTTTTTTACTACTAACCTGAGAAATCACCATTATTTACCTCATTCCTCTAATGAGAAGTAATATTTCTCACCCTAGGTAAATAAAAAAGAAAATAAAATTTTCTATATGACATTTAAAGATTAGTGTCATTTTATCAGGTTGACAACTGAACTCCCAGGCTACTTGATATTTCGAAGTATTTGAAAAAAAGCGAGACTAAAATAAACTAAAATATGGCAATATTTCAATGTTAGTAGGAAAAAAAAATTATATATACACTTCGGTTGAGAAGGCCATTATTTACCTAGCATTATATCCTGAGGCGCGTAGCGCGGTACATAATGGCTCACTTCTCAACCTAAGTTTATAATAGACTATTTTCTACTCCTATGCTAGTAACATACCTATTAAGTGACGGTTTAGGTTATAAGTAAGTTCATTGTTACGAACACTGACACGTAATGACTGGCATGTAATGACTGACACGTAATAAAAAAAATTACGTATCTGTTCTTAATTAAAACGCAATTATCACGGGTGCCTTGTTAGCGCGGCATCCGCGTCACCATAGCAACTAACCAACATACTAATTGTTGCATGTCAGATAAGCAGAAGTATAGTTTATTTATTATAATAGTTTTTCTTTCGTCGAAGAAAAATTATAATACAAAACTCGAGTTGTATAAGCTTATTACATACTCGTGGAATTACAGCACTCGCCGCTGCGCGGCTCGTGCGCAACTTTTCCACTCATACGTAATAAGCTGTTTACAACTCTCGCTATGTAATATACTATAACATACCTACAATTATGACCTATTTCAAAAAAAGTTGATCTGAATTTATGGCCTGTAATAAAATGTATGATCTGTTTTTAGTCTGAGGGGTAGATATTTATAGCTTCCCGTAATAAGGTTCTGCACAGAACTTTCTTATATGTATATTTGAGTGAACTTAGTTGAAGTGCTTCTAGGCTTAGAATTCACTCGGTCTTCTGCTATACCAATGCAAAATAAATGAGGACTTACCATCGACCCCCACAACTTTAAAAGGGCGCCGAAAGGTGGATATTCAGGTTTTTCTATTTACGAAACGGCGGTGAGTAATGGAATCAGGGCCGCACGTATTTACATCCGAAAGGATATTTTATCCAATAGGAAGTCAGCCGCATTCATAGAATACAAACTTTTATAAAATATGAGACATATCGAAACTGGGTAGGTACCTACTGGGTTTATTTCAACTCGGTCTGAACGATTTCTGTGAAATGTTTATTCGTTTTTTTTTTGTTAATTTAAAGTGCAAACAGGGCCGCGCCGTCCACGTGTGCAATGTGTGCGGCGCACACAGGCGCCAGGTGCGAAGGGGCGCCAAAAAACGCCAAAATTCGATTTATAAGCGCTTGAATGCGGCCTTAAACCGTATTAGGCATAACATATTTTTTAACTCAAACCTTAAAAACAACAATCCATTAATTATTAATTATTATTGCGGCAAGAGAAACATCAGAAAAGTTACATGGTCAACCTAATTTTCAAACAGACACATCGTTACGGCGTCGGCGTCGACAAAAAACTAAACACTTCGATTACGAACATAAAGATGAACCAATTTCTGATCCTCAAATATTTTACAAAATTAATATTTTTTTACTGCATTATTTTATTTTGTGACATTAGGTATTAGCGTTGATTGATCCATCGACGGTATTAGGTATTAGCAGTGACTATAGATAGTCACTGGTATTAGGTAGATACCGAACAGAAAAAAAATATTATTTATTTTTATTGATAGTTAGACCTTGCCCAGAGTACCTATTTGTTTTTTTTTTGAACCAAAGAGATTTTTTAATTTTATAATTATTTGTTTTGTATTATATTTTATGTTTTTTTATATTATATACAGGGTGTAACTGAAATGTTGGTCGAAAATGAAACCACGTATTCGTGGAGTAAAATAAGGGCACTTCTTCATATATTTTTTTCTCCTACGGGCCATAGTTTTTTTTATACAGAGCGTAGAAATTTAGAGAAAATTACAAATATTTCTTAGTATCTCTAGAAGTATACGAGATATTTTCTTCAAACTTGGCGTGTCACATGAGCGAATGAGCTGTCAAATGTAAGCTTAATATCAAGCTTCTGAGGTCCCTAGTTGGCGGAGATACAAGATACAGGGTGTTATTAAAATTAATGAGTTCAGAAAAATATGATTACCCTGTATAATCGCATTTTTTTAGTTTGTTTTGAATGGTAAATTCAATGGTTAACAAAAAGTATCTCTTAGTATTTTTTTCATATTCTCAGCCGTTTCTTAATTATTTTCAAAAAACTGCAATGCTGCAATAAACAAGGAATAAATCTAACAATCTGTGGAAGTCAATTAAACTTGGCATTATTTGAATCATTTGGCTGCCAACTTTGCACTAGTATCAATATTTTGAAAAATTATATTTTCATGGCGATAATAGACATGCGGAATGACATAGTTGCGTGTATTGAAAGAGACGGCCGCGGCGGTCATTTCGAACATTTAATAATTTAATTTTCTAGTAGCATTACGTTTCTTTTATTATCGATTTTGCTTTTGTATTTTGTTAAATAAAGTTTAATTGACATCCACAGATTACTAGATTTATTCTTAAAGTGACTATTGTTCATTGCAGCGTTGCAGTTCTTTGAAAATAATTAAGAAAAATACTAATAGATACTTTTTGTTAACCATTGAAGTTTCCATTCAAGACCAATTTAAAAAATGCGATTATACAGGGTATTCATATTTTTCTGAACTAATTAATTTTAATAACACCCTGTATCTCCGCAACTGGGAGCCTCAGAAGCTTCATGTCAACCTTAAGTTTGACGGCTCATTTGCTCATGTGACACGCCAAGTTTGAGGAAAATATCTCGTATACTTCTATTCTAGAGATACTAAGAAATATATGTGTATTTTTCTCCAAACTACGCTCTGTATAAAAAAAACTATGACCCGTAGAAGAAAAAAATATATGAAGAAGTGCCCTTATTTTGACTCCAAGAATACGTGGTTTCATTTTTGACCATCAGTTCAGTTACACCCTGTATATTATACTTAATAAATTTTTGTTTGTTTCTACTTATCTACTTTTTTATTTAACAAAACCATAAACAAATATGTTTTTGAAAACTAAATTTTTATGGGCGCCACGAAAATTTGTACACACAGGCGCCACCGAGTGTTGGCGCGGCCCTGAGTGCAAACACGAGGTCGGGGCAGATTGAATGCACATGTCTTTATAGAAAAACACCGGATACATTCACAAAATGTCGTGAAAGTTAACTGTCAAAAAAGTTAGGGCAAATTAAATTAAATAATGATAGCGTACGCAGCGCCCTCTACGAATTGCACCAAAAATAATACCAAATTATGACTTCTCTTCCCAAAAAAAACCCGGCTACCAATTTTTGCAAGAAAATTTTGTTGTCTCAAAAAGTCACTTAAAAAATCGAAAATAAAATTTCAATTTCAACACCCTGCATCTCGAAAACCAAACATCTGCGGATCTATGTTCATAATATGCACCTTTCGTGATAATTTCCATTTTTCTTTTTAATTTTTTAAGTTATTACCGGACACCCTGTATAACAAGTATAACCAGTAAAATGTATATCACAAAATCAAGTATTCTTTTTTTGGTCTTGAGCTCAAATATCTCTTCTGGAGATATGGGTAGGTATTTCAGAGTACACATAAAGGAGTGTTAGCCCATTCAGTCGGTTTTCGCTAATATTGTTTCTAATATAAATTTTTAAAATTTTCAGTTTTGAAAATGTTCATTCTGGCACACTGTAATTGTGCAAAATGCAAAATGTTTAGTAGGTTGTTTTGCCTAATTTATGGTTACGCGCTGCTACCAACGGAGTGTGTGCATAATATACGGCGGCGCGTTCTCAAATCTACTGCACTGGTTTTAATTTCGAGAAGACAAGATGAAGCAAATAACAAATTATAGATGTTTGATGTTCACTGAATTTTCAGATTAGGCCAGGAATATATAATTTTTGGTATTATTAATTTTGGTATATTACAAATCTCCTTTATCTTGACAGATCTGGGGGGGCAGTTGCCCCCTTTGCCCCCCCCCCTGAATACGCCACTGGGATCATGATTAACTCTATGGTGTCAGTTTTTAAATAAAAACATAGCTATAGTCCTCCTTACGGCAGAATGCGTGCGACGTAAGGGGGAAGAACTCGCAAATATTATAGAATTAGTCACAGTTCAGGGGCGTAGCTCAATTTTGTGTAACTCACTGACTGAATTTTCATATAATTGTTATTTAATTTATTGTTAATATTATTCTTAACGGTGATGCCTTAGACTATGGAGGAAGGCAAACCCTTATATCATTGGCAATTATTTCTCGTGCTTGAGAATGCAACGTTCTTCCCTCATTTTGCACACGTTAACTCCCGAACATACAAAACGCCACTGAGCTCTCTGAGCCGGCGGAAAAAACTTGCCAGCGGCCTAAAAAATGAGGTCTGTATGGTAGCCCAAATACGCAGTTAACTTTACGTACTATGTAGAAACAGGCATAAAACGCGTTGGCTAACTGATTTTGTCAGCCGACTCCTTCGCAGAAGTGCTGTGTTGCCGTATTTCAAAGGCGATGGTAGACGCGACGATGTTGAAAAAATATAATAGGTGTTTTATCACACCGCGTTAAAAATAAATGATAAACAAAAATGGGTAAGTGGTCCCGTTATGCGAGCTTTATTTTTTCGGTATAACAGAGTTCAGAAATTCGGCTTCAATATGATGAAACTTGTATTCGCCAATAAATAACGACTACTCGTATAGGAAATCTCGCAACGCTGCCCGCATTCTTTAGAAACGTTTTCTTTCGTGCTTTGGACTATAGGACATCGCATAGAAAATCGCCTTGAAACAAACAAAAGGTTTGTCGATTATCTCGAGAAATAATAAAGAATTTATGGGCTTATTGTACACAAATAAAAGTAAACAGAAGTAAATATCCGGCAGATACCATACCCAATAGCCCAGGCTCTCCACAGTCTCCACTGTCCATGGCAATTCCAACGAAAATGCAACAGAATCACGTCCCGAATCTGAAAAACGACCCCGCGTCCGGGGGTATAATGTGGCATAATAAAGGGGTCATCAGTTTTTTTTTTAAAAGCTTTTATTTAACTTGCAATGTATGTATGTATGTATGTATGTATGTATGTAATTTGTTCGGGTGGAATCTTGCAACTCAATTTTGAAGCAGATATCTTCAACCGATCGAGCTGAAATTTTGTACACACGTTTAATTTGGATGACAATGCCTGATTATATGTGTGACGTCATTCTAAATCCAACATGGCGGATCACCCAAGATGGCGGACTAGTTAAATTTCAACCGATCGAGCTGAAATTTTGTACACACGTTTAATTTGGATGACAATGCATGATTATATGTGTGACGTCATTCTAAATCCAACATGGCGGAACACTCAAGATGGCGGACTAGTTAAATTTCAACCGATCGAGCTGAAATTTTGTACACACGTTTAATTTGGATGACAATGCATGATTATATGTGTGACGTCATTCTAAATCCAACATGGTGGAACACTCAAGATGGCGGACTAGTTAAATTTCAACCGATCGAGCTGAAATTTTGTACACACGTTTAATTTGGATGACAATGCATAATTATATGTGTGACGTCATTCTAAATCCAACATGGCGGAACACCCAAGATGGTCATTAGAAGGTCTCCTCATTGAAGAGCTAGACTGTTCTAAACTAACCGGCAAACGACCTTGCAACAATGATGCGTTAACTGAGATGAATAGACTCAGACACCTGGCCAAACTAAAAATTACAAAATAAATTAAAAGTAAAAAAATATTTTTAAAAAAAGCTTTTATTTAAATGCGCTAAAAAGAATAAAATAATCTTTTCTTTTAAAACTTTTACTATCAACTTATAACGTCATTCCACAATTTATATGATATAAAAGCTTGTCGCGAGATTTAAGTTTTCAAACTAAGTAAATACCACTACTTAAATCTCGCGACAAGCTTTTATATCATATAAATTGTGGAATGACGTTATAGGTTGATAGTAAAAGTTTTAAAAGAAAAGATTATTTTATTCTTTTTAGCGCATTTAAATAAAAGCTTTTTTTAAAAATATTTTTTTACTTTTAATTTATTCGAAGACGTGACGCATTCTGCGAGATCCGGGAGTTTTATGAAAGCCAGATAAACGTCATGGGAATCAGGGGCGGGAGGCGCGGGGCCGTAATGGCCGCCACGAGCATCAATCACTTTCCCGAGGTGAGGGCCATCGCCATCTCCGGGACCAGGGGGGGATGTCACCTACAGCGTCGGATGAATGGGATTTTCGTAGAAAATTTAAATTTTTGCTTGGTCTGCAAAATGGTCAAAATCTTAAATTATTGGGTAAAAAGTACAAAAATTTAAGGGTGCACAAGACATCCTCACGTATACCCCGATTACTGTAAGAAGTCCCGATTTTGTCAGATGACCTCCACAAAATCCCTAGGAATTTTCTGTTAACCATGGGTATATCATTGGTATATGCGTCGCAACCAGTTAATGACGTCACTCATTGATTTATGATGTGAAAAGTTACCCAAGCGATACGAAAAAAGAACATAATAAAATAAAAACCCTATTGCAATCACGATTATACTACTACAAATAAAGATAACTAGGACTACAACTCATTTTAATAATAATTTCAAACGTCATGGAAACACTTTCATTTTGGTATTTTCGTAAAATCTGCTACTTGCGGCTATGCGTCTATGGGGCGTACTCAGGCAAATTTTATTTCGGTGTTGTGAAAGTGACAGTGAAGGTTTTCCGGATCGTTCAAAAAGGTTCAAACTTTGGGCAGTGAAAATATTCGCGGGTTTTGTACGTTTCGTGAGTTTTACCGTTATCTGTGTTCTTCTTGTTCGTGTTATTAGTAGTTATTCATTGTGAAAATGGGCTCGTTACTGACCTGGCCTTAAGACCCGGTTGCAATTTTTTCTGCATTGATGCCAACTTAGGTTGGCGAAATTACCAATTGACAGTCCCAGTGAGGACTTCTTAAAATAATTTTACTATACTCTTGAATAATTTCTGACTATCAATTGTTTCCATGGATAGCTAGATTTCGGAAAATAATTAGAAAAAATTCCATATTTTTTTACATATTATTTGACCCTGTAGATTTTGAACAATTAAAGATACAGAAAATCTTTTCCTATATAAGTTATGTTTAGAATGATAAGAATTTCCAATATATAGGGAAAAAAATGTATGTTTCTGCTAACTTTCGGTCATAATTGGTCTTTATAAATATGTCCCATTTAAGAACCCCTTTTCGAAATTTTATTTTGAACTTTCGTGTTTCCGCTGTAGGCCTGTGACCTCGAGTTTCGCTCACACTGTACAAAATATTCTACGACCCTTAACTATTTGTGTTTGAGTTCAATAAAAAAGTTTTACTTATGTTTTTTAGACGAAACACCCTGTATATTTTTCGATTTTCGCAATCAACGCATTTTTCTGATTTCAAGGATGTACAAAAATGTTAGGAGTACAATATGTTTGCTCTAGTAGTTTTCACAATTTCGGACAAAAGCAAGATTGCCATGGAAAATTCAAAACAATAAGTAGGTAATTATTGCTATTATAAATAGAGTTTGTCGGTTTTCATTAACAATTGTTTTATTCCCCAATGTTCTGTGCGTATTGTTAATGATATAATTATTATTAAATGATACCTAACTAGAGCAGGCTAGAATATTTAAAGTACGAGTATTTCATATAATTAATTAATTTTAATAATAGATTTAATCACTTTAAATAAATAAAATTAATTTAATATGGCATTACGTTAGGTCCATAAATATCTAGCTATGATTGACAGCAAAAATAAAATATGCCTAACTTATGGAAAATTTTAACAGTAAATATTTTTGTATTTTTTCTGTATAATTACTTAATTATATTCTTTGTTTTGGCATATTATCACCTTCATAAAGTTACATAATAGTCGTTAAAATCCGTTAATAAACCTAATGTTTTAAATTGTTTTTTTTTCTTTTCAAAAGGATTTCATAATCATTAATTGGTTTTGTAGAATTATCAGTGTTTTTTTTTGTATGTAAGTAAACTTATTCGTATTTGAGTTTTATAAGTAAATATACGGGGTAACTTTTCATAATACATGTTTGCTCTAAAATTAAAAATACGGGTGCTTTACTCTTGAGGTTTTTTCATATTATGTATGTATAATGTACAGGGTGTTTCATTAAGGGTGAAGAGGTACCATATCTCAGGAATTAATAGTCCTGGAGCTTTGGGAAAAAAATCTTCTTAAGTAACGTGGTCACGAAAAATCCCTGGAAATTATTTTTAAGTTCGTAGGTCGGTCGCTAGGGGGCGTATTCGAAACAGTAAATTTGAAAAATGAGTTTTCTAAAAAAAATGACTTATTAAGGGTATATCAAAAATATTTTTTTTGCACTCTTCAGCAAATTGTAAACAATTTTCGTTAAGGATTTTTTGCTCTAGCTCTTCAAATAGAGGTGAAAAGGGCGGATAAACCTTGACTTGAAAAAATGCCTGCAACTCCGGTTTGGCTTAACCGAATTGTTCGAATTTGGGCTTGGTGAAGAGAGTGTTCCTTTTTCTATCAAATTATTGTCCAGTAAGGTCATTTCGAATTTCGTGGTCACCGCTAGAGGGCGCAATTTGAAAAATTCCCCTTTTATCAGTTTTCTCCGAAATTTTAAATATAATGACATATTTATTCTGTTATAATCGACAAGTAGACAAAATTTACAACAAAAAATACCCAAGGTTCAAATCGATATCTTCATTAGTTTCGGAGTTATCGCCAAAAGAATAATTATTAATATATTATTTGAAAGAAGAAGGTAAGTATTTGTTATCAAAGATTTCCGTGGTCAACTATTCCATGAAATAAATAAAAATCTGCTTGAGTTTTTCGTAAATTGCTATTTTTCTCACTTTTTATTCCGTTAAACGTATTTCTAATTTACTTACCATACCTGTCGTGTATCGATATGAAATTATCTCGGAAATCATCTAGTAAGCCATGAAACAAAATCGTTTGGTTGACAGCGTATTCACGTTCTGCAAGTGGAGCATGTTCAAAACATTGAAAATATACGGCAAGCATATCGTAAGCCTCGGCATTCGTATAAGGATTTTTTTAATAAATGCAACACACAATTTTACAAAAATCAAGATTTGACATAATACTTATTAAAGCTTGATTCATGTGACATTTACTTTTTGCTTCCCTAGAAACCAAACGATTTTGTTTCATGGCTTACTAGATAAGTTCCGAGATAATTTCTTATCAATACGACAGGTAAGGTAGGAGTAAGTTAGAAATACGTTTAACGGAATAAAAAGTGAGAAAAATAGCAATTTACGAAAAACTCAAGCATATTTTTATTTATTTCATGGAATACTTGACTACGGAAATCTTATAACAAATACTTACCTTCTTCTTTCAAATAATATGTTAATAAATTATTCTTTTGGCGATAACTCCGAAACTAATGAAGATATCGATTTGAACCTTGGGTATTTTTTGTTGTAAATTTTATCTACTTTTCGATTATAAGATAATAAATATGTCATTGCATTTAAAATTTCGGAGCAAATTGTAATAAAAGGGAAATTTTTCAAATTGGGCCCTCTAGCGGTGACCACGAAATTCGAAATGACCTTACTGGACAATAATTTGATTGAAAAAGGAACACTCTCTTCACCAAGCCCAAATTCGAACAATTCGGTTAAGCCAAACCGGAGTTGCAGGCATTTTTTCAAGTCAAGGTTTATCCGCCCATTTCACCTCTATTTGAAGAGCTAGAGCAAAAAATCCTTAACGAAAATTGTTCAGAATTTGCTGAAGAGTGCAATAAAATTATTTTTGATATACCTTTATTAGTAATTTTTATTGAGAAACTCATTTTTCAAATTTACTGTTTCGAATACGCCCCCTAGCGGCCGACCTACGAACTTAAAAATAATTTCCAGCGATTTTTCGTGACCACATTACTTAAAAAGATTTTTTCCCCAAAGCTCCAGGACTATTAATTCCTGAGATATGGTACCTCTTTACCCTTAATGAAACACCCTGTATACATACAAGGTGGTTCAACTTTTATGGATAAAACTTCAGGAATCTACGAAAAAAGTCAATATAAGTAGATTTTTTTTATATAAATAATAATAATAAATCCTAACGGTTTTCGTCAAAGCTCAATTTTTTCATGTTTTCTTTAATTTCTCCTAAAGATAGTTAAGGCAAACATATTGGGTAAGTGCTATAAATTGTGCTATTTGGTAAGTGCTATAAATTAAAAATAATTCGGCCTATCTACTTCCACCAGTGCCGGAGACGCGGGGATCAACTATCATATTTTTTAATAATAAAATGGTACGCCACTGGAAAAGTAATATTTTTGGCCTTCAGTAAATCTCCCGATCAATTCTAAGAAAAAAAAACTATTCTTGACTTTTTTCGAAAAAAGTATCGTTTTTGAAAAATTCATTTCAAGTGTTTAAATTGTTTTAGCTGAAGAAAATAAAAGTAGGTTATAAGTTTTTTTTGTATACCTACTCAGTTTTTAATTCTGAACAACCTTGCTTAATAACATTTTGTCCTAAAACCTACAAAAAGGGTTTCTAGATTCGAAAAATCATGTGTCTAGGAAGTTTTGAAAAAGCCAATTTTTTGCACCAGTAAAGTGCCCTTTATGTAGGTTTTATGACAAAATGTTATTAAGGAAAGTTATTCAGAATTAAAAATTTAATAAGTGCGGAAAATTTTAAAAGCCTAGACCTACTTCCATTTTTTCTGCTAAAAAAATTATAACGCACAAAAATGATTTTTTCAAAAACGGTACATTTTGCGAAAAAAGTGAAGAATAGGTTTTTTCTTATAATTAATTGGGAAATGGGAAATTTAGTGATAGATTTCGAAGATCGTAAAATATACAGGGTGTTCCCAAACGGGTGTTAAATTCGATCCAATTCAGCTGTTCTCGATAAGTAGTAGTAGTAGTAAGACGTCTAAAGTTTCCCAAACGCCTCAAAATAAGACATCCAAACCCATCGTCTTTCTTTCGGCCGGGAACGGCGTCCCGATCGTAATTAAATTAACTGAAAAGTAAATTTGAAATAGAGTCGGACGCACAAAAGGGACACAAAAAAAGGGGGCTGCCCAGACCAATTACGGCGGGTGCTTTGTGGGGGGATTTCCATAAGGAGGGGCCGGCTTTGTTGGCGCCTTAAAAAATTACGACCGACAGCGGACAAGATAAAAATCCGGCATAAAGCCCAGTTAAAAACGAGACTAAGACACGAGAGCTTGGCGAAAATGTATACGGTAATTCAAATGTCCCAAAGTTCATTTTCCTAGGGACATACAAAGGTATAGGTACATCTTTTAACAGTTTAGCTAGCGCGTTACATTATATACAACTATATATTCTTACAAAGAAATGTTTTCGTAATGTGACGAGTTTAAAAAATATGGGTAGGTAGTAGGTACCTCATTAAATACCTATTCCAAAAGTTCACTTGTAACACCCTGTGTAATAGGTATAAAAGCATAAAGTTTATGAACGAAAACCTCTAAATTTTTGTCAAAGAACTCATTTTATTAGGTATTTATAGTTTTTAAGAAAAGTGGTTTTTATTCTTTCTCGTTTAGAAACTTTGAATTAAACTTTAAAATAAGCCGTGGGTTTTCGGCATACATATATAACATAACGCATAGCGTATTGCTAAGTTATCAAGTTAGCCGCGAAAAAAAAAACAACCACGATGTAACGTTCGCTGTGACCACGATACACTTACCCACGGTATGTCACTAACGAATCCGAAAACAAAGCAACTCTGCACATCTACGTCAGTTGCGAATCACGAATTCTAAATAATGGGCGGTTGCGGTTGTGGTTTACGATTTTTTATAGCTTACAGTTTAATGTGTCAAGAAAAAAGTGTAAACAACTGACTGATCGTCAGTCCAGCTCGACAGTGCTTTGAAATAGGCCAAAAATGCCGGGATGTGTAGTCAGCGTATGTCCAAATCATAATAGAAACAGTAAGGGAACAGAAATTAAGTATTATAGATTTCCCAAGGACAATAATCTGGTAAGGAAACAGATTATTTATAGAACAGAGCATTAAAAATAGGGGACTCGACAGAGTTTATGCCTGGTTTATACAGAAAATAAAATAGAATGTGCAATAAAAAATTAGCCTTGTTATGGTTAAAGGAAATCATTATTTTGACCCCTATTTTACTCACTATTTATTATGTTGTTTTGTTTGTTGTTTAACTATAAACTAAGCATTAGTTGTGCAGGTTGTGCTTGTGTCGAGGCTTGTGTGCATTAATTGGTAAATAAGGCTTTAATTGACATAAACCGACATAAACACTGGAAGGAAAAGTTATGTTTTTGGTAAGGCTTTGAATTTTATTTATCAATATCTTTGCCTATAACAAGTCATCTGTCTTTTTTTCGATGGAGATTTTGTGTCGATAGAAGCCAAAACTTAGTTCAGGATTACCTTACTTACAATAAATGTATTATTTAGATAATTACCATTATGATATTTTTTTATTGTCTACCAATATACGGTCTTTTAAAAGAAAAATCCTGTTAATTTAACAAAATATACATCAATTTTATTTGCATGCATACGATTAGCTAAAACGCAACGAAAACAAATTATTTGTAAAATTATAATTATCAAATTAATTGAGTTTTTTATCAACAATAATTTAAATTCGGATTCACAACTGACGTCACAAGATGCGCAATGACATACCGTGGGTAAGTGTATCGTGGCCGTGACACGTTGGTGACAATAGGGTACTTGCTCTAAAATCGTACTCAGTTTACAGTAGACGCACCAACATAACACGTAATAAATGAAACAACAGCTTTTATAGTCCTTATATTTATTTATGATAATTAAAGATGAAGTTGCACAATTTTCTTCAGGCTGAAATCTACAGTTTCGTCGTTTTAATGTCTAGAACGCCAAACTTGGCAACCTCTGTACCTGTCAGGAGAAACGGCATTGCAACGTTGCCGGTGACCGTTTGCAATAATTCGTGGAACAAAGGCAAATTTTACTTTCCTATTCAAATGCCTTCAGCCTGCCTATGAATATCTAATATTTAATGTATTGTAACCTTTTATAAGGTATAGTGTATGATGTATAATAGGAATTATAATGTAAAAATATAATGTAAAAGTGTAATGTGAAAATATGTGAACCCACACACAAGGAATGCCTTTCGTGGGAAATCTACTTATTTGCTTATTAATACATACCAAATGGGTACACGATTGTATATAAATGTGCACTGTTACCTAACTTTTTTTAGCAAATAAATTACTTACTTACTTTGAGCTTTAACTAATGCAATTTAGTTCGCTGGAAATATTTCCGGGACGGAATATTCCCAACAAATGGTAGCACTCGAAAACTCCCAAAACTCTCGGGAACATTCCAAAATTTTAAATTTGCCGCCACTAAGCTGTCAATTGTCTAACTGATTGAGAATTTAACCTCAAATTTCGGTTTTGAAAAATAAAACGTTCGTTTTAAATGTTTTAATTTTGAATTTTAAACGAAGAACTAGTGCCCCTGAGGTTGCTCTATGCATGTATACATATAGTGCTTGAGTCTTATTTACTACTGCGGTACTAGGTAAGTTTTCAGTTGTCTTTGTTTTGTTTATTAAATAAAAATTAAATAATTAGTTGAAAAGATAACTTCTGTGTACGATATTCTATGACGGAAATCAATAACAGGGTTATAAGTCCACCTTACGAGAGAATACGAGACTCAAGAATGCGAGTAAAAAATTTCGAATGTTGCCAAACTTCCAAATATAATTCTCTTTAGGAAATACAATAAGCCAAAGTCATAACGCTAGTGCACGACAATTGTACAGCAAGCCCAGTAAAGATTCATCCTGCAATCAGTATCCCAAGCTGAATATTTCTTAGAGCGACCGGCGGTCGTAAATATCGCGTACACTAGTTTTCGCCTCATAGCCGTGCGCGAAGGGAGACAATTTGAGTTTTGCGGTGTTAGTACCTACTGGTTGTATAATGACCAGTGTCCGCGGAAAGACCATACATATAGCCAAGCCAGGGAAATTACTACAAACGCAATAAGGGTTTGTGATGAGGAGGCAACTAATAACGCTTTCAAATTACTTATTTTATCAGACTCCTCAAGTGACTACCAAAATTTTCACCGCCGTTATTACCGACGCCTGTGGCGGCAGCAATTTTATGGCCTATTCACGCGTTATTTACTTCCCCTCTGCGTCTCTAGCGTTCTCTCCTATGTTTTACTATATCAGCAACAATGTTTATTACAATAATCTTTAATGAACCATAATTATTATATGTTCCAAGCTTTCGCCCTTTGATTGAGGGCTTTATCAGGGAATTATAAATCATATTACAAATTTGGCGGTTCAATATGGCCGAAAAAGAAGTAATATGGCGGAAGAAATTTGATATTTATGCAATTTTTTATCTTCACATTTCAGTAGAATCATATATAAAATTCCTTCCGCCATATTTACTTATTTTTCGGCCATATATTGAAACACCAAATTTATACATATAATTTGTGCAATAATTGAACTCCTCAATCTCAAGCAAAGGGCGAAAGCATGGAATATTAATAATTATGGTTCATTAAAGATTATTATTGTAATATACACCGTTGCTTAGCTGATAACCATGTTATTGATTTCCATCATTAAAATTAAATACTTATGTCACATGCATATACTATGCTCAATGCTGAAACCTAACCTTTAATATTCTATTCTTTATTTAATTTATGCAAATTCAGTAGAAGTACTATACTTATCATATATAGATTCACGGGCGTAGCCAGGATTTAGTTTTGGGGGGGGTTTAGTTTGAGAAGTAAATAAAACAACAAAAATATACTTACATGAAATTTAATATCTATATATTCATCCGAAAAACTACGACATATTTATAAAGTTCTTAACTTTAAATGAAATGGATAAATTAATTTCGTTCCTCTGCGCTAAATCTAAAACCATTAAAGAAGAAATCTTCGGCTTTTTCTTTTAAATATATCCACTACTTCATCTGCATGAATTTCTGTTCCATAGTGAATGTTCATTAGAGCCAAACCATTAAGTCTGTTTTTACTTGTAGTGTTTCGTAAATAGTTTTTCAGTCTCCTTAGGCTCGAGAAAGACCTTTCTGGGGTAGCAGTGGATACAGGAATGGTAGCCAAGATTTGTAGTAATGTGTAAATATTAGGATAAAGGTTTTTATCGCACATATCTAGGCATTTCAAACTAGATTTCGGGGTAGGCAGTCTTCTTATCAGCATGCAAAGTAGCTGAAGCTTTGATAGCTAAATCCAAATTTGTTTCTTTATTAGAAACCCCTTGACCTTGACTACAGCACTTTTTCCAGTAGTCCATACCTTTAAGTTTATCACCCTTCCTTTTTTTCCCCTCCATTTTTCGACAGTAATAATGATTCACGTATCTATCCTTAACAAGGTCATCGAATAACAGCGCACTAAAATTACTCACTTACACGGTACACTTAATTCTCTTCACTATTCGTTCACCACTTTTCACTTTTATTCGCTTCGAGTTCGAGAAAATTTCTTAATTGATTCTGATAGTTTGATGAGCTTGACACTAACTTTTACATTTGGGAACTTATCTGCAAATAAATACCTACCATTTTCAACATTTTTGTGATATTGGCTAAGAACGCGTTCCATGTTACGCCACTGGCCTGTCGTGCGATGTGGCAGTCGGTAACACGGCCGCGAGCGCTGTTAGGCGTCCTCTCTCTTTCCTTCTCTAAGGAAAATAGTGCCATTAGGATCATATGAGTATTTCAAAAATACTTTTTTTTGTAATTCCTTTCAATTCACTAGTTTTTCAAAATAGCTGTAAATTAAATACAGACAACTAAACATCCCATTGATATTGATGATGTTCTATATTCGTCTTTAACAGGGCAATTCGACGTATTAGGAGGAGCAGCAGGACAAACATTTTCCTTTTTTAAATTTGGATCAGCCTATACGTTTTAGATTAAAATCATGCAGTTTTTATATATAGACTACGAAACAATGAACAAACTTAGTGAGGAAAACGTTGTATTTTATAATACGTATTTCATAGTTAAAGATTACTTTTTCTTCTCGGGAATTATATTTTTAGTTTGAATTTCTCATGGAATTGAATAAAAGGATTTGGAGGAGATTCAAAAAAGACCGTCTTGAAAAAACTAATTGAAGGAAAAGAAACAATTTTAAAACGGTCTTTCTATTTTATTTACTTTTATTTACAAGCAAATCCAAAGCCTATTAATTTAAAGTTTTGCAGTTTCTCTTTTCTTGCAATGTTATTTAACAAAATTATTATGAAATGAGAAATATTTTATAGTTTAACAATTTTATTCGCAATCATACGGTGTAATATTGTTTACATTGTTAGTCAAAGTTGGGAAGTAGTGTGTTGAAGAAACAAATTGTCTGAGAATGGCTACGAAAGTGAAAAAAGTGATAATGAAAGCAGTGTTTCCACCAGAGCATATAAAACAACCAGCAGTCTCCCTCCCCATGGCGGGAAAATTCTGCGCACCTGTTCGCGCAGCCGCCATTTGGGAATAGATTCTGTCAAATTGATGCAGGGTCGGGGCGATTGGGCAGTTCTTTTTTGGCTGTATGGGAGATATTACAGTGCCGTGGAGTGTGCTTTTTTGTAAATTGTGCTTTGTGCTAGTATCTGTAATATTCTGTAAATAAAGAATTCCAGGAAGGAGTCAAAGCTGCTTGTGCTTACCACACACTATATACTTTACGAATACTACTCTGTATTTCTGAATTGATTTTCCCGACCACACCTCTCACTTCTATTCCACCAATATGGTTCAAGGTCATTGAATTTGCGGATGATTTCTCAAGAGTAAGTTATACTGCTGGTTGTTTTATATGCTCTGGTTTCCACCGGCAGCGTTTTTTTTTCTTTTAGAGCCCGTATAATAAATATTGCATGTGGTATTCCGCTGTTTCCAATATATCCCCGGGTTTTAGTATCACATTAAAAAAGTAAAACCCCGTGTTTATATTTATGTATGTAAATAGCCAAAATTTATAGGGCTACAAGATTATATAATGTGCGGACTTTAAGCCCAGTTATGGAGGTAATAATTGGATAGAACGGGAGCTTATGCTTTGCTTGTATATTACCTTGTTAACCCCTAATGGACAATTTTCACTGCCTACACGAGGGTGGCCACCGAAACTGGGGCCATCATCATCAATGTCACCCTGACAAATAAATAAAGATTAGGTCCTGCTAGTGATGGGTCTTAACAGGTTAATAATTATGTAAATCGGCCTTTAACTAAAATTTTCAAATTTTCAAGGTCAACCATTCTAAATGAACTAAAAATATTTAAGTAACCTAATAGGTATTAGCAAAAAATATTGTGCAAGTCATCTGAATGTATT
Source organism: Pseudeuparius sepicola (assembly GCA_963920635.1). Lineage (NCBI taxonomy): Eukaryota > Metazoa > Arthropoda > Insecta > Coleoptera > Anthribidae > Pseudeuparius > Pseudeuparius sepicola. The sequence continues at coordinate 9,406,159 of OY987299.1, forward strand.
TTTTTATTTTTTAATTGTGGAAACCATAATAATAATTTAACTATGCAGTAAATGTAAGAAGTAGGTACACTTTTTTCTTTTACATAAAAGCCCGAGATAGAGGATTCCTTGAGTGATGTGTGTAAGTAAAAGCATAAGTTAGTGCCTATAAATTTATTGCCACATCCTATACAAGTCCTCTCAAAGGGCCAAATATAGAATATAGATAGGAATCTACCTATAGAAATTTATTTCCTGGTGGGTTTATAATGATTATTGATTTTTAAAAGCAGGATTTAAAAGGAGGTGTTCGCTTATTAAAATGCGCCGCAGGCGAAATTTTTTAGACATTTTAAGGACAGATAATTTTAATTGAGGCATAGAAAATTGTAAAGTTACCTACATCACCATGATATTATGTTTCCTCTAGCATTGTTTAATTTAGCATTGTTTAACGCTTTTTCGCCTGGTTGGTACGAGCTATTTGATTCCCATGTCAGGAAAGTTAGTCCGCCATCTTGAGGCATCCGTCATATTGGATTTAATACGACATCACTCACCTTATCGTCGAGGCCAACGATAAAGACAGGCCACGGCGCTAACGCATAATCGCGTAGTCACGTGACCAACTTAGTCGTATATAATGAAAGGCATTTTTGGAGATAAGTAGAAAAAACAAATTTCGTAACAATTTGGCAAGTTTTCTTTCATCTATTACATTATTGGTTTTGTGCATTCAAGCTTTCTCTAATTGTTTTTTCAAAATTTACAACCTGCCTCAGCTGTTTTAGGCTGAGAGTTAAACGGCACTGCACTCACAATATTTTGGCACATTCTCAAAAATTGTTCCTTTAGCTTAGGTGATATTCTCTATAGGTATTTTCCTCCCACAACACATTTGTCCACTTTAATTGTTTCACTTTCTTGAAAATGTGTTAGCCACACATACTTAAGGTTTTTTTTAGAAGTTAAATCTCAGTTGGAATTTGACGAATCCATTTTTGGCGGAAATTTTCATCCCGAGGCAAAACAAATGTTTGTTATGGCGACACTTTCTTCCTGGCTTTTGTAATATGTATAAACATACCCAATATTTGGGAGAGAAATGAAAATGAAAACTAACCTCAGTACTGTAAATATTGACGAGGCTCAGTTGATCGGCAGCGTGAAAGACCATATTATTACCAGGGCGTAGGTCTAAAATCCTCGAGTATGTTACAACACTAATTTATTTCGCACAAGGTGAATGGTGAATACAATAAATACACAACCCGAACGTGGTCAACGGGAACGGCTTCCAGCCACCCGGACCGTCTGAACTCGCGAATCTCCCGTAATCAGTTCACCCCTCTGTGTCTCAGGCTCCACTGTCCAATACTGTCCCATGTCCATAATAGTCCATTCCGGGTTCCCTATTCTGTGGTTCGGGGGAGAATTCCCCTTAACAGCGCTAACGCGTCGCGTCGGTGCGAGCGGCACCAATACTCTTGGACGGCACGACTCCCACCCAGACACCCAGAGGCCAATAATAACACCTGGGCGGTTCCCCTCCGCCAGGACACACGCGCACTAGACACAAACTTGTTTCTAAAATATAAACTAAGACGGTTAAAAACCCTTAAACATTGAAAACTTCTCAAAACCCAAGCTGCCGCTATCAGTTATGTGACAAATGACATGTAACGTCTGACTAAGATGGTCACGTGATTTTTGTGCGCCAGGGCCTGTCTTTATAGTAGGCCTTGCCTTATCGTTTCTACTCGTGAAATCCTTTCATTTGATACCCACGTCAAGATTGCATTTTCACAAGGACCAAAAGTGTGTGCAAAATTTCAGCTCAATCGGTTGATTACAAAAGTGGTTTAAAATTCAGTTGCAAAATTTCAGTACATACGCACACACACAAACAAACACACTAACAAAACAAAGCTTGTAAAAAAATCAGAGAAATGGAGTAGGGAGAACGCGCTTTGACCTACTGCGCATCGCGCATCCTATTTCCAGGCATATTTAATGGTCGCCATATTGTCCTCACTTTGACATTTGCAGTTTGTTCTCAGCGGTAGTTGTCATGATACAAAATAAAGAAGATAAGATACCGCGCATGTGGGCGTGGCCAATGTGACGTCACCTTGTGTTGAGATCCGCCATAATGAGGTAAACTTTGTGTCTATTTGACAGTTCATTCGAGTTCATAGCAAAGATCTTTTTAAAATAACACGTTTTAAAAGTAGCGTTTTTATGAAAAATGAAGTGTGCGGTGTATGGATGTTCTGGGGACAATGCGTGCAAGGGTTTTGTACCTGGTACCAAGTTTTTTAGCTTTCCGAAAGGCAAGGAAATGCAAGGTGTTTGGAAACATTTGTGTAAACGCAAGAACAGTTTTAATTTTATAAATTTGCTCGTGTTTGCTGTAAGCATTTTATTGAAACCGACTATGAGCGCAGTTTGAAACATGAATTGCTAGGATATAAAGCAGAAAAACACCGTCCCATGAAAGAAGACGCTATTATAAATTTAAATTTTAAATAGGTAGGTGTTTAAATTTGTTTATTAAGGTATAAAGGTATAATGCATGATATAATATAATATACCCATTATGTGTGCTTAAATTCTCTACATGATTATATAGGTATCATATCCATAGGTGCATGTTTTAATAAAGAATTTCAATATTACCGTGTTCCTTATCTATTTTCTATTTTTGCATACTAGAACTAAAATCCAAGCAACAAATAAAACAATAACTTAAAATTTATACCTATGCAAATTCCCACACTTTCCAACGATAAAGAGTCCCTTCCTTTTTTAATATTTTACTTTTTTCTATAAGAAATGTGTTCTTGCACAGTAGAACTATATATCGAACAATAAATAAAACACTAACTTCATCAATTATAATTAAACTCCGACGTTTCTCAACGATAATGCGTATTTCGCGCCATATACATTTGAAAATCTAACACAAGGTGTCGTCATGCGCGAATGCATACGAAATTGGAACGCGTCAATATCATATCTTCTTTTTGATGTATCATGGGTAGTTGTTGTATTTTCAGCAGAGAAGTGGTCAGTGTTTTTGGAAAATGTCGTGTGCAGTACCAAGCTGTAAGAATTATAAGTCTAGGAGACCTCCGGGAGTATCATTTTTAAAAGCTTTTATTTAACTTGCAATGTATGTATGTATGTATGTATGTATGTAATTTGTTCGGGTGGAATCTTGCAACTCAATTTTGAAGCAGATATCTTCAACCGATCGAGCTGAAATTTTGTACACACGTTTAATTTGGATGACAATGCATGATTATATGTGTGACGTCATTCTAAATCCAACATGGCGGATCACCCAAGATGGCGGACTAGTTAAATTTCAACCGATCGAGCTGAAATTTTGTACACACGTTTAATTTGGATGACAATGCATGATTATATGTGTGACGTCATTCTAAATCCAACATGGCGGAACACTCAAGATGGCGGACTAGTTAAATTTCAACCGATCGAGCTGAAATTTTGTACACACGTTTAATTTGGATGACAATGCATGATTATATGTGTGACGTCATTCTAAATCCAACATGGCGGAACACTCAAGATGGCGGACTAGTTAAATTTCAACCGATCGAGCTGAAATTTTGTACACACGTTTAATTTGGATGACAATGCATGATTATATGTGTGACGTCATTCTAAATCCAACATGGCGGAACACCCAAGATGGTCATTAGAAGGTCTCCTCATTGAAGAGCTAGACTGTTCTAAACTAACCGGCAAACGACCTTGCAACAATGATGCGTTAACTGAGATGAATAGACTCAGACACCTGGCCAAACTAAAAATTACAAAATAAATTAAAAGTAAAAAAATATTTTAAAAAAAAGCTTTTATTTAAATGCGCTAAAAAGAATAAAATAATCTTTTCTTTTAAAACTTTTACTATCAACTTATAACGTCATTCCACAATTTATATGATATAAAAGCTTGTCGCGAGATTTAAGTTTTCAAACTAAGTAAATACCACTACTTAAATCTCGCGACAAGCTTTTATATCATATAAATTGTGGAATGACGTTATAAGTTGATAGTAAAAGTTTTAAAAGAAAAGATTATTTTATTCTTTTTAGCGCATTTAAATAAAAGCTTTTTTTAAAAATATTTTTTTACTTTTAATTTTTTCGGTAAGTTTAGTAAAAACAATCGCCGAAATTTTGGGCACCATAGGCGCGCATCTGTATAATTTTAATGATTGAATATGTGGTTAACAATTCTTAACTTGGGGACTAATTGCACTTTGAGTCCAAATAAATTTGTTTGTTCAAAATATTTTGTTGCTGATGCCTTTACTGTTCATCGTGGCGAACGAGGACGAAGACCTCTAAAGCAGTCTGCAGGGCCAAGTCTGTTAACAATGATTCGCCCATGGATGAAGTTGGTACTCCATTTCTCTGATATAGTTGCGGGTTTTGTTTCTGTGGGTGTGATCAACCGCAAGACACATAGAGATCATATATATAGGTAGAGTGCTGGACGATGTTTTTTATACATAGGATGCGCGGAAAATTTTTGACGAATTTAAAATCACAAAATAGTAAAAAATAGTAATAAATAGGCCCAGTGCCGCCCAGTGGACCTGCGCATTTGCAATTTGAGGTAGTGTTTTGTGAAACTTGACAGCTATTTGACAGCGACAATTTAAGTATACCTACCGTTGTTTGTATCATAGACGCTTTGTGGCATATTTTTTTCGATTTTCAGCTAATTATTAATCGTTTTTCGCGTTTCAGTTGTTTGAGTGTTGTATCTAATTAAGTGATCATCTCGAATATGTTCTGCTCATTTTACACCAGAGTGTTTAAAAACGAAACGAGTTAAAACGCAGCTAATTGAAAATGCGGTACCAACTCTTCTATTAAAATCACCTAAACCATCATTTAAGTAATTAAGTATATTAACATGATTTTGGTGTAAGAAACTATTACTAGCTTATTTGTTTTAGTGTTAAAGTTACAAAGGTAGATGAAAACAAGTCAAGTTCTAGCATCAGTGAAGCAAATTCTAGTAGTTTGGACGAAACTAGTTTTACAAGTATAAACTAACCTAGTTGTAGTTATCGAAGTCTTGACCAGTCCACGTTGAGGTGAGCTTACTTTATTATCAATATACAAGTTTGTAGGGAGATAGTAATTCAGAAAAACAATCACTGTTTTGAATTGCGCGGTCTGAAGGTCTAATGCGCATGTTCCATAGGCCCATGCGCAAATCCACAATTTTCCATAAAATGGGACTTGTTCAGCACTCTACCTATATACAGTGTGGCCATTTTAGTGTGCAACATATGGGAATTTTTTTTATTAATTGCCCAACCAAAATATAAATATTGCCGAAAGTTGGTGCATGTTCTATAATCATATTAGGTGCCCTTAGAATGGTTGCAAGTTAAACAGCATACAGGGTAGGTCGAAAAATATAAAAATTGCACAAGAGTGAAGTACCCTTATTTCAAAAAATTCAGGAAAAGGTTATTAAGAAAAGTTGTTAAGAATTAAAAGCTATGCCTAAATACCAAAACATAGCCTCCTAAGAAAAAAAAAATTTTTTTCGTCGATGAATTTCCACAGTTTCTTATTAAACATTTAAATTAAAAATTTTGCACCCTAAATGAGAGTTTTTTAATAGACACGTTATCATTACTAATGTTTTACCTTGTTCATAAGAATTTTTGCGAAATTTTAAAGTTGTGTTTAATATCGTTGCAACAAACATGAAGTTTGTGATTCCCTCAAAAACTAAAAATCTAAGTTAATTTTAAAAATATGCTTGAATTTGAACAAAGTTATGAGAAATCAATTTGATTTTGATTAATTTATGAAAGTGTTTAGGGGGAATATTAAAAAATATATATTTTTAGAAAATTATTAATGTTTTTCAAAAAATATTTTTTTTTCTTAGGAGGCCATGTTTTGGTATTTAGGCATAACTTTTAATTCTAAACAACTTTTCTTAATAACATTTTGCTGAATTCTTTGAAATAAGGGTACTTTACTCTTGAACAATTTTTATATTTTTTGACCTACCCTGTATGTTGTTTGACTTGCAACCATTCTAAGGGCACCTAGTATGATTATCGCACATGCACCAACTTTCGGCAATATTTGTATTTTGGTTGTGCAATTAATAAAAAAAATTCCCATATGTTGCACACTAAAATGGCCACACTGTATATGATCTCTATGGCAAGACATTAAAACCTAATTTTGATATTTTATGGGTATAACCTCGGTCAGGGACAGCATGTTCTGTGGTTAGAAGTGACAAGTTTTAAATCTTTTGTGCTGACAGGATAATAATCTGTAATAATTGGAGTAAACAAACGAAAAATATCCTAATAAGAAGCAACTACTTGTAGGTAGGTAATTACCTTTTTTGTTCGTTATCGCTACCTCATTTTTTCTCGATAGTTTCTATATTACTATACATAACATGGCTAGGGGCTTTTATCATTGTTACCATAAATTGCATTCAGTGTAAGCTCCTATCGGTGTGTTCCCCTAAACGATCCTGAATTATTGAACTGGCACGTTGAAAAGAACGCTGAAAAGGAAAGCCTAAAGAATTCCAGCTACTTAAGGCTCGTAAATGATTTGGATGAATGGATGAAGGGGGATCCCGGAGGCCTGAGAGATCGAGATTAGAGGCAAAAACACCCATCGACCATGAATTTTAATTCGGTTTTTAAGTAGGGCATTAAAACTTTCGGGGCTGACGAGTTATGCCATTAGGTTAATTATTCACGTAGTTTTCGTTTTCCAGTTCCCGCCCTTTGAAGAACTTCGGAAGTTAGGTTGATTTCAGTTATATCCAGTTTAATTCGAACTAAAAAAAGTTACATAATAGTTACTGGTTACTGGTGCACCCTGAGTCAAATAATAAACATAGACTAGCCTAAAGGCTGCACTGTAATCAGCCAACATAAAAAATCCTACTAGGTAATAACCAAACAACAAATTTGACACTTAATCCTGATATGATAAAAACTTATCAAACTATACTAATTCACTAATTACTAACTTCACTATATAAATATCTTTTGTCCAATAACCCCAAAATTTTATAAAAAAACAAACAAGAATAACGCAAAAGTAAACACTCAAAACACATCAACACAAAGCGCGAAATTTGAACGAACTCTGGATTAGCTGTTGGGGCATAATAAAGCAAATTTAATGTGCAACGATCACAAAGAGATCGTGCAACGTTGCTACGTTAGCCAGAATAAGCAATTCATTAAGGATTTATAGACCAAATCGGTAAAATTTATTGTTAATAAAAAATAACTGTTCAAATTTTTACTATATGTAGATTGTAAATATCCACTAATTGTTCCAAATTAATGATTTTTAAAGTTGGTTATACATTTATTTCGTAACTACAACATAAATTTATTTATGAAGAAGTGTGGCATTTTTTATCTTGGCAGGGTCTGTATTGTATTGAATTATTAGTCTATGTTTATTATTTTGTCTGAGGGTGCACCAAGACACTGAATTTAAACTTTTTATAATGAATGTGGAATTTAGGGGTTTACCAAATAATAGGTGTTATTTACATTGCCAGATGCGTAAATTGACCAGAAGATCATCCTTTATGCTATAAATAAACGAACAGCTTTTTTAAATATACATTGCAGAAATAACTTGTGCAAAATCACGGAAGAAAATTAAAAAAAAAACCGAGAATTCTATAAGTATTTATGAGTGTAGGCCTCGTCCAACGATCCTTTGTCTTTCTATACCCACATCAACTGTAATTAGAAAATGCCTGGAAGTATCTACTTCAACATTGGAAATCTGCACGATAAGGGTCGAAAGGTAACTGTCATTGTTTTTCAAAATGGCTTTTCAGATAGACCGGGAGATATAAGACGGATTTTAATCAGTATGCCCTTTTAAGGGCATTATGTTGCGTATATTCTCACAATAATAAGGTATTAATCAGAGAGAGTCGTCCCGCGGGTTCTTCACATCGAAAAGTGAGTTTTCATTTATTCGATAATATATGATTTTAGTCAGGCTGCCATGTGTTTTATAAAGAAGTTCAAAATAGAAAATTCCTCGGACAACCATAGGCATAAAAGGCTATTGTCACGTGAACTTGTATTTTAATAATTAATTTTTCCACGTTTCTGAACAGACTGCCAATGATAAGTATGTAAGTTCTTGTCATAAAACTGCTGAATAAAAGACGACAGATGGCATACCGTTTGCGCATGTCCAAGTACACTTAATAACATTCAATTTAAACTGTACTTGGACATGCGCAAACGGTATGCCATCCTTTTTTAGGCAGTTTGTTCAGAAACGTGGAGAAATTAATAATTATTAAAATACAAGTTCACGTGACAATAATAGCCCTTTGGGCCCACGCTAACGGTATGCCTATGGTTTTCCAAAGAATTTTCTATTTTGAACTTCGATCATTATAAAACACATGGTAGCCTTGACTAAAATCATATTGTCGAGTTCGGCGCCTCCACCATATGTCGCGCCCTGTTCGGGTCGCGTAGTCCCTTTAGGACCCTTCAGGATCGGTTGCAGGTTCCAGCGGGCGCTGGTAGTTCGTTGTCGCACGCTGGACGCAGGTATAAGGGAGTCCAGAATTGAAGAAGACGGGCGTCGGGTTCGTAACAAGGCTTCATTCACCATAGAGGCAACAGGAAAGCGTTCGCGACGGAAAGGCGTAAGAGCGTTTCTAACCAAGTGACGCGTGGAGTGGCGCGTCGAGAAGAATCGCTCAGTTCTTGCTACCGATCAAGGATAACTCGCGAGGGTATGTCAGCGCGCAGGTCGAAGCCTACGATAAAGACAGGCCATGGCGCACAAAAATCACGTGACCATCTTAGTCCGACGTTACATGCCATTTGTCACATAACTGAAAGCGGCAGCTTGGGTTTTGAGAAGTTTTCAATGTTTAAAGTGTTTTTAAACGTCTTAGTTTATATTTTAGAAACAAGTTTGTATCTAGTGCGCGTGTGTCCTGGCGGAGGGTAACCGCCCAGGTGTTATTATGGCCTCTGGGTGGGAGCCGTGCGGTCCAGAAGTATTAGTGCCGCTCGCGCCGACGCGTGAGCGCTGTAAGGGGAATTCTCCCCCCGGAATAGACATGGACAGTGGAGCTTGAGACCTGCTGAGACACAGACGGGTGAACTGCTTACGGGAGATCCGCGAGTTCAGACGGTCCGGGTGGCTGGAAGCCATTCCCGTTGACCACGTTCGGGTTTGTGTATTTTGTATCATTCACCTTGTGCGAAATAAATCAGTGTTGTAACGTAGTACTCGAGGATTTTCGTTGTCGACCCATACCCTGATACGATTCCTTTTCGGCCTTTCAACTGGGATTGGCGGGATCTCGTCAATATTTACAGTATACAGAGGTGAGTTTTTATTTTTACCTCGTAAAAAATAACCTAAATACCAAATATTGGGTTTGTTTATATTATATATTATATTTATACATATTACAAAAGCTGATGAATATTTGCGCCAAAAATGGATTCGTCAAATTCCAACTGAGATTTAATTTCTAAAAGAACCCTTTAATAAGTATGTGTGGCTAACACATTTTCAAGAAACTGAAACAATTAAAGTGGACAAATGTGTCGTGGGAGGAAAATATCGATAGAGAATATCACCTAAGCTAAAGGAAGGTGCTGTCCCAACAATTTTTGAGAATGTGCCAAAATATTTGAGTTGAGTGCAGTGCCGTTTAACTCTCAGCCCAAAACAGCCGAGGCAGGTTGAAAATTTTGAAAAAACAATTAGAGAAAGGCTGGATGCACAAAACCAATAATGTAATAGATGAAAGAAAACTCTACTTATCTCCAAAAATGCCTTTTATTATATACAGTGTGTCCCACTTAAGGACTGACCACCCCTGTAAAATTTTTATTTATGGCTCGATTTCCATAAACTTCTTTTTGTTGGATAGAGCTTCAAAAATGGCATTAAATGTATAATTCAGGTACCTCGTGCCTTAAATTCATGGCCCACTGAGACGGTGTTTTAGTGCTGAAATTTCGAAAAGTACTATTAGGGATTTTTTTAGAGGAAAATTAAGCCGGATTCTTATTCAGCGTTGTTCGGAACCCAAATGTACCAATTTGCATTACCATAGCTCTACAGGGTGTTTCAAATTTTTATTTTTAGCACGATTTCGTACACTCTTTTTTTTGTTGGATAGAGCTTCAATAATGGCATTAAATGCATAATTCAGGTGCCTCGTGCGTTACATTCATGGCCCACTGAGACCAAGTTTTAGTGCTGAAATTTCGAGAAGTACTATTAGGGACTTTTTTAGAGAAAAATTAATGCTAGATTTTTATTCAACGTTGTTGGAAACCCAAGCGTACCAATTTGCAATTAGAAAATGGAGGACTAATTGAAATGACTGAAATTCGAGTTTATGTTATGTTGTGTTGTTTATTCATGTATTTGATGATATTAAATTAAATAAAAAATTTGTTCGCTAATAAATTTTTGAAAGAATATGAGTTCCTCATGAATATTTTAGTGACCAACTTACCAGAAACTAAGAAAATTAATTACAAATTAGTACGTTTTTGTTTGAAACCTCTCACTGCATATAAGAATCCGGCCTTACTTTTCCTTTTAATTTTTTTGGAACACCCTGTGGAGCTATGGTAATGCAAATTGGTACGTTTGGGTTTCCAACAACGCTGAACAAGAAACCGGCATTAATTTTCCTCTAAAAAATCCCTAATAGTACTTCTCGAAATTTCAGCATTAAAACACCGTCTCAGTGGGCCATAAATTTAACGCACGAGGCACCTGAATTATGCATTTAATGCCATTTTTAAAGCTCTACCCAACAAAAAGTTTATGAAAATCAAGCTACAAATAAAAATTTTACGAGGGTGATCAGCCCTTAAGTGTGGCAATAAAAATTTTGAAACTCCCTGTATAGAGCTACGGCAATGCAAATTGGTACGTTTGGGTTTCGAACAATGCTGAATAAGAGTCTGGCATTAATTTTCCTCTAAAAAAATCCCTAATAGTATTTCTCGAAATTTCAGCACTAAAACACCGTCTCAGTGGGCCATGACTTTAACGCACGAGGCATCTGAATTATGTGTTTGATGCCATTTTTGAAGCTCTATCCAACAAAAAAAAGTTTATGAAAATCGAGCTATAAATAAAAATTTTACAGGGGTGGTCAGTCTTTAAGTGGGACACACTGTAGACTAAGTTGGTCACGTGACTACGCGATTATGCGTTAGCGCCATGGCCTGTCTTTATCGTTAGCCTCGCGCGCAGGTACTGTGACGTCAATGGTGACGCTTATTCGACTAAATCATGGCCACCTTTTATTTTTCATAAGTTGGCCGCGCTTTTTTCGAAGTGACGTAGGTGCCCAGAAGAGTTTAATTTTCATTCTCCTAGCTGGCATACCATTATTATCTGTGTGTCGTGGCCCAGTCCACGAATGATAATATCTTTAACGAGCATTATCCGATAAGATGTATACCAAACGCCATCTAGTTCACTCCATCAGCAACCCAAAAGTATAAGAATTCGGTCGAAAATGACCGAGATATGAAAAATTACAGGTTAGGTACCGATCACAAAACAAAAAAAAAGCGCGCATGGGACCAGCGAGAGGATAATAATTCTCGTCCCCGTTAAACTTTATTTTGTCTGTATAATGTTCTGCGTTGTGTACCAGCTGGAGGCAACAGATCCATAATAAATTTTAATTATCATCTAACTAGGCTCCCTTGCCAAGCCATAGGGGGGCTGTAACTTCTCTGCGAAACCTCTAAGCCACCCCAAACTACTGTCTTGCGATCTCGCGCACGTCCCTACGTGCGAAACACCCTGCTGAAACTGGAATGAGCTTGCGGCCACCTAACGGCTTTAGTTGTTGCGACGTAAATAATTTATTGGCCTTTGGGATTTTTGGCTTCGCGCCATGTTTTGCTAATGAACGTCGCATATTGATTTTGAATACCTACAATACGCGATTGAATATACGAAATACGCCCCCTGTAGGCTCAATGCTAAACTAAGTCTATGGGCCATGCCATTCTGTTGATCCGTATATTATGTTTTTTGTTTTGTTCAAAATCAGTCAAAAAAGCTTTATTTTCTAAAGTTGACTATTATAATAAGGTGGTAAATAACCATGATACAGTAAATAACAACAGTTGAATTCAAATGTTTAAATATTCCCGCCACGCTTGTGCCAAAAAAGAGAGAAGAGTTAAAGAAGAGTTGTTAGAAAATGAAATAAAGCAAGTAAAATGTGATTTTTATTATGATTACCACGCCCAAAAGGCCTCCCACAGTTATCAGAAGTGGAATTTGAACATGCTAAAGTGTTTTGCAGTGTAATTACAAAGTTTTAGTGCGAGATTCGGACGAAAAACCGTCTTGATTCGATCGCCGAGGTCCTAACCTAAACATTTTTTTGTTCCTGAAAACATTTTCGAGATGGAACAAGTTTCGAATCAATTTAATTTAACCAACAAAGTTCTCTATTACGAATTCTGCTTTTAGTTCATTTTTAGTTGCCTGTTGCCTTTGCAATTACATAAATCATAAACAATAATGTTTAAACTTTATAATAACCGGTAGGTAAGTACAGTTTCCCGCGGTGTATGTCTGCCCCGATTTTTTTGAAATTTTGGCTACCCCCCCTATTTTCGGGGTCCCTGAACACGAATCTGACCTTAGTTTTGGTGCTCGGGCGTAGTTTCCGAGAAAAAGAATTTTCAAATTTCCTTTGACACCTCACTTTTCATGGCGATATTTGTGGTTATAATCCGGATGAATGTTTACTATATGCAGCTCAAACTGATCACCACACTATTTTGCACCTTTTGCAACATCGAAACTTCGCGGAAACCCGCGGAAAATCCGAAATTTGAAAAGATTTGTGCCGTGTTTACGTCCGGCCCGGCCGCTGTTTTCTCCCCACAATCGGCGGGCGCCGATTGTCGGGGGGAACTTTTACCTAATAACCAAATAACTTTATGAAGACGACCACAAAATACAGGGTGAGTCACATCTAAAGGCTGAGCCCAAAACACAAGGTAGAACTCGCTAAAATAAGCACATAATGCTTAATAAACATTAGCTCAAAAACGCTTGGTTCTCCATATACAGCGTGTTGAAACTTTTCCAAAAATAACATATATATTTTCTAATTTCTTTCGAGTCCGTTTAGGAATTCCAACCAAATTTGGTACATATTATGGGTTGTCATTTTTTGCAATAATTTGGCTCTGTTCAGATGACCAGCGGCGTAGATACAAATAGTTACCGCAAACAATTGGATAGCCCATTCAATTTGGAACAAAAAGCGCCTCTTGGTATTTTTTTATATCTGGTAAAGTTTCTTCGTAATTTCGGATTTTTTAAACTAGTGCCAAGGCGATTATGCTATGGCATTTAAAAATTTGTATCTACGCCGCTCGTCATCTGAACAGGGCCAAATTATTGCAAAAAATGACAACCCATAATATGTACCAAATTTGGTTGGAATTCCTAAACGGACTCGAAAGAAATTAAAAATATATATATATGTTATTTTTGGAAAAGTTTCAACACGCTGTGTATGGAGAACCAAGCGTTTTTGAGCTTATGTTTATTAAGCATATGTGCTTATTTTAGCGAATTCTATCTTGTGTTTTCGGCTCTGCCTTTAGATGTGACTCACCCTGTATACATTATAGAAGACGACAAGAACAATGAACAAAAACAAAGAACAACGCAGTGTAAACCCAAAGTGTGCCCAAAGCTAGAGGTGACAATGGCCCATGGCCCATATAGTTAGTTCGCATAGTGCCCGTCGGGGCGTTGGCATCTTAAATTCAGTCGCGTGTAATATCGCGTTGTTGCTTGTTGTAGTCAGTGGCGTAACGAGGGGGGGGGGCTTTGGGGCCTTTAGCCCCCCCCCCCCCTAAAGATCTGTCGCGTGGTATTTATTTCTAAATGAAATTAATTTTAAAACAATAGTTTTGCCGTAAATAATAATAATACCGAAGAATTTTTTGAAATAATTAGCCCCCTCCCATCTTTACATTCTGGTTACGCCACTGGTTGTAGTCCAGGAAAGATCGACATACAAAGACGAAGTAAGCGAATCTTTGGGCAAATAGAGGGGACTACATTTTGTTGTAAGTCGAATTTTTGTGAGAACTTTTCGCAAAGTGCGCAAATGATGATTACCTATCTTCCCCTATGGTTAAATTTTCATAAAATATAAACAACAAGCGAACAGAGAACAGCATGCTGTGAAGGAGAGTAATCTCTTCTTATTGAAATGGCAGTTAGGGTCAATTTCATAATACATTCAACTAAATTATCTTTTGACTTTAACATTAGGTAAAGAAACTTTTGTAACAATACTAAACAATGGTTGGATTGTTAGAAAGCTACTTTAATTTTAAAGGGTACTTTAGTTTGTCTATGCAATTGGTCCTTAATCATTTTATTCTTAAATTTTCGTCCTTTGGAAAGCCCAAAACGAATACAAGTTGACCGACTGCCGTCAAGCAAAGAAAACCTAGCTACTTCAAGTTATTATTACGATTTGACTTACAGCCAGGTATACAACTAAAAGTTCTAGCTTCCCTCTACGGTTATAGGCATCTTACGGCTTGAAACTATAAAGGAACGATTCTTTACTTCGAACTTTTAGAGAAATGTTTCATTTTTCACAAACAAAACAAATTCATAAAAAAGCTGTCGCCAGCACTTCGGGCTGTCTGTTTCCATCCAGAGACACACTGCCTCGTCGTAGCAATCTGGCGACGATAGCACTACCCGCACTACACAAATTAACTCTGGTAAATTTCTTGTAAAATCAATGGACAGGGAGTGACAGGCCACGCCGCGCAGACCCGCAAGCCATGTTGCCAACTTTCTCAACTTCAGGGCTTTAAACTACAGATTATGTGAAACTTATTTGGGGCCAAAATAATGACCAATTCACTTTTATATAATAAAATAAATTTAAATTTATTTTTACATTAAATTTATATTTAAATTTATATAATAATAAGTGAATTAGAGAAAAGTAAATTGCGGAAAATGTTTACATTTTATATAGTTTTTAGAGGTTTGAATATGTGTGAGCATCAAATGTATAATTTAATTCCTTTCCGATTGTAACCAAATTTAAATTCCATTTTAATTCTAATTACATTTTCTGGAAAATATTGAAAAGCGCATAATTAATTCGCAATATGTGCACCTTTGAAATCCTATAAAATGTTACGTTTGATGCTCATAACCTCCGAAAAGTGTATAAGATTTTCCAAGAATTTTCCACAATTTTCTTTTCTCTAATTAACTTTTGTTATTTATGTAGGGTAGCCACATTGATGGTTTGAAAGTTATTTTAAGCAAATTTGATAAAACCTGCATAGATTGCCATATCATGAAGCGAAATAAAATTGTTTATGCAACCAGTGGTGAATATAAAAGCATTGTCAACTCAGTAAATTAAAAAATTTTAAAAAAATTGTTACAAGTAACTAAAATGAAGTATTTCAGGACGAATCATTGCGGTTTCCGGAATAGCAGATGAGTCCTGAAAGACTTCATTTAGCTACGTGTGACAAACACAATTTTTTGTCATACGCTCCCAAAATTTTGTTATACGCATTTTACAATTCTTCAGTAGGCTTAAATTTGCAAGTTTTCCAATAATTTTTAAAATCATAATGTTCGAAAAGTTGGCTTAGAAATTGATATCGTAGCAAGAAGTTTGTTTATTTGATAATTTTGTCATGTCATTAATTCATTTATGGACTAGGCCGAAAAAGAAGCATTTTACGGACTTAAATGAGTTCGTAAAATAGCTATTTTTGGAAGCGTATGACAAAAATGTTATTTTTTACTGAACGTATTCCAGTTAGTTGCCACCCTATATGTCTTTTACAAGAATCCAATATGACACTGTGTTCTAAAAGGTAGTACATAACCGAGTTATTTCTTTACTCTGCGACTCTGTTATTTCAGTAAAAGTTTCCAACTCCCTTGTATTCCTTGGATGCCCTTAAATCATTAAAGAATCTCTTCTGGGAGACCGGAGAAAACATAGAGACCACTTATTTCACACTTACTTGAGATTGGTGTGATACATTTTCTTTACACGATTAGCTGATGGATTTGGGGAAACTAGTAGTTATTGTTGAACTTAGTTCGGTGGCACGAAAGGCGACATTTGCTAAAAACTTCTCTTAAAGTAAAATAGAACTTCCGAGTGGGCGAGAGAATTAAGCAAGTTTTGAAATATTCCACTTATTAGTTTTCGGAGTAAACTTAACTTGATCTGGGGTCGACCTCTAAACCAATTAAATTGAAACTGATTTAGACCAGCTTCCAGGGAAGGGAATATTAATAATATTCCCGGACTCGAATATATAATACCGTTTAAACTCGAATTGATTGAATAGTTGGACTCGGGGATCCATGTTAATAACTACTCAAACTCCTAAATTTAATTAACTTCATGAAATCTTAATAAGGTTAAACTTACGCACATTTCTACAGTAACCTGAACGCAATTCTAACACAAACCCGCTGTGCTATTCCTGGAAAACTTAATTATATGAGCAGATTCCAGCCTACGAAAGCTGACAAAATTACTATTCTATTAAATTAAGCAGAGTAGTGAAAATTTAGAGTTCTCAACTTTCTAAATGGGCCCTTAAATAATAAATGTCATAATTTCCACCTCTAATTCCCAGTTTCATTCATTCAGCCATAAGTACATTACACATTACATAATACATAGGTAGTATCTAGAATGTTTTTTGACAGAAAAAATCGGTGGGGGTGCTATAGATTAAAGGAGCCATAGTTAGTTAAAAGCACTGTTGAAACCAGGGACCCTTGAAAGTAAGGGGACCCAGCATTATACTTTCCAAAGTGAGGCCGTTTCTTTCCTCATTCTAATGGTCTCAATGATGCCAAGTATGCCATTTATTGGAGAATCTATGAATATAACAGGTACTTTGATTGTTAGTAAAAATTAATAATGGTTTCCATGATTAGATTAGACTTGACCATGTTCTGTCAACAAACACAGAATATGGCAACTGTCAAATGAATCAAATTTATTTTATATTTGAATTTGGTTTCCTGCAATTATTTCCAGGAATTTAAGTAATATAAGGATGGTAAGTCAGTACCGATTTTGTTTATTTGAGAATTTGTCGCTATTGCACCTCGTTACCAGGTTCCTCAAACTATTTGTAATATGTAGGTATAATAGGTACATACGTACTTGAACTTTCTTCCCTTGTTGAATGTATCTACCCAAAGAACTTTTACAGATTTCGGGATGGACTAATAAGATTAGGTCTTGTACTTACTTCTAATCATGTAGTTTTTCTCGGTGCTCATTATAACATTTTTGTAATTTTATGTCTCCCCCAAGGTACCTCTCAAACGTAAAATAAACTTATAGTTGTAGATAAAAACTGTTTAAAAAAAAAGACCTGACTGAAGCTACCTGCTTAATAATTTAAAATACCATTTTTGTTTTGAACTACCTACTTACTTATACGTAATGCCCACGTAATGCAAATTGTAGGATTACTAAAGGTGATACAAGAAAAATCTGGTTGCAATTATTGGGACTACTGCAGGCGGCCGCATTACTTTTAATTGACTATCTGGAAGTTAGAAAACTTAATAATTGTGAATTATGATGGGAAATATTTTGCCTCCTTTAGAATCTATGGCACTGACATGTCACATAAAACCTGATGGCAGTTGGACACTGACATATAACATAACCTTGTACCAGCCCACTTATGTGGTCTCCTTGGAGTATACAGAAAACAAACTTCCCCTCAAGGCTTCACTTTTCCTATGTGATAGACTGTGAGATGCTGGGTCCCCTTATTTTAAAGAGTCCCTAGTTGAAACCGTCCGCAAAAAAAGAGCTAAATCAACTTTCACCATTTAATTTTGGATCGAAAACAAATTACAACAGATAAATTGTAATGTCTTCAATTCTTAGAACTCGATACTAACTTGAGGTATAGGTATTTTAATTTAGTTATTAGTTTTCATATAAAATTTTATGCAAAATATTTTATGTAGCGTGCGGAAATTTCAACAATGGTCCTGACAGACACTGACAGTACTGGCAGACTATTTGTAGTTTTTTTATGGGGTGCGATCTATAGTTCTGCGGCCATCTACGAAAACTATGGCAAAAAAAAATTCAAAATTTCTAAACCGCTATAACATTTTTCTTTTAAGTACACAAGAACTATCAGAATCAAAATATTAAATCAGTTTTGAAATATTCGATATGACTAAATTTAGGCTCTCTTGGGATCGACAATAATTATTAAATTATCTGGAAAAAATTTAATGGCGCTTTTTCTGTATTACTATAAAAATTTGAGAAAAATTATTGCTAAAATTTGTGATTGGTATAAGATATAGTTATTCATGGAAATAAAACAATCGATTAGACGTTAAATTTGACATAGTAGGTTTTAAAAATTTGAAAATAAAGTGGTTTACATGCACTTAATCGAACGTCGGATAGCTAATCCATCATTATTAAATATTATTATTATTATTTTAAATAATAAACTAAACTTGTAGGCATTTTTTTTTATGAATATAAATTAAAAGAAGGTAGGTACTTAATACTTTCAATTTGACACTTCACTTAGCAGGTAAAGTCTAGAGAATACTATAAGTCCGCTCACTTGGCCTGTGTAAACAAATATTTCCCTCCTGCCCGATCCTGCTCCCTTCGCCTTAGCCCTCGATCGATATCCCGCTGAGCGGGCGATTCCGAGCGTCACTTTGTTACACAGTGTCTCGGAACGGCGTGCTTCGTATTGTACGGGGTGGGCGTAAATTATATCCAATACCATTGCCAATTAATTGTGAGTAATGATGTGATGGTTTATCACGGTTCTTATTGCAGTGCGGATGGCGAATTCCTAAAGACCCTGAAAGGTAAGATTTACTTTGACGTATAATTAAGAAAAATCTATAGTCATCGAAATATCATATATATTACTTTATTACATAATACTCCTATTATGCATAGGTAATATTATATGACATATACATTGTATACCAGGAAAGCCATCTTCTCGACATCAGGCAAATATACTGCATGAAAATTGCTACCCTACAACATAAAAAGAGGAGTGAGTTAAGGGAGATCTCACATGAACACTTAACGAGACATAAAATTGAAAAAGAATATCAGACATGGAAAGCATTTAAGAGAATAGGCCAAAGATCGACACATTTTCTTGCTCCACATCTATACAGGCAAATTCCCAAAGATATAAGAAATATTTTACAAACAAATATCTTCAAAAAGAGCATCGAGAAATGGCTTCTATCTAGGCCTAGAAATATGGTTAAGAAACTAATAAATATGAAGTAAAAGACATACTTACTCAGTTTTCGCTAATCAATACTTACCTGGTGCTCTTCTCTCTTCTTTCTTCTTTCTTTTTGTATTTTTTCCTTTTTCTCCATGATGTCACACGTTTCCGTTTTCTTTTTTTTTCCATTTTTTTTTTACTGTGTATTATCAACTCAAGATAGAGGTATTCCCCTTTTTTACTAGTAAATGTGAATACGTATGTACCTACCTACAGAGAGACATGTTTTTGTACAAAATATTCACGCACACACCTTAAGTGGTGTTAGTGGATTATTTCTTATTTGTTTCTGATAATTTAGTCATAATATATTATTGTTTACATTTTTGTATTTTGGAACAAATAAATTATTATTATTATTATTATTGTATATGTTGAATAATATAAAGCCAACATGTCACAGGTGTGTTTGTTTCTTTGTTGTAAATAAAAATATTGATAATTGCTGATGTCAGCAATGGAAGAAGGCCTTAGGGTTCGTCAAAGGCCATAAATTTGCGAATATTGCATCTGAAGAGGCACATAAACGTATAAAAAACTGTAAGGCACATTTTGTTGACCAATCATTCACTTCGTCTGGAAAAAGTTTATTATATTACCAGAGGCATATTCGTATGCGTAATCTGGTAGGCAACAATATTTTGCGAACTAAAAGCCTATGAAGGCAGTTCAGGACCATTTGGCAGTTTGACAGTACCTTCACGAGAATTTAGTGAATATATTATCAATTTAGAAAATATTTTCTTATCAAAATGTAATGACTTATCGCATCAGGATGGCTTAGGTTCTAGTCTACTAAAGGAATTCCGATCAGTAAAATACATAATATCCGGTTGCAAATGTTCCCCACGACTATTTGGTTCATTATATATGCGAGTTCGTATTTACTACACACTTAAATTTGCAATTAGGGAATTAAAAACTCTTTGACAAAATAAATAATCAAATCCAAAACTTACAATTTTGCAAAACTTGTAAACTCTTAAATAATTTTGTTTGCTCCTAGGTGCACAATTATGTATATTTTTACTTACCCTATGTTTAGTTAGGTATGTATATCTTGCGTTATTTAAACGAAAAAAGTAAAATACTTGCATTTTTATTTTATACATATTGTGCTCCTTATTTTTCCGCTATATCTATTACTCCTATAACCTACCTAAACACTACTCCTATTGTGCATAATGGAAAGTCAATATCTATAGAGGTGCCCCCAGTGGCGTAGCTTCAAATTTTGCCCCCCCCCCCCCGCCAAAATTAAATTTGGGCCAGTCAAATTGGAAAATAAAAAAAACATACATGAAGGTGAAACTATCACAAATTTCTGTTTCTTAGTAAATAAAAGCAAAAAATTTTTAAAACAAAAGGTGTCCAACTTTAAAAGTGAAGATAATCGCCTGAACTTTTTTTTGTTTGAAAGGCTTTCAAAAAACGCTCCTTTTGACCTTCCTGCCATTTTCAAAATGCAAATCCAGGGCGGGCTGTGATTTTTTTTATAAACTCGATTTTTACGAACACCATTTAGCGATTTTTTTATTTAAAATCTGATCACACAGCGTTAATCAAAACACCCCAAAACCCCCATTATGCAAAATTTGAACACAAAATATACAGGCAGTTCCATCCTGCAGGGAGTAAAATTT
The DNA here is from genome assembly GCA_963920635.1 of Pseudeuparius sepicola. Classification (NCBI taxonomy): domain Eukaryota; kingdom Metazoa; phylum Arthropoda; class Insecta; order Coleoptera; family Anthribidae; genus Pseudeuparius; species Pseudeuparius sepicola. Next base: position 9,427,240 of record OY987299.1, read on the forward strand.
TAGGAAAAATAAGAATTTTAAAGGCATCTGCCAAGTCAAGTGTGCCATGAAATCCCCTCAAAACAGTCGAACTGTTAACAGGACCACTCAAAGTGTTGGTGTGCAAAGGTCCAATACAAAATATACAGGGTGTTATTATCTATGCCATCTGAAAGTACTGAATTTTTGGAATTTTATACGGGTCAAAAATCGAGTAGGTATATCAAAACTGCCCCAGACACTACAAAACGAACTAAGTCAAAAAATACAGAAGCCTGCCAGACAGTACTAAGTCGATATCAGTTAAGGTTGCTGATGTGCCACAACGGGAAACGCACAGAAAATGTATCGTCTTAGATAGTGACTTTGTTGAGAAAGTTCTAATAATTTAAATTGTTTTTATTTGTTAGTTGGCATTTTGAAATAAATTACTTTTGTCTTTATTAATATTTTTTCAATGATTCCAGAGCATTCTTGATCCCTATAATGTTTTTAAAATTTCAGCAATTTGAGATGGCCCAGAGAAAAATACCCTGTATATATTTGTATTAAATCTTTGCATACCAATATTTTGAGTGGTTCTGTTGACCAAACAACTATTTTGAAGGGATTTCATATCACACTTGATGCCAGACGCCTTTAAAATTCCTATATTGCTCACCTTTGACTCCATGCAGAATAGAACTCCCTGCATATTTATTGTTCAAATTTGGTATGTGGGGGTTTTGTGGTGCTATGGTTAACCCTGTGGTCTCAGGTCTTAAATAAAAAAATCGCTAAAAGGTTTTCGTGAAAATCGGGAGAATTAAAAAATCGTAGCCGGTCCTGAATTTGCGTCCCCAAAGAAGAGATTTTCGAAGGCCTTTCAAACAAAAATAAGTTTAGGCAATTGATGCACAATGAGTTTGCCACCCTAACGTACAAAGAGTGCTTAATATACCTAGAGGTTATCATAGTCTTTAGTGTAGGACACATCGATGAACTTTAATTAGTTCGCTTTTATCCATTGCTGCAGCTTCATCAGCTTCTATAGGAAGTAATGCTAAATTATTTATTCTGTCGTGGGAACAACAATTATTTCTCAAATATTTTTTATTGATTTTAATTTAGAGAACTACCGTTCTGAAGAAGCGACGCAGTTACAGTTACAGAAAGGGTCAAAAATATAATACCAAAACAGAACAGAACACGGAGTATACGCCCGGTCGAGGCAGCAACCAGAGATATAGGCACTAATTTCTAGACTTTGGTCGAGGGTTCGGGGGGCCCGGCTCCGCCGGGACCCCTTGACTGCAGGGCCCCCCCGCGGCCGCGGGGTTTCGCGGTATGGTAGCTACGCCACTGGGTGCCCCCATATAACTTGGTGCAACCAGCTTTACGATGTTTTGGATAGTCCACCCTCGTAAGTAACGGAGTGGTGAGCTGACATTAAGGGGGGGGCTCGCCATTGTATGTTTGGTTGCCTGTATCAATGTATTTTTATTTCCAACTAGCTGGAAAAAGTAGCGAATTTCAAAGGATTACAAAAAACACGGGTATTTTTAAAATATCCATAGATACTAATGACACTAGTTTAAAAGTTATGGGCGAGATTTTTTTTTTGAAATTCAAACTTTATGCCGGAATAAATTCGTCTATTTTGTCTCTTGAGCCGGAATTTTACCTTCGTAAAGATTGGCATAGGTTTCGGAATATGCTCGGAACGAAAACACGGTAATAAACATTGTAATTATCCAGTCTTGTTGTAAATAAAAAACATAGGCAAAATACCCCTTAAATTATGCAGCGGGAATGCAAAAGTGTGGCTATTATTTATCAGATGGCGCGAAAAACAGACGATCGATGAACGGTTGACGCTGTTGTTTCAGGTCCAGTTTAATAATTACATATATTATGTTCATATGATCAATTTTACGTTTTGGCGATATAATATTTAATCAACTAAGCTTTCTGATTACTTTTTTATGTTTTTGTATTACTTCCATATTATTATATACTATGAATTGCGAATTTTTAATATTAAAATAATATAAAACTTCAAGAGGTATATTCGGGAGACCCTCGTAGCTCAAAGACTCCGATCTGTGATTTTAACCCCTCTCTTTTTAGCAATGGTTCATTGATTTTTAGCTTGAAAGGTACACGGCGGCACTAAAAACTGCTTTAGTTGACTTTGCATTATTTATACGCGTGGGTTGGGTACTGTTGTTCTTATAGTTATGTCGCCGTTATGTATTTTTCGTGAGGAAAACACAATCGTTAGCATATAAACTGACATTAGGGGAGGATTCATGTCTATGTCTCTATATGTATAGGTATGTCGAAAATTCTCTATACCGAGTGTTCCATTTTAATAAATGCAGCTATTATAAATATCTCAAAAACGAAAATCACATAAAAGTTGAAGCATATTATGAGGTGTAATGTAAGACGCACGTTTTCACTTGTAGGCAGACGACGTTTTCAAGGTCACTTGAATGTCTACTGTGTTTTTTACTGTTAAAGGCATATCTTTAGTTAAAGAATGTGATTCGGCACGTTTTCTGTAGGTATAGTGTATTGCTGGCTTAAAAGTTCTGCAAAATTATGTTTAGTTTTTTCAATGAAATGAAACATGGTCTTTTATGTGTACATAAGGTGTTTCTTCGTTTGCATTAACACTACATTCAAACACACATTTTAGGTAACGCAATAATTAAGATAAATACATATCTCGAAAATAAAAAATGAAAAAAGAAAACGATATATTGATGCGAAAGAACAGCTTCTGTATTTTTTTGAGGCAAATTAATGATTTAAAAACCAGTTTGTTGCAGTTTTTTCCAAACAATGTAATGTCGTTTGGAAAAAAACATTCGAACGTCAAACAAAAGTTATAACCAAAAAACCTTTTTGGAAAAAATGAAGATGGTGCAAAATGTATCTTTTTATTAATTTAAACATATTTTTTTATTAACGGATAATAATAGAACACATATGCAGTTAACTTTGGGGTTACCTTTCGATTAAAAACAAGGAAAAATAACCGACTCAGACGTGGTCACGTGACTTTCGCTATCTGTCAAAAATCATATTTAAAAAATACAATCCCTAAAAATTGGCTTATTTGTTACAATTTCAAAACGTTTAACTTGAAAAAGTCGTTTCTATTTTAATGTTACATAAGCGCCTATTTCCTATTTATAAAATTTCTTAAAATTTTACAAAGTCATTACTTCGTAAAAACTATTTTATATCACTAGCTATACAACATAATATACGAGTATCATTCTATAATTTTATTAACTTTTTATTATTACCAAAAAATATTGATAAGAATATGTCTTTTTCAAAAGAAAATTATATTAACGCTTTAAAATTCTATTATGTTTGACACAAAGTTGATGTACCGGCAAGCATTTAGGTAGTACCATAGAAGAATCGACTACGTAAATTCTTCTATGGTAGTACCTATATAGTATATTTCCTAACAAGTGCGGAAAGTGCCACTTTTCCGCACGCGATTGCAGTTGGCTGAACGACGCGTAGCGGAGTTCAGCTAAGAAATCGAGTGTGGAAAAGACACTTTCCGCAAGAGTTAGGAACAATATTTTTTCTACAAAAGTAAGACACTTTTCCGCACGCATTTACTTTTCCGCACGCATTTTAGTTTAGAAAGTGTCACTTTTCCGCACTAGTGCGGAAAAGTAGTGCGGAAAAGTGACACTTTCTAAACTAAAATGCGTACGGAAAAGTGTACTTTTCCGCACGCTTGTAGAAAAAATTTATTTACATTACATTTTCCATTACTCTAAATGTATGCCAAAATAATACATATATTAAGATATCAGCAAATAGTAGGTATTCCACGTATCTAACAAAATTCACAACTTTACGTCAACTTTGGATCAAATACAACAGAATTTTAATTTCTTTCGGTTTATCAATATTAAGTACTTAATGAAAAGTTAATAGAATGATAAATGATAAAACTATAGTGACATAAATTCTAAATGTCAGTTAGGGTAAGTATTGTGATCATTCATGCGGTTTTGAGGGAGAATTATTATGTCATGACAGTAGATTTGACAGCCGGTAGGTAGTCCTCTTACTTAATATTTTACTCAACAATATTCTCAATAACTATGACAAAATATAGAAAAATAAAGGAGCGTAAATATTCATATTATTATTTTGTGTTTAACAATTCACAGTTTCAATGCCAAAATACGCCAGGATGGGAGCGATGTGCTGTTATTTGTATAAAAAAGGGGGTCGGTCCGCCTGCCTCCCCCTAGACCCCTGGTTCCGACCAACGACCTTGCTTGCCGGGCAACAAAATAACTTATAAGGAACGGAAACTTATTTTAGCGCGAAACATTACTTTTTATTCTCGCTCTGTACCAATAGACGCTCTCCAACTCCAGCGCCATCTTACAGACACTTACGGAATTTTTGCACTCCAGTAAACAATTTCTGTTTTAGCAACATTTATCCTAGTTAGGAACACGGTCAAATGAAGGTCGTCGCGAGGTGATGACGTTTTATTTCCGTCCTTAATTTACGACCGGTCGCAAAAAATCGGCGGCTTTTCGACGACTTCAAAGGAGTGATCCGACTTATAGTATTCCCTAGACTTTGGTAATATCAAAGTTTACAGAATATGATGTCGGCCGCCGGCTCGAGTGACTCAACTTCTATTTTATTTTGTAAACTTTGGTAATATACCTATTGTATTATTTGTATTATTAACACCACATTGTTCAACATTTCTTTTGAGTTTCAGCATTTCAGCTGGGGATTACTTCAATTTTTTCATATTACACATTTTGTGGAGCTATCGAGTAAACGTTGCTGTTTAAATAACCTCAATTGGGGATGTCCTTATTATTACGTCATAACGCTATAGTTGCACAATTATTGTTTCCACGTTCAACTAAATTGTATGCCAACCACAAATTATTATAAGGTATTTTTTCTTAAATTTTTGTTGTAAATACAGAACAAAGAGGAAGGTGTGACACATCAAATCGAAAGGGACATTTTATTTTACAAAACAAAAGCCGCCTAGGGTCTGGAAAGTTTATCATTTATGAATGTTTATTTACTTAATATTTATTCTGGTTATGGTATTCTGTATTAATCGCCCTAATCATCATTTTAAGGATTTTCGACACGAAATCACATTTCCCCGGCGATCTCTTCTTTGGCTGAAAAAGAGCTACGCTTTACTGCCCCTTTTTAATTAATTTTCGTGGACTATCGGCGAAGGGACCCGCACCGGTAGACCATAAAAACTCCGACTATAAAAGTTATTAGGGGCTGCCGTTTCGGTTTACGTCCGAAAGCCTGCCCCGAACTACTTATTTGATAGAGGCTTTGATTACCTCTAAAAAAATAAGAGATGAGTGAATTACCTATCTGAATTATCACTCAGTGCAGTGCAACGACATCGTTGAAGCAGCGTCCAGAGATATACTAATAAGTCCGGGCACACGGCCTTGTGTAAACAAACGTTTCCCTCTTGCCCTCTCCCGCTCCCCTCCTCATCGAGCCGATCGATATCTTATAATATAAGAAAATAAGCTGTACACAGTGTAGCTGAGAGCGGTTCGTTCGCATTCTACCGGGTGCGCGCAATATATTACCCCAAAATATTACCGACCGACCGTGACTGTGGTGTAGTGATGCCTAGTAACGCCTTTTACTGCAGTGCGGATGGCTGTAAAACCAGTTCAAAAGACTATATTACCTTTTTTCATTTCCTAAAGACCCTGAACCTGAAAGGTAAGATTGAGTTTGAGGTACCTACCTACAAAAATTAAGATACTTTTATGTGATATGTGAATACTTAGGTATTAATTGAAGAATAATATAGATATAATATTAAAATATTGAAAATTTGAAGGTGCCAGCAATGGAAGAATGCCTTAGGGTTCATCGGAGAACATAAATTTGCGAATATTCCACCTGAAGAGGAATATAAACCTATAAGAATTTGCAAGGCACATTTTGATGATCAGTCATTCACTTCGTCCGGAAAACGTTTAGTAAAAACTGCTGTCCCCTCGGCTGTCCCATTAAGATTATTGCCAGAAGCTTATGGTAAAACGCATGCTTGTGTTTATGTCAATTTAAATATCAAAATATTTATTACAGGATGAAAAAGTAGGTATGATTAGTTTAACTCTTTGTCGTTAAATATTCATTTGTTATTTATGTTTTTGTCTGCTCTATGTTTTGTTAGGCTTTATTAAAAATGAACGTAAAACATAAAAAATTGCATGCTCCAACCAAAGTCTACAGATATACCTACTAATTATGTAGATTCTGGTAATAGCTACATTGTATTTTAATTTAACTGTAGGTACCTACCAAAAACTAACGGTACACTTACCTACACAAATAATGTTGTACCAAAGTCTACAAATAGGTATACTAATATTTGTAGACTTTGGTAAATAATGGAAAGTCAATATGAACCTGCCCCCGTATAACTAGCTTGACGGCGATTTCGTTTAGTCGCCCTCGTAAATGCGAAGCGTGCGAGGTAACGCTGATTTAAAAATTGTCGGCTTTTCCGAACGAAGTGAGCCGACTTTTGTATTTCTAGACTTTGGCGGTTTATTTAAGTAATATAACGATTTAGTATCGGCAAAAAAGTTTTGAAAATCGGTAGAAATGTTAGGGATGATATAAAAACTCCTAAATCAAAAAGTTCCCACCCTTAAATGGTGTGATTCATCCCTTAGGGCGTCGTTTTCACCCCTATTTTGAAGTTTTCTAGATTATCTCAGAATTTAAATATGCACTAAAATGATGGACCTGCAATACCAAAAAGATAACCTCAAAAAAGTTACTAGTAAAAGCACGACCCAAATACAGGGCAAGTGAGATACGTAGAAATTGACATCTTCAGCTTATTGTCCATCGAGTGCCAAAGAATCCAGCAGCTTGATTATTTTTAGAGTAGAGATGTAGCCATAATTCAATTTCAAAAAATGAACTTCAATATCTAGGGACCATTGAGATTTGATCGGTTAATAATATTTTGGAACAAAATATATGAAGTTGCTCTATGTACCATTATTAACGGGACACCCTGTATATCCTGCACTGGTTCATTTGCGCCTTATTTACCAAATAATTACACATTTTAGGAAAAATTGTTATAAAGCTTTTTGTATCGAATTTTATGAGGAAATTTTGTACATATAGAGTGGAGTGAAACAACCTTATACATTCTTTAACTTTTAACCCATCAGAACGAAATTTTTACCGAAGGTAGATGGCATCGTTGCCTACTTATTTCCAAAATATTAGTTGTCTACATCAAAGTCAAAGCCACCTGCGATGCCACAATCGAAGCTAAAAATCCGAAAGTCGTACTAAGCATTTTTTTCAAAATAATGTAGGAAAAAAGTTGTTCAGAATCGATTTAGAACCCTAAATCAAAAATTTTGTCAAAATAAAAAAATATCAAATAAAAAAATTAAGTAAAAATTAAAAAAAAAATCAAATTTGTTTTGTAGCTTTTAATTTTATTTTGAAATGATTACTTTTTGAAAACAACTAGCCTTCAAAACTTCCATGGCACACTTTTCTAAACGCAAAAAATTCTTAAATTCCTATTTTTGGGCTTTATTTTTTTTTATTTAATATTTTTTGATTTTAACAAAATTTTGGATTTAGGGCCCTGGATCGATTCTGAACAACTTCTTTTAGTAAATTTTAAAAAAAAATGGCTAATTTGATTTTCGGATTTTTAGCCTCAATTGTGACATCGCAAGTGGCTTTGACTTTGGAGTATATTTTCGATAGTACTACAAAACGCTAAACAAAGTGAAAGAAATAATGCTAGAACTTTTATTTTATTCCCATATTTTTCAAGTTATCGTTTAAAACATTAACTTTGTTTTGCAATATTATTAGAATAATTTTAATAATAAGTAATAACAACGGCGTTAGTTGCACAAAGTGCACAAGATCACATTTGTTTTCAAAATATCAATTCTACACTAAAAATGTTTGTAAGTATAATAGCAATTTTGTCATATTTCTGGCGATTTAAAAAACATTTGTTCAACAAGAAACCTGATAGGCGTGCTAATCAAAGTTACACCCTGTATGGTGTCAAACCGAACCATTTGTAGTTATTTATAAATAAATTAAATACCCAACCCATTTTCAGGACAGCACTGAGGTTGCGGAAGAGATTTGCGAGAGTTGATGCTGCATGGTGGATATAAAATAAAAAGTTTTCCATTTAGCGACTCCTTCGAGTGGAACTGCAAAGAGGATTATACTAAAAGTTTTGGAATTCCCTGATGTGTCTGAAATCTTAATGGTGAGGCCATCCCGCATCCGGTGCATGTAGGCCAACTTATTTTTGCATCAGACAGTTACAAACAATTTAAAATGAGAATAATGTAAGTAGAAAGTAGAAACTAGAGAGACCCCCGTCGGTATCGATATAATTGTATGTTAAAAAAATTTACGAGAGTGTCGAAAAAAGCAGTGTCACAAATCTAGTAGATACATTTTTGCATTCCGTATACAAAAATTCATTTTCTAGTATATTCCTGCAAGTTTCAAGGTTTAAGCGTTGACTGGCGTATTAATAAAGACTGCTCACGTCTGTCACGTTTGACAGTTATCTGGCTCACCATGCGCTTCCCGGAGACAAAATACAATGCAAAATACATTGTCGACCATAGGCGCCATCTGCTTTCCAGGACATGAAACTATAGCCGTGAGAAGTCTTATTAATACGTCAGTAAGGAGTGTAGAAAAGTAGCTGCCATTGGAAAACATTATTTGCAGTGCAATAGGTACAATTGTTAGTGACTTAAGTGCGCATGCATCAATAATAATTATTATTATCTAATGAATGTATGCGCCCCACGTTTTTTTAGTCCGTTTTCTAAAAACGTATTATATTAAAAAGTGCCTATATTTAAGTTTTTTTGTTTTTTTTTTATATGTGACAGGTGTTACTTTTATTCATGACTTTTTTGTATAGGCATTATTTTCTAATAAATAATATACAGTGCTATTCATAAAGTTTGCACCAAATGGGAAATATTCGTATTATACGATTTTTTTGAAAACATTTTTTCGGGATATGTTGGAGCAAATTGCCAAATAGCATGAAACACGTGTATGCGGTTACTAGTTTTTTTTTGTTTTCTAACTTTGAGTGCTTATGCCCATTATCACTTTTTCTTGTACCTATTTACATTTGCACTCACAATCTCACATCTTTGTTATATTTTAGTAGGTTTGAATATGAATCTATTTTACATGCAGGCTGCACAACAGGCGGCAGTTTGGATCTCCTGATGAGCAGTGACAAATGACAAATCATACATGTTTTATGGTGGTGGTGAGGGAATCATTTTTATATTATACTATTTTCTCCATAAATAAAAATGTTGCGGTATATTTCGAAGATTTTATGCCTATGGAGTCCACGCCTCACGCCCGACAACATAAAGGTGAGGGTCCAGGACAGTTCGGCGCCGCCGATTCGGCGCGGCTGTTTCGGCGCGGGCGATTCGGCGCCAATTTTTCAGGAATAATAAAATAAATAGATGGTAGTAAATTCGGAAAAATTTATGTACACAAAAAATAAAATTACGTATACATAAAAAGAGAAATACAAAAAGTACGTGGTCATAATATGTAAATATATACACTGGAAAATATTTATAGAAAGCATCAATTCAGTCCCATCTCGAAATTATGGGCGATACCTCTCAAAAAGTCCAGGATATTCCGGTTTTCAAAGTCGGTTACCAACTGGCATATCCTTTCGTCAGCTTCTCTATGTTTTCTCAGCTTCTGAGCTGGTTCATGGCCTGCGACAATCTGTTCTAAATACAAATCCCGGCCACTCTGGATTTTTCTCAACGAATCGATGAACCGCCATATTGTTGGGTGGTCCATCCCCAATTCGTTTTGCAGTCTTCTATTTGCTACTTCTGAATGGTTGTTGGTTCGATCTATCCCCTGCAAAACCCTTTCATGAAGGTTCCACATTTCCACGCTGAATATGGGAGGGCGCCTCATATTTCCTCTTCTTCCTGGTCTGCCTATGTAATTGTCTTCAAACCAGTTCATAAGCCCTGGCAGCTCGTTTGGTATATTGTTCGAAAGCTGATCAACAGCGTTATCCAACTGGTTAGGTGGAACATATGCCAGACTCAGAATCATTCTAGCTTGTAGGGCAAAATCTGGTTCGTTGTTGTATCTCTGTCTAAGTCCCTGCTGGGCAAGGTGTCTAAAAGCGTCAAAATTGTAACGAAAAATATTACAGAACTATCAACATCTAAACGAGAAGCAACAAAAATATGCTATTATAATATGCTGTAGGTAGCTATTGTTTGGGGTACTTTATGTTACAACAATATCTCGCGCCGAATCGTCCCGCGCCGAACTGTCTCTGCGCCGAAACGGCCGCGCCGAAACGGTGGCGCCGAATTGGCCGCGCCGAAAAGTACGAACCCCAAAGGTGACGCCTCGCAAAATACGGGACATAAATTTGAAAAGGGTTGGGTTAATTTTTCCGGACACCGAATATCCGCATAAAACATATTGCCTAAAAATCGATCTTTATTGTCCCACCATCCCCGGTGTTTTTGCAATATTGTCACAAGTTATTTATGTCCGTCTAATGCCCATAGAACTGTGATATATTAGGGTCCTGGCGCCTTTGGCAGGGGTCTCGCTTCATCTGTATCCTGTAAGGGTCAAAGTAAATGCTATTATGTGTACAGTATATGTGTATCCCGCTTCTGAATTTTGATAGATAAATGTACCCTTCGTCTATCTGGGCTTACATGCTGCAAATATGATGTATTATACAGGATGATTTGTTTAGGTCTACCACCGCGATTTTCTCGCTTATTTTGCGCCCTACAAAAAAAGCGTAAGAAACAAAAATTTTAAAAGAAATGGCTTGTGGCATATGGGACAGAAACAAAAATGTTGCAATTTTGGACAGCTAAGTGGTGCTGCAAAAGAAATCGGCATCCATTGCCAACTTGTCGTGCAATATTAAAAAAACCTCAAATTGAGCAAAACTATTAATAGCCGTGGAATGTTTATTTTAAGAGACAGAGGAAAACTTTTATATTGAAAATTGATGGCACTGAGAAGCTTTATCCATCCACGTAGTCAGATAGTTTCAGCAAATTACACAGGGTCTTTGGCTCTCTTGAGACCATGAAAATTTTCGTCGATTTGAAGTTTTTTTAGTACACCGCGAAAAGTTGGGCATGGAAGCCCATTCCTTTTTTAAAGTCGCCTCGCTGACCAAAATTGGCATATTTTGTTTTCTTACGTATTTTCTGTGCGACCTAAAATAAGCGAGAAAATCGCAAAATTAGAAATAAACAAAAAAATTTTCATAGCCTCAAGAGAGCCTAAGACCCTGCGTAATTTGCTGAAACTATCTGACTACGTGGATGGATAGAGCTTCTCAGTGCCATCAATGTTCAATATAAAAGTTTTCCTCTGTCTCTTAAAATAAACATTCCACGGCTATTAACAGTTTTGCTCAATTTGAGGTTTTTTTAATATTGCGCGGCAAGTTAGCAACGGATGCCTATTTCTTTTACACCACCACTTAGCTGTCCAAAATTGCAACATTTTTGTTTCTTACGCTTTTTTTGTAGGGCGTAAAATAAGCGAGAAAATGGCGGTGGTAGACCTAAAAAAATCATCCTGTATTCTTGAATATTATAGTCATTTTACATTAGGTTAGATAGCGACCAAAAAGCAGTCGATAAGGTACTTGACCATTGGCCATTTCTTAGATGTAGCTTGAAGCTATGTTTTTTGTCAGATGCTTACCAAAATCGTTTTGAAATGTTATTTATCATCTTTGCCCAAAAGATTTGGAGGTTTTATTGCTCATTTTATTGTTAACCCATAAGAACATAACTTGGGTCGGTCTAAATTTTATATCAATGTTATCCAACTCCAACTGAGAAATTTTAAATAAGGTTATCTTATGCAATGACAAATATGACAGTAATATAACCTATAGGGCAGTCCAACATAACAACAGCTGATCGAGTCCAAAATGGCGTCTGGAGGTCAAATAATGCTTGGTTGGTAAGCAGTTTGTGTTAATTTTGATTTATTTTAGAATATTTCGTCGTAAAAATTGTAGTTTTGATTTATTTTAGTGTGTATATAAACAGTTGATTGAGTTCATATATCAACAATGAGTGATTATTTTATAAATTTACAAGCTCAAAATCTCAAAGCAGCGTCCAGTTATAAATAAAAACTAAATGTTTTAAAATTTTCCTTCAGTATCAAATAGGCCATTGTTACATATTTAGTGCTCACATTAAGCTGTTATACGAAGCAACAAGAAGCCTTCAAAAACATAAATCATTGAGTGAATTATTAAGAGTATTTCAGATGAACATGTGGACCATTAAAAATCAAAGATAAGCTAATCCAGAAAAAATAATTTAACCGGTATCGCAAGTCTACTCAGAGAATGAATCCGCCACCATCAGGAAGAAACCCAATTAGTGTGCAATTCATCTTCCAATTTTGAAAGTTTTGCTATAAGCAGTGTAAAAACTCTTTAAAAATAAAACAAAATGTTCTTTGCCACATAATATGGTATTGTTTACAAATCAGTGACGTCAAAGTTGTTTCCAATCAGATGGTTAAAACCAGGGACTCTTTAAAGTAAGCAGACTCAGCATTATACTTTCCAAAGTGAGGCCTATTCTTTCCTCATTCTAATGGTATCAGTGAAGCCAAGTATGCCATTTTATTGGAGAATCTATGAATATAACAGGTACCTACTTAATTGTTAGTAACAATTAATAATGGTTTCCATGATTTCTAAAAATTAGACCTGACAATGTTGTGTCTACAAGTGCAGAATATGGCAACTTTCATATGGAACAAATTTATTTTATAGTTGAAATTGATTTCCAGCAATTATTTCCACGAATTTAAGTAATAAGTATGGTAAGTCAGTGCCGATTTTTCTTATTTACGAATTTGTCGCTATTGCACCTTGTTAGCAGGTTCCTGAATCCATTTGTAATATGTAGGTTAAACTTTCTTCCTTTGTTGAATGTATCTACCATCTACCCAAAGAACTTTCACAGATTTCGGGATGGACTAATAGGTAAGATTAGGTCTAGTAGTTCTAATCATGTAGTTTTTCTCATTGTTCATTATAAAATTTTTGTAATTTTATTTCTCTCCCAAGGTACCTCACAAACTTAAAATAAACTAGTAGTCGTAGATTAAAACTTAAAAAAAGACCTGACTAAAGCTACCTGCTTTAATAAGTGATGAAATGGCTGTGACGTAGTTAGCATTAATTTAAGAACCGGCAACGTCGCCTTTTCTCCTCTTCGTCTTCCGTCAAATAAAATAACCTGACATGGCCTGTTAACCTTTATAAATACAACCGCTATCAAACTATCAATATTTGTCTGAAAACGTTTCTACCTGTGACGATTATCAGCCATTTGCCCAATGCGTTAGCAGAAAATAAGCAAGTGAATCTTTAGTTTTTACTTTAGTTTACTAGTTTGCGCGTCGTTGTAATAGTCATGGAGGTTGTTCGTTCCCTCTTGTGAAAACTCCAGCAGAAACTCTGGAAAATTGTTTTTATCGACACCGACGAAATTCTCCGAAAACGGTGGTTGGAAACAGTTGGCCTTCCAATGAAGAAAACGTTTTTGTATTGTTGCGAAGACCATTTCAACGTAAGTACATATTATCTGTTATAGATAGTTTGAAGCACTTTTACTTCTTTTTTAATACTTACTGTCTTGGGGTTATAAGACTACATCTACCTGAATGTAATAAACCTCAAAATAACCCCTGTTAATAATTTTTATTACATATAGAGATTAAAAGTTTATAATAATATTAAGTATTTATAGTTTATATTATTGTATTCGTAAATCAATTCTTTTCATTATAAATTCAAAATTTTATTTCATATTTAAGTTCTTACTTACCTACTCTTTAATCGAGCAACTTTTATTGCAATAATTTTTGTATAAGAATAGTAAGATACATTTTTCTTTTTTTTAGCTTGAGCCTGATGGTAAGAATTGGATGTTCTTCAAAACTGTGGGAAGCAAGATTATCTTGAAAAAGGAAGTTGTGCCTCGGCGCTACATAAAAAGCAAACGAATTGCTTCCCTTCCAATTCATGTAGAGAGGATAATAAGACGAATTCGAGAATTTGCAACGCTCAATATACATTCGAGGGTAAACCATCAATTAATATACCTTTTAGATCACATCATGGTTATTGTGTGAGGCCTTTAATTTTATGAAATATATTTAAGTTAAATAGTTAAGTTGTATTGTAAACTATTGCTCAATAAACTGTAAATTATGTTGTGTTCATTCTTTCCCTAATTGGTTACCTTTTTATAGTAAAGTTTGAATAATAATTCATGTCTGAAGTGATATTTTCATTTTCTTTTTGTTAATGACAAATATTCAGAACCTAAAAAGAAGAAACGTTCTACAATCATAGCAGAGAGACCGGAGAGGCGGGCAGGGACGTAAACCCACGGCTTCGATTTGGACGGCGAACCTCGCGCGATACGGACGTGAGGCCGCGAAGCGGGCGAACATCGCGGCGGCAAAGCCGCAGCATGGCCGATCCTCCGAGGTCCCCCGAATTTAATAAACGAACACACCATTTCCAATTCCACATAATATGCCACATTGTCCGATGTCGCCTTCACTAATCCTTGCTCCATACTTTGAAAAGTTCGATTTGCTATGTAAAAGACTATTCAAATAATAACACAAACTTGCAGTGCAAATTTAAACTGTATAAGTAAGTTCTCACGCGTCAAACGTTGAGTGTCAAATGAATCGTTGTAAATAAGCAGTATTGCCAAACTTGCATGGCCGTTTACCTGGCGACCGGGGTCGTATAGAATGTATTAATTTAATGATAATATTTTTGTTAATTAGCATGATCTGCATTGAAATTATATTGAAAGATATTAACAATAATAAATTCTTTTAATAAAAGTTACAACAGGTATTTAATAATACCATAATATGCTAACAAACTATATCAGAATTCCAGTAAAATTTATGAAATACCCCTTGTATAAGGAAGGGCAACTACGTCACAACCTTTGGCGGGAAAGTATTATTTATAAAATTACAGCAAATCCAAAGCAAATATGAAAAAAATGAAAGACACGGGTCGATTTTTTTCTCCTTTTCTACCGATAGATAAAAAAAAATTAATATTTTTGTCCGAATTTTGTGAATTGTGATGGGAATTTTTTTGCCTCCTTTAGAATCTATGGCACTGGCATGTCACATCAAACCTGATGGCAGTATGACACTGGCATATAACATAACCTTGTGCCAGCCCCCTTGTGGTCTCCTTGGAGTCGACACAAAACAAACTTCCCCTCAAGGCTTCACTTTTGCTATGTATGTATTTTAAAGAATAAACCATTTTTTTTTAAATTAACTTATAGTAAAACTGATTGTGCTTTTGCAATGTCAAATAGCCCAAAGGGATTCTGGATTTATCCAATATAACTTTTCACCGCACAGAAACACAGCTAATAGAATTTTAACGATATTAAATTTTTCAAATACCCCGTCGAAATGGAAAACACACAAACCACCGAAGGATATTGTTTAATAACTGCGGGCAAGGAATTTAAATTATTCAGGGAAACCCAAGAAATTATAAACAGCCCCAACATTTTTATGCATGAATGAGTTTCCTTGAAATTGGAAGCAGGTTTTTAATTGAAAAATTCTGATCTTCTAATTCTCTATCTGATTCGGTATAAGAGGATTTTTACTCAATGGCTTTTTATGATTTTCTCGTTCATTAATAACCGATAACTTCCACGGGTTTTTCGGCCTATTTAGCAATCATAATGGGACCTCGACAAATCGATCGAAAGTTAAATTTTCTGATATCAAATTCCGACCAATTTTTAACGTTCACGTAGATCTGATTGTCCTCCATTTTTATTTTTTTATCTTGATAAGAATATGTTTGCTTAAAAGCTGTCTATGAAGGGTCTCTCACTTTTTAACGTAGTTATTTTCTTATACCTAGACCTAGACATGTCTAAGTGGAATTATAAAATTAAAACACTCAATAAAAATAATAAAAAATGTAAATTGTGTACAGGGTGATTCACTTAAAGCTCTCCTTTTATATCTAAACAACGAAACGAGATATTTTAATTCCGTAGAAAGAGGCTGCTATACAGGGTGGTTCACGTAAGTGGTCCATTAGAAGTTTACGGGGAAGGAGTGCGAATTTTAATTTGAAATTTTGGTCACTTATATAACAGGTTGTAAACTGTCTTTCTAAAATATTTTCAACTTCCGATCGCTTCCGGTTGTACCGGAAGTCGGTAGCAACTTTGTTATTTCAAATAGAACACCCTATATATTATTACACCATTTGGTTTCCTATTAAATTCCGAATCTTTTTTCTGAATATAATGAGTACCATATTCCTAACCCTTTTCGAGATATTCGCAAATTTTTGATTTTTTGAGTGTTGTAGCCATCGACCATAGTGATCATAACGTTGAAATTTATGAATCTGGAAAACTGAAATTTTGGACTGTCGTAGGCGAAAGTCAACTTTATTAAATGGTCTGTATGCCATTTCAAAATATTTTACAGGGTGTTCGGGAAAAAATTCCCAATATCAACATCGAAAAATTGAAAAATCTCAGTTTTTTCAAATGGAACCCATATTTTTTTATTGCACCAAATGCTTGTGCAGTTATCAATCTGTCAAATAAAAACAATTGCTTCTATTCTCTCCATGGCCTACTCATCAATATAGCGATTAATGTGAAATTAACCTAATAAAGGTAATAATTATTTGTTCCATAAAAGTCAAAAATTTTGCTTAGATACGTAAAATAGTTTGATGATATTTTAATATTTTAAAAATTTATATCCCAAATGCTAGACGGTACATCATCTTTGCAACAAACATAACAGAATTTTAAAGCGTAAATATCATTTTCTTTTGAAAAATACCTATTCTTATCGGTAATTAGTATTAAAAAATTAATAGAATGATAAAGCTAGTGATATAAAATAGATTTTACGAAGTTTCGAGTTTTTAAAATTTTCAGAAGTTTCATAAATATTAAAAATTGGCAAAAAACTGAATATTTTAGTAGAGCGTTGAAATTAATTTGGTACACTTACGTAAAATTGAAAAACAAACAACTTTTTCATGTAAAACTGTTTGATATTTTAGCAACTAAATCCATTTTTGGCGATATATGTTTTTAACGTTTGAGTGGGTCATTTTTCATCTTTTTTAAAGCAAAAGGTAACCCCAAAATTAAATTTCAAAATATGTAAAACGTTAATTAAAAATTTTCCCCCTATGGCACTGTATATATGGTTTATTGTAAATTGTAAGGAAAACCGCTTATCTAGCAATTAAGTAAATCGGTAGCGAATTCTCAGGTTAGCACATCATTAACTTCTATTTGTTATATTATCTCTGTCTCACACAAGAATGATAACTATGGCCCTTCTGTCTCACGAGCAGAGCAGAATAGAGTTACAAAAGGGAGGGGTATACGTATACATCATCACCCGAATTGCTTGGACTTCGCCAGTTCGCCATAAATTACACCCCAATTATGTTTTCTTCCGTTCCATCTACTTGTCGGGATCTCCCCAACAAATTACCTACCAAATTTTCACGTTAATTAGATACGTGATTATATTTTATTATCTACCTTTTAGACTGAAAATAATATAGACAATCCTATCTTCTGGTCATCTGGTATTGTATATTGATTACATTTCACCTTGTTTATTTAACATTTAGGGAGGATTTGATCAAACAAAGCGTGGGTGTAGGAAATGTGAGAAAGGACCTAATAAAACATACCCGATAACAGTGGCGTATGCAAGAAAATTTTGTCGTCTCAAAAAGTTACTTAAAAAAAATTGAAAATAAAATTTCAATTTCAACACCCTGCATCTCGAAAACCAAACATCTGCGGACCTATGTTCATATGAACATTTCGTCATATTTTCCATTTTTATTTTTAATTTTTTAAGTTATTACCGGTCACCCTGTATAACATAAAAATAATTCTTCGAACCAGTAAAATCTATATCAGAAAATCAAGTATTCTTTTTTTGGTCTTGAGCTCGTCAAATATCTCCTCTGGAGATATGGGTATTTCAGGGTACACACAGTGTTTAGGTAGGTTAGGTTAGGTTATTCGGCTATGGTACACATAAAGGAGTGCTAACCCATTCAGTCGATTTTCGCTAATATTGTTTCTAATATAAATTTTTAAAATTTTCAGTTTTGAAAATGTTCTTTCTGGCGTGGCGGTGCACACTGTAATTGTGCAAAATATGTTTAGTAGGTTGTTTTGTCTAATTTACGGTTACGCGCTGCGAGCGACGGAGTGTGTGCATAATATACGGCGGCGCGTTCTCAAATCTACTGCACAGGTTTTAATTTCGAGAAGACAAGATGAAACAAATAACAAATTGTAGATGTTTGATGTTCCCTGTATTTTCAGATTAGGCCAGGAGTATACAGGGTGTAACTAAACTGATGGTCAAAAATGAAACCACGTATTCTTGGAGTCAAAATAAGGGCATACATTTTTTTCTCCTACGGACCATAGTTTTTTTATACAGAGCGTAGAAGTTTGGAGAAAAATACACATATTTTTTAGTATTTCTAGAAGTATATGAGATATTTTCTTCAAACTTGGCGTGTCACATGAGCAGATGAGCCGTCAAACTTAAGGTTGACATGAAGCTTCTGAGGCTCCCAGTTGCGGAGATACAGGGTGTTAGTAAAATTAATTGGTTCAGAAAAATATGAATCCCATTATAAGTATAATCGCATTTTTTTAATTTGATTTGAGTGGTGAATAGAATGGTTAACAAAAAGTATCTCTTAGTATTTTTTCATATTCGCAGCCGTTTCTTAATTATTTTTAAAGAACGGCAACGCTGCAATGAACAATAGTCACTTTAAGAATAAATCTAGCAATCTGTGGATGTCAATTAAACTTTATTTAACAAAATACAAAAGCAAAAACGATAATAAAAGAAACGTATTGCTATTAGAAAATTACATTATTAAATGTTCGAAATGACCGCCGTCTCTTTCAATACACGCAACTATGCGTTTCCGCATGTTTATTATTGCCATTCGCAAGTCCATAGCAAAAGTGCATATCAGTCATTGCCATTGAATTTACCATTCAAAACAAATAAAAAAAAATGCGATTATACAGGGTACTCATATTTTTCTGAACTAATTAATTTTAATAACACCCTGTATCTTCGCAACTGGGGGCCTCACAAGCTTCATATTAACCTTAAATTTGACAACTTATCCGCTCATATGATACGCCAAGTTTGAAGAAAATATCTCGTATACTTCTAGAGATACTAAGAAATATGTGTATTTTTCTCCAAACTTCTACGCTCTGTATAAAAAAAACTATGGCCCATAGGAGAAAAAAATATATGAAGAAGTGCCCTTATTTTGGCTCCAAGAATACGTGGTTTCATTTTTGACCATCAGTTTAGTTACACCCTGTATATCATTTTTGGTATTATTAATTTTGATATTACGAATCGCGTTTATCTCGACAGTTCTGGGGGGGGGGGCAATTGCCCCCTTTGCCCGCCCCCGAATACGCCACTGGTGTAGGAAATGTGAGGAACGTCCTAATAAAACATACCCGATAACCAACCTACAGCACTCGATAATGGATAATGGGGACAAGGGACAAACTAGAGGGTCACCCACTGACGAGCAAACGTGCGTTGCCTTTGTCCGTTCGACATCCCCTTCCACATTCTGGTCAAATTAACAACGATTGACTGAATTATTTGAAATGGGCGGAAGATATTTGGGTCCGCAGTAAATTGAATGTCGTAAAGGAAAAGGAGTTTTATAAATAAGTATAGAGTAGGTACCAAATATTGGCAGAGGTACACTGTCACTATGCGTTTGTCTTGGGTAACGAAACCCGTAATAGGGTACTTAACGAAATTTTACAAACTTATAAAATAATTCCTGGACACTTGCATAAGACCCTACGATTATTTCCAAAAAAATATTAGCACGCAAGTTTTTAGACTTTCTTCGAAATTTGGCGGGAAAGCACTTACGAATGACAAGTGTTTTTAAAAGGCAATTTGGCAACATGGCGATACAACTGAAGAATACTATGTCACAACCTTCTCAAACTTTAAAAGCCCTGTGCAAACATGTGGCAACATCGCAGCGGGACGGTTCAACGGGTCGAGCAGTCTATGGATCAGTCTGAATTTTGGCTTAGTTTATCTTTTCTAATAAATGTTCAACCCTCTTTTTAATTATAATCAGATGCATTTGTGAACTTTGTTTCAATAATTGGATACCTAAGTACGTAGGTACGTTTGTTTAACAGACAATAAAAGCAGTAACAAGTAACAAAATATACACATAAGTATAAGTATTTATAATAAGCACGATTCCTGGTGTTGATAGGTACATTTTCGACAAATAATATGGTAAATTTGGTCAAATAGAGGGAACTACATTTTGTTGTAAGTCAAATTTTTGTGAGAATTTTTCGCAAAGTGCGCCGTCAGGCAAATGATGATTACCTATCTCCTCTTATGGTTAAATTTTCATAAAAATACAAACAATAAGCGAACAGAGAACTGCATGTTGTCAAGGAGAGTAATCTCTTCTGATTGAAATGGCAGTTTAGGGTCAATTTCATAATACATCAACTAAATTATCTTTTGACTTTAACATTAGGTAAAGAAACTTTTGCAACAACACTAAACAATGGTTGGATTGTTAGAAAGCTCCTTTAATTTTAAAGGATACTTTAGTTTGTCTGTGCAATTGGCCCATAAGAAAAAAGTATTTATGTGACAACATTTTTGTGTGCAATTGCATTAGTTAAAACTCAAAGGTTGCAATTCAGTAAATAATAGATATTCATAGGCAAGCTGGAGACATTTGAACAGAAAAATAAAGTTTGCCTTGTTCCACGAATTATTGCAAACGGGCACCGGCAACGTTGCAATGCCGTTTCTCCTGAGGGGCACGGAGTTGCCACGTTTGGCGTTCTGGACAATAGAACGAAGAAACTGTAGATTTCAGCCTGAACAAAATTAAAAGCCGTTGTTATTTTGTGCATTTACTGTAAACTGTGTACGATTTTAGAGCAATTAAAAATATTGTCAAGTATCCTATTCTAGTGGAAATGCAGCCACTGACATTGAAAAGTTATAGGTAAAATCTTGGAAACGAAGGCGTTTATAGGGTCAAAAGTGAAACTAATATGTTTTAAAAATAATCATATACTTTAATTCTTCCTAAACACATCTTATACAGTCTTATTATGGAAGCTATTTACATACAAGCATAGAAAGCTTTTCTCCTATATTAAATACACACTCAACTAGTTACATAAGTACATACATTTATTTTACACGTACGTAGATGATATGCAGAGGATCGAATTTTCTTCGATACAGATATTACGTGCGATGTTATATTTCAGAAACCCCCATATGTTTTTACCAAATTAAAAAAAAAGGAACATATTGCTATAGAGATTTTATACACGAGAAAAATTGAGGCGATTTACTTTAACGCCCCAAATTTATCACCTTCCTGAACCATTGTTGTAATTTAATATGGGGCCTTTGTTCGAGAAGGGAAGGGTATCATTTTTATTTATCCCTTCTGACGTTCAATAATGGGTTGGCAAAATTTGATATGTGGCATTTTGCGGTGTGAAAAGATTGTTTCTATTTTTGGTCCACACTGTATATAAAATAAAAAATATTATTGATGAAAAC
Source organism: Pseudeuparius sepicola (assembly GCA_963920635.1). Classification (NCBI taxonomy): domain Eukaryota; kingdom Metazoa; phylum Arthropoda; class Insecta; order Coleoptera; family Anthribidae; genus Pseudeuparius; species Pseudeuparius sepicola. The sequence continues at coordinate 9,449,089 of OY987299.1, forward strand.
ATTACCGGCTATATAGAGTGTTACAAAAATAAATTAATCACATATTGTTTGGGCTAAAGCAATGGTATTTTTTCATGCATGTTTTATTTATTTAGACGATATAGAAACCTCACCCTGTACTGTAGCTGTACCAAAGTTGCCACAATAGGTATATAGCTTAGAATTGCTTCAGTGCGATTGTTCCTTGATCGATTCAACTTTATTTGCAATTCATTTATAAAAAAATCATCGTTAAGTTCGAATATTCACCTTTCAAGCACAACTCATTCAGAGAGGTGAGGTGGCGCGATTGTTTGCTTTCTATTATAGGCAGGCGGCTGAGTTGACAAAATGACCTGTCAACGGCAAGGGACAGGGCAATTAATACCACTTCACCTAAAACGAGGCTGATGCAATTAGGCCACTTTTTAGCTAAAAAAACGGGGTATATGGGTTTGAGTTGGGGGTGTCACCTCTATTATAGTTTAAGTGCCTTTTACAACCACATTACACTAGGGTCTTTTCGCAAAAAAATACACGAATGTGTATTTATCCACAGGGCGTTCTAGATCAGCCATATTTTATGTTCAACGAAAAGTTACTTCATAAGTGATACCACAACCTTCTCAAGCTTACAAGCCCTGTGCAAACATGTGGCAACATCGCAGCAGGACTATTCAACGGGTCTATACAGTATAGAGCAGTCTGCACTTTGGATTAATTTATCTTTTCTAATATGTTCAACCCTCTTTTTAATTGTAATTAGATACATCTGTGATCTTTGTTTCAATAATTAGGTTCCTAAGTAAGTAGGTAGGTACGTTTGTTTAACAGACAATAAAAGCAGTAAGTATCAAAATATACACAGAAGTATAAGTATTTATAATAAGTACGATTCATGGTGTGGATAGGTACATTTTCGACAAATAATATGGTAAATTTGGACAAATGGAGGGGACTACATTTTGTTGTAGGTAAGTCGAATTTCGAGAATTTTTCGCAAAGTGCGCCTTCAGGTAAATGATGATTGTATCTTCCCTTATAGTTAAATTTTCATAAAAATACAAACAACAAGCGAACAGAGAACAGCATGTTGTGAAGGAGAGTAATCTCCTCTGATTGAAATGGAAGTTAGTGTCAATTTCATAATACATTCAACTAAATTATCTTTTGACTTTAATATTAGGTAAAGAAACTTTTGCAACAATACTAAACAATGGTTGGATTGTTTGAAAGCTCCTTAAATTTTAAAGGGTACTTAGTTTGTCTATGCAATTGGCCCTTAATCATTTTATACTTAAATTTTCGCCCTTTGGAAAGCCCAAAACGAATACAAGTTGACCGCTTGCCGCGAGCAAAGAAAACCCAGCTACTTCAAGTTATTATTACCATTTGACTTACAGACAGGTATATAACTAAGTTCTAGCTTCCCTCGACTGTTCTAGGCATCTTGAGGCTTGAAATAATAAAGGAACGATTCTTCACTTCGAACTTTTAGAGAAAGGTTTCATTTTTTCACAAACAAAACAAATTTATAAAAAAGCTGTCGCCAGCACTTCTGGCTGTCTGTTTCCACCCAGAGACACACTGCCTCGTCGTAGCAATCTGGCGACGATAGCACTACCCGCACTATACAAATTAATTCTGGTAAATTTCTTGTAAAATCAACTGACAGGGAGTGACAGGCCGCGCCGCGCAGACCCGCAAGCCATGTTGCCAGCTTTCTCAACTTCAGGGCTTTCCTAGAGTCGGCTGTGGTAGAGTCTTCATAAAAAAGTTGTATACAGGGTGTAAATTTGATTAGTACATATATTTGTTGTAAGGTAACTATCGGGCTTTATACAGGTAGGTATCGTAAAAGTGGTAGAAAATATATTTATTTGTTTTAAATCAATATTTTACGAATTTTAAAGTTGCAATTAAGTCTATATAATAATATTACCTACAAAATGTCGGCACATTAACATTTACAATCTATATTTTACATAGCTCGTGAAAAATAAAATTTAGGTGGATACGTCACAATCCCGTCTATAATTATGTACAAGTAGTGAACGGATTGATGTAGTCCACGTCGTCCACGATATATTTCCTAAGAAAAAATCGTCTAGTTATATTTCTGTCTGGGGATATATCAATTCGCGCGCGATACACAACGCCGGCGGCCATGCTTGTGACGTCACTTCCGTACCGGCGCTCTCTTTGTTCCACTACTTAGGGGCGGTTTCCTGGCCCACATTGCTAACAGGTCTCGCGGGTCGAGGGGACGAGGGGGTGGTCGGGAACGTTGGGGGGTTGACATTCGCCGCCCCCGCCGTTCTATCGATTCGCCTCTCCTTTTTTGCGTAATTGACACTTGGCCGTGCCCCACGGGGAATGGAAATCGCGCAAATCAAAGAGGCGGAAGCGGAAGAAAGAAATGCATTCGATTCGGGGGAAGGAACGAGATTCGAACGGAACGCATTTGCAAGTCGTCACTTGTGGTTTTAGAGGTGAATTGATGGCGGCAAAAGTACGGTTTGCAATTGTTTCAAATAATTATTGTAGGCAATTGCATTTAGCTTTTATATACAGCGTGTTTGACTTCATGTCGAAATAAATGATAGTCATTATTTTGTTAGGGGTTGGCCGATTTTCAAAAAAAATAATATATTCTACTTCACAAGATCTACATTTCGGCACTAATTTTTTTCAGATTCGTCTTTTCCATGACGTAGGTACGGCATCAAAATTGGACCCCCCAAAAACTGCAAAAGTACGTCATTCTTTAAGGAAAAATATGACCAGCACAGTCGTATTGGCGATACCCAATGACGTCAAAACCTATAGACGTGCTGCCCCATTGTTAAAATGCCCTTTATTTTGACTCCAAGATTAAATATATCCATACTACTCTAAAAACATGCTACAAACAAAGACAGAAAGTCAACCATCAACCAACTGTACACCCGGTGATTCCCGGTTATAGTTCCTCCAGAATCACACTTAGATATCGCATGTTTTTTCTTGTTTGAGGGCGCCAGAAGCATCGGAACCTCACCTGAAGACTCGAGGGATGGTCTAACGACGCCAGCCTCCGAGCCCAGAGTCGAAATAAGTTCGCTACGGCTCGACAAAAAGGGGCAATTTGTGATTAGTTCTGGGCGTCAAGGTTCTGACGTCATTGGCTATACCCGAGAAACCCACATTCCAAGTTTCACACTCATAGCTTATACAGGACGTTCACAAAATAGCAAAAATACGGTTTTTCTGAGTACCCTGTACAAACACCAAGAGATATTTTAAAATTATTTCTTTGCAGTTTGATTAGGGCTCATATAAGCCTCAATTCTCACGATTTCATGGCCCTCCTTATACACACGCAATAAAAATACAAAAATCGGGAAAAATCTTTTTCTCTTGGTATTTTTTTCATTTTTTCCCACACTAAACAATATTAAATTTTAGAAAGTATTTTCAGTAGAGAGCACCCTTTTTTATTTGAAAAATTTGAAAATTGATTGTTATGCACGTATCCAGGGTGCTCTTTATTGAAAATACTTACTAAAATTTAATATTGTATATGTATATTTTTTAATAGGCATAAATTAAAAGTGTAGAAAAAATTTAAAAAAAAACACCAAGAGAGAAGACGATTACTTTCGCTTTTATATTTTTATTGTGAAGGCAGGCCCATGAAATTGATGGCTTATGTGAACCCTAATCCAACTGCAAAGAAACAATTTTAAAATATCTTTCTGTGTTTGTACATGGTACTCCAAAAAAACCGTATTTTTGATATGTTTGAAGCTATTTTCTGTATAAGCTATGACCGTGAAACTTGGTATGTGGGGTTTTCGGGTATGGCCAATACGACTGTGCTTTTCATATTTTTCCTAAAAAAAACTAATGTATTTTTCAGTTTTTTTTGGGGTCTAATTTTAATCGTAGTAGGTCATGGAAAATACGAATCTGAAAAAAAATTGTGTCAAAATGTAGATCGTTTGAAGTAATATTGTAATAAGTATTGTACTTTTTTTGGAAATCGGTCAACCCGTAAAGAAATAATGAATTGTCTCAACTTAAAGTGAAACACACTGTAGGTACATACCTACAGTGTGTTTCAAATTGCTGTATTATGCAATACACTGTACATACAGTGTATTGCATAATACAGCAATTTTTTTTATATAGAATAACTTATTCCGTTGACTGAGGTATTTATAAAGACTTCTCACGGCTATAGCTTTATGTCGTGGAAAACAGATGGCTCTGATGGCTAACAATGTATTCTGCATTGTATTTTTATCTCCAGAACGCACATGGTGAGCCAAAAGTGTGTCAGACGTGACAGCCGTGAGCAGTCTTTAATAATATATCAGTCAACGCTTATTCTTTGCGTTTTTGAAATCATTTAAAATCATATGTTGACGCATCATAATTTTTTCTTATACCTACTTAATTTATCAACAAACGTTTCAACATACAGGATGTGAAAAATGACAAAAAAATTAAGTTTGAACAGGTATTAAAAAAACTGATTATAAGTAACTCACTCAAAATATATCGGCTATTTTTTGACAGAAAAAATCGGTGGCGGGTGCGATCCTATGAAAACTATGAAAACTATGGCCAAAAATGTAAAAAATTCAAAATTTTTAAAACCGCTGTAACTCTTTTATTTCTAGAAATATTCAAAAAAGGTACACATGAACATTGTTTGCATAACTACTGTGAGAATTTATTTCCATTTGTAACTAGTCACAAATCAAGTGGATATTTGGCTTTGTAAAAAATGAGCAATTAAAATTTTTCTAGTTAAATTTTTGATCCCGAGAGAGCCAAAAGTTAGTTAGGTGTATCTAAAATTTCAAATCTACGAGAGTGAAAGACACATTTTCAAGGGTTTTTGGTGCATTTAGACTTAGATATCTACCGGTAATTTCGTATTTGCGTGCCTAGAGACAACTAAATTCGAATGAATAAAACCATAAAACTTCCTGATTTCAACGTGGTTACGTTTAATCATGTAAAATTGTTAGGTATAACACTCTCCAAACAGTCCAAACTAAAACCACTTTTACCCTGGAAGACTGTGTAAGAACAAAATCTCTTTTGATGGCCTTAACCCACTTTTCCCTTAAAATGGGGTCTTTAGGGAAGAAAAAGCGGACACTTTAGGACCACCTTTGTAGTTTCCCTTGCAGTTGGGAACGGAACACGTTCACGGCATGATTTAAATAAGTCCGAAACTATAGACACAACCTAAAACCTATAAACTAAAATTGAATTTTAATAACTTTATTCTGATTCACTGCTGTTTTACCACCCTATTAATAAAACTCCACGTACTATATTACTAAAAAACACAGTGCAACACACAATAAACACAACAAACGTTCTTAAAACAGGAAAATCGCCCGACAAGTAAACGTAAACAAATACAAAAAGCTAGCTCCCCCTGATGACGTAGGTAGTGACGTTTCGCGTCGCCAGCTGGCAGGCCTTTATCATTGCGACGGTACCGGCCTAGGGCTCCAGTAGGAGTCCCGGGTTCGAGTCCCAGTTGGAGTGCATTTTTTTCAACTGATTATCTTTTATCTGACATACTACAAAAAGATCCTTCTTGTTACGTAGTAGTTTTCATTGTTTGAGTATTCTGTGCTATGACCAAACATTTTTGTTAGATAGTTTTCGTCAAACACCACCATATGGCACGGTAATTACTGCATTGTTTAATTTGATGTCGTGCCCCCGTCATACAAATCCTCTAGATTAAACTGTTACGTCCCGGCATCAAGGGAGATAGCACCTAAGCCCCTACAACAGATTAAATGCTGATTCAAACGAGAACTTGAATTATTTCAGCGTTTTCGTTTATTTTTTTATTTTGCAATATTATTTATGCGCCTCTCTTGCAATTTCCGACAGGAAGCGCACATATGTCCTTTTCTCATAGCTTTTTTCACATACCACAATGAAATTCATGAGGTTCGTTTGAAATTCATGGGCCGTATAATATATTCCACGAGTGCTGGAGGCGATTAAAACATTATTGTCCGATGTTTGTTTAAAATTTCCCACGAAATGAGGCTGTACAATGTACAGCGTGTCCCCCTGGATCTCAGGAACCGTAAGAGAAAAGTTGTAAGGTTGGCAGTGGACGTAACCTCTCTTTTATTCTCACATATACAGGGCGATTCGTATTTGCAGGAAAAAATAAAATATTTAGATTTTGACAATTGCATTAATCCTTTGGAATATTTGCATTCTCCATGAAATTTGCTACAGAACCGTTTTTTTGTTTTGTATTTTGGATGCAGAGTTGCCAAGATATCGAATTTTTCTTGTAATTTAGGGACTTCGTGGAGGTTATGGAAACTGAATGCTGTATCTTTATTTTAATAGATATCAAAGATATATTTTAGCCGAAGTATGACAGCACAATGGTGTGTGGTGTGGTATGTCGAAATTGGTTTTTGCATATACAGTGTGTTCATAACAGGCTCTCAAAATCGGATAATTTCAAACAGCAATAATTTATTTTTTTCAAATGGAATGACCCATATTTCTATAGTTTGTTGGATGCCGGCGTCCAAGCCCCACATTTTATGTAAATAACATTCTTTACCAAAAACTACCCGTTTCCGAGATATTTAGTATTTAAGAAATTTCTTTGCATTTTTCATTCAGGTGAGAAGGTTTTATCAAGCAAGCCATAACTATTTTTTCAGACAGTGGCAGAAATAATTGTCATATTAGATAATACGGGAAATAAAATTCCTATACCCGTATATAGTATGTCCACAGATAGATATCCCAAGAGGACAAATGGACGAAAAATTTCATTTTTCGACAAAAAGTCATTCTTGATAAGTTTCTGCTTCTCGAAAAAATATGGTCCACGAAGGGTGTCCAGAAAATACAAAAACATGAAATGCGATCAAGAATAACCTGCCTTTATTTTTAAAACTATCAAAAATTTTTACTTAGAAAAGTTGTTTAGAATTAAAAGATGTGTCCGATTGTCACTTTTCAAACAAATCAGCCAACTCCGTTTTTTTATTTCCAAGTGTGAAACTCCTTTGTGTTTAAAATTATCAAAAATATTTATTTAGAAAAGTTGTTTAGAATTAAAAGACGTGTCAGGGAGTAATTTTTTACCCATTTAAGTCAAAGTCGTCCGATTTGCTTAACAAGTTACAATCAGAGAGGTTACGTCCACTGCCAACCTTACAACTTTTGTATTCAAGTTTTTTTCGTATCTCTTACGGTTCCTGAGATCCAGGGGGTAGGACAAACTATTTGGGACACGCTGTACAATGTACTCGTCGTTTTGGAAACGATTCGTTATTTTGTACTAATTTACAATGTTTCATTATACATACATTACACAGAAAATAGAGGCTATATTTTCTGCGATACATACAAGTATACAGTGTGAACCATAAAAATAGAATACATTCGATAACTTGTTCCATATACAGGAAAAATCGAGATTTTGACCGATTTTTCCACACAAGCCCTACAAACCCTGTAGAGGATTTGCATCTATGAGCCATAATAAACTATCCTTTCATTTCCAAACAGAGTATAGTCTGTGTAGGCCAGGGCCGAAGCCTTTGAAAATGGCAAAAAGTGAAAAAATTTACAGTATCTAAACAGTATGACACCCATTGGAAAAGGAAGAAATATAGGAAAAATAACAGGAAAAATAATTTACAGTCGATTTGAGGTACGGGGGTGGAGGGGGGTGAACTTTTAGGGGTGGAAATGGTTTATCATGATTTCAGGCAAAACTACAACTCCTATCGACAAAAGTTAAATGGCAAAGTTGTAGGTAATAAAAAAATATCTACAACTTTTGTATTTTAAATTTGGTGGAAACTTAGGTATACCTTCTTATGTCCCAAAGACGCTGTAATTTTTTCAAATCAAAATATTTATTTTTACCCCTTATTTTGATTTTAAACAGAAAAAGTAATCTCATTTTAAGTTGAAAATGCCCACGTCAAAAAAGCTGCTTTTTAAAAAAAGTCTGTTCGCTTTTTGTTCGTTAAAACCTCTACTTTGTGATGGTGTAAAAAACATACATAACTATGGAAAATTTTCTCAGAAAATGCAAAAAAACTCGATTTCAAAATTTTTTTTAATCATTGTTAAATTCCATGTTACATTGATAAACCAAGAAATTGCAAATTGATATAATATTACTATAATTAACCAGATAAGTTAATAAACTTAGTAGTTTATAAGATATTTACAATATTTTGAGAAAGTTGTAGGAACATTTTTAAATTACATATATTATGCGTAGGTGCCATTCTAAGAAAATGGCAAAAACTAATGGATAATTAATTAGAATTCCAGATAGTGTTATAAATGTGTATCAAAAGATTAAAATAACCAACTTCATAATTATTTAATTTGAATAGTACAATTTTATAAATTTAATAAATCTAATAAATCAACTTTTTTATCGAAACAAAATTGCAGCAGTCACATTTTTTTGATATAATCCCCTTTAAATCCCATCTTTAATATTTAGATAACTAACTATTTTCGCATGTTTTGGCAAACTCTATTTTTCATGGATTTGCAATTTCTTGGTTGGAATCTTACATTTTTCAAGTAATTAAAGTGTAAATTTCAATAAATAGCGCAAAATTTTAAACAATGATTAAAAAGAAATTCGAAATCGAGCTTTTTTGTGTTTTTGCATTTCTGAGAAAATTTTCCATAATAACGTATATTTTTTTATACCATCAGAAAGCAAAGGTTTCAACGAACAAAAAGCGCACCGACTTTTTTTAAAAAGCAGCTTTTTGACGTGGGTATTTTTGATTGAAAATGAGGTGTTACTTTTTCGGGTTAAAATTAAAATAAGGAGTAAAAATAAATATTTTAATTCGAACACATTAGAGCGTGTTTGGGACATAAGAAGGTAAGTTCCACCAAATTTCGTGAAAAAGTTTTTTTTGTGCGAGATAAAAATTAAAAACCAAAAAATCGGTTATTTCGATTTTTCGCGTATATTTTAAGGTTATGTGAAAAAAGTGTAAATACAAAAGTTGTAGATCTTTTTATTACCTACAATTTTGCTACTTAACTTTTTTCGAGAGAAGTTGTAGTTTTGCGAGAAATCGCGATAAACCGTTTTTTACCTCTAAAAGTTCACCCCCTTCCACTCCGTACCTCAAATCGCCCGTAAATTATTTTCCTGTTAGATTCAATTTTTTTAAGAAGTTCTCACCAGGGCTGTCAATTGGTAATTTAGATATCCTAAGTTGGCATCAATGCAGCAAAAAATGCAACCGGGCAATAAGTACAGGTCAGTAACGAGCCCATTTGCACAATGAATAACTACTAATATGTATCACGAAAAGTAATAACACAGATAACGGTAAAACTCACGAAACTTACAAAACTCGCGAATAATATTTTCACTGCCGAATGGTTGAACCAGTTTGAACAATCCGGAAACCTTCACTGTCATTTTGACACACGGAGTCCGCACATAGACGCTGCCGATAGCAGCTGTTTATACCAAAATACCATAATGAAAAGTGTTTTTATTATACTTCTTTGAAAACACCTTATTTTCATCTGTTTTAGCAATAATGAAAGATGGGGTTTTTCGGGCTAGCGTACGGAAACAGCGCATGGAAAAACTTTGCGTGCGCCGAATAAAAATACCGAATATATGGCTTTAACATAGAAATATACAGCAAAGTAAACTAAATTTGAGAAACTCTATATATGCTCTCTGATATTTAACATATACCTATTTTGTATTTTAATTCGTAAGTGTTTCAATATTTAGATACATTTCTGTAATATTTTTGACGCTTTATTCACCTTGTCTGGAACCATGGAAACGCATCATATATACCAAACACTATATTGTCTGCATTGCTTATTTTTTGTCAATTAAATTATTATAATATGCCGATAAAATGTTTTAAGTTTCCGTTTTCAAAGAAGTATAATAAAAAATATCGTTCATTACACGTCCAGGAATAGATTTTTCCGTGCTTGCATGACTTCCCGTGTTCGGCTGCGCCTCACACGGGATTTTGTCACGCGCGCACGGAAAAATCTTTATTTCCAGACTCGTAATGAAATATACTATACATGACGTTTTAAATCATTATTAAAATGAGTTGTAGCTGGACCAACACTACCTATATTAAAGACCTGTGCATAGCGCTGTTTCAAGCGATCGCTACTGGCGCCACACGACGAAACAAATTTACACGGTGGTTTTAGTTAAAACACCATTGTTGCAGAATCTTTTATAAAATAAAAACATGCAAATATGTCTGTTACAACGAAGTTAATATTCAAAATAAAATAAAATATTTGTTTGTTATGTTCCTCTAATTTGACAAGTTCACATATATTTCTATACATTTTCTTAAGAAAAGTGAATCTAAAAAGCAAGCAAGAGTATTTGGTACCTTTTGGTTTAAAACGCAGTCCATGGCTAGTTGTAGTATGTGAAAGCATAAAACGCATTAGATGATTTTTCAGTTTCTTCTTTATATGGGGGACTATTGGTTCGCTTTGAAGCTATAAACAAAATTTTCTATTTTCATTCCTGCATACGTTAAAAAATACTTTTCCAAAATAATATCTTTAATTTTCGCTTCTTCAGCTGGTTGATCAGATCATACCATAATTCCAAAATAGTGTTTATTCTTCTGCAAATCACCCAATGGTCTGTGCATGCCATTTTCTTCATGTGCGCGAAAATTTCATGTTATCACAAACAAATCTACCTCGAAAAGCCGTATTAATAGGATAAAACTGCCAAATACTGGACGCAAAGACAATTCGTTACCGTAAAAAGAAGGTAAATCGTAATAAAGCTGGATATTTAAAATTTTGGATTTTTTAAACGTCAGAAACTGACATCCCAATAGCCACAGAATACCCCCCTATAACCTGTAATAAGTCGCCATTTTTTTCGTCGTGTAGCTCCACCCCGATCCATAAACAACAATGAAATATGACGGCATGCTCGGGTCTTTAATATAGTGTTGGTCCAGGTTGTAGTCATAATTATTATTGTTATTAATTTGTAGCGGTATAATCGTGATTGCAATAGGGTTTTTATTTTATTATGCTCTATTAGTATCACCCTTGGTTATAAATAAGGGTATCACTTTTACCATCATAGATCAATGAGTGACGTCATTAACTGGTTGCGACGCATATATGCCAATGTTATACCCACGGACAACAGAAAATTCCTACGGACTTTGTGAAGAATTGTCATCTGACAAAATCGGGACTTCTTATTAGAGCAATACGCGACTGAATTTAAGATGCCAACGCCTCGACGGGACTATGCAAACTAATATATGGGCCATCGACCATCGTCACCATGGGAACGGTGCTAGCCTTGGGTCTACACTGCGTTGTTCATTGTTGTTGTTCATTGTTGGCATGGCCCATAGACTAGTTTAGCAGTAGCGTGTCGTGGGTAAAAGGGAGGGGGCGAGCTATTTTAAGGGCGCCAAAAAAAATCGTCCTTTTTTTGTTTTAACAAAGTAAACATATACATGTACAGGGTGTCCAACTTTAAAACTGTACAAATCCGAAAAATCTTCATTTTTGGAGATAATTGCCTAAACTTTTTTTTGTTTGAAAGGCCTTCAAAAACCGCTTCTTCTGACCTTCCTGCCATTTTCGAAATGCAAATCCGGGGCCGGCTGCGATTTTTTTATACCCATGATTTTCACGAAATCCGTTTAGCAATTTTTTTATTGACCCCACAGCGTTAATCAGAACACCCCAAAACCCCCATATACCAAATTTGAACAACAAATGTACAGGGAGTTGCATTCTGTAGGGTGTCATAGTTGAGCAAAATAGGAATTTTAAAGACACCTGGCGAGTCAAATGTGCCATGGAATCCCTTCAAAACAGTTGAATGGTCAACAGGATTAATCAAAATGTTGGTGTGAAAAGATTTACTACAAGAATATACAGGGTATTTTTCCCGAAGCCATTTCAAAATTCTGAATTTTTATTAAACTTTATACTGGTCAGTAGTGCTTTGGAATCATTGAAAAAATATTAATACACAAAAGTTTTATTTATATAATTTATTTCTTTACAAAGTCACTGTCTAAGATGATACATTTTCTGTGCATTTCCTGTTGTGGCACACCAGCCACCTTAACTAATATGGACTTACTGACTGGCAGGCTTCTGTATTTTTTTAGATTTAGTTTGTTTATAGTGTGTGGATATGGCAAATATAAGAACACTCTGTATATTTTGTATTGGACCTTTGCTCACCAACACCTGGAGAGGTCCTATTGACTATTCACCTGTTTTGAGGGGATTTCATGACATACTTGACTTGGCAGATGCCTTTAAAATTCCTATTTTGCTTAACTTTGACACCCTACAGAATGAAACTCCCTGTATATATTATTCAAATTCTTATTAACGCTGTGGGGTCAGATTTTAAATAAAAAAATCTCTAAATGGTTTTTCCTCGAATTGCATTTTGAAAATGGCAGGAAGGTCAAAAGAAGCGGTTTTTGAAGGCCTTTCAAACAAAAAAAGTTTAGGCGATTATCTCCGAAAATCAAGATTTTATGGATTTGTACAGTTTTAAAGTCGGACACCCTGTATAATATTTTATGAGTTAGGTAAAGCTATAATCAAAAAATAACACTGCCTACTTAAGTAAAATAATAATCTTCTTGTTTTTACAGATTTAAGTTTGTCTTATCATAATCGATTAATTTCTCTGTTTCTGATTCAATACTAAGTAATGATAGGTTATTCGTCCTTTCCTGAGTCATTGAACACCGTTGGAAATTCAAAATTTTGTTTAACCTGCTGACTGCTAAACGACCTTTCTGCTCCAGGGCAGTTGCAAAGTATGGTGGAAAATATTTTTAACAAAACAGCGAGAGCAGGAGAGCTAACGGTGAGTGATGAACTTGCGAGGTGGAGGTAACGACGACTCGAAGAGCGAGGAAAGACTGAAAGAGGAAAGGAAAGTCAAGAGCGGCGGCGCAGCAAAGTAGTGAACAAAGCAGCGTTGCCAACCGTTCTTTTAAAGGAAATATTTTTGCGGGGATAACGCAAAAATAATACAAATAATAGACCATAATTGTCGTGATTGTACGTTCAATTTTGCAATTGCACTAGAGCGCAAAGGGCGGGTTAGAGCTGAGGGCGGGGGGGGGGGCACAGCCCCCCCCCGTGCCCCCGACGGCACGCTACTGTAGTTTAGCATGGAGCCTATAGGGCGTATTTCTTATATTAATTGGCGTATCGGGGTATATTTTTGCTATATTTTATTCCTTGTTTCCTGAGTACCCAACCAAAAGATCACACTTAGACCCTCGTTATAGAGCTCGCAACTTTGCTTTATGAATTTCTTTTATAACATTATTATTTTACAAATCATGGGTTTATAAAGCGGCGTTTTCTTCTAAAACTGGTAAAAAAAAGTTACAAACAAATAAAAAAAATGTAGGGAATTAAATTACCTATAGCTTCAGCTTTTGGCAATATATTTTTTTGTTAAAAAATAAATACGAAACCACCTCTATTGCATTCTTCATTGCGGAGGTTTGAGTGTCATCATTCGTTTGGAAGACAATCCAAAATCCATGAACAATAATTTGAATTATTCTGAAAAAATCAGCTGGTCCGCAATAGTTCTTACTGAGGATTAATATTAATAATATACACACGTATAAAATAATAATAATCGCTACTGAGAGTTGAACAAAACGACTCTGTGACTGTTGTGCCTACTCGGCGAGCGGTGTCGCGTCGGTTACAAAAAAATACGAGTGTTACGCCAATGTAGCAAGGAATATATTTAAAAGAGATGACGTAGAAATTTGCCCCGGGGCCCCTAAACCCGCGGGGCCCCGGGGCGACGCCCCGAATCGCCCTAGCATAGCTACGCCACTGACCCTGGCCTAGTGATATCAGGCTAATTTAAAATGGCTCCCGGAACCCATGCGGTACGACGCGCGCACTTCCCTTCAACCCCCCAATAAAACTAAACACTGTCTCGACCAACGCGCTTATGCTTATACGGCGTCGGGCGGCGGTTCCCACGTCAGCAGCTGCAGGCTCGTCGACCGGCTGACCGCGCCGGCGCCCGTCGCGCCGTCGCGACGCGCCGCCACGTGGCGCGCTGCGCGCGACCTCAGGCTGCGCGTGTACAGGCGCAGCACGCGACAGTTGCACGTGACGAGCAGCGCCACCAGCGCCCCCTGGACGCCATGCGCGGCGTGGAAGAGCGGGCGGGCCGCGTGCGAGCGCATCAGGTGGTCGGCGGCGGCGAGGCCGAGCACCACGCACAGGTACACGGCGATCTGGAACGGAGAGACGGCGGTTTCGTCAGTGCACGGATAGAAATACAATGGGGAACTTGCACAAAAAAATATTACTTTCAAACCTTAATTTATTGCCATTAAATGAAACACAGTAGTAGGTAAGGCCTTACCTCAGAGAAATAACCAAGGATAGAGGGAGCGACAGCCTCAAAATACATACGTTTGTAGTCAACCAACATCTTATGCAAATTTACCGAAGTAAACAAACATTAGGCCCGTGTGTACAACGTTTACCTGAGATAGGTTATGTCCTGTGAAATATCAATTTAGCCACATACCACACACTTTCTGCGCCCCATTGTATACAAAATCAGTCTCTATATCCTAAATACTAATAAATAGCCCTTAAATTAACAGAAAAACAATTAAAAACGGGAAAAATCCATACGTAAACAATCGGAAAACTTGACATGCTGGGCATACACAAAACAAATATCGCCGAGTTAACGGACGCGGCGCCCGCGGCAGCAAAAGCAGCGTTGCCATGTCGGGCGGTTTGAGGTATCTGTGACGATTTTATTAAAGTGATAATTAGATACTATAATTACACTGCAATTTAGTTTTAGTTTAAAATTGTTACAAACAAGAAATTAATAACTACATTTGTTAATTTAGCGTTATGGGAGGTGTGCCTTCATTGAATCTCATTATTAAACCCTTCTATTTTGAAATGAAATGCTATAAACAATGGAGTACGCGGCATCACTCAAAAAGATGTTGGCTTTGTTTACTTTTTGTTCTTACTCCCTCTATCCTTGGTTATTTCTCTGAGGGCCTTACTTGAGGCGCCGCCCTCCACTTTCCTCCTAGGCCCCGCCCACTTCAAGCGTGCGTCAAGTCGTCAATCCGTGCGTTAAAGCGTGCGAGAAAACGTCAAAACGTGCGTCAAAACGTTAATCCGTGCGTCAAAGCGTGCAGGGCGGGGCCTAGGAGAAAAGTGGAGGGGGGCGCCTCAAGTAAGGCCTTACCTACTCACAGTTCACAAAAAAACTATTTTTTTTTATTTTTATGTAATATAAGCAATTAAAAACTGCATAATTCAAATCATTCTTGTAGCGCGCCCTCCTCGGTTGTGACGTCAAGTAGCTCGTTGGTGGTGGCGCCTCTGGTGGGCGGCGGCACCATGTATAAACTAATATGGGCGGCACGTGTATAAAAACTACAGCACCACGCAAGCTTTGTTTAGAAAGATCAACGAGAACGTCACATTCTTGTCTATCCGTCTTATTATAGTCTTGATATTGTTGAGTGTGCTGTATTAGGTAGGTCAGTGGCGTATCCAGAATTAACGTCTGGGGGGGGGGGCAATCAGTTATAAATAACAAAACTGTCTTTAATTTTAATGAACAAAAACAGAAAATAAATGCACCAACTTGAAAAATTAAAAAGAAAAATGGAAAATATGACGAAAAGTTCATATGAACATGGGTCCGCAGACGTTTGGTTTCCGAGATGCAGGGTCTTGAAATTGAAATTTTATTTCGATTTTTTTAAGTTACTTTTTGAGACGACAAAATTTTCTTGCAAAATTTAGTAGCCGGGGATTCTTCGGTGCAATTATTTAATTTAATTTGCCCTAACTTTTTTGACAGTAAACTTTTACGACCATTTTGTGAATGTATCCTCTTCCCACACGTTTTCTAAGCAAAAAAGTTATACTTGGTGAATAACGCCAAAGGTTTGGCATGTACAAGGCGCTCGGGGGCCTCGTAAACTCTCATACTATTCCTCGCTCGCTCGTTCTATTTTAAAACAACCATTAAATTGGGGGGCGGGGGTTGGTCCTTCTAATCCTCCCGTATACTGCCTGGGTTTACTATAGGTCTACGGCATTTTTACTATGACAGATTGTTGTAAGTCTCCCTGGAATTTTACATCAACAATTACCAGTGGCGAACCAACAAATCCTACTTGCGCAGCGTTTCGGTGGATACTATGGCTGAAACTTTTTGCCAGCAAAGGACAGGTGATATACAGGGTCATTCAGTCATGATTTAAAAAAGAACCCCGCACCAAATACAGGGGAAAATGGCTCTCTGCCAATTTTGATAATTTTTTGGGATATTGTAGTACAAGTCAGTATAAGTTACACGTGCAAGTTTAAATTAGTTTCTATGTCTAGTTTCCGAGATATGAATTTTTGAAAATCCTAAAAATGGCTGTTTTGCTAAAACATAGTAAGGTTCACTTATCCAAAAGAATTACTTTTTAGATGATTAGTAACAAAATAATTGCATTGCTGGTTTAAAGGAAGTCAAGTGACATGTCAGTCAGTCGGTCGTTAAGACAAGAAAACCGCCTATTGTACAGAGTGGGTAAAAAATAGTGATAATTTAGCATATTTCGCCAATTTTTGTCATTGGTCCCAATTATTAGTGGTGGGTCTGAGCATTTTTCATTAAAAATATCTCTATTGAGAATCTTTTCTTATGACAAAAATAATATTTTGTAAAAGTTTTGACGTTCTTCCAAAACACTAATTTTTTAAAAAGTTTGTTTTTATACTTCATGTTTTTAACATTAGTCGCTTAAAACGGCCTTTTTGATACAATAAATCAGCTTTGAAGCCAAAACTTAAGGAAGACTTATAGTAATTGCTTAATATGATTATCTACAAAAAATTACAATCGCATTTTACACAGGGGGTGTTTACAAATATTAGTTGAAACAGGTTTTACCCCTAATATATATGTTTGTTAAGTATTCTTGAATGGATCTGCCAATTTGAATCATATATTTCAAATATACTTTAAAGTAAATTACCCTACACTCGTGTAAGTTTCATTGATTTTCTATGTCTGGTTTTTGAAATATAAATATTGAAAATTGACATTCTATAGAAAATATTATCCAATCTTATTTCTAATAATATGATCTTGCAGCGCAAAACAATTGCGCCGTTAAAAACCACTTGACCATAAACCGTGCGTGACTATTATAGATATGCGGTTTTCCACCTACTTTACGAAAATTCGGTGTCCAGATCCATATAAGTCTTACCTACTCTATACGCTTCGTGACGAGTCCACGAATATCTATAAATAGTAATTATCAACTCTCCCCGCAGAAGCTTTAGTTAGCTTATAAGATATCATTGGGCGTCCAGTTAGGTATTATTATTATTTCGTAGTAGTAGCGGGGAGGGTTGATAATTATTACTATTTATAGATATTCGTGAAATCGTCGCACGAAGCTTAGAGTAGGTAAGACACTGAATTTTCGTAAAGTAGGTGGAAAACCGCATATCTATAATAGTCACGCACGGTTTATGGTCAAGCGGTTTTTAACGGCGCAATTGTTTTGCGCAGCAAGATCATATTATTAGAAATAAGACTGGATAATATTTTCTATAGAATGTCAATTTTCAATATTTTCATTTCAAAAACCAGACATAGAAAATCAATGAAACTTACACGAGTGTAGGGTAATTTACTTTAAAGTATAACTGAAATATATGATTCAAATTGGCAGATCCATTCAAGAATAATTAACAAACATATATATTAGGGGTAAAACCTGTTTCAACTAATATTTGTAAACACCCCCTGTGTAAAATGCGATTGTAACTTTTTGTACATAATCATATTAAGCGATTACTATAAGCCTTCCTTAAGTAGTTTTGGCTTCAAAGCTGATTTATTGTATCAAAGACCCGTTTTAGGTGACTAATGTTAAAATCATGAAGTATAAAAAAACAAACTTTTTAAAAAAATTAGTGTTTTGGAAGAAAGTCTAAACTTTTAAAGAAAATTATTCTTGTCATAAGAAAAGATTCTCAATAGAGATATTTTTAATGAAAAATGCTCAGACCCACTAATTGGGACCGATGATAAAAATTGGCGAAATATGCTAAACTGTCGCTATTTTTGACCCACTCTGTACAATAGGCGGCTTCTCTTGTCTTAACGACCGACTGCCTGACATGTCACTTGACTTCTCTTAAACCAGCAATGCTATTATTTTGTTACTAATCATCTAAAAAGTAATACTTTTGGATAAGTGAACCTTACTATGTTTTAGCAAAACAGACATAGAAACTAATTTAAACTTGCACGTGTAACTTATAGCGACTTGTACTACAATATCCCAAAAAATTATCAAAATTGGCAGAGAGCCATTTTCCCCTGTATTTGGTGCCATTGGTGCGGGGTTCTTTGAACCACACAGTGGGGGAGGTCTACTAAGAAGGAAAATGCGAAAGAAATTTTTTTCTCGAAGTTTAAAACGTGGGGCAAATGAACCTTAGTATCCGAGTAACTCGACGCTTCTGCTTTAATGTCAACCGTCAAGGTTGGCACTGGAGAGCTACGTTGCCCCATTTCAATCTTTTTTTTGTGGAAGGTTGCAAGCGTTATAACCAACGATATAAAGGAATAGATGACTCACTCTAATACAAATAAATCGGTTTTATTTTGCTTCTACATTAACGGGTCGGGGGGACGAAGACGAGGTAATTTGTTTACATTGGCATTTCTTAAATTCAGTCTTTTCTATTTTGTAATGCATAATATATAGTTTTATGATAAACTTGTATATCGTATATCGCTGGTTTCCAACAAAACTGACATAACTCAAAATCTACAAATTTCCAGTATCGACAATTAAAGATATTAAAAAATGGATAGTGTTAGAAACTGATTTTTTATTCCGGATAAGTAAAAAATGTTAAAAACATGAAGTATAAAAAAACAAACTTTTTAAAAAAAATTAGTGTTTTGGAAGAAAGTCTAAACTTTTAAAGAAAATTATTCTTGTCATAAGAAAAGATTCTCAATAGAGATATTTTTAATGAAAAATGCTCAGACCCACTAATTGGGACCGATAATAAAAATTGGCGAAATATGCTAAATTGTCGCTATTTTTGACCCACTCTGTACAATAGGCGGCTTCTTTTGTCTTAACGACCGACTGCCTGACATGTCACTTGACTTCTCTTAAACCAGCAATGCTATTATTTTGTTACTAATCATCTAAAAAGTAATACTTTTGGATAAGTGAACCTTACTATGTTTTAGCAAAACAGACATAGAAACTAATTTAAACTTGCACGTGTAACTTATAGCGACTTGTACTACAATATCCCAAAAAATTATCAAAATTGGCAGAGAGCCATTTTCCCCTGTATTTGGTGCCATTGGTGCGGGGTTCTGTGAACCACACAGTGGGGGAGGTCTACTAAGAAGGAAAATGCGAAAGAAATTTTTTTCTCGAAGATTAAAACGTGGGGCAAATGAACCTTAGTATCCGAGTAACTCGACGCTTCTGCTTTAATGTCAACCGTCAAGGTTGGCACTGGAGAGCTACGTTGCCCCATTTCAATCTTTTTTTTGTGGAAGGTTGCAAGCGTTATAACCAACGATATAAAGGAATAGATGACTCACTCTAATACAAATAAATCGGTTTTATTTTGCTTCTACATTAACGGGTCGGGGGGACGAAGACGAGGTAATTTGTTTACATTGGCATTTCTTAAATTCAGTCTTTTCTATTTTGTAATGCATAATATATAGTTTTATGATAAACTTGTATATCGTATATCGCTGGTTTCCAACAAAACTGACATAACTCAAAATCTACAAATTTCCAGTATCGACAATTAAAGATATTAAAAAATGGATAGTGTTAGAAACTGATTTTTTATTCCGGATAAGTAAAAAATGTTAAAAACATGAAGTATAAAAAAACAAACTTTTTAAAAAAATTAGTGTTTTGGAAGAAAGTCTAAACTTTTAAAGAAAATTATTCTTGTCATAAGAAAAGATTCTCAATAGAGATATTTTTAATGAAAAATGCTCAGACCCACTAATTGGGACCGATAATAAAAATTGGCGAAATATGCTAAATTGTCGCTATTTTTGACCCACTCTGTACAATAGGCGGCTTCTTTTGTCTTAACGACCGACTGCCTGACATGTCACTTGACTTCTCTTAAACCAGCAATGCTATTATTTTGTTACTAATCATCTAAAAAGTAATACTTTTGGATAAGTGAACCTTACTATGTTTTAGCAAAACAGACATAGAAACTAATTTAAACTTGCACGTGTAACTTATAGCGACTTGTACTACAATATCCCAAAAAATTATCAAAATTGGCAGAGCCATTTTCCCCTGTATTTGGTGCCATTGGTGCGGGGTTCTTTGAACCACACAGTGGGGGAGGTCTACTAAAAAGAAAAATGGGAAAGAAATTTTTTTCTCGAAGTTTAAAACGTGGGGCAAATGAACCTTAGTATCCGAGTAACTCGACGCTTCTGCTTTAATGTCAACCGTCAAGGTTGGCACTGGAGAGCTACGTTGCCCCATTTCAATCTTTTTTTTGTGGAAGGTTGCAAGCGTTATAACCAACTATATAAAGGAATAGATGACTCACTCTAATACAAATAAATCGGTTTTATTTTGCTTCTACATTAACGGGTCGGGGGGACGAAGACGAGGTAATTTGTTTACATTGGCATTTCTTAAATTCAGTCTTTTCTATTTTGTAATGCATAATATATAGTTTTATGATAAACTTGTATATCGTATATCGCTGGTTTCCAACAAAACTGACATAACTCAAAATCTACAAATTTCCAGTATCGACAATTAAAGATATTAAAAAATGGATAGTGTTAGAAACTGATTTTTTATTCCGGATAAGTAAAAAATGTTAAAAACATGAAGTATAAAAAAACAAACTTTTTAAAAAAATTAGTGTTTTGGAAGAAAGTCTAAACTTTTAAAGAAAATTATTCTTGTCATAAGAAAAGATTCTCAATAGAGATATTTTTAATGAAAAATGCTCAGACCCACTAATTGGGACCGATAATAAAAATTGGCGAAATATGCTAAATTGTCGCTATTTTTGACCCACTCTGTACAATAGGCGGCTTCTTTTGTCTTAACGACCGACTGCCTGACATGTCACTTGACTTCTCTTAAACCAGCAATGCTATTATTTTGTTACTAATCATCTAAAAAGTAATACTTTTGGATAAGTGAACCTTACTATGTTTTAGCAAAACAGACATAGAAACTAATTTAAACTTGCACGTGTAACTTATAGCGACTTGTACTACAATATCCCAAAAAATTATCAAAATTGGCAGAGAGCCATTTTCCCCTGTATTTGGTGCCATTGGTGCGGGGTTCTTTGAACCACACAGTGGGGGAGGTCTACTAAAAAGAAAAATGGGAAAGAAATTTTTTTCTCGAAGTTTAAAACGTGGGGCAAATGAACCTTAGTATCCGAGTAACTCGACGCTTCTGCTTTAATGTCAACCGTCAAGGTTGGCACTGGAGAGCTACGTTGCCCCATTTCAATCTTTTTTTTGTGGAAGGTTGCAAGCGTTATAACCAACGATATAAAGGAATAGATGACTCACTCTAATACAAATAAATCGGTTTTATTTTGCTTCTACATTAACGGGTCGGGGGGACGAAGACGAGGTAATTTGTTTACATTGGCATTTCTTAAATTCAGTCTTTTCTATTTTGTAATGCATAATATATAGTTTTATGATAAACTTGTATATCGTATATCGCTGGTTTCCAACAAAACTGACATAACTCAAAATCTACAAATTTCCAGTATCGACAATTAAAGATATTAAAAAATGGATAGTGTTAGAAACTGATTTTTTATTCCGGATAAGTAAAAAATGTTAAAAACATGAAGTATAAAAAAACAAACTTTTTAAAAAAATTAGTGTTTTGGAAGAAAGTCTAAACTTTTAAAGAAAATTATTCTTGTCATAAGAAAAGATTCTCAATAGAGATATTTTTAATGAAAAATGCTCAGACCCACTAATTGGGACCGATAATAAAAATTGGCGAAATATGCTAAATTGTCGCTATTTTTGACCCACTCTGTACAATAGGCGGCTTCTTTTGTCTTAACGACCGACTGCCTGACATGTCACTTGACTTCTCTTAAACCAGCAATGCTATTATTTTGTTACTAATCATCTAAAAAGTAATACTTTTGGATAAGTGAACCTTACTATGTTTTAGCAAAACAGACATAGAAACTAATTTAAACTTGCACGTGTAACTTATAGCGACTTGTACTACAATGTCCCAAAAAATTATCAAAATTGGCAGAGAGCCATTTTCCCCTGTATTTGGTGCCATTGGTGCGGGGTTCTTTGAACCACACAGTGGGGGAGGTCTACTAAAAAGAAAAATGGGAAAGAAATTTTTTTCTCGAAGTTTAAAACGTGGGGCAAATGAACCTTAGTATCCGAGTAACTCGACGCTTCTGCTTTAATGTCAACCGTCAAGGTTGGCCCTGGAGAGCTATGTAGCCACATTTCAATCTTTTTTTTTTGTGGAAGGTTGCAAGCGTTATAACCAACGATATAAAGGAATAGATGACTCACTCTAATACAAATAAATCGGTTTTATTTTGCTTCTACATTAACGGGTCGGGGGGACGAAGACGAGGTAATTTGTTTACATTGGCATTTCTTAAATTCAGTCTTTTCTATTTTGTAATGCATAATATATAGATTTATGGTAAACTTGTATATCGTAGATATGCTTTGAGATACTTATAGTTACAAAATAACATATTTTCAATATCACCTATATATCGTTGGTTATAACTCTTTAAACATCTTAAGAAAATGTTGTATTCACATTACCAGTATTTGCTTAAAGCATAGAAGAAATAGCTTTGCAACAGAAGCCTCCTTACGTACATGTGTCAAAAATAAGCGAGTCTCTATTTCAATTTACAGAAACACAGACAGTATTTTAAGCATACATTTGGTTCTAGTACAATCTCTTTGCTATGTGGATTAACGTGAAATCAAATGAAACGAGAACCGACAGTCCTCTCGTATGCTACAGTCGCGTACAGTCGCGTGCAGCCGACTAGGCCCGATCGCGCCTCTTTCAAATATTCGTAGCCGCCCGACAAGCGACGATTTTACGTTATTATAAGTTTTATCCGTTGGGGGCGTACGTATTACAGTATGAGAGCCGGCCGCATGATTTCAACTCTCATAAGATTATAGAATAAGATGTTATGTAAAATGTAGACAGTATATTTCTTTACTTGAAGCGAGTAGGTTGCCTCAATTAATATTGGCCCGATCATTGTTATTTAAAGAAGTTGTGGTTAAATTTTTAGGCAAATCTATATCTATACTCTCATATGATTATAGAACAAAATAGGAAGGAAGGCCCATGGAGCAACAATAATAAAGGGTCCCTTGCACGGGCGTAGCCAGGATTTAGTTTTGGGGGGGGGGGGGTTAGTTTGAGAAGTAAATAAAACAACAAAAATATACTTACATGAAATTTAATATCTATATATTCATCCGAAAAACTACGACATATTTATAAAGTTCTTAACTTTAAATGAAATGGATAAATTAATTTCGTTCCTCAGCGCTAAATCTAAAACCATTAAAGAAGAAATCTTCGGCTTTTTCTTTTAAATATATCCACTACTTCATCTGCATGAATTTCTGTTCCATAGTGAATGTTCATTAGAGCCAAACCATTAAGTCTGTTTTCACTTGTAGTGTTTCGTAAATAGTTTTTCAGTCTCCTTAGGCTCGAGAAAGTCCTTTCTGGGGTAGCAGTGGATACAGGAATGGTATAGCCAAGATTTGTAGTAATGTGTAAATATTAGGATAAAGGTTTTTATCGCACATATCTAGGCATTCCAAACTAGATTTCGGGGTAGGCAGTCTTCTTATCAGCATGCAAGGTAGCTGAAGCTTTGATAGCTAAATCCAAATTTGTTTCTTTATTAGAAACCCCTTGACCTTGACTACACCACTTTTTCCAGTAGTCCATACCTTTAGGTTTATCACCCTTCCTTTTTTTCCCCTCCATTTTTCGACAGTAATAATGATTCACGTATCTATCCTTAACAAGGTCATCGAATAACAGCGCACTAAAATTACTCACTTACACGGTACACTTAATTCTCTTCACTATTCGTTCACCACTTTTCACTTTTATTCGCTTCGAGTTCGCATGGAACAATACTGACGTAAGCGCGGTCACGCGCCGCGCCGCCGCTTATATAGCAGCCCAGTAGCCGTCCAGAAACTTCCACGAACTTCCACAAAGTTCCGCTCATTTCGACCTAGGGGCGTGGCGAATAATCGAGAAACAACGCAAAGTGTCCCTACAATACAAAATAGTTCGGCTGCAACTGCGTCTGCTTCTCGTCAAAAGATGGCGCTAGGCGCTACTATTACTACATAATATATTCAAACGTAATAATAATTTAACTCTTCACTCCTCGTATTTTTAGGTAATATTTTGCTTATTTCGGGGGGGGGGGGGGTTTGAACCCCCGAAACCCCCTCCCTGGCTACGCCCGTGGTCCCTTGGTCCTTTAGAAATCCGATAGGCGTATTTTCGGGGCCCCGATAATCCTCCGCTGTTACAATACGGCGCGAAAGATGTCTGGACCTCGCGGACGCGAATTGTGTGCGAAGTCCCACTGTACAGCCAGTGCCATATACCGTTTGATGCCCAGGAAAACAATTTTCTAACGCGTTTTTCGGTAGACCTGACGGTACGGCGAGATGGCCGGAGAACGGGTCAAGATATTTACCGAAACTTTTTCAGGTAAATTATTTCCCGTTTTCGAGTTATTAAGGATTTTCGGCGAAACAACGACCAACCCAGGTGGGACGCATCTTTTTTACGTGATTGGCCGGCATTTCCCGTCACCTAAAAGCCAAAGTCCGAAAACTGTCAGAAATTGCCCCTTTTTGCCGAGCTACAGCTAAGTTTTTTCGGCTCGGGGCTCTGGGGACGGAATTTTTAAAGCTTCCCTCAAGTCCTCAGGTGAGGTACAGATGCTTAGGTGCCGCCGAAAAATCAAGATATTGAGAAAAAGCACGCAATTTCCAAGAGCGGTACCTCAGGATTTCCCGTCAATTTCGCTAATTCTACAGCCGTCCCGTTTCTCGAAACTTGAAAATCGGGAGTCGGGAAATTTGGTTAATATCGGATTTCGAGGTTTCTTTCGGTACTGGAGGAAAGTACAAGAGCCAATTAAGAAATTTACCACCTCCTTCGATTTTTAAAACGGCACTTTTCGGATTTACCAAAAGATTTTTGCGAAAAAGTAGTAAATATGTTCGTGGGACGGGTTAAAAAATTAAAAATTAACCACAACTTCTTTAAGACATAAGACATTTATTTTGTACTTTCGCCATCTACAAATAATGGATGTACACGTCAACAAGATATAAAACTGCTAATTAAAACGTTTAAATTATCCTAATTTACATAGTTCAATGGCAAACATTCAAAAACACATTAAAAGACATTCCGTTTGAGTAACCACAGTAGGGATATAGTTAATAGATATAATTTGACCCAGAGGAAAATACCATATAACTCCTGGGACTTCACTATATGACATCAGTCAAATATTCCCTCACTGAATAATATGCCTTCTGGCCCAAGAAGTCCTTACATTTTTTTTAAATTGATTGAACTTTAAGTTTTTTATATTGGTTGGCACTATATTCGGGCGAAGATTCAAACTTCTTGGATTTATGTAAATTTAGTGATAATAATTGTCCATCCCTGGTATTATATTGATGACAAGCATTATTCGTACCAAACTCACTTGTATTTTCCTTTACGTAAATTAAAATTCTGTATATATAAATACAGGGAAAGGTGAGTAATTTGTTTTTTTACAAAAAGGCTCCTGCAACTCTCACTGAAGTTGAGGTCAAACATCAGTCTCAACACTCTTCTGGTTTATAAAAACACGGTGTGCACCATTGTTTGCACACCCTAGGATCACATTATAGGATAAGTGACTATACACAATTGAATAGTAAACATCCAGCAAACACTTTAAAGGCAAGGTCTCTTTCAATCTAGATATTGCAAAGAATCCATAATTCACTTTTTTAGATACAAAATCGATATGCTCCTTCCAACTCAACGTTTCATCTATGTATAAACCAATGACGTCAAAACCTAAAGACGTGGTGCCCCATTGTTAAAATGCCCTTTATTTTGACTCCAAGATTAAATATATCCATACTACTCTAAAAACATGCTACAAACAAAGACAGAAAGTCAACCATCAACCAACTATACACCCGGTGATTCCCGGTTATAGTTCCTCCAGAATCACACTTAGATATCGCATGTTTTTTCTTCTTTGGGGGCGCCGGAGGCATCGGAACCTCACCTGAAGACTCGGGGGATGGTCTAACGACGCCAGCCTCCGAGCCTAGAGTCCAAATAAGTTCGCTACAGCTCGACAAAAAGGGACAATTTCTGACAATCTCGCGACATTTTCGGAATAATTTAATGGAGCGCTTAGATTGTGATTAGTTCTGGGCGTCAAGCGTTTATCAAAACAAACCTGTCTATAGGTTCTGACGTCATTGGTATAAACCAAGAAATTTAGTGGCCTCATGTCTTTGCAAACAATCAATATTAACCAGTGGTTTACTCCTGCTTATCCTGAACTGAACATACACAGACTTCTCCAGATTTAATATGAGATTATTTCCTGCACACCAACTTTTAAAACTACGTAACACATGTCTCATCCTACTTTCGAGCTCCTCAGGAGTCCCAGCTGACACCATGATAGAGGTAACATCAGCAAAAATTGTTACATGACCACATTTAATGAAGTCGGGCATATCATTGACAAAAATTAAGAATAACAGGACCCCTGGGGTACTCCTATATCACTGACACAAGCTGTGAATATTTATAACATATTTATATTATCTGAGGCAACCTCAGAGAAATAACCAAGGATAGAGGGAGTAAGAACAAAAAGTAAACAAAGCCAACATCTTTTTGAGTGATGCCGCGTACTCCATTGTTTACAGCATTTCATTTCAAAATAGAAGGGTTTAATAATGAGATTCAATGAAGGCACACCTCCCATAACGCTAAATTAACAAATGTAGTTATTAATTTCTTGTTTGTAACAATTTTAAACTAAAACTAAATTGCAGTGTAATTATAGTATCTAATTATCACTTTAATAAAATCGTCACAGATACCTCAAACCGCCCGACATGGCAACGCTGCTTTTGCTGCCGCGGGCGCGGCGTCCGTTAACTCAGCGATATTTGTTTTGTGTATGCCCAGCATGCCAAGTTTTCCGATTGTTTACGTATGTGTTTTTCCCGTTTTTAATTGTTTTTCTGTTAATTTAAAGGCTATTTATTAGTATTTAGGATATAGTGACTGATTTTGTCTACAATGGGACGCAGAAAGTGTGTGGTACCTATGTGGCTAAATTAATATTTCTCAGGACATAACCTATCTCAGGTAAACGTTGTACACACGGGCCTAATGTTTGTTTACTTCGGTAAATTTGCATAAGATGTTGGTTGACTACAAATGTATGTATTTTGAGGCTGTTGCTCCCTTTATCCTTGGTTATTTCTCTGAGGAGGCAACCTACTCGCTTTAAGTAAAGAAATATAAGTACTGTCTACATTTTAGATAACATCTTGTTATAATCTTATGAGAGTTGAAATCATGCGGCAGTCTCTTGGACTATTAGATTACAGGCTGCGGGCGTTGTGGCAATTTAATTAGGTAGTAACAAGGAAGTAAAACAAAGAACGTAAAAGCAGAACTAATTAATTTTTTCACATTTTCTCTACCGGCGAGGGGGGCTCTAGCCCCGGAGCCCCTATGGATGAGCCGCGCCACTGCTTTCATGCCGTCGTAAATTTCGGGGGGGCGCTGTCGTCGGCTAGATAAACACGCACAAATTGAATATGCGCGGGGGGTAGGGGTCGGTTTTATTGCGTCCGCCATGCGGAGGAGCACACCGCGAAATATTGGACTTTTTACGGCACGAGTTCAACCGTAAAGCGGAAGGGATTCGGCCCGCCGGGACGCGGGCGATACGGATCCCAGGGGGAAGCCGGCGGCCGAGTTTACGACCGGGGAGGAACGCTGGATTTTTGACGTGCGCCATGTGTTTGCGCTTTAACGTACAGGTACATACACTCACCGACACGAAAAACGGAGCACTTATAATTTTTATTTAAAAAATGTAAAATTTTAATACTTTGCGATGGTTTATTATTATAATAAGTTTAAAGCAAACAACAACATGTTTTAAGTAATATCTAACAACAATTAAACGTTTATTTGAAAAGCAAGACTAGACTGTTTTGAATAAAAATTTCCAAAAATTAAAAAGTACACAAGTCTTAGTTGGCCATGACTTTTCTTTTGTTTTTATTGTTTTGACAAGTCTGAGTTTAAAGAAGTGAAACAGTTCAAAGCTGCACTGCGTTTATTTAAGGTAAAAATATGGCTGTTAATCCTGAAACAGCGGCTGCTATTGTTGCGTTGCTTCAAGACGGAAGAACTGAGCGATATGTTGCCCAACAATATGCCGTATCCAATAGCACTGTGCACCGTATTTATACACGTTTTTTGGAAACTAGAGCTTACACCAGACGACCTGGAACTGGTCCCCAACGAAAAACTAACGCTCATGATGATCACTTCATCCTCTTGCAAAGTCTACGAGATCGTCGTGCTACAGCTGTAGAAATCAGAAATAGACTTCATCATGTTCGGAATACCAATGTAAGCGAACGTACAGTTAGACGAAGACTTGGAGAAGGGGTCCAGAGCTTCTTAGGCGTCATCGTGTTGCGCGACTTCGGTTTGCCAGAAATCATGAGCACTGGGGTGAAAATGATTGGGGGCGAATTTTATTTACTGATGAGTCCAGGTTTAGCCTGCGATCTCCAGATGGTCGCGAGAGAGTATGGCGAAGACCACAAGAGCGTTTTGCAGAATGTACCTTCAGTCCTAGAGTAGGATACCAAGGAGGTTCAGTAATGGTGTGGGCTGGAATTTCTCTGGAGGCACACACTGAGTTGTACATCGTTCCAAGAGGCTCCTTAACTGCTGCCAGGTACATTGATGAAATTCTCCAAGATTTTGTTGTCCCGTATGTTGATTTTATTGGAAATAACTTTCTTCTGATGCATGATAATGCCAGACCTCATACCGCAAGAATCACTCAACAGTATTTAAATGATGTAAACATTCCTGTTTTGGAGTGGCCAGCGTTAAGTCCAGATGCGAACCCGATTGAACATGTTTGGGACATGCTTGGGCGAAGAATGCGAAGTCGTGTTCCTGCTCCTTTAACCATAAATCAGTTGAAACAAGCTCTTTTAGAGGAATGGGACCTTATTCCTCAAGAGGACATTCGCCATTTGATTTTAGGCATGCCACGGAGAATGCATGCAATCATTCGAGCTCGCGGGGGTAATACCCGTTATTAAAAATGCTCCTCATTAGTTTTTGCTCAAAAATCGTTTAAGTTTTCATTCATTTAAGGACATTTTGCCACAACACCAATGTGGGTTTATCGTTCTAATTTTTTAAATTGTAACAAAAGTTTTTATTTAAAAAAAAAAGCGCCCAATTGTTATTAGAAATTACTTAAAACATGTTGTTGTTTACGTTTAACTTATTATAATAATAAACCATCGCAAAGTATTAAAATTTCACATTTTTTAAATAAAAATTGTAAGTGCTCCGTTTTTCGTGCCGGTGAGTGTATTATGCAAAAAGTTTTATCTGCGCCATCTTAATTATGGGTTTTATAAATCTGTTTAGGGCCTTGTAACAAATTTACAACAGCTCCACTGGCGGCGATAAGGCGTCCGCAGAGACCGACGTGCGGGGGGGGGGGGGGGCAGCTCCGGAAGGGGCCCCTAAAAACTGATCTATCCACTGTAACGAAGTTACTAGATTTTCCGTATTTTTATTTCGAATTATCCGTTGAGAATAATTATTTCTGTTATTTGTTACGCTTCCGTCGACTTTTCCGAATTTTTGAAAGTATTTTTGAGGGTAGCCAGAAGGCTGAGAGGGTAGAAGGGGGTAGGATATGCTTCCAGGTCAATTTTGAAGCTAGAAGCCCCGTTCTTGCTGGTATTATCCTTTTTCGGGCGTACTGTTTGGGGCGTAATCATAAAACCTTCCCGTTTCGTGCGGCCTACCCTCAGTACGATCGTAGGTAAAAAAAATCTTCCTTATTCGGGCGTTGCCTCTGCCTTCATTAAAACAGGTAAAATTAGGTCCCTATACTTTGTAATAATAGACAGGTGATTATGAGAAGGAGCGGTGTGAATAATTATAATGCAAATGCCCTTATAAACTTTATTCTACATAATAATACATTTAAAAATATTCATAAGTGTTAATGTTATTGAAATTCATAAACACATAACCGATTTTTTTAAGGGTTTCTAAATGATTTACCCTACCACCAACTAAATCGTCAACGATTCGTTTTAAGCGATTATCTATATCTATATATTTTTTAGATCGTGTGGGAGTTTGGATGTACATTTCGTTTCTTAGAAATACTGTGTCATAAAATAACATATCATCCTGTAATGATTTCAGCAGTTCATATATGTTGGGTTACGCTTTCCCGATCTTCTTGTTAAGCCTGTTATGCCAACCTTCGACAGCATTTGTAGTTCGATGTCGTTCTCTACAGCAGACCCACAGCTCTTTTCGTTCCATCCAAGTGTCCACAAAGTAATCATAAAATTTGGTGTTTCTGGAAACTCCTGTTTGAGAGCACTGATTGCTGCTACCTCAAAGTCAATATGGATTTTCAGTGGACGAAATATATTTAGCAGATTCCTTAGTTGACTAAATAATCTTTTGTAGGTTTCCTTTTTCTTATTCGGTAGCAGGGCATAAATTGCTGGCATTACGCACGTTCTTTTTTCGGTGCTGCCAATATCCACATATTAGATGCTATATAATTGGTGAAACAGTGCACTGCAACTTTTGAATGTTCCATCCAAGAAAAACGTTGTATTATTAGTTAATAAGTTGTTCAGGTTGTACCCAAAAACTAATATCCGTTCTTAGGTGCCATCGTCAATTAATAGGTATTTCTTCATTACCTAAGGAGCAACCACTTCTGTCCTAGTCTTCAGTAGCACCTCAATACCAAGTGATTTATGTCTCTGTTTGTATAGAGAATTCTGCAACTTTGGTAAAAAAATCTAGGCCCATATCTTTTGCGGTCCTAAATAGTTCTTCACGATATATTGTGGCACTGGTGTCAGCTCTTCGCGTGCCTTCTTTTTCGCTCGATGAATATACACGTCAATCTCATTTTGTGCAATATTCGGAATGCAGGTATGGTCTTTCCTCTCGATGATCGTGGTGGACGGGTCATTTGTGATAATTTTAAATAAAATTTTAAATTCATCATTGCATTTATACCCTTATGTTAATTTATTATTTATTAGATTATAATATAAAATAAAATCATTCACCTGGTTTATGTTAATTTAGATAGAAATTATGCCTAAGCTGAGGTATTTAAAATGATTTATACTTGATTTATTAAAGAACAAAAATGAGAACGCCCAAAACGGGAACTGCTTATCTCTTTCTTTAGCACTACGCACGAAACAGGACATTTTTAGGTAGCATTTTTGTAACGCACCAAACAGGACGCCCGAAACAGACATGAATCTTCTTGCTGGGTACTGGGGTAAGAAGACACGCCCGGTACAGCGCCGATGCCGCCGAGGTCGAAGAGATGCTGCGAGGCATCTCTGCCTGTACCAGCCCGCCGCCCGCGGCGCTCCTCGCTGCTAGAGGAGCGGGCATGCGCGGCTCGACGCGTCGGCTGGCGGCCGACGCACTGCCCTTCCACCTGCCGGGCCGTATAAAACCCGGCACGCGGACACGGACAGGACATCTTTGCCTGATCTTGTCTTAGATCTTAGATAAACTGGTGAGTATAGCGGCAATTCACTGGGTGTGCGAACGGGCCAATGCCTCCCAGCTGAATACTGTTTTCACCAGACCGCCGAAAAGTCTGTAGTAAACTACTGGATGTGCTACCGGGCCAACGCCTTCCAGATAGTAACACTGTGCCGCCGTAAATAGGTTGATAGGAAGCCGCTGGGTGTGCGACCGGGATAACGCCTCTCAGTTGGACTTGATAATTTTGCCGTAACTGTTCGTTTGTCTACACCGAATCCGCCGCGGCTGTCCGGGCGCACGCGCTTTTGCTTTTTCGAAAATTAGTTGCATGCTAGTCGCCGAATTTTTCCGCTTACATAACACGCTTAACTAATTTCTCATTCCGCGCATTCGGGTATTGTTTCCTTTACTTTCCGTCCGGCAGTCCGAATCCGTCTACTATTTTTTATGTCTTGTAAATAACGTAATAAGTATTTGTATTCATCAATATATTCTGTTAAAACCGCCTACTTGTTTAACTCTATTCCTTCCCCTCAAAACACACCACTCTTGCACTTCTGGAATTATTTTTCTTCGAATCTGACGCAACAACGGCGGTCACCGCTATAACAAAGACCTGGCGTCCGAGAAAAATCGACTATTATTTCCAAAAGAGGTTATAAGAAGACCCAAACCAAACTGAAAAATTACATAATAGTCAAAATCAAACTAATAATCTTAGTCGAAATGGACAGCCACTTACAGACTAGAGCCCGAACAGGGTTAAATCGTTACACCACTAAAACTAATTTTTGTAAAATTTTAACGCTATTAAGCACAGAAAATCGGTGTCGACCAAACGATTTAGAAGATTTTTATTTCGGGAAACAATTAGCAGATTGTGACAAAATTATTAAAACACCCCGAAAAACACAACAAAATGCAATTTTTTGTCAAATTTCGTGCATTTATTTGATGTTTCTTTATATTATCTTTTAAACTGGTATAAATGTAATTATTAAGAAAAATATTCACTTCTATTGTTGAGTACTTTTGTACACTCTGTTACTGCGAATTAAGATTATTATATTAACCTATTATGTGTCATGTTTTTCTCTTGCATGCATATTTTGACCAATTTTTACGGTTTTTGCTGGCCGGTTGTGTGTTTGTAGCAGATAGCGTTCTCTCACATCCTTATTTAGATAATTTTTTCTGAAATTAATTTATACTTCTACAACACTGGTAAAAGAGCAACCTATTTTTTAGAAGCAAATTTTCGATTTATTTTTTCGTCCTAGTTAACGGGCGGTTTTGAAATTAGGAGGTATAGTATTCCGCCCGTCCCTACGTGGCAGCTTCATTTTAGCTTAAAAATTGGCGTATTATGAATTTTTATACAACCAATACATTTATTCTGCGACGTTACATGATGTTTTTTTACTAACACCAAACATATTTTAGCAATGGTAAGATTTTATATTTAAGGCAATTAGTACATAAGGGTAGGACCATACATAGCGTTTCTACCGCTGCGGTGTTACCGCAGCGGTTCGACGGAAAGTGTACAGTACGTGTATTTTAATATACGCGGCCACACTAAGCGTTTCTGCCGCATCGACCGGGTGGCACCGCAGCATGCTGCGGTTTGGCGGGAAGACCGGCCGACTGGTATAACCTCGAAAACACGTGTAGTCGAATGAGAGCGTCCATACGTAGCGGTTGGGAAGGCGCGTTTTCGAAGATTTTCGTATTATTAAAATTAAAATAACCATGTTGGACGTGGATAAATTGATCCAGTGTGTACAGATGAGTCGGAAACGTTACAATACAATAACTTGTAATATTTGTTATTTTTGCGCATTGGACTTAGTAATAGGTACCTAATAAAGCACTTTTAAACTTACCTAATTGTTATTGTTAGTCTCTCCTCTGGGCAAATTGGCCTCCTCCAAAAAGTTTTCTGCTTAGTGATGGAAGGTGATATTACTTTTAAAAGTTCATCAAATGACCTGACTGACATTCGATAGTACTCAAAAAATTTTTTCTCATACTTTCGTATATCTTCATAAAACTTATTAAACCGTTCACTCGACTCACGATTTTCGTGAAAGGGGTGAACCCAAAACTTTCTTTTTATCGGCTGTTTCAGATAACCCGCTGCTTCTAATGCGCAAACAACTTTCAACTGCTCCATACTTCCGCTTCGTTCAAAATACGGAGGGCAACTGAGAGGAGAGAACGCTGCGCGGCTGCGCGCGCCGCGACCGCTGCGTTTACAGGATATGTGTGAACCCGCAACAAAAATCCCGCGAAACCGCTGCGGTGTTACCGCAGCGGTACAAACGCAATGTATGGTCCTACACTAAGGGTAGGTATTTGTATTATAATTCAGTGAAAAAGTATGTAGTTTAACAATAATTGTGCAGCCAATATTCGCTTTTATTGTTGTAAAGCACTTAAAAAATAATAATATAATATTTTTAAGCTTCGACTGTTTTGTATTAAACAATAATTAAATACATTAAATCAGACAAATTTGTAAAATTTATTGGCGCGCCCAATATTTTTCATAAAACAGCCCGAATTTATAAATGCATTGGTGTGGACAACATAAAACTGCTAAATCAACCTTGAATTGCTGTTTGCCGCTTACTTACCCATCTGCCTGGTTAATCTGTGATAATATGTGTTTATTATATTTTCTAAAATTTATTAATTATTAAATTTTATAAACTCTCAAGAACCTTCTATTAAGTTTACCTTAGAAATTGAAAATAATAACCTTTCTTAGATGTTTCTATACTGAAATCAGATAATATAGAAACTAGTGTCTATAGAAAACCAACACATACTAATAGATATCTCCATTTTAACTCCAATCATCATATTAGTGTTAAAAAAGGAGTAATTAAAAGTTTGTATGACAGGGCTAGAACGATTTGTTCTAATAACACAAAATTTGAGGAGGAAATTAAACATATAAAACATGTTCTTGAGAAGAATAGTTATCCTATTGAATTTGTTGAGCAAGTTTTTCAGGATTGCCAACAAAATAACAATGCTAATAGAATTAGAGAAATAAATCTGGTGGACCGTCCAGTAAATTTAATAATTCCTTATATTCCTTGACTGTCAGATAAGCTAAAACGTATAGGCAATCGTTTTAATGTGAGAACAGTATTTAAAACCAAAAATACATTAAGATCGATGCTAGTTAAAACAAAACCATTTAATGAGTTACAAAGTTCAAAAAATTGCATTTATAAAATTCCTTGTGAATGTGGAAAGTTCTATGTTGGAGAGACTTGTAGGCCATTTAACGTTCGTTTAAAAGAACATAAAAATTATATCAGGCAAAATCAAATTTCGAAGTCAAAAATATGTGAACATTCCTTTAATAACAATCATAGGATATTGTGGGATAGTTCCAAACCAATTCTAAAAGAAAAAGTAGGAAATAGACGAAAAATTAAAGAATCTGCATTTATTCTAGGAAATACGGGCAACTGTGTTGCTGAATGTTCAGTGGAATTCAGTAAAATATTATTGACACTTATTCAAAGAGAAGCTAGTATAGATAATTAGATAAAACACAGGGTACAATATCAGGCAGGTGGCTAGGCTATTGTTTCTGTTGTCATGACATTTTAACCTGAAATTTATTAATCTGTCACTTCACTTTGACGTGACATGATCTTTGAGAAAGGATGAAGATTTATCCTCCGAAAGCTCAGAAAACAAATTTGTTGAAGTTATTTTTTGAGTTACACGTTTAAAGCTTCGTTCATTTAGTGTTAAGAATTTATGAATTTTCGAGGCAACTTGAAAAAGTTGTCTTTCAATCAGTTTGGTGGCGAAAATCCCAATTAAAAATTAAATGAATGTGTTTATTAGTTTAAATAAAGTAAATTTTTCCAATAAACTTACCTATTTAAGACTATACTTTGGATGATACAAGGTCTAAAACATTTAGGGAAGATAAAATTAATGTTGCGTTCTATACCTTGAAAAGTAAAACCTTGAATGGGTAAGTTTATTGGGAAAAGTTACTGTATTTAAAGTAAGAAACACATTTTTTTCTACTGTGATTCTTACTTATGGAGCGAATTTTTAAGTAAATTTTTCACAAATACCTCGAAATAATACGAAAAAATCAAATTTGCTATGAAACCATGACACATATGAAAAAATGCTAAGTGAACGTTTTTGTTTACAATTAAAATTTACATAATAAATTGAATACATAAATGGGACATGATTTAATATTACACTGAACTGGATATTTATATTACAAAATATTTTCAAAAGAATAGTAGAATAGTTATTTATGTACCAAGGCACTGAAGTTCAACTTTGTATGACTCATGTGGGATTTAGATGCCGAGGCCTCTGGCCGAAACTTCAGTGCCGTGGTACATATTATATTTTTTTTGAAATCGAAAAAAATAAATGTTTTATTAGGCAAGAAAATAATAAGGGATCACCCGTCCATGATCCGACTACGCGCGGCGTTGCTTGACTTTGACGATCGCTCTACCTAGGTCAAGTAAGACAAGACACGGCATCTTCGTACAGAAAAACCAAACTGCTGCTTCTTGTGTAGCCTTATTTATTTATCTTATGTATCGTATTGGCAACGTCGCGGTAGTCTCGGCCTGTCTTGGTTCTACTCCCAGGTTGCACTGGCAACATTATGTCAAGTGACCAGCTTGACAGTAACCACAAGACAGGACAGATCGATGACGTGCGGACATCGCCATGACGTGCATAAAATACATGAACCAACGTTGTAAGCTTCTAATGTAAACCTGCGTAAACAATACAGTGTAAATTATAAGACGCCTCGTTATTGTTTTAATAACCCGCAGCCAAAGACGTGACATACACAACAAATCTATCGATATTCAAATTTACTAAAATATGTATACTGAAGGATTGCGCTTCTATAGGAAACAATTTCGCAATGTGTACGAAAAGTTAAATGAGCCTTTATCGGCCGGGTTTTGAATATTTGGTCACTTTTGACGGGCGATTTCTCCGCGTCTGACGTTTGATGTTTACACCTCGCCAAGGGCTACTTATTGCCTACTTTCTGTGCTTTTAATGTCGATTTTGGGACACTTCACTGCCGATTTCAAGAAAGTATAATAAAAGGGGCCCCGCCACTCCGAATAATACAAATACCCTTATCTACTAATTGCCAAATATAAAATCTTACCAATGCTAAAATCTGTCTGGTAGGTACTTAGTAAAAAAACATCACGTGACGTCGCAGAAATGATGTATTGGTTGTATATAAAAATTCAAAATTCCGCTATTTCTCCTAATAATGCGCCAATTTTTAAGCTAAAACGGAGCTACCAACGCAGGGACAGACGGCAAACTAAACCCCCTAATCTGAAAATGGCCCGTAACTTGGAAGAAAAAATAAATCGAAACTTTTATTTTTTGCTAGTGTTGAATTAAGTATAAATCAATTCCAGAAAAATTGATCCAAATAAAGTTGATTGACGCTATCTGCTACACACAACCGGCCGGCAAAAGCCGTAAAAAGTGGTCAAAATATGCAGGGAAGATAAAAATCATGACACATAATAGGTTGAGGGGGTTGCCGACAGCGAAAGTGACGTTAGATTTCGTATTTTTTAAGTTGTATAGCATAAAATCTAATAACATTTTACCTGGAAAAAATGTAGTACAAACATCTCTGTCTTCATTTTAATCATAAGATATTACAAGCAGTGTTTTGTTTTATAGGTTATGAAAACCTTGGGAAAAATAATAATTCTAGTGCATATGCTTTTAAGATCTTATGATTAAAATGAAGACAGAGATGTTTGTACTAAATTTTTTCCAGGTAAAATGTTATTAGATTTTATGCTATACAACTTAAAAAAATACAAAATCTAACGTCACTTTCGCTGTCGGCAACCCCCTCTTAGTACAAAAAAAAAACACAAATCTTAATTCGCAGTAACAGAGTGTAAAGAAGTACTCAATAAATAGAAGTGAATATTTTTCGAAATATTTCCTCTATACGAGTTTAAAAGAGAAACTAAAGTCACTTCAAATAAACGCACAAAATTTGACAAAAAATTGCATTTTTTTCGTGTTTTTCTGGGTGTTTTAATAATTTCCTCACAATCTGCTAATTGTTTCCCGAAATAAAAATCTTCAGACTCGTTTGGTCGACACCGATTTGCAGCCTAATAACGTTAATATCTTGCAAAAATTAATATTAGTGGAAATATCAGTTTTTAGGGGCCCCTTCCGAAGTTGCCCCCCCCCCACACGGCAGGCTCTGCGGGCGCCTTATCGCCGCCAGTGATCTCATGAAGTGTCCCAGAATAAAACTGAATCACCCTGTTATAATATCACAAAACATCCAACATTCGACATTTGTCACTGACCTTGTCTACCAACGAAAGTTATTCAATCACTGCTTAGTATGGGGTGTTCAGAGGCAGGTGGCGTTGTCAGTCAGAACTGTTTTATTAGTAATCCAACGTCTCCAACGCTTTTTTGTAACAATTAGGACAACCCGGAAGTTAATTTAGCCGATTTCGCTGGCTTTATGAAAAACGCCCAAGGTGTGTTACCCAAACTACGCGGGCGAGCCATAATTCTGCTAAAATTTAATCGACTACGGACCGTTAGTCGGAAATGGTTTTCAGTTATTTATGCCCATCCATTATCCCTTTTATACGAACCGTAGAGAAAAGATAATGGCCACAATCAATTCCCCCAAACTTGATATGTAGATATTGCGAGCGTTATTAATGCCTCAAAATAATCAAACTATTCTCGGTTTCATCATGTCTGTGAAATAACAAACACAAACAAATATCGAGGTATGGTATAAATGAACTCACTTTGAACAGCATAAAAAAAACGCTTGGGCGGCGTTGGCTTTGTAAAAGAAGACCGAGTCAGAGGCGGCACGCGGCCCTTAATAATATTATACAAATTTTAATTAAATGCTCTAAAAAAGAATAAAATAAACTTTGAAATAATTCAAACCAAAGCAAACCAATAATTACCTATTTTGGTACACACAAAACAACATAACACAAAAATCTATACACAAAACCAAAATCCGTAAAATAAAGCGCAATCCTTGTTTCCGTGCACGGCACTGGTTATACTGGCCTAACTGGCCCACGTCGACATCTGCTCCATGGATCTTCGAAACGCCGACCAATCAAATCGCTACGCTCGCTTTCTTATTGGCTGCCTCCTTGACTAAATTGACGTCGACGGCATAAAAACCTTTGAATTTTATACGGGTGATTTCTGCTGATAAGTCTGGTATTTTGGTCAGCAGCAGAGCGTGATAAATGCTATGAAATAGATCGCGCCCCGTATATCACTGTGTTCCAAGTGAGTTCATTTATACTTTACTTTAAACTTCGTGGTAAAAATTTAGTTTAGTCAAGAAATCCAATTTTGAATGCAAAAACATTTAGTTTTTGATTGCGGCGAATCCTTTCTCACATTGAAAGTAAAAAGTTATTTCGTGCTTTGTTATATCAATACAGCGGCATCTCAGAAAAATTATTTCTGCATATACAGGGTGTCGCGAAATTAGCCTGCCATAATTTACCAGCGTATTCTACGACCTAAAAAAATGAAAAAAGTTCCTATAAACATCCTCAAAAATGCCCCCTAATGGGGCTATAGCCCCCGAAAGGGGCAGTTTCACAAATGGTTTTTCTAACTATTTCCAGAACGAACAAAGATAAAATTATGAAATTTGGTATGTGATGTACCTGTGAGATTTGACATTTGCCGAGATAGCGATAGTTAGAAATTTTTAATCATAGGCGTCCTAAATGGGGGGGTTAAAGGGTTAAAAATGCCCTAAATTTTTTTTATGTGCTTTTTCCCTAAATTTATTGCGAAATTATAAAATTTCAGGGTATTCTACGAAAAAATGGTGCTCTTGTTGAACTTTGATAGGGTCCACCGTTTTCGAGTAAAATCGTATTGAAATTTTTTTGCAGAGGGCCATGAAAATGCGTATTAGAAATTAGCCTGCGATATTTTACCAGCGTGTTCTGCGACCCAAAAAAATGAAAAAGTTCCTATAAACATGGCCTCAAAAATGCCCCCTAAGAGGGCTATAGCTCCCGAAATGGACACTTTGGCAAACGGTTTTTTCTAAATATTTCCAGAACGAGCAAAGATAAAATTTTGAAATTTGGTATGTGACATACCTGGTAGAATAAATCATGAAAAAACCGCACAAAATTTTTTTTGGATATTTTTAACCCCTTGACCCCCCTTATTTGGGACGCCTAGGATGAAGAATGTCAAACTGTCTCTACCTCGGTAAACGTCAAATCTCACAGGTATATCACACACCAAATTTCATAATTTGATCGTTGTTCGTTCTGGAAATATTTAGAAAAAACCGTTTGCTAAAGTGTCCATTTCGGGAGCTATAGCCCCCTTAGGGGACTTTTTTGAGGCCATGTTTATAGGAACTTTTTATTTTTTTGTACCAAAAAAAGTGGTGGTAAATTGTGGCAGGCTAATTTCTAATAGGCATTTTCATGGCACTCTGGGGCTATAGCCCCATTAGGAGGCATTTTTAAGGCCATGTTTATAGGAACTTTTTTCGTTTTTTTAGGTCGTAGAACACGCTGGTAAATTATGGCAGGCTAATTTCGGGACACCCTGTATATGCATTTCGGCGAAATCAATGGTTGGCACCTGCAAACTCCCAAACGAATAAAAAATATTTTTTTCTATTGGATCATTTTGGTCTAACAAACACATATACTATTTCTTTTTTGCAATACTTAAGCTCACCTTTAGTTTTTCCCACGTTTTAAATAACTTCCACATTCGCATTTATGTTTCTGATTTTTGTTGGTAAACGCAATATGTCGTATTATTATTTTATATTTTATATTATTTTTCATTCACAAATTTGATGAAAAATTATTTTTCTGTTAAAAAGTGACATTATTATTCTAACTCTCCCAATCCACGAACTCTAGTTACGCCCAGACAAAATATAAAATATGTGAATAAACCTAAGATAATGAATGCACTAAAATCGAGGAATCCTTACGCCTGGCGTAAATAAAACCACGTGTTCAATGACGTTCCGCGATTGGTCGGTAAGCTATAAAATTTCACCCGACTCGGCAACAGGGACGTACTCGACCGCAAAAGTGTAGTTACGCGATTTTATCTTGTTGTTTTCAGCTATTTGGACACTGCCACAAATAATGTAATCGATGTTTTGAACCGTTTTAATTAAGCCAATAATTTTTTTCCCAAATATTTTGATGCAAACAATTGTAAAACTAAAATTAAATAAAGGTTTTGTCTCAGTGCGGCCCTTGCGAATATCTCAACGCACGTGCTCTTGTTTAAGCCAGGCCTAAGAGTTGCTCGATTTTAGTATAGAATGCAGTTTATTATTATTGGCCTAGTTATATTTTTTCTGGGATGTTTGAACTCGTCGGTTGTTCTTCTTCGATAGTACTTCGGAAGTTATATCGCCCCAAAAGTCTGTCTCGACGCAAGCTATACATCCCACCTAAAACGCTCCCAAATGGCCGAAATACATCATCTCCCCCGTTGAAAATAACGCCACGAAGGCATCCCGGCAAAAAGGCGCCGGTGGTCCTAAAGTGTTTCATTTTTTTTCTCGCCGGTAGCGTAAGCAAATCCATTTTCAATAAAACATTCTCTCCCGCCCAACGGCTTGATTTATACTGGTTTTTATGTTGCCAAACGGGCCCTCGGGGAGGAAAAAGTCCGGCCAGGCCACTTTGTCTTTCCTGACGGACCCCACAGGCTTAGAAATTAATTTTGTCCCGGTGTTTTTCCGAATTCGCGGGAAAAGAAACACCCACGCGAAGGGGGGGAGGGAAACTTTATAAGAAAGGGCGGTAATAGGATAGGAAGATTGCTGGGTTATATATATCTTTATATTCAATTAGCGCTGCGCCTGTTATGTTTCCAACTGAAGTAAAAAATGCAATTTCAAGATTCGGTGAGCATAAACATTTACTACGTTTTCATGGGGTATTAAAACCCAGGGACTCTTTAAAATAAGGGGACCCAGCATGTCACAGTCTATCACATAGGAAAAGTGAAGCCTTGTTTTCTGTATATCTCCAAGGAGACCACATAAGTGGGCTGGTACAAGGTTATATTATGTCAGTGTCCAACTGCCATCAAGTTTTATGTGACATGCCAGTGCCATAGATTCCAAAGGAGGCAAAATATTTCCCATCATAATTCACAATTTTTAAGTTTTCTAACTTCCAGATAGTCAGATTTTTCTTGTCTCACCTTTAGTAATCCTACAATTCCCATTACGTGGGCATTACGTATAAGTAGTTCAAAACAAAAATGGTATTTCCTAAATATTAAATTATTAAGCAGGTAGCTTCAGTCAGGTCTTTTTTAAACAGTTTTTATCTACAACTATAAGTTTATTTTACGTTTGTGAGGTACCTTGGGAGAGAAATAAAATTACAAAAATGAGCACCGAGAAAAACTACATGATTAGAACTAGGTACAAGACCTAATCTTATTAGTCCATCCCGAAATCTGTGAAAGTTTTTTGGGTAGATAGATTCAACAAGGGAAGAAAGTTCAAGTACGTACCTACTATACCTACATATTACAAATGGTTTGGTAACAAGGTGCAATAGCGAAAAATTCTCAAATAAGCAAAATCAACACTGACTTACCTTACTTATATTACTTAAATTCCTGGAAATAATTGCAGGAAACCAAATTCAAATATAAAATAAATTTTATTCATTTGGCACTTGCCATATTCTGTGTTTGTTGACAGAACATTGTCAAGTCTAATTTTTAGAAATCATATTAATTTTTACTAACAATCAAAGTACCTGTTATGTCCATAGATTCTCCGATAAAAT
Organism: Pseudeuparius sepicola; assembly: GCA_963920635.1. Classification (NCBI taxonomy): domain Eukaryota; kingdom Metazoa; phylum Arthropoda; class Insecta; order Coleoptera; family Anthribidae; genus Pseudeuparius; species Pseudeuparius sepicola. Next base: position 9,492,062 of record OY987299.1, read on the forward strand.
GGCATAGTTGGCATCATTGAGACCATTAGAATGGGGAAAGAAACGGCCTCACTTTGGAAAGTATAATGCTGGGTCCCCTTACTTTAAAGGGTCCCTGTTAAAACCGAACTTAATCCAGTCAGAGCTTTCAGGGACGATATTCAAATCGAATTGAAATCGATCTTAAATTTTGACATTTGACGGCTTGGAACTCTCGACACCTTATCGTCTGTGGGTACAAAAACAGCTGACTGATTAAATTCACTGTTTTTAACCGACTTCATAAAAGGAGGAGGTTATCAATTCGGTTGTATTTTTTTTATGTTCGTTACCTCAGAACTCCGTCATTTATACACCGATTTGGACAATTCTTTTTTTATTTGAAAGGATATACCTACAGAATGGTCCCATTTAAATTTGAAGAAAACATTTCACCCCTAAGGATGGACAAATAGGGGATGAAATTTCATATTGGACCGATTTCGATGATTCTCTTTTTATTAGAAAGGGATTACTTTAGGAGTGGCCCCATTTAAATTTGAAGAAAAAATTCCACCCGTAAGGGTGGAAAATAGGGGATGAAGTTTTATATTGGACCGATTTCGATGATTCTTACTTTATTGGAAAGGGGGCACCTTAGGTGTGGTCCCATTTAGATTTAAAAAAAAAAATCCACCCCTTAAGGGTAGATAAATAGGGTATGAAAGTTCATATTTTACCGATTTGGATGATTCTTATTTTATTAGAGGGGTTACCTCAGGGGTGGTCACATTTAAATTTGAAGAGAAAAATTTCAATCCTAAAGGTGGACAAATAGGGGATGGAATTTAATATTGGACCGATTTCGATAATTCTTAATAATTCAATAAAAAAATAGAAATAAAAAAATTTTAACAAAAAAAAAACCGACTTCAAAAATTAAAAAAAAAAATAACAAAAAATAACACCGACTTCACAAATTTGCCCGTATGCACATTTCAACTAAGTCGGTGACAGTAAGTTATGATGTAGGTAGGAAGAATATCTATGATGTATTTATATCTAAATAGATTTAAATTCCTTGCCTTGACTGTCACCAAATCCAAAGATAACTCGATTTAGAAAAAGAAAAATATTTCTAAAATTTTCCTGATTTTCCAGATTTTTCTTATACAGGGTGTTCCGCATAAGAAGTAACAGAGAGCAGGAGCATACAGGGGAGCCTAAAATAAGGTGATTTCACGCAACTTACCTCTATACTAAGTTTGGGCTTTGAAATTTCGAAAAAAATCAATATCTCAGTTATTTTTAAACTTGGAAAAACCAAATTTGGTACACGTTGTGGGTGTACCAAGGGCATTGACAGAAAACATAGTTCAAATGTACCATTTTAAACTCGGTTGATACAGAGTGACGCACCCTAAAAATATGCCAGAACTTTTTGTCCGTTGTCGGACTTACAAAACTGTTACTTGGTGTTATGAAGAATTTAATTCTAAAACTTTTTTTACTCTCGTTATTTTTCGAAAAACTTTAGGTATCGCTTGCGCCAAAAACGCGAATAACTGAAAACACGTATTGCAGATGTGATATTTAAAATGTTTGAAAATTCAAAAGTTGGATATGAAATTAAACGTCAAACTTGAATAACAACCATTTAATGGAAAAAGAATCAATAATTTCCTCTTCCAATCCATTTATTTGGATTCTTTTTCCATTAAATGGTTATTATTCAAGTTTGACGGTTAATTTCATAACCAACTTTTGAATTTTCAAAGATTTTAAATATCACATCTGCAATACGTGTTTTCAGTTATTCGCGTTTTTGGCGAAAGCGATAAAGTTTTTCAAAAAATAACAGGAGGAAAAAATGTTTTAGAATTAAATTCTTCATAACAAAAAGTAACAATTTTGTAAGTCCCCCAACGGACAAAAAAGTTCTGTCACATTTTTAGGATGCATCACTCTGTATCAACCCTTTAAAATGGTACAATTGAACTATGTTTTCTGTCGATTAATTAATTCCCTTGGTACACCCACAACGTCGTGAACCAAATTTGGTTTTTCCAAGTTCATAAATAACTGAGATATTGATTTTTTTCGAAATTTCAAAGCCCACTTTCAAGGCCTATAACGTTTCAGATCTCAATAGTTACTGAGATACAGGGCGTTGTAACGGTTTTTTCAAATTGAATTATGGCAATATCTCCCAAACTAATCAAGCTGCTGAACTGAAATTTGGCACTGCTGTGTTTTTGGCGATGGAGAATAAGCTGAAAATGTCAATTTCTACGTATCTCATAGAGGGCGCCACTTGCTCTATTTTTGGATCGTGCTTTTACTCGTAACTTTTTTGAGGTTCTCTTTTTGGTCCCGCAGGTCCATCATTTTAGTGCACTTTTTCATTCTGCAATTTGTTGTTTTATAAAGATCACACATAACGTTGAAATCGGCAAAATGTGCCCCAAAACACCTGTTGACTTCAATGCGTGAAACATAAAATATTCACCTACCGCTTTCAAATGTTACAGATTAACTGTACATTTAAAATGATGAAAAAAAATGCCAAATGGGCATTGGTCAAAACACCATTAGTTTTCTTAAAATAGAGTGTCAAAATTTTGTCAAATTCGCGAATAATTTTTGGAACATTGTTCATAGGGATTTTTTTTTCACTGTAAATGGTACAGTTGATCTGTAACACTTGAAAGCGGTAGGTGAAAATTTTATGTTTCGAGTTTAAATTTTATGTTTAGGTTTAAATTGAATGTTATTTAACCATTTAAACGATTTATTCGATGTAAAGTGTACTTGGACATGCGCAAACGGTATGCAATCCTTTATTCAGCAGTTTTATTACAAAAACTTGCATACTTCTCATTGGCAGCCTGACTAAAATCAATCAAAACGCATATTTTTGGAATAAATGACAACTCAGTTTTTCATATGAAGAACCCAGGATGACTCTCTGATTCATATCATATTATTGTGAGAATATACGGAACATAACGCCCTTTGAAAGGCATACTGAGTAAAATCACGTCCAAAAATCTGTTACTATCTCCCGGTCTAAGAGCGCTGAGCAGCAAGCCGGAGGGAGACGGTCGTCACCACCGAACTATATTCAAACTGGAAAATCAGTAACATGCACGGGCGTAGCCAAGGGGGGGGGGTTCGGGGGTTCAAACCCCCCCCCCCCCCGAAATAAGCAAAATATTACCTAATATTATACCGAAAAAATACGAGGAGTGAAGAGTTAAATTATTATTACGTTTGAATATATTATGTAGTAATAGTAGCGCCTAGCGCCATCTTTTGACGAGAGGCAGACGCAGTTGCAGCCGAACTATTTTGTATTGTAGGGACACTTTGCGTTGTTTCTCGATTATTCGCCACGCCCCTAGGTCGAAATGAGCGGAACTTTGTGGAAGTTCGTAGAAGTTTCTGGACGGCTACTGGGCTGCTATATAAGCGGCGCCGCGGCGCGTGACCGCGCTTACGGCAGTATTGTTCCATGCGAACTCGAAGCGAATAAAAGTGAAAAGTGGTGAACGAATAGTGAAAAGAATTAAGTGTACCGTGTAAGTGAGTAATTTTAGTGCGCTGTTATTCGATGACCTTGTTAAGGATAGATACGTGAATCATTATTACTGTCGAAAAATGGAGGGGAAGAAAAGGAAGGGTGATAAACCTAAAGGTATGGACTACTGGAAAAAGTGGTGTAGTCAAGGTCAAGGGGTTTCTAATAAAGAAACAAATTTGGATTTAGCTATCAAAGCTTCAGCTACCTTGCATGCTGATAAGAAGACTGCCTACCCTGAAATCTAGTTTGGAATGCCTAGATATGTGCGATAAAAACCTTTATCCTAATATTTACACATTACTACAAATCTTGGCTACCATTCCTGTATCCACTGCTTCCCCAGAAAGGTCTTTCTCGAGCCTAAGGAGACTGAAAAACTATTTACGAAACACTACAAGTGAAAACAGACTTAATGGTTTGGCTCTAATGAACATTCACTATGGAACAGAAATTCATGCAGATGAAGTAGTGAATATATTTAAAATAAAAAGCCGAAGATTTATTCTTTAATGGTTTTAGATTTAGCGCAGAGGAACGAAATTAATTTATCCATTTCATTTAAAGTTAAGAACTTTATAAATATGTTGTAGTTTTTCGGATGAATATATAGATATTAAATTTCATGTAAGTATATTTTTGTTGTTTTATTTACTTCTCAAACTAACCCCCCCCCCAAAACTAAATCCTGGCTACGCCCGTGGTAACATGCGTGCGCGAAAGTAAAAATAGCTGCATTACGGACGACAGTGGTATCATCTGATTGGTTCTATTAGTTAGTTTTATGGGCATGCGCACTGCGGGATCACCATCTGCCAGGTCCGTATACCGGCCAAATTTGTACACCGGGTGTACTTGTACGTTGCATTGTGCTTGTTTTTAACCTGCGGCTGATAAACAGCAGTTTATTGTCCGTATATTTATTTATTGTTTTATTTGCCTAAGACACAAATTTATATTCGTATATATCAATAATTTCCTGGGTATTCGGCCAAAAATAATAATGTGGCCGAATACAAAGGAAATTATTGATACTTGAACTAATACGACCAGAAAATAAATAAAAAAATATTCGTATATAGTCCAAATGTGGACACGTAAAAATCGGTAAGACCGGATCTGTGCGTCCTGTGTCAAACGGACAAGCTGATGTACAAATAAGCATGCGCGGACAACTGATGCGCGAGAGGTCGTAATTTGGGATGCTTCTCGTCGTGGCACTGGCACTGGGTTTCTATTTTGAATATAGTTCAATGGTCGTCACCCACTGTGAATTTGTTGTGGTGTAAAACGACAGCCGACGCTCTTTCATTTATGTGCAGTTTTTAGGCTTTTCGATCCGGTTGCACAAAGGAATAAAGTATCTGTAGATAACACGGGCGTAGCCAGGATTTAGTTTTGGGGGGGGGGTTTAGTTTGAGAAGTAAATAAAACAACAAAAATATACTTACATGAAATTTAATATCTATATATTCATCCGAAAAACTACGACATATTTATAAAGTTCTTAACTTTAAATGAAATGGATAAATTAATTTCGTTCCTCTGCGCTAAATCTAAAACCATTAAAGAAGAAATCTTCGGCTTTTTCTTTTAAATATATCCACTACTTCATCTGCATGAATTTCTGTTCCATAGTGAATGTTCATTAACCATTAAGTCTGTTTTCACTTGTAGTGTTTCGTAAATAGTTTTTCAGTCTCCTTAGGCTCGAGAAAGACCTTTCTGGGGTAGCAGTGGATACAGGAAGGGTAGCCAAGATTTGTAGTAATGTGTAAATATTAGGATAAAGGTTTTTATCGCACATATCTAGGCATTACAAACTAGATTTCGGGGTAGGCAGTCTTCTTATCAGCATGCAAGGTAGCTGAAGCTTTGATAGCTAAATCCAAATTTGTTTCTTTATTAGAAACCCCTTGACCTTGACTACACCACTTTTTCCAGTAGTCCATACCTTTAGGTTTATCACCCTTCCTTTTTTCCCCTCCATTTCTCGACAGTAATAATGATTCACGTATCTATCCTTAACAAGGTCATCGAATAACAGCGCACTAAAATTACTCACTTACACGGTACACTTAATTCTCTTCACTATTCGTTCACCACTTTTCACTTTTATTCGTTTCGAGTTCGCATGGAACAATACTGCCGTAAGCGCGGTCACGCGCCGCGGCGCCGCTTATATAGCAGCCCAGTAGCCGTCCAGAAACTTCCACGAACTTCCACAAAGTTCCGCTCATTTCGACCGAGGGGCGTGGCGAATAATCGAGAAACAACGCAAAGTGTCCCTACAATACAAAATAGTTCGGCTGCAACTGCGTCTGCCTCTCGTCAAAAGATGGCGCTAGGCGCTACTATTACTACATATATTCAAACGTAATAATAATTTAACTCTTCACTCCTCGTATTTTTTCGGTATAATATTAGGTAATATTTTGCTTATTTCGGGAAACCCCCCCCCCCCTTGGCTACGCCTGTAGACAAGTTTGGCCATACCTGTGACATTCATGGGATTCTTATTACAGTGCCTTGTTTGCGGTAGGTATTAATAATTATTAACAGACCGACATCACAGAATAAATAGCTTCACAAAGCTATTTATTCTGTGCCGACACAACCTTCCATGGGTAGGTAAGTTAGAAACAGGCTGTATAGTCGGTCGACAAATTATAAAACGAAGTTTTTTTTATTGGCTTATTTTTGATGAGTGAAATAATACTCTTTCAAATTACGTCGACCTACTGAAGCTCCGGCAAGATCAAAGCCAGACCGATATTGTCCGGCCGAATATTCCGGACAAAAAGCCGGGGACAGGCCCCAATCCGGGTTTTCCCGGGAAATATTTCAATGGCCGGACCCGACTGCGCCTTTATGCCACCGGCGGCGGAGTCATCGGCTCCATGTGCCTCGCTTTTTTTTTATCTTTTTTTGATCCGATTAACCGGCGCGTCGGATTTGACAATCCGGATCGGGCGGGCGAGATGAAATTTTGCAGGGGATGCGACGCTATATAGTTCGGACCGAATATAGGTCTTCCCGTGAAGCCATACGAAATATATACGCCTATATGCTATACAATGAAATAATGAAACTTTTCTTGCCAAGTTTAAAACGTGGGACAAAGCCCTGTTGCAGACTGCGCTCATTTGAGCCGAACCAATGACGTCATAACCTGTACACACGAGGCCTACGATAAAGACAGGTCATGGCGCACAAAAATCACGTGACCACCCAAGTAACATTTTAAGTTACAATTATTTATCTTAAGCCCAATTAGTTGTATTAGGGTTATAAAATTGTCGCTTAGGGTAGACAAAATAACTATAGGTCTTATAGTAGTTGTTAGGATGTTATTTACTCGAATCGTGAAAGTAATTGTTCTATAAAAGTCTTATAACAGGCATAACATGGTTACTTTAACGTCAACATTATATGGTCTTTCAAAGGTTATTATAAGGTTGTAAAGAGGTCTCCGTCGTTGAGAATACAACAACTTTTACGACTTTAGAAATATAGTTGTACGACGGTTGTAAAGAAAATAATTTGACCACAATAAAACTTTGTGGAGCGATAGTCGTATAAAAACGATTTAAATATATTATAAGACATCAGTAAGTGGAAGTCATAGATGTTGTAGAACAGTTTTAAGCAAGATCTTAATACGACATAGAAATGAGAACATGACGGTAAGAAATTATAGTGCACATGCGCGTTAATATTAATTTCAACCTCAATATGACCCCAGTAAGTGGTAATTTTAATAAAATACCTTTATACGACTTTCGTATATTGAGACGTAATTTATTGTATCATAATATCTATCATATTATGATGTGCCATACAGCATACAGTAAATGTAAAGCAGTTATAAAAATCTACAGTATAAGCATATCGGCATCTGTTAAAAATTATTATGAGTTTTATAAAAGACTGGGCACATACAAATGCTCAGGAAGTTATAGACGAGCAGTTACAAAAATTTGTAATTAAATCAGTTTTGTCATACAAATCTTTATTTTTTATACTACTACTACTACTGGCACTACTACGAACTTGACGAGGCACCTACCCCGGACCGCAGAAATTTCTAAAGACAGCCCTCCACGCGCATGCGTATATAAATACTTATTCTGTAATTTTGATTTTAGTTTTAGTCGCTTTATAACCTCTTAATAGTCGTTTGACAGTTTTAGAACTATTTATGACCTCTTAGTAGTTTGACCGAAGTTTTACAACTACTAAGTCATATAAGCACCGTCGGCCATGTTTGCCATCAGAAATTCAGTTAAATAGGACAACCATGTTTGTCTTACGAAAGTGGCAAAACTTCGAATTTAATTTGTATTGTATTGTATTGTATTTGTATTCAGTCATAAAGGAGTTGTAAAAAGGACGATACGTCTATAGACAAGTTGTATTATTGGTCGCAACAACGTCTTCACGTGTTTTATGCAACTTTAAATGCTACTTGGACATCTTAGTCCGACGTTACATGTCATTTGTCACATAACTGAAAGCGGCAGCTTGGGTTTTGAGAAGTTTTATACGTGTAAAGTGTTTTTAAACGTCTTAGTTTATATTTTAGAAACAAGTTTGTGTCTAGTGCGCGTGTGTCCTGGCGGAGGGGAACCGCCCAGGTGTATTGGTGCCGCTCGCGCCGGCGCGTGAGCGCTGTAAGGGGAATTCTCCCCCCGGAATGGACAGTGTAACCTGCTTACGGGATATCCGCGAGTTCAGACGATCCGGGTGGCTGGAAGCCGATGCCGTTGGCATATTTACGTTTCCTATACGGTCAACGCTACTCGTTGCGGCAGCCAGCTAGGAAACGTAACGCGCTCTGATCGCTCCGTTTCCTAGACGGTAAGCGCAACGCTATAAATAATGTATTAATAAATGCCGGCTTGTGCAAAAAAGGTAGATTGGACTGTCATAACAGCAACAAACACAGCAACACATCAAGCCCATATTATTTGCAAATAACAGGTAAATGGTAAATAAATAAGCGCTTACCGTCTAGGAAACGGAGCGATCAGAGCGCGTTACGTTTCCTAGCTGGCTGCCGCAACGAGTAGCGTTGACCGTATAGGAAACGTAAATATGCTTCCCGTTGACCACGTTCGGGTTTGTGTATTTTGTATTCACCTTGTGCGAAATAAATCAGTGTTGTAACGTACTCGAGAATTTTCGTTGTCGACCCACGCCCTGATACGGTTCCTATTCGGCCCTTCGCGCTGCCGATCAACTGGGACCTCGTCAATATTTACAGTATACTGAGGTGAGTTTTCATTTTTATTTCGTAAAAAATATCCTAAACACCAAATATTGGATCTGTTTATATTACATTTATGCATATTACAAAAGCCAGGAAGAAAATGTCACCATAACAACATTTGCTTTGCCAAGGGATGAAAATTTGCGCCAAAAATGGATTCGTCAAATTCCAACTAAAATTTAATTTCTAAAAAACCCTTAAGTATGTGTGGCTAACACATTTTCAAGAAAGTGAAACAGTTAAAGTGGACAAATGTGTTATGGGAGGAAAATACCTATAGAGAATATCACCTAAGCTAAAGGAAGGTGCTGGTGCTGTCCCAACAATTTTTTTAATTCACAAATTCACCACGTACTCGCTTTGCCTGCCACATATAAAATGGCCGTAGTTCAAAAAGACGTAACAAAATCTATAACGGGCAGGGTAGGCAAGCGCGGTGTCCTCTATCTTTCCTTGTCTAAGCAAATGTGGAAAAAAATTTTTGTAGCGTATTGTTTCAATACTTTACAAGTAATAACGACCTAAATACAATAAACGTGGAAACTAATCATTCATAACTTTGAATAATAAGATGGAACAATGAAATGTAGCAACGGCGCTTTCCAGAATTCACCATGGTAGTTTACTTTAGACCAGGAGTGTCGAGTTAGTCGGGTGCTAAGCTTCATTTGCCCACTTGGAAAAAAATTGTTTTCGTATTTTTTTAAAACATTAAAACCGGCGAAAAATTACTAAAATGTGTTTAAAAATTCAATTGAAAATCGTGTTATTTTGAAATATTATTATGTCACTTATGAACTCCCGTTTCGCGATTTTCAAAATCCTAAACTAATTTCTAAAGAAGCATTTTTTATTATCAGTAGAGGATAGGTTCTGACAAATTTAGTATCGTCTAAATGAACTCACTTGGAACACAGTGATATACGGGGCGCGATCTATTTCATAGCATTTACTGGTAAAAATACCAGACTTATCAGCAGAAATCACTCGTATAAAATTCAAAGGTCTTTATGCGGTTGACGTCGACCTAGTCAAGGAGGCAGCCAATAAGAAAGCGAGCGTAGCGATTTGATTGGTCGGCGTTTCGAAGATCCACGGAGCAGGTGTTGACGTGGGCCAGTTAGGCCAGTATAACCAGTGCCGTGCGCGGAAATAAGGATTGCGCTTTATTTTACGGATTTTGGTTTTGTGCATAGATTTTTGTGTGGTGTTGTTTTGCGTGTAACAAAATTATAGGTTTGCTTTGGTTTGAATTAGGTATTTCAAAGTTAATTTTATTCTTTTTTAGAGCATTTAAATACAATTTGTATAATATTATTAAGGGCAGCGCGCCGCCTATGACTCGGTCTTGTTTTACAAAGCAAACGCCGCCCAAGCGTTCTTATGCTGTTTCAAGCGAGTTAATTTATACCTACATTACCACTAGGTATTTTTTAACTCGAAATAGTTTTATTGTCTCTCATTTCCGGTAAAAGTGGGTAAGTAGTTGCAAAAAAATAATAAGCAACTTCATGAACAGAATTTCTTCTGGATTGAAAAGCCTATATGGATCACTATCGGTTTTCATAACATATTGACATATTTGTAAAGAAGCATTTTTTTATCAAAACAGGATTTGTTCTGACAAGTTTAGTACCACTAGGTATTTTTAACTCGAAATAATAATTATTTTCTTGAAATCGGCAGTAAAGTGTCCCAAAATCGTCATTAAAAGCTCAGAAATCGGCATTAAAGTAGCCCATTATTGTACGATTTTTTCAATAAGTAGGCTTTGGCGAGATGTAAACATAAAACGTCAGACGCGGATCCATCGCGCGTCAAAAGTGGCCAAATATTCAAAAGCCGGCCACAAAAGGCCCATTTAACTTTTCGTACACATTGCGAAATTGTTACCTATACCAGCGCTATCTTTCAGTATCAATATTTTAGGAGGTTTGAATATCAAGAGATTTGCTGTGGAGGCTGCACAACAGGCAGCAATTTGGTTTGTCTGTTCGAAGACGCCGTGTCTTATCTTACTTGACCTAGGTAGAGCGATCGTCACAGTCAAGCAACGCCGCGCGCAGCTGGTTCATGGACGGGTGATCCCTTATGATTATTTTCTTGCCTAATAAAACATTTTTTTCTTGAAATCGGCATTAAAGTGTCCCAAAATCGTCATTAAAAGCACAGAAATCGTACAATAATGGGCTACATTATTGTACGATTTTTTCAATAAGTAGGCCTTGGCGAGATGTAAACATCAAACGTCAGACGCGGAGAAATCGCCCGTCAAAAGTGGCCAAATATTCAAAACCCGGCCGATAAAGGCCCATTTAACTTTTCGTACAGATTGCGAAATTGTTTCCTATATAAGCGCAATCCTTCAGTATACATATTTTAGTAAATTTGAATATCGATAGATTTGTTGTGTATGTCACGTCTTTGGCTGCCGGTTATTAAAACAATAACGAGGCGTCTTATAATTTACACTGTATTGTTTACGCAGGTTTACATTAGAAGCTTACAACGTTGGTTCATGTATTTTATGCACGTCATGGCGATGTCCGCACGTCATCGATCTGTCCTGTCTTGTGGTTACTGTCAAGCTGGTCACTTGACATAATGTTGCCAGTGCAACCTGGGAGTAGAACCAAGACAGGCCGAGACTACCGCGACGTTGCCAATACGATACATAAGATAAATAAATAAGGCTACACAAGAAGCAGCAGTTTGGTTTTTCTGTACGAAGATGCCGTGTCTTGTCTTACTTGACCTAGGTAGAGCGATCGTCAAAGTCAAGCAACGCCGCGCGTAGTCGGTTCATGGACGGGTGATCCCTTATTATCATTTTCTTGCCTAATAAAACATTTTTTTTCCGATTTCAAAAAAATATAATATGTACCTCGGCACTGAAGTTTTTTTTATGACTCATGTGGTTTATTTGTCTCGGCCAGAGACCTCGGCAACTAAATTTCACATGAGTCATAAAAAGTTGAACTTCAGTGCCTTGGTACATAAATAACTATTATTGTATCTCATTTCCGGTAAATAATAATAAGCATACTTCACGAATATAATTTCTTATATGTAGATTGAAAAGCCTACATCGATCACTGTCTGTTTTCATAAAAGAAATTTATGTTTTGCCTATATATTCATGAGATAATGAAATATTTACTATACATTCCTTAATAAAGATGGGCATTGAAAAAAATCGTTGCAAACGAAATTACTTATTGGATACTTTTTTTACCTTCATGAGTTTGCTGTTCCATATTTCAAGTTAATAATTTAGGTTAGCCCCTGTTCATCTACAAAATCTTCCGAAGCTCGCTTTTAAAAATGCCACGGTCACGATATCGTTTATCCAGTTCCCTAATATTCGATGTGCTTGCGGCTTGCGTGGAGTAAAAAAAAAACTATAGATCACATCACAGAATAAATAGCTTTGCACCAGAAGCCTTCTTACGGACATGTGTCAAAAATAAGCGAGTCTCCATTTCACTTTACAGAAAGACAGACGATATTTCAAGCATAAATTTGGTTCTAATGCAATCTCTTTGCTGTGTAGATCATAGTAAAATCAAATAAAATGCACATTATTCACATGTCGTTAAGGAATTGTCTGTATTACTCGTTAGTCTGTGATCACATTAATCACTCCCACATTTTTGGATTGTACCACTTGTTGGACAATTAATTCAAGCTTCATCAAGTTGTGAAGGGTACGTGGTCCTTACAAAGATTGATTTCATTTCGGTGACATCATGTGGAAGCGCGGGACCGGAGTGCTTGCCAACATGTGATGCGTGAAATAAAATGTCCACTGAAATATAAATTGAAGTGGGAAGAAAAACGTAGAAATTGTTTTTTTATGGAAAACCATCCGCGGGTTAGGTTAGACTACTTAGTACGAAATTGGAGGAAAATTGTTAATGATTTTTTGTATAGTATAGCATTTAATTCCGTCATGAAATCAACGCAAAGATTTACAGGCTGCTTGCACTCGATGGGGACCGGCGGTTTTAGCTTACCATGCCGTCGCCGTCTGTCCAAGACTTGTCCCGACGTCACTCTATGGTATCACAAAGTATTGAATCGTTTGCAGATGCTTTGTCTCAGCCAATAATACCAAAGATGTAGGGATCTGTGTACCTAGGTTGTATAATACTAATGTTTTTTAATCGGCAGTGAGCGACGCCAAAACCGTCTTTAAAATACTCGGCAAAAACATTCCACACCATAACAGGTGTCGACGTGGTCCAGTTAGGCCAGTATAACCAGTGCCGTGCACGGAAACAAGGATTGCGCTTTATTTTACGGATTTTTGTTTTGTGTGTAGATTTTTGGGTGGTGTTGATTTCTGCGCTCGCCGATCACTACGTAGAAGCAGAGCATATAAAACAACAAGCAGTTTTACTCCCCTTGGCGGGAAAATTCCGCGCACCTGTTCGCGCAGCCTCCATTTGGGAATAGATTCTGTCAAATAGACGCAGCGTAGGGGCGGTTGGGCAGTTCGTTACCGGCTGTATTCGAGGTAATGCAGTGGCGTAGTGTGCGTTTTTGTGCAATGTAGAATATCTATCGTTAGTTCTTAACAGTGACTATATCTATAGTCACTGTTCTTAATATTGTTATGTTATCCTGGCGAAGAATGTAAACAAACATAAACTGATTACCTATGTCCCAGTATCAGCGTATCAGTAGAAATATTTTTTATTTGTACCTTGTACCAGAAAAAATGTTAGGTATACAGGGTGATTCAGTTCCGGTGCTCAACATGGGGATCTCGGAAACCGTAACAGATACGAAGTCGGTCAAATGGAGGCAAACTTGCGCCTTTGGGCGCCCAACTATATGCCGTTGAGAAAGTTAAAGTATTTTCATGGGTGGCTGAGATATTTAAGAAAAACCGAATTTTTGAAAATTCGATTTTATTTTTTTCTGGCGCTATTTGCGACAATATTGAAAAATAAATTATACTTTTTCATTGCAACTTTTTATGGACTACGTCGTGGTATTTTTAGGTTTTAGGGGCGACGTTTTGTATTTGAGATAGAGGGATCATCTTCATTTTTTTAAATACGGACCTGGATTTTTTATTCCATATTTCGAAATAAATCGTTGTCCTGAGTACAACGATGTATGACACATACATATTTTTTCCAGTTTTAGCTGCTAAAATGCACATTTACTAAGAAAAAAATTAATACGGTCCTGGACTATGCATTTTTCTCTTTTTTTTTCAAAGCTATTCCAATTATAACAGGTGATCATTATTTTAATACCTACTGGATTAATTATACTCCATGTTTTTCGTATTTTGAAATTATTTTTTATACTCTAGGTAAAATGACAACAATAATTATTAACAATAATGCATTTTAAAATCTAAAAATACCATGACGTAGTCCAGAAAAAGTTGCAATGAAAAAGTAGCCAGAAAAAAATAAAATCTAATTTTCAAAAATTCTGTTTTTCTTAAATATCTCAGCAACCCATGAAAATATTTCAATTTTCTCAATGGCATATTGTTGGACGCTCAAAGGAGCAAGTTTGCCTCCATTTGACCGACTTCGTATCTGTTACGGTTTCCGAGATCCCCATGTTGAGCACCGGAACTGAATCACCCTGTATAAATCGTTTGAAATGCCATAAAACTGGTTTTGATATAAACCAAATCCCAAACGTTTATCAGTCTCCTTTCATCCCTTAGATAGTGATTTGGGATATGTTTCACTGAATTTTTTCAAATAAAAAAATTCAAGACGTCTGGACAAGTATAGGTATAAACAAATTTAATGACTTTTGAGACTACCTTTTAGAAATTTAACAAAATTATAACGATATTGTCAAAGAGGCAGGCAGCAATATTTCGCTGGTATTAGTTACAACTATGGAGGGTAGAGGTAAGGAGCACCATCTTATATGGGTGTTCTCCCCGGGTATGACCCGAAATTAGCGGTTGTAGTAGAGATGGGTAATTCGTTCATTTTACTACGACTATGACCAAATCGATCGGTGACCGATTTAAAAAAATATCGAATCATTTCATTCGGTCTTAGTTCGATCGATCGTCGGCCGTTCGATGTGTGGACTGTGGAGTGTCGATAATATCCGACTGCTTCATGATTGGATCGTTTCGATATGTTGAGATTCGGTCAATCAATACTTTAAAGTGATCGAATCACAGTGATTCACGATTCACACATCTCTAGCAGAGTGCGGAAAGTATAGCAAAGTTCGGAGTGTAGATTTGGTACCCGGGAGCAACAGCAGCGCCATCTTAATTTAATGGTTTTGAGGGACAATTTTATAACACGGAGATGGCCCTCCTTACCTCTACCCTCCATAGTTACAACCTCAACAATGAAGTTTAAGCAGAAATAATTCCTTATTCATTTCACTTGCCTGCTTCTTTTCGTTGCTTCAACAAATATTTTTCTTTATACCGAACTAATTTTCCTAATTTAACAAAATAACCTACTCATTGACAAATTTTCATACTGAACTGTATCTTACTACCACGTTGTATAAATTAAAAAATGCCCTGATACTCCTCTGTATTTCTGAATTGATTTTCCTGAATACAATATCTCTGATTTCTATTCCCCCAATATGGCGTCAAGGTCATTGAATTTACTGATGTTTTCTGAAGAGTAAGTTAAATTGTTTGTTGTTTTATATGCTCTGGTAGAAGCAGATGGTTCATCTACTCAACCCTAGATGGCGCAATTGCCAATTTATTTTGTAAATCGTCGTATCTGAATATCTAGGTTGATCAGTTTGATCACACCTTCGGTAGTAGCATTAGTGTTGAATTCTCGGATCAAAAAGGCGAGCAATCCAAACCGGTCGGTCCATCATCATACGCGTGACGCCTGTCGGACTGTGCGGAAGCGATCGGTCGAAAAATCAAAAACGAATTACGTTTCCGGCGGGGGGGACCGAACGGCCGATGTGTGATTCTGACAGCTCGGGAAATTAGCGACATAACCGCCGCCGTGGGTCCCGCTGGGCCCGGGCCATTCAAAATTAATACGGCCCACACCCCACACGTGCCGCGCATTTTAGTGAATTAATTCGTCACAAAAGGGCCGCCGACAATAGTTTCCGTTCGTCATTAATTAGGTACCGATTGCAAGCCTGCAATAAGATCGGTGCAGTATTTGGTAACGCAGAACATTGTCGCACGGAAAGCATGTTAACTTTGTTCAAAAGTATACCTACATAGAAAACGTAGCTTTGCCGATTTTTAGTATTGAAAATAGTTCTGTGCGCATTTATGTGGAACCTGTCTTCGTAAAATCGAACCGACCAAGAACGTTAAACCAGACAGGATAGCTCAATCACGCGAATCTGTCCGCCGAGCCGCCCGACGTGATGACGTCACAGTTAGACGTACTGCGTAAACTCGCACCACGAAACACCCAATCGCGCGCCTTCAGAAAGCGACTTTTTTTAAAAGTTCATAAGTTCATAAAAACAAAAAGTGAGCTTTAGATGCTTTTGCTTTTTCGGATTTATTTTTTAAGGATTGTAAACAAATAGAAATCAATAAAGTTCACTCTTGTTTTTTGAACACGAATTTTTTATGACAATTTCTCCAACCAATACGAGAAAAAAGCAGCAAATGTGTTTTCAGAAGGTGCGAATTTTGCCTTAAATAGTTTTTAGTATGGCACACAGATTATAATATATTATACAGAATTATTCTGTTAATAATTGTGGGCCTCCTTTGATTAGTTTGATTTTGAAGAGCATTTTTGGATTATGATATATTCATATTATAATATGTGAATGGTGAATCAATAATAATAAAAAATAGAACACTAATAAAATGCTCCAAGGCAAATTAAAACACAGTTGAAAAGATAGGTATAGTCATTTATTTATTCATAATAATTCATAAATAATAAATATTCTAATTTATAATTTTGTTTAATTTCCGCTTTTTTTTTTCAAAGAGGATCCACAGAACTATTTCTTTGTGAAGTATTATGCTTTTAAATTTCGAAAATTGATTCTAATAACAGTTCTTAATTTACAAAAATCTTTTATAACTACAAAAGGCATGTTAACTTCTTTTTTAAAAACTTCATCTGATTCCTGAATAATTGCTTGTCGGGGAATTCCAATTTCAGTAAGTGTCGCTGGGGAAGAACTGCCTTCTAATTTTGCAGTTTCTCCACCTTCTATTGCAGACAAATCAACAAATAATTTTTCTATTTCTTCCTTTCTTTGTCATTCGGTAAGTCTATCAGAACGTGATGTATTAGTTGTTGCCGAGGTTATTGCAGTAATAGTTTTTGTGGAAGGTATTTTTAATGTAGGAACTGCGTTTTTTTAAATGCTTTCTTATAGGTAAGCCTTAAATTAAAAAATATATATATTTATATTCTTGCACTTTTTAGATGGCTAGCTTGCAAAGAAAATTTTACTTACCTAATAATTCATTTCGAAGATCTCTTTCGTAGTCATTGTCTACAAAATGTTGTGAACATATATGGCTAGTGTTAGGGTTGAATTTGCCTTTTCTTTTGCACCTTGATATCCACTCACTTTGTATAGTTTTAGAGAAAAGGTCCTTTGGTTTTGGAAAAGCATGAAATATGGTATTCTGCCCAGTTTGGGCTTTTGTAGCATAATAAGTGTTATTACACCCATATACGGCACACCTTGTTCCCCCTGGCCAAGTCCCCGGCATATTTTCGTTAATAGGACTATTCTGTAAAGTACCCAAAAATAGTATATTATCAACCTCGTACTTTTATTATTAATAATATGTCAAGAAATGCTCACCTTCCCTTCTGTAGAAATTCAAGTATCAGGCACTTAGTGTCTCTGAATAATAATAAACACGGCACAAAATTCAAATAAAAACAACACACAGACACACTTTATAACAGGTAAAACTAAAAAAACTCACAATAATAAAGTAAAACCGAAAGAAATACGATAGAAAACTAGAAAAACAAAGGTAAACAACGGGCGTACGATGTAACCTTCACCTAACGACGTCTAACGGTGACGTCACGCACTCGGTGGGCGCCGCGAACATTACACCATTCAGATTGAGCTATCCTGTCTGGTTTAACGTTCTTGCGAGCCGACATGCGACATGGTCCCGGTTAGTCGAGTGGGTCGAGTTTTGTTCGGGTTACAAGGAATAAATAAACAGATTATGCTTAGGTGATGATATTGTCACAAAAGTGACACTGAGAACCATCTATGTTCAAATAGTCAAACTAATTATTTGTACACCTGGAGGCGGGTGACCCTAATTACTAAAATGTTTAGAAAACATCATCATCAAAGTATACAAGGGAGAGTCGATAATGTAAGTACGAGGAACAATTCGTCGCACTAGAATTACAGTCAGTTATGTTTAAAACGACGATTTTGAGATAATTAGCTTTAAAGGTATTTTATATTAGTTTAATTAATAATAGGAAAATTAAAAAAGTTTAAACCTGAAAGGGTGTATGGTCATGATGAGTACATGATATATTTCTAATAAGTAGGTGAAATATTTTTTCTTTTTAAGAAAAAAACAACGTTTTAAAGATATCTTTGTTTATGGCCTATTATTAAATAAATTATTACAAGATATCTTGTTTATTTGTAGAAGATATCTGAGTGTAGGACTTTACTGATAATAGTTTTTGGCTTAGTTATCTGACTTTTTTAAACTTATCTTAGTGTAGTTGCAGTTTCTCAGCCCGTACAAACTGTTAATTTAAAGTTGACCGGAAAATACGAATAAACAATACAATCAGTTTTTGATCACTTTATTTATAGAGGATAGAAAAACATTAATCCGAATCTTGTCGTTTCGAAGTTAATAGTACAATGATGTTTGATACTATTCCATTTTCTTTGTATACAGTTTAAAGTAAGTTCTAACGGAATACTAGTGAATAAAGAAACAACATCTAAACTTATAATGACATAATTTTTGGGAAGTTGGAAATTATTGAATCTTCATAAGATGTACTAAGGATGTTAGTTAAATACTTAGTGATGTTACTAGTTGGCGGGTCAATTGAAGCAAATATTGGTCTGAGGTTAGGTTTATGGATTTTTAGTAATCCATAAAATTTTGGTGCAATAGAATTGTATTTTTTTAAAGATTTAGAAACGTCTTTTCCTATTTCTTTAGTTTTAGTTAAATTACTAGCTAAATTATTAGCTTTTTGTCGTATGGTGTTAGTTGGATCTCTTAGTAATTTGATATAATAAGTTGGATCTTGTAACATATTATGTGCAAGTTCACTGTATTGATTTTTAAACATGATAACTGAAAAATTACCTTTATCAGACTTAACTACAGTAATTTCTGGGAGCTCTTTCAAACACTTTTTTGTAGTACCTACTATACCAAGAGGTAATTTCAGAATAATGCGTTGAAAAATGATTAATGAAATTAGTTATTATATTAGTCATCTGACAAAGAAGAATGTTTTTTGATCGTGATTATTTATTTGATTAAGAGAGAATCAACATCTGCTAAAAGATTCTTAATAGAAATGTCAATTTTAGTTGGTGGTAAACTAAATTTTGGACCAAGTGATAGAATATTCTTAACTTCGATAGGAATATCAACATTTGTAAGATTTTTAAACCAACGTTGATTTATTTTAAGATTGATTTTGTTCTCATTTTTAAGATGCTCAAATTTACGTAAATTAGTATCTTTTATTTGATTAAAAATTCTATTATAAGATTGATTTTGTCTACGTTTAATTAATTTAATTAATTTAATCAACATCTCTGTAACCATATACCCTTGAGATTTTGATGTGTTAGCTTTGAAGTATTTTACTGGTGCTGGATTGAGGCCTTTTGGTTTTGTTTTTTCAAATTTGGGTTTTTATAGATGTCACTTAACTGGTTTTCATTTTGAAGTTTACTACAATAACTTTTAATATCCTCAAAGTTGCTTGGAAGCTTTGTCGTTTATCTACAAGAAGAAACATTTTTTACTGCTGATAATGAATCCTTAGCGGTTCTAAACATGTACAGTTTTATTAAAAACTGATTGTGGAGTTTTGACTGAAAGAATTCTACTTTGTTTTAATTTTATATTATTGTTTAACCTATTAGTAAAATTCTT
Organism: Pseudeuparius sepicola; assembly: GCA_963920635.1. NCBI lineage: Eukaryota > Metazoa > Arthropoda > Insecta > Coleoptera > Anthribidae > Pseudeuparius > Pseudeuparius sepicola. The sequence goes on from OY987299.1 coordinate 9,511,970, forward strand.
TAGTTGGTGTCCTGATGTACCAGGGAAATAAAGACATATTTCAATTATTCCAACTTGATTTGGACAAAAACTGAGACATTTAAAAATATCTTATTGTTCCACAATATTCCAAAACAAACTTACGAAAATAACTCTGAGATAACTTTAAAAATTGAGATATGTTTTAATCTTTTAAACACATTATGGTCCAAGACAAAGACGTTTAAAAATGTCTTGTTATAGTACCTGCACTTCATATCTAACATTTCAAAACAAATAAGACCATTATAAAATAACCGACTATTTTACAATGTTTGACTTTTAAACTAAGAAATCATATAGTAGGTTTGGATAGCTTGGATTTTTATTGTATACTCTAGAATAAAACCGAGTATACTACCAGAAAAGGCCCTTAAAATAGTACAAGATAAATTTAAAAAAACAAAAATTGATTTTTTTAAGATGTCTTACTGTATTTCTAGTGCGACGAATTAATAATTAATAACAATAACAAATCAAAGTCCACCGCCGATTCGGCAGAATCGACGGGTATAAGTTCGGCGCCAGACAAGAGATGGACATCAGTGGCATCGGCTTCTTAGTCACCACTAGATCCTCGAATACTCCCCTGTGGAGACCAAGGCATCGGCGTGTTCGCCACCGGGGTCGAAACAGGTGGAGTTCCCCCTAGTTAGCTGCAAAGGGCATCGGCGTTTTCGCAACCCTTGGACCGCTGGGGTAGTTGAGGGTCGAAGCGTTGGGTGAAGATTTAAAAAGAGAATCTACGCCCATGGAACAGCGTGCCGATTTAAAAACATCTCCGGAGCCCGCTGGCACCCTCTACATTCCGGACCAGAAATTAAAGCGGATCGATATCGAAAATCTTCTGGCATTTTCGCCGGAGCCATCTTGCGGCTAGCGGAAGTAACAATTATTCACAGTCGGTGTCGCTGACTCGAAAGCAAAGTCTAGAAAACAGCACACTGTTTTCTGGGGTATACTGGGATAGCTCGGTGGGAATTACAGATGGGACATTTCGAGTCTGGCAATATCTTGATTTTGACTTTTGACAGGGTTTTACTTGACATTAAGACCTGGGAATTGGGCCTGGAGAAAGTGAAAGGTTAGAAAGCGATTTTGTGCGAATTTTGGAGCTGAAAGAATATTCTTGGGCAGTGACAGTAATCTGACAAGTTTATTTGTGATTTTTGAAGGCTAAACAATAAAGGTGGTAACCAAGGTAACGAGTTTGGACTGTGATTTTTGAGATTCATTACAATATTATTTGCCCCTTTCACTGCTCCCTTTCGCGACCAGAAATTTACTTGGGGAAAGGACCCGCCCAAATACACAACATACACAAACAGGGGTATCATTCCATCCTTTTCCCTTTAATAGAAATCGTATATTACATCAACCACACACGAGCAGAAAATACAGACACAAAATTTTATATTTCCAGCTCCATAGATGGTGTTTATTTTCAACGGGTACGTTGGGATCTATAGTAAACCCTAGAGCTGCGGGCGAGACTTCGAATTTTTTTTAGCCTTGAAACTCTTTTTACACATTGTGAAACTATTGACTAGTGGGGGACTATTATTATTGCCAAAACAAATAACATACAGTGTGTCCAACTTTAAAACTGTACAAATCCGTAAAATCTTCATTTTCGGAGACAATCGCCCAAACTTTTTTTGTTTAAAAGGCCTTCAAAAACCGCTTCTTTTGACCGTCCCGTCATTTTCAAAATGCAAATCCAGGGCCGGCTGCGATTTTTTTATACCCTCGATTTTCACGAAAACCATTTAGCGATTTTTTTATTTAAAATCTGACCCCACAGCATTAATCAGAACACCCAAAAACCCCTTTACACAAAATTTGAATAAAAAATATACAGGGAGTTCCAATCTGCAGGGTGTCAAAGTTGAGCAAAATAGGACTTTTAAAGGTATCTGCCAAGTCAAGATTGCCATGGAATCCCCTCAAAACAGTTCAGTGGTCTATAGGACCACTCAAGGTATTGGTGTGCAAAGGTCCAATACAAAATATACAGAGTATTCTTATCTGTGCCATCTCAAAATGCTGAATTTTTATGAAACTTTATATGGGTCATGAGTGCTGTAGAATCATTGAAAAAATTATTATTCAAATTTGGTATATAGGGGTTTTGGGGTGTTCTGATTAACGCTGTGGGGTCAGATTTTAAATAAAAAAATCGCTAAATGGTTTTCGAGAAAATTGGGGGTATAAAAAAATGGTAGCCGGCCCTGGATTTGCATTTTAATAATAGCAGGAAGGTCAAAAGAAGCGGTTTTTGAAGGCCTTTCAAACAAAAAAAGTTTAGGCTCTTATCTCTAAAAATGAAGATTTTACGGATTTGTACAGTTTTAAAGTTGGACACCCTGTATAATAATTGTATATGCGTTAAAATGTTCTTACTTATATAATTTATTTATGTTGACAATATTTCTGGATTTGGTATTTAGGTGTTTTTTTAATAAATGTGTTTTCTCATTTAACTATTTTATTTTATTCCTCGCTGTCAAAAAATGTTCAAAGGTAATTCTGACTGAAAATGGGTAATTACTTTCTGGCGTGTTCAGTCAATACCTACTTAAAAAATCTCAATTCCTACATGTAGGTACATACATAGTCAACAGTTTAAAAAATCCTTATTTACCTACTTTTACTATTTTTGTTTATATCACTAATAAAAGTAGCATTTCATAAAACAGTGTTAGTTTTTTTTATTAAGAAATTCATTTTCGTCAATGTAATTTGAGCAAAAACTGCAAATTAAACAGTTATAGAGGGCAGGCCGTTACCTTGGTTTAACTATAGAGAAAAATCAAACGGCAGAACATAAAAAACGCGATCACGTAAATTCAACAAAAGTGTCTACTTAAAACTGAACTTAGCACTTAGCAGCCAATTTTCTAGGAGCCAAAAATTTCAACGTTTATTTTTTGATGAATATTTTTCTTCATTCTCCAGTTTAATCTGCTTAGAAGGTTTAATAATAGTTACCCTTTCTACTTTATTTTTATCAAAATAAATTTGTGGAAATAAGGGCGAGGAAAATTTTTTGCTGCCAGAAAATCGGCTACTAACTTTACACCGGTTTAGTTAGGCACATTGATTTTTAAATGTCTTCCGATATTTGGCCCCGCCTGTTTAAGTTTAAATAGTTACGAGCCGCCACTGATTAAGTGGTGTGGTATCATAGTTTGGCAGATATAAGCAATAATATCGTTTTAACGTCCTAGCTAGCTAGCTTTTAAAATTGAGGGTACAGTTTACTCCGGCCTTGTTTTTTTTCGACAAAAATACACCCTGTATACACTGTGTACTGATAGCAAAGGCTAGTATTCTCTAGACTTTGCTGATAGGTTCGGCCAATTATTGGGGCAACACCAAACAGAATGTCAACTTACAATTCGAATTTTTTTATCGTTTACACCCCTTGGGCACTGATGAATCGCCGGACACACAGTATATATTTTTATTAGTTACTTAAGCTAAAAAAATAAAAATAAATAACAACCTCTTTCTGTATTCAACATTTTTCCAGAAAAACGCCTAGGTCCATTAAAAAATACTCCCTAATAGAGGGAAGGCAATCAGTTTTTTCACTTTTCTCAAAGTTTTCATTTTGGACATATGTTTTGTTTTTCAAATCAACGTAAGAAATTGAAGCAACATAATGTAGATCACTATATCCTAAAAAAGAGAATTTTAAAAATCTGCCAATCCGTTAAAATCGTCAAATATCAAACTGAAATACGCCCAACCCTGAATCTATTCCTAATTTTATAAAAGCCAAATCGTAGAATTATTTCACTGGCCCCTTCTCCCTTCTCCCCCCGTGTCTATTTTTAGACTTGTTTGCCCCGCCCCGAACACAAACGAGCCTTTTGGAATACGAAATTGTCGAGTACGAAACCTACCACTAATTATCGATTTTGTTAGAGTCATTGTAATTATCGAAAATAGATGGTGCTAAACAGTAGTACTGGACGAGAGCTAAATAGAAATAATAATACCGCTATACACCAGTAGATGGAGTTGGTGCGCGGAGGCGAATGACTACGATCATTGGAAAAAGTTCGAATATCCATAGTCCTTCGCCTCCAAAAGCGCTCGGCATTTTATCTGGATCCGTGAGAGGTCTTTTTAAACCTTCAGTCAACGGTCGAAGGGTGTTCTGAGAAGTCCGGTTCCCCGGATCCGCGGCCCGCTCGCCGCCGTAGGTCCGAACGGTCGCGAATAGCCTGCCTCCCTCGCCCGTCCGAGCCGCCGCCCTGATCGCCAGTAGGCGTGTCCTAAGAGTCATACTGTGAGTCGTCTGAATAACACCAAGTTTTTATAATTACCTCGTGTAGTAACGTGTATGTTCTCCTGGGATTACCTACGTCCAGCATCCACTGCCAGTCGTCCCCCTCAAAGATCCCCGGCAAGTCGCGAGGGACAACAGGGTTCTCTCGCGGCACACACAGGGCATTCCCAGCCAGAGCTGGGTCAATTACAATTAAAAACTGACCAATTACAATTCCAATTACTTTTGTAGGAATGTAATTAGATCCAATTACAATTCCTTTGATATTTTGAAATGTAATTGAATTACAATTACAATTACTTGTATTTGGAATTGGAATTGATGTAAACAATTCCTTTTTCAATTACTTCTGTTTGCTTTATTTTCTATGAACGTAGGTACTTACCTAGTTACTTAAAAAACCATAACTGATAACTTAACTATATTAAGCATTATTTGTTCTGCGATGCAAAAAAATTCTAGTCTTTGTGTCTTTGTAAAGCGGGGACGCATTTAAAAGATACTTTCGGTCTGAGGAGCAAAGGGGGCCTGTAGGAGGAGTTCGAATCTCATAAACAAAGAGACCACGTGTGGCTAGCATACGATGGCAGATATCGGGGCGGACCCTGGGCATACAGCGTTGCCACGCACTCAGATGCAACGCCGCGGTTACCACATATTTTTAAGTGTGCTGGAGATATCCGCTATAAAATAAACCCCTCATCCGGCATCGCAGCAAATATAGGAGTTCGGAGGAGTCCAATAGACTTTCAGAGAGGAAGGGGGACTTTATTCCTCACATTCCTGCCAAGTATCACCTTATTGCGGCTCAGCCTTAAATGGAAAATATTCAAATTAAAATAAATAAAATGTACAGTATTTTAAGGAACAAAACGAATTATATCCCAGAAAAACGCTTTTTTCTGGGATTATATTCAGTAGGTAACAGTATAATATAGTAATACCTATGTCTAAAAACACACAATGGCCTCACAGAGTCACAGCACAGCTCAGATTCTATGAAAATAAACCTGAAAATAAACGGCTACATGAATAGAGAAATAAAATAAATCTTTTAAAATGCGATTGAGTTTCAGATTCAAGCTCAACGACTCACAAAAAACTTTAATTTTTTTACATTATGTAGGTACCGAAATAAAATTTTACAACCAAACAAACTGACAATTTTCGTATTGAACTAAATATGTGTTATAAAATGTGGTATACAATATTTATAAAGTTACAAAATCTAAAATGTATTTCTATCAAAGCTGTTTTAATTTTGAATTACTAATCCAATAAATAGTGATAATTCCGTATACCACCTAATGAAAAAAAAAAACAGAATTTAAATGTCTATTGTGACGTGAACAATAGGCATTACGAATTGACCTTTAATATAGAGATAGAGAATACAGACCAATCGTTATGACTTGCCAGTGACGCGTAAGTAGTAAATGGGACTGGCTAAGAAAGAAAACATTATTGCGGACTTTGTCAGTGATGACGAATTTATTTTGCATTGCATTTTGTTGGCCAGGTTGGCCTAAACAACGTTGCAATATTTCCAAAATCAATCCACCGCAAGAGGAGATTGTGTAAGTAATTGTAATTTAAAAAGTAATTGCAATTGAAACAGTAATTGCATTAAAGGAATTTTAAAAAGGAATTGCAATTCTCACAAGTAATTGATTTTAAATTACAAGTACAATTCCTTTTCAAAAAGTACTTGATATTAAATTACAATTACTGTCTCTATTTCAAAAGTAATTCCAACTAAGTACAATTCCATGAAAAGGAATTAATTGACAGTTCAATTACTTTCGCCTAATTACTTGCCCAGCTCTGTTCCCAGCCCGGTGTGACACAATGTACCTACATGTCGGCGGCGTCGTCATGTTATAGTTTTAAGATAGACGAGTTCTCAATATTGATGTTTAAAAACCTTGGCTTCTAGGTGATATTATACTACTTCTTAATTAAAATTGATTCATACCAAAAAATAAAAATTAAAACATTTAGGTGTATTTGATTAAAAAATTTAAAATTAGAAATCACGTTAATAACCTACAATTTTTTGAAATGTATTATTGAAAAGAAACGTTTCGACGATGTAAATTTTTGGATGAAAATATACTGGGAGCACAAAAAAATTACATTTTTCAAAATTAAAATAATGTTGGAAGTGGATTTTAGAAACAGCAAATTTATTAATAATACATTCACCAAAACGGCTTACAATTTCTTTCAGATGAAAAACACAAAAAATACTAATTTTTGAATTTTTCTCATTGTTGACACAATTTTTCTCGAAATCTAAAATGTTTTTAAGTGGTGTTTTTCTGTGGCCGCGACCACGGCCCATAGTCTCATTTCATACTGCAGAACGCGCGGCTCAGCTTATCTTGCGTAAGCTATACATACCTACATTGTGTCCCCAGATGGGGTACCGCACTTTTGTAAAGTTTCTTAAATTTGATTTTTCGAGAAAAAGTCATTCTTGATAAATAGTTTTGCTTGTTGTTAAAATAAGATTGCAATGGAAAAAGTTAACGTTACTTATACTGGGTGACCAGAAAATTGAAAAAACGTTAATTAACATACGAGTAAACTGCCTCTATTTGTAGAGATACTGAAAAAAGTTATGAAGAAAATTTGTTCAGCGTTTTCAGTTACTTAGGTGTACAAAATTTCAAAGTGTAAGGCCTACATTGATTTTTTAATTTTTTTCTTATTTTTCTTCGATTAAATGTTTTTCTGTAAATAGTATGACAAAACTATATTAACAAAAGTTACTCAGAGTATTAAACTATGTACGATGAAAAAATTTTGACAATCCTGGCCTATACTTTGATTTTCTCCAATATTTTCCAAAATACAAAGTAGGCCTAGAATTGTTAAATTTTGTACTCAGGCACGCAGTTTTCTATTCTGGGTAACTTTTGTTAATACAGTTTTGTCATACTATTTACAGAAAACCATTTAATCAAAGAAAAACAAGAAAAAAAAAATCAAAACATCAAAGTAGGCCTAACTGTTTGAAATTTTGTGCACTTAAATAACACCACGCTGAACAAATTTTCTTTATAATTTTTTCACTATCTCTACAAACAGAGGCAGTTTACTCTTATGTTAGTTAAGGTTTTTTCAATTTTCTGGTCACCCGGTATAAGTAATGTTAACTTTCTCCATGCAAAACAACCAAAACTTTTTATCATGAATGACTTTTCTGGACAAATCAAATATAAGAAACTTTACAAGAGTGCGGTACCTCATCTGGGGACACACTGTATACATATCTATTTGATCCAAAACTTGACATCGCCAATTTTTTTAAGCAAAAACTTTAAAAGTTATTCGTTACTTGCCGTCTATATGACAATTTTAAAAAAGGTAACAACTTTTATAAAATTTATAGGTACCTGCTACCTGATTTACTTATAGTTATAAAGAGAAGTAGTAAACTTTTGTAATTTTAGAATACCCACATGGCCCCTTACCTACTTCACATCAGTTGCCTGAACGAATGGAAATTCATTATTTTGGAAATTAAGGAAGAATGGAAGATAAAAAAGAAGCTGTCAAATTTTTATTCAACGCAGAATTATAAATACCAGTGTTATAATATAAGCACAGACCTATAGCTATATAGGTCTGTGATATAGGATTAATTAAGGATAAAATAAAATAGGTAAATGTTTACTAAAGTATATAATTATTATTTGTTAATTTGGATGTGCGGCAACGTTGCGCAACGTCGCGCCAATTCTACGGCCTCTCAAATCAACAATTTCCCCTACATTCCTTCGTACCACACCGTTCTTCCCCGTAGAAAATAAAAATTGCGTTGACTGACCAAGGGCGTAGATAGCTTTTTCTTCCGGGGGTGGTAATGGTAATACCTAATATTTATAGTTCGTCTCTTCCCCAATTATTAGGTTTTATTGCGATTTTATAGGTGGGTATGGGTAGGTAAGACTATTATAAAGCCAAATAAAACGAACACTAGTAATATATTGAATAACAAAATGTATAGGTACTATATATTTAAAACAAAGAACAATGAAACAAAGTCAACATAAAAAATGATAAAAAATATAAAAATAAAATATATACTTTTTCTTTGATGAAAACAAACAAAACAAAAAATAACAAGAAAAAAAATCAGTCTTTAAAAAACCTAATCTTAAAAAACATTTATAAACTGAAAAAAATCAGTCAAAATATAAAAAATATATCCACACATAAACCAGTTTTTATAGAACTAAATCTAAAATCCTTTTGTTCCTATTATTGGCAAATCTGTTTGGCACTGCTTCAGGGCAAGGTTTTATATCCCTGTTAATATGTAAAAGCGTCAACCCTACAAGCCTCTCTTGTCCCATAGTGGACCTCAACCAAGATTTAAGTCTTTCTGAAGATGAAAAACTTCTTTCGGCCGAGGCTACCCTTACAGGCAGTGTACAGGGTGTCCCATTTTGGGTGTTTTTGGGTGTTTTTCTCAAAAATCTCGGTTATTATTAAAGCTAGAGGGTGGTGGTTTTCACGTCACTGTACTAATTTTTTGAGAGGAATTTGGTGGACCAATCAGATTTTAGATAAGTTTTATAGTTTCCGCGCATTGGCGCAGGACTTAAATATATATAACGACAAATTTAATCAACTATTTTTATAGATTTTTTGGCGTGGTAGCGTTAATAGTTTTTGAGATATGAACCAAAGATATATATTTTTTTTAATGGAAACCATAGTTCACATCTCAAAAACTATTAACGCTACTAAAAAACTAATTATTCCATTCGATTCTACGCCAAAAAATCTATAAAAATAGTTGATTAAATTTGTCGATATATATATGTTGTAGCCAGGAGAGAGGTTTCCAAAAAATCGAAAATTTCAGTCCTGCGCCAATGCGCGGAAACTATAAAACTTATCTAAAATCTGATTGGTCCACCAAATTCGTCTCAAAAAGTAGTACAGTGACGTGAAAACCGCAACCCTCTAGCTTTAATAATAACCGAGATTTTTGAGAAAAACACCCAAAAACACCCAAAATGGGACACCCTGTACACAGAATTTTCAAAAGTTCATATATTTTTGGATATATATTAGGATCACACAAGGGTAATGTTTCAGAAGCCGAATTTGGCAGACTTTCTTTGGTAATTTTTTTTGCGTTTTTTACAGAGTTCATTATAAAAATTAATAATAGAATAATATTTTTATTTTCTATTGTAGACGTGTTGTGGTAATAGCCCAGTGGTTAAGGTTATGGTTTTCTTGGGGGGGGGGGGGTAATTACCCCCTCTACCCCCCCGTATCTACGCCCTTGTGACTGACGTATTAATACGTCAGTCAGAAATAATAAAAAACACGCAATTTCCAACAGTGGTTTCAGATGATTTTCCATCGGTTTCGTTGATTCTTTAATCGTCCCGTTTCTTGAAAGTGGTTAACCGTGAATGGGGAAATTTTCTTAGATATCGGATTTTCGAGGTTCTTTTTGGTACCGGAGGAAAGTACGACACCCAACTAAGATATTTTCAATCTCCTTCGATTTTTAGGACGGCTCTATTCGAGGTTGTCGAAAGACTTTTGCGAAAAAAGCCGCCAATGTCCTTGGGCAGGGTTGTAAGATTTTCCGCTATAATTCAGGCAATCTAAGGCCAACAGCACCGAATGTATTGTTATTCGCACTGCAACTGGCAATGTGCGTCAAGGGCGTCGATATTTTTTTCTTTTTGGGAGGAGTAACAAATAAAGCTAATTTTGGAAACTAAAACTCTTTAATGTTTATATAATGTAATGTCTAAGTTACTTTATTATCTCTTTGACTAGCTTTTTTTTTCAATGTCGATCCATTTCTTCTTTTGTAAATATCAATGTAATGTGCAAAAATGTGTTGAGCATCAATTAAATCTGCGCGCAAAATGTACAAACCCATCAAAACGCACTACCCACTATTTAGAGGAGTTGTTCAAAAATGCCTGCAGTAACTTGACTACACAGACTACACACACAAATTTATTCTGTTTGTGAACGTCAGAACTTAGCACCCCCTAACGCTTATAACAATCTGTTTTGATACAGTAATAAGCTCACTGGCGTATAGCAAAACTGTTAATCCATGATGAGATATTTCCATAAGATTGTACCGATAGCAATTTTCTCGTGTAGCTGGCCTATTCTATTTGCGCTATCGTATACCAAGGTAACTGCGCGGTGCTCATAAGCGGCAACATAGCATACCGGAGCGCTCAGTTACTCGGGTAATAAGGTTGATTTGCCCTATGTTTTAGCCTTTCCCATTTTTTTTTGTAGTGTGTGGTTAATTTTTTTTATATAATGACTGGATATCCCTTTCATCCATGATCAAAATATCATCCCCCATATACTTTTTGTCTTTTTCCGAATATACGTGAGAGCGATATTCATGTGCCAGACAAAGACATACGTTGTCACGCAAGCATATCAATATTCACGATATTGAATATAAACGTGTTTCTATTTTGTTGATTAGGGTATTGTTTTTCGGCATCGATCATCTCGATGAACGAGTAAATGGAATTCGGCGGCCGAGGGGCCGCGATTCCAAACGAAAAAAATGTTTGAAAGGCATAGGATGTAAGCCCGGGATAAAAGACAAATAAAAGGGCAAATAAAAGTAATGGAAAAGCAGCCCCAGTATTCAAACTTTGAGCGGGGCGCTTTAATGAAAAACGATTTGTTGGCAATAAATTCGGGCGAACAAGTTTCGGTCTCCCTTCGGAGTTTTTAACGGACAAATGGTATGTTGTCAATGAAATTCCTTTCTCCACAGATTCGTTTTGCGTGCGGAGTGTCCCATGGGCAGTTTGCAAAACAATTAGGGGGTTAAGATAAATAATTATTGAATATATGAATTATAATTAGATACATTCGTGAATTTCGCTTCAATAATTGGGTACGTTTGGTCAACAACATGAACAAAATATACGCATAAGTACTTATAAGTCATAGTCTTAATGTAGGCACATTTTCAACAAATAATATGGCAAATTTGGAAAAACAGAGGGAACTAAATTTTTGGTAGGTCAAATTTTTGCTTGCGCTTGCCTCCTTCCTGTCTTATAGTCTAAAATATTAGATAAGTTCGATCAAACTTCTGGAGCGTAGCTATGTTTTCTGTGGATCTACACTCTATTTAAACTAAATGCAAGTAGCCCGTAAACATTTACACGATGGGAGCACGTGAACAATTCTGAAGGCTAATATGAGGCAGGGTCGCATTAAGGACGATCTCTGTGAATTTTATAATATAAAATATTAAAATAATATGCCCCAGTATTAAGAACTTTAAAAACAAACTTTTATGGCACACCTAGTCATTCACTTACCTGCAAATTTCTACTATGAACACAAATCCTACACGAAGTGTAATAATTATTACGTGCTTTCCAACTAGCATTGTTCTACTCGGAAACTAATTTCTCGGGACGTAACCTGTGAATTATTGAACTCCCAACTGTAACAGATGATGGGCAAGGCGAGATTATTTTTTAATTGTATTGTTTTTGGGACTGCCGCGTTGAACGTATATTAATGTTGGAAACTTGGAGAGGATCGACGTAATTCAGATATTTTTCGAGATTCAACAGATAATGTTTTGGTATGATCGAATAGTGGTGGACATGGAACGCTCGGGACTCTTCCAGACGATATTCAGGTTAACACTTCCATGGCTAGGATTTTTCCATATATAAGCTATTTAAAAATCCATATACAAGCTATTTAAAAATCTAATTATCAAATATCGATTGATAGTTTAGGGTATCAAATAAAACAGGACATTTACAAAAAAACTTTTCGTAATTTAATATGGGCAAATTTAGAGATAGCAGAACTTTGAAAATTCCTGCTGGTAGGTATCGTTTGCTAAGCCAAGAACTGGTTATTGCTTTCTTCATGCCCACACACAAATAATTTAACAATCACGTCACTTTTTATTACCTTGCCGATATTTGAAATACCTAGACAGCGGAAATTTTAAGAATACCAGTAAAAAGAACTTTTCTTGAAATCGGCAGTGAAGTGTCTCAAAATCGTCATTAAAAGCTCAGAAATCGGCACTGAAGTAGCTCATTATTGTAGGGTTTTTTCAATAAGTAGGCCTTGGGGAGATGTAAACAATCAAACGCCAGACGCGGAGCCATCGTCCGTCAAAAGTGACCAAATATTCAAAACCCGGCAAATAAAGGCCCATTTAACTTTTCGTACACATTGCGACATTGTTACCTATAGCGCAATCTTTCAGTATAAATATTTTAGTAGGTTTGAATATCAATCGATTTGCTGCACAACAGGTAGCAGTTTGGAGTTTCTGTTGGGAAGCCTCGTGCCTCGTGCCTCGTCATACTTGACCTAGGTAGAGCCATCGTCAAAGTCAAGCAACGCAGGGCGCAGTCGGTTCATGGACGGGTGATCACTTATGATTATTTTTTGCCTAATAAAACATTTTCCGATTTCAAAAAAAAAAAAATATAATACCTACCTCGGCACTGAAGTTATTTTTCTGACTCATGTGATTCAGTTGCCTCGGCCAGAGGCCGCGGCAACTAAATTATACACGAGTCATAAAAAGTTGAACTTCAGTGCCTTGGTGCATAAAAAAATTAAATTTGAACAAAAAGTTCCCTATATAAACCTGGGCCCTAAAATGTACCTATAATAAGAAAGTTACAGGGTGATAAAAGTACAGTTTGAAAAACAAATTTTTGTCAAGAATTTCTACAGGACTTATGCAATTATTTTAAATGAAAATTGGCGCAGTCGTTTAGTCGTGTAAAAACAATTTATTCCCATCACCCAGTGACGGAGGGGCGGGGTAGCACAATGGAGTTTATACTCATAACTTTTTTGAGATTATCTTTTTGGTCTTCAGGTTCATGAACCTGAAATCTGGCCACACAAAATTGTAACTGGAATCACAAAAATACGTAGATTTCAAAAATAGAAACATATACAGGCTGTCCTATTAAAAAAAACAGTTATAATATCTACATATATCTATTGCCTGATGTTCAATTGCTTCTCTGAAAATGCATTCAAATAGCTGGACTGGAACCCTATACCTTTTCTATTTAACATTTTTTATAGGTTAAAAAAATAAAAAAAGCGTTGACTGACGTATTAATAAGTACTGCTCACGGCTGTCATGTTTGACAGTTCTATGCCTCACCATATGATTTCCGGAGACATTAGCGCCATCTATATTCCAGAATATTAAGCTATAGTCGTGATAAGTCATAAATACGTCAGTACACGAAAAAAGTTAAGGGGTTAAAAAACAACTATGGACAGCCTGTTATGCGGCCTCTATCCGTAGGGCCATTGTATGTTTGGTTGCCCGTATCAATGTATTTTTATTTCCAACTAGCTGGAAAAAGTAGCGAATTTCAAAGGATTACAAAAAACACGGGTATTTTTAAAATATCCATAGATACTAATGACACTAGTTTAAAAGTTATGGGCGAGATTTTTTTTGAATTTCAAACTTTATGCCGGCATAAATTCATCTATTTTGTCTCTTGAGCCGGAATTTTACCTCATAGGTTTCGGAATATGCTCGGAACGAAAACACGGTACCTAATAAACATTGTAATTATCCAGTCTTGTTGTAAATAAAAAACATAGGCAAAATACCCCTTAAATTATGCAGCGGGAATGCAAAAGTGTGGCTATTATCACAGACATATATAGCTTATATAGGTCTGTGCTATTATTTATCAAATGGCGCGAAAAACAGACGATCGATGAACGGTTGACCCTGTTGTTACAGGTCCAGTTTAATAATTACATATATTATGTTCATATGATCAATTTTACGTTTTGGCGATATAATATTTAATCAACTAAGCTGTCTGATTACTTTTTTATGTTTTTGTATTACTTCCATATTATTATATACTATGAATTGCAAATTTTTAATATTAAAATAATATAAAACTTCAAAAGGTATATTCGGGAGACCCTCGTAGCTCAAAGACTCCGATCTGTGATTTTAACCCCTCTCTTTTTAGCAATGGTTCATTGATTTTTAGCTTGAAAGGTACACGGCGGCACTAAAAACTGCTTTAGTTGACTTTGCATTATTATTTATACATACGTGTGGGTTGGGTACTGTTATGTTCCTATAGTTATGGCGCCGTTATGTATTTTTCGTGAGGAAAACACAATCGTTAGCATATAAACTGACATTAGGGGAGGATTTCATGTCTATGTCTCTATATGTATAGGTATGTCGAAAATTATCTATACCGGGTGTTCCATTTTAATAAATGCAGCTATTATAAATATCTCAAAAACGAAAATCACAAAAAAAATCACATAAAAGTTGAAGCATATTATGAGGTGCAATGTAAGACGCACGTTTTCACTTGTAAGCAGACGACGTTTTCAAGGTCACTTGAATGTCTACTGTGTTTTCTACTGTTAAAGGCATATCTTTAGTTAAAGAATGTGATTCGGCACATTTTCTGTAGGTATAGTATTGCGCTGGTATTGCTGGCTTAAAAGTTCTACAAAATTATGTTTAGTTTTTTCAATGAAATGAAACATGGTCTTTTATGTGTACATAAGGTGTTTCTTCGTTTGCATTAACACTACATTCAAACACACATTTTAAGTAACGCAATAATTAAGATAAATACATATTTCGAAAATAACAAATGAAAAAAGAAAACGATATATTGATGCGAAAGAACATCTTCTGTACCTATATGTTAAACATCTACAGTGTGACCTCCGTTAAGGAGTCACCACCCTGGTAAAATATCTTTATTTGTTTACCGATTTTGATAAACTTTTTTTTGTTAGGTTCAAAAAGCACATTGTGTAACTTTACTTTTGGGCTGTAATCATGGCTACCTGTCAACACATGGGCTCAATTTCAAAAAGTACTATTATTTTTTTAATAATGTTTTTATTAGGTACAGGGTGTCCGCCTGAAGGTGATAGGAACATTCAATTTAACCATTCCGTATTTTTTGAGACAAATTAATGATTTAAAAACCAGTTTGTTGCAGTTTTTTCCAAACAATGTAATGTCGTTTGGAAAAAACAATCGAACGTCAAACAAAAGTTATAACCAAAAAACCTTTTTGGAGACAATGAAGATGGTGCAAAATGTATCTTTTTATTAATTTAAACATATAATAATAATATATATATAAATAAATATAATAATAGAACACATATATGCAGTTAACTTTGGGGTTACCTTTCGATTAAAAACGAGGAAAAATAACCGACTCAAACGTGGTCACGTGATTTTCGCTATCTGTCAAAAATTATATTTAAAAAATAAAATCCCTAAAAATTGGCTTATTTGTTACAATTTCAAAACGTTTATCTTGAAAAAGTGGTTTCTATTTTAATGTTACATAAGCGCCTATTTCCTATTTATAAAATTTCTTAAAAGTTTAAAAAGTCATTACTTCGTAAAAACTATTTTATATCACTAGCTATACAACATAATATAAGAGTATCATTCTATAATTTTATTAACTTTTTATTATTACTAAAAAATATCGATAAGAATATGTCTTTTTTTAAAGAAAATTATATTAACGCTTTAAAATTCTATTATGTTTGACACAAAGTTGATATAAAACTGTAGTGACATAAATGCTAAATGTCAGTTAGGGTAAGTATTGTGATCATTCATGCGGTTTTGAGGGAGAATTATTATGTCATGACAATAGATTTGACAGCCGGTAGGTAGTCCTCTTACTTAATATTTTACTCAACAATATTCTTAATAACTATAAAGAAATATAGAAAAATAAAGGAGCGTAAATATCCATATTATTATTTTGTGTTTAACAATTCCCAGTTTCAATCCCAAAATACGCCAGGATGGGAGCGATGTGCTGTTATTTGTATAAAAAAGGGGGTCGGTCCGCCTGCCTCCCCCTAGACCCCTGGTTCCGACCAACGACCTTGCCGGGCAACAAAACAACTTATAAGGAACGGAAACTTATTTTAGCAAGGCGAAACATTACTTTTTATTCTCGCTCTGTACCAATGGCCGCTCTCCAACTCCATCGCCATCTTACAGACACTTGTGCAATTTTTGCACTCCAGTACCCAATTTCTGTTTTAGCAACATTTATCCTAGTTAGGAACACGGTCAAATGAAGGTCGTCGCGAGGTGATGACGTTTTATTTCCGTCCTTAAACCCAAACACAGTGCTGGATTAACCATGAGGCGCACGAGGCGCGCGCCTCAGGGCCCGTACCAGTTGGGGGCCCTGCAGGGCCCCCATATAGGGGGTAAAGGTGAATAAAAAAAAAGAACTTGAAAAGTCAAAAATATTTTTTTCTATGTCTATTTTCTTTTACACCTGGTTGGATTGGGCCCTTTGAGTGCTGCCCACAACTCGCAAGCCGCAAGCAAACCTATGTAGTGTGAAATGTGTGGAGTATACAGGGTGGCCCACCACGAACTGCATCGATCAATATATGGAAAACTAAAGGTAGGAAAATTCTGAAAATTTGGCACCTCACCAATGAAGATAGGCGCTGCTCAACTAAAATATTTCGGTGAATCTTGCACTTCCGGTTATACCGGAAGTCGATATCAACTTCCTTATCTCAAATGGAACACACTGTATATTATTGCATTTTTGGATTCTAGGCATCATTTTGGAACAAAAACATGCAACATGTCCTATGTCTGAATCCAACCGTTTTTGAGATATTTCCATTTTTCCGAAAAAATTTCAGATGCAGACGTAAAGTCAATTAGCAATTTATACGAGGAAACCGCGAAATTTCACAACGAATTTTTGGCATCGTATAACAGAAGCCCTGACCTAGTGATCTCTGCTGAGAAATAAATCCGTTCTTATACGGGGTGTTCACAAAATATGAATAAAAATTACATTCAAAATGTGCTTAAATCTCGAAATTTTCAAATGGAAACCCCAATTTTTTTTTAATGCGATCTTATTCACCACTAAAAATGATGACAACTTTGTGTAAGGTTTCCTATACCTAAATGCAGTAATTTTCGATTAATTTACGAAAAACCCATTTTTCGCCCATAAAATGCGGGGTTTGCTTAACGCTTGGAAAATCATATTAGACGTGGACGATGAAAAGACAATCGCGGCTGAGGAAATGTCACTTGGTCTATAAATTATTGTCAACAATAATGCCGGCGCGCTTAAATTACACAAAAGAAGATTATTTAAATTTGTTTATTATCTACGGAGAATGCAACAAAGTAATATCAAGAACGTGCGATACATAATCTTCTTTTGTGTAATTTAAGTGACATTTCCTCAGCCGCGATAGTCTTTTCATCGTCCACGGCTAATATGATTTTCCAAGCGTTAAACAAACCCCGCATTTTATGGGCGAAAAGTTTGTTTTTCGTAAATTAATCGAAAATTACTGCATTTAGGTATAGGAAACCTTACACAAAGTTGTCATCATTTTTAGTGGTGAATAAGATCGCATTAAAAAAAATGGGGGTTTCCATTTGAAAATTTCGAGATTTAAGCACATTTTGAATGTAATTTTTATTCATATTTTGTGAACACCCTGTATAAGAACGGATTTATTTCTCAGCAGAGATCACTAGGTCAGGGCTTCTGTTACACGGTGCCAAAAATTAGTTTTGAAATTTCTCGGTTTCCTCGTATAAATTGCTAATTGACTTTAGGTCTGCACCTGTAATTTTTTTCGGAAAAATGCAAATAAAACGGTTTGATTTAGACATAGGACATGTTGCATATTTTTGTTCCAAAATGACGCCTAGAATTCAAAAATGCAATAATATACAGAGTGTTCCATTTGAAATAAGAAAATTGATATCGACTTCCGGTATAACCGGAAGTGCCAGATTCACCAAAATATTTTAGATGAGCAGCGCCCATCGGCATATACAGATCGATGCAGTTCGTGGTGGGACACCCTGTATATGCAAATAAAAGAAACCTTAAATTGGTAAGACACGAAAATGTCAATCGAAAATTAGATCCAGCTTTAATCTCTGAAATTTGTTTCAGAGAAAAGACACAACTTCCTAAAATAACAAATGTTATGACAGTCCTAGAAATTTTCCTCACAATTCCCGTATCGAATGCATCAGCAAAGAGAACTAAAAATTATTTAAGGTTGACTATGGGACAAGAAAAATTAGAGGCCCTCTCGTTATTACAAATAGAAAGCCACTGTTTAGAAAAATTAAACACGGATGACATAATAAATAAGAAGAAGACCAGAAGGCCAGAAAAAGTTATAAACGTTTAATTCATGTTTTTTTATGACTTAAATTTTGTATTTATGATTTAAATATTGGTTTATGATTTTATTTCTGTTTTTAATGTTTTAATGTTTTTATACTTTATACAAAAAAATATATATTAAAAATGTTTTATCAAGCATGCTTATTGGGTTTTTTAACTGCAAAAGCAATAGGGCCTAGGGCCCGAAAGTTTGTAGCGCCTCAGGGCCCGAAAACTACTTAATCCGGCTCTGCCCAAACATAAACATGTAGAATACTTTGAATGCAAATAATCGAACGTCACAAGTCACAATTCGATAACAGAAGGTTTATATTCTATATTACGTACCTAAGTAGGCGCCCAGCACAATAATACGTGAGTGTAATTTTTTCATCCTTTAATTAACCCTCAAGATTAGGAAGCCGGGGGTTGGATTTAATTTTGAATGTGTCTGGGCGGAGGCACCGCAACCGGAAATCGCCGTCCCGCTCGACTTCCGGGTTGTAATTATTTAACCGCAGCGCCAGAGCCGGCTTAGATAAGATCGGACGGAAGCGTTTCCTCTTTTTTTAATCCTCAAAGGAAACGCGGGAATACGGAGTTTTCAGGAGATTTGAAAGTATACAGGCTGATCCGCTTTTTATTACTAAGACCTCAGACTAAAGATAATATAGACGAAACTTCAAATACAAAAGTTTGTGGCCAACATTTCTATGTTTACCAATACAAAACTTTGTTGTATTGCCACTTACTCTATGTAGAATTCATTGGAACATTTAAAAACGTATTAGAATATAATGGAGAAGAAGACGTAGCTTCCCTACGTTGCAATTTTGATTACGTTACATAATAATGGTATATTTAAATAAAAATAAGTGGGTAAGATTATACTTTGTTTTATATATTTTGTGAAAAAACATAACGAAAAGTTGTAAATTGCGCTGAATCGCACAATTCGGCAATGCCGCTATCGCCGCCGCCACGTTGTAGCCGCACATGCGTTTGTTGTCGTGGCGTTTCAGATACAGTTTCGTGCGAATTCTTCCGTTTGTGTCGTTTTCTGTGATCGATAGATTGTTTATTAAGTTGAACTATACAAGGGACATTAAAAAGGGAATAGGTAGGTACATAAAATGCTTTGTGTGTGGTATGAGTAATTTACCGAATCGCATAACCTTTCACAGGTAAGTGAAGTCAGTTACAATGAGTTCAGAGGCGTTGCACCTCCTAGGAAGGAAACTGCCTTACGCATTGTTGTAGTTTCTTGTGATTTTTACATGAATTCCACCTCAGAATCCGTATTGCCAGAGTTAATAATTCATTCAAATTAATAAACCATAAATACCTAGGCCCCAATGATATAAATTTTCCTTGTTCTATTTATTTCTTTAACCATAAAAATATTTCTTTGCATACGCTACTGGTGGGCTTTGTCCAACCAGCTGCTCCACTATCACAAGGAATGTTTTGTTTTCGTATATATTGTACATTGTTGATTACAATGCCATAAGAAAGGAGAGTCTATATTATCTTTAGTCTGAGATTAAGACCTTACAAGGTCTATACCTTTTCAACTTCAAATTGGGAATAATCAATTTCAAATTGGGAATAAACAACTTCAAATTGAGAATAGTCAACTTCAAATTGGGATTAATCAATTTCAAAATGGGAATAAACAACTTCAAATTGGGAATAGTCAATATCAAATTGAGAATAAACAATTTCAAATTGGAAATATTCAATATTAAATTGAAAATCAACAACTTCATATTAAACAATATTTTAATTACTTATATCTAAATAAACACACAATATGTGCCTACTTATTGAATTTAAAATATCATATTTTTGCAATACAGTGTGGTCATTTAAGTGTGCAACATATGGATTTTTTTTTATTAATTGGCATATCGAAAATACAAATACTCCTGAAAGTTGGTACATGTTCGATAATTATAGTAGGCGCACTTAGAATGGTTGCAAGTCAAACAGCGTACAGGGTACGTCAAAAAATGCAAAAGTTGTACAAGAGTAAAGTACCCTTATTTCAGAAAATTTAGCAAAATGTTATTGAAAAAAGTTGTCTATATAGAATTAAAAGTTAAAAGCCTAAATTCCGAAACATGGCCTCCTAAGAAGAAAAAAATATTAATTTTTTTTGAAAAACATTCATAATTTTCTAAAAAAAAATTGTTTTAATATTCACCCTAGACGATTTCATAAATGAATCAAAATTAAATCAATTTCGCATAACTCAAATTCAAGCATATTTGTAAAATTTACTTAGATTTTTAATTTTTTAAGGGAATCACAAACTTCATGTTTGTTGCAACGATATTAAACAAAACTTTAAAATTTCGCAAAAACATTAGTAATGATAATGTGCATATTAAAAAACTCTCATTTAAGGTGCAAAATTTTTATTTTTATTGTTTGTTAAAAAACTGGAAATTAATTATTGACGAAAATTTTTTTTTTCTTAGGTGGCTATGTTTTGGTATTTAGGCATAGCTTTTAATTCTAAACCACTTTACTTAATAACCTTTTGCTGAATTTTTTGAAATAAGGGTACTTTACTCTTGTACAATTTTTATATTTTTTTGACCTACCCTATATATGCTGTTTAACTTGCAACCATTCTAAGTGCACCTAATATGATTATTTAACATGCATCAACTTTCGGCAATGTCTGTATTTTGGTTGTGCAATTAATACAAAAAAGTCCCATATGTTGCACACATTTATATTTAATCTTTGTCTATAATTTAATATTTCTGGTATATGTATCTCTGTATATTTCCTATAAACCTGGTGCAACTCGCTACAGTTAATTTGTTATTTATGATATTTTGCACTATTTATACTTTCTAATTTCTCCAAGCTAACTTTAGTTTGCGATAAATGATTTGGTCTTTGTCTTCTTTCTAAGATTTCTGGCCAAGTCTTTTTGAACCTTACCAGGCAGTCAAAATTTTGCTTAATATTATAAGCTTTAGTTAACAAATTGAGTTGTTCTTGTTTATAAGTGTTTTTATATCATGAAGTTATTGATTTTCAATTTAATATTGAATATTCCCAATTTGAAATTGTTTATTCTCAATTTGATATTGACTATTCCCAATTTGAAGTTGTCTATTCCCAATTTGAAATTGATTAATCCCAAATTGAAGTTGACTATTCTCAATTTGAAGTTGTTTATTCCCAATTTGAAATTGATTATTCCTAATTTGAAGTTGAAAAGGATAGACAGTAGGTATACATTTTGTATGCAAAGCCTTCGTTTGCAAAATACAGGGAGTCGGAGTTTTATAAAAAAGGTTTTTTAGCCTTTCTGTTATCTTTATTATTATAAACCTGATTAAGTAATGACAAGTGAAACAAAAGATAGATGTGAAAGACAAGAAAATTTGACTAATCGACCTTGCCTATTGAAAAATTGAAAACTGGCAAAGTTCGCTACACAAAAAAATTTCGGTGACGCATAACTAAGACTATACCCAACCAACAGGCTTTTTAGTCAAGTTTACCAACGTTTGGGTGAGAACTACCTATGAAGGTAAAATATTACCTTTTTTTTTTTAGAAAATTGTTTAAAGTGTGAAACACCCAAGAAGAAATTTAAAAAATTTAAAAACTACTAATTTCTAACCTAATAATAAGCTTCATAAAGCTCAACCTTAAAGAAAGTTATTTAGTCCTAATTTAGTGTATTATTACTTTGGGCATTGAAGACAAGGAAAATTTTATTATCAATTATTTTTTTGGTCAATATTTACCTACTTCTGTTTACACTTCTTGATGTCCTTATAGTCAAAAGATAATTTATGGAATTCTGGAGGCTATAAGGAAGTAAATTTTATCTGAATATTAATCCTTGTAGGTTAATTAGGTCGAAAGTACGTTAGACAGTAAGTAATTTAATCTCTATATTCGACCTGTTTTTAGGTTTATATATAGTAACCTATTAAATACCATAAAGTTTAAAAAAAGTAGTTTTTCGGGTTTGAAAGTAAAAAGGGCTTAAAGAAAGCCAAAATTTCGTATAAAAATTACCGTGAAGTAAAATGATCCCAAAACAGATTTTAAAGTAGAGAAATCATTTGCATCATTTACATGAAATTAAAGTGAGACACTGAAAACATAACCTGGAAATTAAAAATTGAGGTGTTAGCTTGTTTTGTTAGTTAAGTAGATGTAAGCTGTTATTTGCCAGGTTATTTGCCATATCTGGATTTAGCATTATTTTCTGTAAAGTATTGTATTCCTCTTATTTTTAATGGGGCCATAACGAAGATAAAAATGAATCCTTTGAAAATGACATCGATGAGATTGGCAATTCTGTGAGTGTAACCAGCTATTAGACGTATTGACATTAGAGAGGTAGTGGAGATGCAATAGTATATTACATAGCGAGAGTTGTAAACAGCTTATTACGTATGAGTGGAAAAGTTGCGCACGAGCCGCGCAGCGGCGAGTGCTGTAATTCCACGAGTATGTAATAAAGCTTACAACTCGAGTTTTGTATTATAATTTTTCTTCGACGAAAGAAAAACTATTATAATAGATAAACTATACTTGTGATTATCTGACAGGCAACAATTAGTATGTTGGTTGGTTGCTATGGTGGCGCGGATGCCGCGCTAACAAGGCACCCGTGATAATTGTGCTTTAATTAAGAACAGATATGTAATTTTTTTTTCTACTCCTATGCTAGTAACATACCTATTAAGAGGGGGTTGCCGACAGCGAAAGTGACGTTAGATTTCGTATTTTTTTAAGTTGTATAGCATAAAATCTAAGAATATTTTACCTGGCAAAAATTTAGTACAAACATCTCTATCTTCATTTTAATCATAAGACATTACAAACAGTGCTTTGTTTTATGGTTTATGAAAACCTTGGGAAAAATAATAATTCCAGTACATGTGCTTTTAAGATCTTATGATTAGAATGAAGACAGAGATGTTTGTACTAAATTTTTGCCAGGTAAAATGTTATTAGATTTTATGCTATACAACTTAAAAAATACGAAATCTAACGTCACTTTCGCTGTCGGCAACCCCCTCTTAAGTGACGGTTTAGGTTATAAGTAAGTCAATTGTTACGAACACTGACACGTAATGACTGGCATGTAATAAAAAAATTACGTATCTGTTCTTAATTAAAACGCAATTATCACGGGTGCCTTGTTAGCGCGGCATCCGCGTCACCATAGCAACTAACCAACATACTAATTGTTGCCTGTCAGATAATCAGAAGTATAGTTTATCTATTATAATAATTTTTCTTTCGTCGAAGAAAAATTATAATACAAAACTCGAGTTGTAAGCTACTCGTGGAATTACAGCACTCGCCGCTGCGCGGCTCGTGCGCAACTTTTCCACTCATACGTAATAAGCTGTTTACAACTCTCGCTATGTAATATACTATTTATTACGCGACAGTCATTACGTGTCAGTGTTCGTAACAATGGACTTACTTATAACCTAAACCGTTACTTAATAGGTATGTTACTAGTATAGGAGTAGAAAAACAGTATTAACTTATTAGAAGCAACAGTAAATAATAATTTGAGATTACGAATTACGAAGATTTGGCGAATGTTGTAAAATGCGCATGCGCAAACAAAGTAATAATGTCAAAAATAACCCTACATACCTACATAGTCAAAATTCATCCCTGGTATAAGAAATTTTTACTTCAAAGTCTAAAAATACGTAAAATTGAACTTTACAGTTAAGAATTTATTTTTTTATCAAACAAACAACAATGTCATCCATCTTGAAATTAAAATGATTAAAAGTTTATGCAATTACTTATCAAAATATGAATTAGTCGTACACTTTGGGACACTAAATTAACTCCTCAAAGGTTTGTTTAGGATGTTTTCTTGTCCTGTTCGAATTTTGTTAATAAACATTTTTGAAAATGAGAAAAATAATACAAAATTTTTGTAAATAATTTAAGAGGCGCACAATTTTTTTAGAAGTAAAAAAAATACAGAAATATTTTATAGATACACAAGGAAATTGTTGCTCAGATAACAAAAGCCAAACACATTCGATAATTCTATTAGGTTGTTCTTCCTTAGGGTCATAGTCGAAGTAGGTACTAAATTACCTAATTTTTACTACTTCACCTATTTTTGACGTAAAAATTACTTCCAGTTCATTCCCCAGTTTCCAATTTTTTACCTCAATTGGTTTGGTTAAAATAAATTTCTGACTATAATAGGTGGGTAGTAAAAATTAAGTTATTTTAAGTTTGAATGTTTGTTGGGTAGCGACCTGTATCTTTATCGTGTTATCTCACGACGACGCCTTACAAAATTAAGGTTAATAACTTAGCCTAGGATCTCGTAATAAGTGAGTATATTAAAGCCGTCGGAGGCGGCGGCGGCGTGGTATTTGGTGCAGTGACGTAGTGCAAATTATAATTCGCTACATAAATCACGCTGCCTAACCAGGAAAGGTTAATCAATTAGGTCTTGAATAATATTTCTGTTACTCCGTGTGAGTCCATTTTTTGGTAAATAAAAAATTAAGGTCTTGATATTCTCACAGCTCGTCACAGCACGTCATAATGAAACGTGACGAATATAATAAGAAAGTTTTACATTTCCTCCAGACAAATAATTTTGTTAAATCTAATATTAATTTCAATTCTTTCAAAAACAGAACTAATAGAACTATTAAAGGAATTAATACCCTCTTCTCTGATTTGATTAGTGTCAGCCGCTTTTTGGCAAGTGATTCGTCGATACCAAGGTTGTATGGTACTCTAAAAATTCATAAGTCTGATAATTTTACCGATATGCCGATAAGACCAGTTGTTTCATTTTGTGGTTCTCCGACATACGAACTAGCCAAATGGTTGAACAACGTGCTTAAGAGTCTATTTTCGGGACACTTTAGTCACACAGTCATTAATAATATAGATCTCATAAATAAAATTAAACAGTTGCATGTGCCTGCCAACAGTTTCTTGGTATCTTTCGATGTTTCAAATCTATTTACTAATATTCCGAAAGAATTGACTGTTGATTTAGTAAAAGAAAAACTAATTGAAAGTGATTATTCGGATGAGTACACTGATGACATTTTAAAATTATTGAATTTGTGCTTGGATCAAAATTTCTTTCAATTTGAGGATGAGGTTTATAGTCAGAATAGCGGTCTGGCTATGGGTTCTCCATTGTCACCAAAATTGGCGGATATATATATATGCATCATTTCGAGTCTAGTTATATTATAAATGTTAACAACCCACATCAAAACTCACTATTATACTATTTCCGCTATGTTGATGATATCATTGTTCTCTTTTCAGGCTCACGTAACGAACTAGAGGCTTTATTACTTTATATGAATTCTAAACATCCTTCCATACAATTTTCTATTGAAGTGCAAAACGAACAGGGAAATTTAAATTTCTTAGATCTTAGTATTTCTATTAAAAACAACAAACATAGTTTCGATATTTATAGAAAAAATACTAACACAGGCATAATAATTAACAGTTCATCTAACCATCCCTTTTCACACAAAATATCAGCTTTTAATAGTCACTTGGATAGACTCCTCAAAGTGCCTTTATCAGAAGGATCCTTCAACAAAGAATTATTAACAATAAAACAGATTGCTGCTAGAAACAATTACAACCCGACACTCATAGATAAACTTTTGCTTAAAAAACAACATAAAATCGACTTAAACAATTCTTATATCATTAACCCTGCTTCTATGGACTCAGCTTCAAATTTGAAATTTAGATCATTAACTTTCTTTGGCCCAACTTCTTATAAATTAGCTAATATATTTAAAGAACACTTTAGAATTTCACTTAAAGCTTCTGGATCGTTACATAACCTGTTCGTTAGAAATAAGGACCAAATAAATATACTGGATAGGAGTGGAGTTTATAAGTTACAGTGCGGAGATTGCGATAGTTTTTACATAGGTAGGACTGGCAGAAACTTTAAAACTAGAATAAAAGAACACTGGTTCGAGAAAGTCCCATTTTGCTAACCATCTGATTGACACGGGACATACTTTTAATCAAACGACAGATATCCAAATTTTACATATTGCTAAGAAAGGTTATATTTTGAATAATTTAGAATCACTCGAGATATGTAGACATTGTAAAACTAATTTTGATAGTGTTTTGAATGCTCAAATTGATTTTGAATCATCTAAGACATTTAATTACCTTTTCCACTGATAGCTATTGTAGCGATCTAGTTGGACAGTTTGAATGGCTGTTTACTCTAACAATAGCGAATTCCTGGCTTTCCTACGTAGTTTTTTCTTATTTTTTCTCATTTTTTGGATTTGTGCACTTACTGGTTCATTATTATTTTATACCCTGGTCCTGTTTGTTAACAAATAATTTGTTTGTATAATGTTTGCCCCTCTTTTTCTAATTTTAAATTTACCTCATGACATATAGTTTTGAATGTACAATGCCATTATGGCTGCGTAAGTCATTTGTTTGTATTTTGTTTATAACTTATTTAATTTATTTACATTTCTGTGTTGTAGTCTTGGCCTGAAGATGTGATCAATTTTAAAAATCACGAAACCGGTCGCCTATTTGAAAAAATAAATTTGAGCTGTGAGAATATCAAGACCTTAATTTTTTTTTTATTATTTACCAAAAAATTAGGTCTCGGCCCGGTGCACGCCGGTGTGTCACCGCCAGCCGGCTGCGTCTGGAACGCTATCTTGCCAAGGACGCCGCCATCTTGAAAAACGCGACCGATAGGGGAAATGTGGACGAGATGACATACCCTTTTTTCGTGTAGCTGTATTTTTTTTCCTAATTATTTTATCAACAATCGGATTTCACCAGAATGAAGCCAAATAAATTTGCACTAATTATTTATGATAAAAGTAAAGTAACATTTAATTTCTAAAATATTAGGCTATTTTTTAAAAAGAGACTTGCTATGTCATCTTATCCGAAGTGTCCATTTAAGATGACAGTGTTTTTGTGATGAAAATAATATTTGCAATTTACTGAAACAAATGTTTATTCAGCCATTTTAAATACAAAAATTGAAACTGAAAGTTGTTATAATGTAAAATCATTGAGACAATTTTGGAAAAAAAAACTACGGCCCTATACACAACTCACATACAAATTTTTTTGCTTTTTTGCTTAAACCGGCACAGTCAGTATGCGCCCATTCCTTCCCCTTTTGACATTGTATCCACATTTCTTTCGATTTCCATGGTAACCACGTTTCGTTGCAATACATACACGCCGGATTTTCTTCTTCGTCAGCTGAAAATGGTTCCTCATCTGAGCTATCATCAACAAGCTTTTTAACCACATTGTTCCTTTTACGAAGTGAAGCTTTACGTTCTTTTTCCATTTTCTGAGCAATAAGTAGTTTCATATTTTCTAATTCTGGAGTTGTATTTGTTTCTCCAAAGCTACCAGTTTTCCTCTTTCTTTGAGGAACGACATTAGTTGCCTGAGGAAGAGGAAGTATATCTGCGCAAGATATTGCTGTGCTTGGTAAGTTCTCCTTGAGTTTTTCTTCAGATAAAGAGGTTTTTGACGTGCTTGGTTTATTCCCCAACGATCTCTCTGTCCTTACCACAGTCTCTCTGGGAATTATTGCAGAAGTCGTGTTCACGTCAATATTTTCTATTGACGCAAGTGGTAACTTTTCCTTATCTGTCACATCTGATGGAAGAAATAAATGTTCTGGAAATATGTCAGGGTTAAAAGGGTAAATTCCAGCAGAGCGGAAGCCATGTTCGGCATTTTTTACTGTGGCGGATTTTGCATATGCTTTATGGAATATTCCACCAATATGAAATTGGGAAACCACTCTCCCGGGATGATTTTTCAACCAAATATTGAGTTCTTGGTTATAATATTCTGTCAACGGCCCAAAAAATGCCACATCTAGTGGCTGTAACCTGTGGGTAGTGTGGGGCGGCAAGCAAAAAAGTATTATTCCGTTTTCTTTCGCGAACTCTTGAGC
Source organism: Pseudeuparius sepicola (assembly GCA_963920635.1). Classification (NCBI taxonomy): domain Eukaryota; kingdom Metazoa; phylum Arthropoda; class Insecta; order Coleoptera; family Anthribidae; genus Pseudeuparius; species Pseudeuparius sepicola. Next base: position 9,540,540 of record OY987299.1, read on the forward strand.
TTCAAGATGTCTGTGACTTATGTGGCCGTCAATTATTAAAATTATTTTATCTTCTGCCGTTGGTTTGACAAAGTCACGAAAATGCCTTAGCCAGCGACCAAAAATTTCTGATGACGTCCAACCGTTCTCTTGTGTGTATGCTACGGCTCCATGAGGCGCATCGTCCATAAGTTCTTTTTTCATGTTCTTTCGGGGGAATATAAGCGCTGCTCAATATCCCTACTTGTTTTTTTCCCTTCGCGGCAAAAATTTTGGAATTTTTGGAGGGGTCTGTGGACAAGCCACTTTCATCCATATTCCAAATTTTCGTAGGGTTAAAGTTTACTTTTTCCAAACTTGAAGCTAACCTATTAAAATATGTAGCCACTTGAGGTTTATTGAAAGCCTTGGCTCGTGCCATAGAAGTTGACTCAGGGAGCCTTAAAGATATACCAGGATTACGCTGCCTAAAACCATTAAGCCACTCCTAGCCGGCTTCTTGTTTATTCTTATTAAAGTTATGGGGTATGTTGTTCCTTTCAGCTAACTGGTAAGCCAGTTTTTTAACATCTTTTGTTGTTAAGCCAAAAAATCTTAACTCAAAACTTTATGTGTTCGACAATTTGCCTTTCCAAGTTTTGATCAAAAATTTTTCGTCTGCCTCCCAAATATCCTTTAACGTGCCCCTTAGATACTTTATTTCTTCCTTGGGCCCGTCGCCGTAAAGTTGCTTGTGGGACTCCAAATGTTTTTGCTGCTCTAAGCCATCCCATATTTCCATTTTGAACGGCATTTATAGCTAATTCCATGCTTTCTGCACTCCAAGTTTGCCTTTCCGTCTTTCTCTTATATTTTAAAGACATTATTCCTAAAAAGAAAACTGTTATTAGGAAACATTTCAGAAATATATTTACTTATATTCCTCTAGGATAAGATGACATGCTATGTCATCTCATCTGATAAGTTGGTATGTCGTCTTATCCGATTTTTTTACGCCAAAGAAAATTTAAATTTGGCGCCTACAGAACTGCTTTGAGATAACTTTACCGGCCGATATTTGTAGGTTATACACTAGCAATTTCATATTTTAAGCAATTAAACGCGAAAAATTAATTTGTATGATCTACCAAACACCACAATGAAACTTCTAAAAACATTCTTACTTGCTGTTGAATTATTTTTTCAAATAATTTCGTCACAAATACTGGAAACTTCGGGAAGCAAGGACACAATGACTCTTCAACTCGGGTGCAACAAATCTAACTATCACGCTCTCGTATAGGTGGCGTTAGTTGCGATAAACTAAGAGTATGTCATCTTACCCGACTATGTCATCTCGTCCACATTTCCCCTATAAGGACTTGACATCATCGAATGGGCTAGTACAATAAAATTTTAAAAATTTATTTGATGTTTGCAATGGTGAACTATACACTCATCTAGCTCCTTGTCCAACTCTATACTCTATTCAAACTGAACGCAAGTGAAAGATAAACACAAGTTGTTGCATGGCTAGCACGTGATCGGCTTGCTATTGATTAGTTGGCAATAAAGTTTTCAGTTCAGCGAGTCGTTATTTATTACAGAGGTGTATTGAGGTTGCAAGTGGACTTCATAGAGATCGTCCTTAATGCGACCCTGCCCCGTATTAGTCCTCGGAATTGTTCGCGTGTTTCCATCGTGTAATTGTTTACACCCAACTTGCATTTTGATTGAATAGAGTGTTCTGCATGTATTTCCAGGATCTTAATATAATTTTTGTAATCTATTGCACATAAATAAACAATATAATAATAGGGATACTAATATTTCGTACTAATAATAATAAATCATTGCATTATTTTATATATTTTCATTCCATAACAAGACAATGAATCGAACTAAACACAGCATAGAGTGCCATGGATTTCAAGACTGTCAACCTCGCTGTCAACAATAGCGGCGTGGGGGTGCGCGTCATAAAAAGTATTTTCGAACGAATGAGTGAAAAATCGAGTGATTTTGATATAGAATTTGATAATACTGAAATGGAAATTACAAATTGTGCAAATAATATAAGTGAGAACCTGCTGCCGCAAAAATCAAGACATGGATATGAAAAATATTATGCGTTGTTAAGGGAGTGGCAACAAGAAAATAAAACGACCTCATTTTCTGAAAATGTTTTAATGGTCGTGGAGAAAATACAGTCTGTTACTCGGTTAGAATGAAACAATTCGATACTCTTCCACTCGTATCGAATTTTTTCATTCTAATAAAACTGCTTGCTTGAAGTCTCCCTCTTGTTTTCCATTAATACCTTTCATAAATAAATAATGTAAGCCCTTAAATCCCACAGTATTTCCGTATACATATTTTGTTCATTTAAAAACATATTTTCCTTTTAGTGCTTGTGAAAGTGGCCTTTTGAAGTTTAATAATAAGCTGCATGTAAAGTAAGGAGTAGACTATCTATTTATGTATTTTTCCTCGTCATTATGTTCTTCATCGACAAATTCTTGATTTTTAAAATGCTTCTTTTCCTCTTTTGAAATTTGGGATGCTAGTTTTGGTAAAAAAAAATATGGTGCAGAACGTCAGGTTAATCGAAGGCGTGGACCTTGTAAGAATTTTCCCCAATTAATTGTGTTTTCTTCGAGCTGGGTAGGAAAAAAATACATTGCAATACAATTATAGCTTGGTATTTAAATAAGTACTTACCTACATTAAAAGGTAGTTATTTCGCATTCACTGTTAGGTAATTATTGGCTTGATACAACAACCAGCTCAAAAAACAACACGAATCACTAACATCTTCAGCAGAGGAATCTTGGAAGTACCTGGTATCTAAATAGATCAACCAGATTTTATACCTATAATAGGCTTTTCTATATATTTCCTACCTATACCTACATTATAAATATTACATAGGTTTATTATTTTGGTAAGCAGATAAATAAGGTCATTTTTGGTTTTAATAGATATAGATAATAATAAAAACTCGTTATAATGTTAGAACTAAAATCTCAAAATTAAAATTATTTTAGTTTGAAATGTTTGAAGTTTGAAGTATACCAAGGATAAGTAGTTAGGTTAGATTTGTAAAAAATCGACAATTCACAAATATTAACAAGGAAGATTGTGTAAACTTAGCTACAGAGGACTTTCAACACATCGATTGTATCTAGCGCCATATTTTGAGAACAAAAGGAGCAATACCTTTTAAATTTTGGATTATTTTTTATTTAAAAACTAAGACGAACTGGCAAAAATGAAATATTATCCGCCTGCATGCAGTTTTCTATATGACCAGACTAGCAACGGTTCTCTGCCTTCATCTTTGTTAATTTCCATTTATTGTGCTTTATTATTAGTATTCCTTCTTTAAATTACAATTTAGTTTCTTGAGTGTGTTCTTCTTCGTGACATCAATGTTTCGTTTAAATATAAGATACACAAAAAAGTGGCCTTGATGTAATGTATCGTGGCTATGTCCCTCGTTTAACTAAGTTTCGTCCAAGCAAAAATTCATATACTTAAGGGCTGTCCATAATAAAAATATGGTTTTTGTCTAAAAGAGATGTTGATAATAAAAAACAAAATTCGGCATACGATACTCATTTGTTAGGCAACAGCCATATTTTTAAAGATAATTTTTCTATTTTACAAGTTGATAATCAAATAACGAGGCCTACGATAAAGACAGGCCATGGCGCACAAAAATCACGTGACCATCTTAGTCCGATGTTACATGTCATTTGTCACATAAATAAAAGAAGCAGCTTGGGTTTTGAGACGTTTTAAATTTTTAAGTGATTTTAAACGTTTTAGTTTATATTTTACAAACAAGTTTGTGTCTAGTGCGCGTGTGTTCTGGCGTGTGTCGTCCAGGAGTATTGGTGCCGCTCGCGTCGACACGTGAGCGCTGTAAGGGGAATTCTCCCCCCGGAATGGGCTCAATGGACACTATGGACAGACGGGTGAACTGCTTACGGGAGATCCGCGAGTTCAGACGGTCCGGATGGTTAGAAGCCGTTCCCGATGACCACGTTCGGGTTTGTGTATTTTGTATTCACCTTGTGCGAAATAAATCAGTGTTGTAACGTACTCAAGGATTTTCGTTGTCGACACACGCCCTGATACGGTTCCTATTCGGCCTTTCACGCTGCCGATCAACTGGGACCTCGTCAATATTTACAGTATACTGAGGTGAGTTTTCATTTTTATTTCATAAAAAGTAACCTAAATACCAAATATTGGGTCTGTTTTTATTATATTTATACATATTACAAAAGCCAGGAAGAAAATGTTACCATAATAACATTTGCTTTGCCTCGGGATGCAAATTTGCGCCAAAAATGGATTCATCAAATTCCAACTGGGATTTAATTTCTAAAAAACCCTTAAGTATGTGTGGCTAACCCATTTTCAAGAAAGTGAAACAATTAAAGTGGACAAATGTGTTGTGGGGGGAAAATACCTATAGAGAATATCACCTAAGCTAAAGGAAGGTGCCGTCCCAACAATTTTTGAGAATGTGCCAAAATATTTGAGTGCAGTGCCGTTTAACTCTCAGCCCAAAACAGCTGAGGCAGGTTAAAAATTTTGAAAAAACAATTAGAGAAAGCCTGGATGCACAAAATCAATAATGTAATAGATGAAAGAAAACTCGCCAAATTGTTACGAAATTTGTTTTTTCTACTTATTATATAGGACTAAGTTGGTCACGTGACTACGTGATTATGCGTTAGCGCCATGGCCTGTCTTTATCGTTGGCCTCGATTAAATAAAAAATGACGCCGCCTGTGGTTTATGGCCCCAGAATAGGGCTGTTCGATCTCCGAATTTCAGTATCGGAAATCGATACTGAAAAAATATCGATAAAATCGATAAATCGATAAAATCGATTTTATCGATATAAACGTTCTTATCGATAAAATCGATCTTATCGATATAATCGATCTTATCGATAAAATCGATCTTATCGATATAATCGATCTTATCGATAAAATCGATCTTATCGATCATATTGATAAAATCGATCTTATCGATAAAATCGATATAATGGATCTTATTGATAAAATCGATATAATCAATTTTAATTAAGAAGCTAGACGAAAAAGACCGATCGGCTTGCTGCGGGCGCGGTCTGGACGCAATGGGTGCAGCAATTTCCTTTATTTTTGCAAACAATTTCAAAAGATAGATATAATTGGAAAGATCGATAAAATCAAAAATATCGATAAAATCGAAAAGATCGATAAAATCGAAAAGATCGATAAAATCGAAAAGATCGATAAAATCGAAAAGATCGATAAAATTAAAAATATCGATAAAATCGAAAAGATCGATAAAATCGAAAAGATCGACAAAATCGAAAAGATCGATAAAATCGAAAAGATCGATAAAATCGAAAAGATCGATAAAATCGAAAATATCGATAATATCGATAATATCGATATTTCGATTTATCGAAATTGAATATCGAGTATCGATAAAATCGATACGAGACTTTCGATTTTATCGATATTTTGTCTCAGGCCTACCCCAGAACCTCATCTGTGATATCAATTCGACAATTCTATTCGATTACACTATAGCTGCTGTTGTTGGGCAAGCTCGTAGAAAAACTAATTTAAAGCCGAATTCGGTGTTTGATTAACTATTTCAAAAGCTGCCCCGGTAGTAATTTACGAATGGGAACATAGACACTAGAAACAAACAAATTTCTCCCCAAATCGCTGCTGATGAATGCTGCTGCACTACAAATTACTCTGCTGTCTGGCTTAAACCACTGAATTACTGGAGCGCGATGTGCCAGTGCCGGAGAAACAAATTATTGTATTTTCCGTCAAATTTGTCTCATCTCCATAATGAAAAGGATCCGGTTTCGCTGACGCCCTCCGATGTAAGCCTTTTTCCCCAAACTCATAGTTTTGTTTAGGAAACGACGAAAGCAAGATAATGGATATAATATATATATATATATATGCGCCTCACACGGGAATTTGTCACGCGCGCACGTAAAAATCTTTATTTCCAGACTCGTAATGAAATATACTATTATAGTATATGTACAATTATTGAAATTGAAAACTGGTGCATTGGAAATATTTTCCATAATTTTTTTCAACACATATTGGTTTGTAGATGCGGAGTTAACAGACGTATAGCAAGACGAATTGGAAGATGAATGGGCAGTTACTGACGATCCAGTAATTGACGAGATTAATAATTGATTTGCTACATTTATTCGATTTTGTAGAGAATTTTCTATATATCCTTCTGCTACTTGAGAAGACCTCCAGCCCCCATGCCCCCATGTCTTTTTAATGTTGTAATATTCGCACCTGCGTTTGCCAACGTAGTCGCTGACGTGGCCGCAGTATATTCTTGTGGGTTTTCTAGATTCAGGAACGTGCCAATTGGTTTAGGCATATCACCCAATTTATTTATGCCAATTACTTGGCGTGTACATTTATTTTTTTGGAAATTAATAAAAAAAAATATCGGACGGAACAAGAGAAGGTCTCAGTGCCCAGTATTTCTTTACAATATTATAATAAAAATCTCCCGTGATTGTAAATTCTCTTGGTTTTTTAGTTTTCGTATTAGGAACTGCAATTATTGGTATTGCGATACCTAAATCTTTAATGCCAGAAACTTTCATGTTGTAAAGTTCATTCTTACGACAAGCCCCAAAAACACCAATTTACAAGAGCGACCTAAAATAACTAAATTTTATTAAGTTATTTGAGTGATAATTTTTACTACCTTTGCAGCTAAATATATCACATCCGCAGCATTTTCTAAGAATTGCCTAACATTTTCTTCTGTAAAAACCTTCGATTTCTTAGGTAAATAGTTTTCAGAAGAGCGTTTTAGTAAAGATTTTAATTTTTTGTATTTTGATATATCGATATCATGTTTCACATTTATCGTTGCTTTTAAAATTGAATACATTTTCCATAGAGTCGAGGATTTCCATCAAGAAGTCACCAAAAAATGCAATTAAAACATTTTCAGAAAATGAGGTCGTTTTATTTTCTTGTTGTCACTCCCTTAACAACGCATAATATTTTTCATATTCATGTTTCGATTTTTGCGGCAGCAGGTTCTCACTTATATTATTTGCACAATTTGTAATTTCAGGTGGAGTATTACCAAATTCCATATCAAAATCACTCGATTTTTCACTCATTTTATTTAACTTAAAACACGTTCGAAAATATTTATTATGACGCGCACCCCCACGCCGCTATTGTTGACAGCGAGGTTGACAGTCTTGAAATCCATGGCACTCTATGCTGTGTTTAGTTCGATTCAATGTCTTGTTATGGAATGAAAATATATAAAATAATGCAATGATTTATTATTATTAGTACAAAATATTAGTATCCCTATTATTATATTGTTTATTTATGTGCAATAACAAAAATTATATTAAGATCCTGGAAATACATGCAAAACACTCGAGAATACATCATCTCGCTCTAGAGTAAGAATTTTGAAGATCTATTATTAAAAATGATTTTAGAATCCTTACATTCACGAATGGTCGTGGAGAAATATTTTTCATCTTGCCAGAATCAGCTGACACTGAAGCCGGTTCCCCCCAATTCCCTTGTGCAGCGTTGTCAGACGTGTAGCACTTTCACAGTATTTCAGGAATGTCTTTCAACTCATTTCTGGACATATCTTTAATGGTTCTTTTAGCGAATAGCATGAAAAAAACTACCTTTCAAATGTTTCGATGATTTTCCTTTCCCGAGTGTCGTACTCCTTTCTTGTGTTTATTATCCAAAAATCCTTCGAAACTCACAAAAAGCATTAGGTAACTAGTTGCACTGTTTTTACACGATAGCCGCGAACGTATTACACTGCGTTGTCTTTTTTTAAGGAAGTATGAACAAGACACTCGTTATTTTACCGCACACTTGAAGCGGCCCGATTTCAAACATTGGGGACCTCTTGATTTTCCCCAACTGATTAGATAATCTCAATCCAAGGGGGTACCTACCTACTCAGCCCGACGACCACGACGTGCTGGATCCCCACCAAACTTGCAGCGGCGATTCCAATAAACAACATATCCAAAAATGATAAAAAACATTTGAAAATAAAAAAAATATTACGTAATAAAAAGGGTTCCAATTTAATTTGGTCCACAGTGTACTTAGTAGTCATACGTTACAAATTTTAAAATAAATATTGTTGTTTAAATAGTAATAGTCGGAGACAAAGTACAGTATTGTACTCGCATATAATGGCTAATATTCACTCACGTGAATTACGACATTCGCCTTGGGCTCGTATCGAACGCTTCATCTTCGTGAATAACAACCATCGTTATATGCTATTAGCCTGTTAAAATATGTTCGTTGCCTTGAACAAGCCCCACTGGGACCACCTAATTGCGTATTTTTTTTTAAACAGATACAACAAAGCTTACATCCGTTTGTGAACCTATAACTCTGGAGCAATATATTCTGTTGATACATGGCACATTCGCAAATATTTTCCGGTAGTCGCTCGAGGGTATAAAATATTGGAGGCTTATCGCCGCTCCACAGTACAGCTCCTGCTACGCCGAGGATATTTACCTTTGCTAATAAATTGTCGAAGTACAAGTGGATACTGCGGAAACCCGTATCTGTACTACACAAATCCTGTTCACACCTATACATAAATTTATCTGTGCAACATCAGGGGCGGAGATATTTATGTTCTTGTTAAAAAGCACGTTACAAACTCTTGTAAAGGAAAATGCGAAGTCTAAAACATGGAGCAAATCAACCTTAGTATCCCAGTAACTCTGCGCTGTTCGGGTGAACGACCTGGAGGAGCGGCCCGGTCGGGCGGCGCGCGGCGAGGCGCAATCACTAGTAATGCCGAGTCGAACGAAGACAGGGGGAAGAACTCTGCTTCTCTCTCCGTTTAGCGCTGTGGGCCGTAGAAGCCGCTGTTGCCGGACTCTACTCACAGTTCGTGCTCTTGTATACCTTGTTGCCTGGTGTACCATAGTATAAGTAGAATCGGCTTGCTACATGAGAATTACTACCGGTACAATATTATGGAAATACACGTAAGTGCGGTTGTGCACAGTTTTAATGGATGCTCAACAGTTTTTGCCATTAGGTACAAAATAAGGAAATAATTGACATTGTAAATCAAAAAGCGAGTCAAAAAGGTAATGAATTAACTTAGACCATGATGTTTTTATCGTCACAGCAGAATATTTCGACATTTTTTTGAGATTCCTGTGAAAGCGTAAAACCTACATTTACGATATGTTGTGCAACTGACAACTGATCACCAGCCTTGCGAGGCACACGGGATAGAAGACCTGCAGACACGATCGATGACGTCACACACTCAGGCCGATTCTAACTAAGATATTCAAGGCGTTGCGGTATTTTGGGGAGTTTTAGAGCCATTTTTTACTTTCCAGATTATTTATTAACACATACCATAAGAAACCGAAAAATGTTACGCACAACAGAGAGTAAATCATTCTAAACAATTAAATTCGTAGTAATAAACATAATAAAGTCAATAAAATACAACAATTATTAGAAGTGTCTTTATGCAGCACTCATTATCGCTTCTCTATCACTCCATTATCATTTTATAGAGCAGATTACAGCAGATTACAAAGATAAAAGTGGGTTATCTTCTAGTGAGATAGTAATGAAATTTTAAGGAAATGAAAACTGCATAAAAACCTCGTGCAACAAGCAACATTATGAACATTTATCTTTTTATTAAAGATAATGAAGCGGCAGTGAAGTGATAATACATAGAAACAAACGTAATAAACTCAATGAAAAAAAAAACATTTACACGCAATAATTGCTTTAGCGGTTAAGTACGTAGAAATAAATATAATATAATGAATGAAAAAAGAAATATCACTTACTCGCTAATTTCTTTAGTTTTCTCTCAGCCTTTTGTGCCATTATTCTATCGTTTCGAATCTTTCGATAATTATCGAGATATACAGTGTGTCCACGGATGGACTTAACTATACTTGTAAAATTTTTAATTTTCAATTCTTCGTAAAATGTAATTCTTCATAAAAAGTCTGCTTGTTCTTAAAATAAAATTGGCGTGGAAAAAGTTGACATTACTTATACTGGGTGACCAGAAAATTAAAGAAACGTTAATTAGCATAAGAGTAAACTACCTCTATTTATTGAGATAATGAAAAAAGTTATAAAGAAAATTTGCTCAGCGTGGTAAGCTACTTAAGTGTAAAAAATTTCAAAGCGTTAGGCCTACTTCGATTTTTTGATTTTTTCTTGTTTTTCTTCGATTAAATAATTTTCTGTAGGTAGTAAGACAAAACTTATAAATAAAAGTTACTCAGAAGAGGAAACTGTGGATGATGGAAATTTTTTTGACAATCCTAGGCCCACTTTGCGTTTCCTCCAATATTTTCCAAAATACAAAGTAGGCCTAGAATCGTAAAATTTTGTCACCATGCGCAGTTTTCCATTCTGGGGAAGTTTTCTTAATACAGTTTTGTCGTACCATTTACAGGAAACCATTTATTTGACAAAAAAGGAGAATACAATCAAAAAATCAAAGTAGGCCTAACGCTTTGAAATTTTGTACACTTAAGTAGCTTACCACGCTGAGCACATTTTCTTTATAACTTTTTTCATTATCTCTACAAATAGAGATAGTTTACTATTATGCTAATTAACGTTTCTTTAATTTTCTGGTCACCCAGTATAAGTAATGTCAACTTTTTCCATGCCAATTTTATTTTAAGAATAAGCAGACTTTTTTATTAAGAATGAATTTTTTCGAAGAATTGGAAATAAAAAGTTGTACAAGTATAGTTAAGTCAAGTCCATCCGTGGACACACTGTATGTTATGCCAGTGTAGCCAAACATTTTACAATTAACTGATGATAGGATACATTGCAAGAACAATTATTTCCTTCAGTTAACAACAACATATTTTGCAGAGTTTTGAGACAAATTTCCATTAATTTAACAAATCTGTATTGCCCCTGTTTTTTTCTTCAATGAAATGATGGTATACGGCCTGAATACCTAAATTGCGCTAAACACTATATAAGAAAGGATAACTGAATATGAGGATTTGTAGCTGTATATGCACGAATACAGTGCCGTAAAGGCGCGTGCCTCGGTGCGCCTCGACTGAGAACTGAGAGCGTGAACGAGGCGTTTGGCATGGCCTGACAGTGTAACGTTGCAGCGGAGGGAGCTTACCAGTTGACGAGGCTAGCGCCGTTAGGTACGGGTTTTAATGCTCTTCGAAAAATGTTTTTTTGTTACCTTTAGAATTTTTTAAATTTCATATTCGTATAAAATTTTTTACCCGTGCTTAAAAAAAATTAACATCATGCCTATATCATCCTGTATACAGGTATATAAAGTGTCATTGTGTCAAACTTCGAGGACGTGGCATACTGCTTAGAACATAGATACCTACATACACCAACGGTAAAAAAAATTAGCAGTAATTTGTTTCTCACCTTGGCGAAGAGAAGTATCTGAAGAGTGCGCTTGCGCCTCATCCTTTCGCGCATGCGCGGTTCTGCCTGCATGCTGATGATGTAGCGCGCCAGCAGGGCTGACCTCGCCAAATACCAAAAGGTGAGCAAGGCGAAGAAAGAGCAAGGCACCACCAAACCGTACAAAAAGGCACCTCCATCGAGAAACCTGCAATCAGATCGAAAAAATCAATATTTTGATTATTTCAAATAATATTAAAATGAGAAAAATAAAGAAGAAAATATACAGGGTGTTTCTAAATTATGGTGCCAACGTAATATGACAGATACAAAATGTCATTTGGAATAAAAAGTTTCCTATAAACATAGGTTCCAAAATGCATAATAAGAAAGTTACAGGGTGATGAAAGTATAGTTTGAAAAACATCTTTATTGCAATAACTTCTACAGAAGTTATGCAATTTAAATTAAACTTGGTGAAATTCTTTAGTAACTGAAGTGCTACAATTTTGTGTAAAAACGATTTATTTCCATCGACCATAGGCGGAGGGGCGGGGTATCACAATGGGTTTTCTACTCATAACTTTTTTGAGGTTATCTTTTTGGTCCCGCAGCTTCATCATTTTAGTGCATCTTTTTATTTTTCAACAAAAATATACTCTTGTTTCATAACGATAAAATCAACCCTTTGCGTTGAAATCGGGAAAACGTGCTCCAAAACACCTGTTAACTCCATAATTCGAAAAATAAAACTTTCAACTACCGCTTTCAAATTTTACAAAATAATTGTAACATTTAAAGTGACAAAAAATTCCCTATGACCTATGTATCAACAATTTTTCGCTTTCAAAATGGAACTGATTGAAGTCGATAAAATTTTGAAATCCATATTTCAGCAAAACCAGTGATGTTTTCCTAAATATCCATTAGGCATTTTTTCTTAATTTTGAACGTACAATTCATCTGTAAAACATTTAGATGCGGTAGGCCATAATTTTATTTTTCGAATTTTGGAGTTAACAGGTGTTTTGGGGCACATTTTGCCGATTTCAACGCAAACGGTTGATATGAAACGGTTGATATGAAACAAGAATACATTTTTGTTGCAAAATAAAAAGTTGCACTAAAATTATGAACCGGCGAGACCAAAAAGATAACCTCAAAAAAGTTATGAGTAGAAAACCCATTGTGATACCCCGCCCCTCCGCCTATGGTCGATGGGAATAAATCGTTTTTATACAAAACTGTTGCACTTCAGTTAATAAAGAATTGCACCAAGTTTCATTCAAATTGCATGACTTCTGTAGAGTTATTGCGATAAAGATGATTTTCAAACTATACTTTTATCACCCTGTAACTTTCTTGTTATGCATTTTAGGACCCATGTTTATAGGAAATTTTTTGTTCAAAATTACATTTTCCATCTGTCATATTCCGTTGGCACCATAATTTAGAAACACCCTGTATGATGGGATGCTCCTCTCAAGCCATAACTTTTTAAATTTTATATCTAAGTAAACTCTTCACACCCGATGTAGGTATACTTTACTTGATTGAATATAGGCTTTTTACGTAGAGAATTTTGAATTTCATATTTTTATTTGAAGGTTTGCTTTTTTAGTACACAGAATAATGGATGGAAATGCCAAATCTTCTTGTTGCATAATGTATATCTACAGGTTAAAATCGAGGTTGTGTACAGAGTGTCCCAAATTGGACGAGTGAAAACATTTTTTGTTTTTTTTTACGTAGAAATCATTGCCGCAGGAAGATAATTCATTTGGATAAGTTTAACGTTTAAGTAAGTTTAAGAAACGCGATAAAACGAGAAACACCCTGTATCTCCCAAACTAATCGATACATCAGGATTCGGTTTGCAGCATTCAACTTTTCAAACATGATTTTCCTAAACTCTTAAATAAATTTCTTAAAATAATAAATATACAGTGTCCGGAAGAAAGTACGCACATGGGATTTTTTAAATTTTAATTTATCAGAAAATTTTATTCTTGATAAAAATTTCTGCGTTCCTGCAACCCAAAACGCTGTTTGAAAATTTGAATATCTCATTTCGTATACGGGGGAAGTTCGAAAATATGAAAAAGTTCCAAGAGTATAGCACTCTTATTTTTAATTTTAGAGAAAGAAGTTTCAAGTTTCTATTCTGTTTTAGAGAGGATTCGTCATTATTTATAAGCGTGAGGGCTATACAAATTATGTAGTTTGCTTGAACAGTAGTTATCGCTCCTCCAAAATAAAAACGAAAAATACTAATTTTTTTGTTGCAAATTTTCTTCCGGTCACTATACATATAAACAGTGACTATAATAAAATTTGATAATGTCCAATATCTAATACAATATCCCCGAAAATAAGCCATGAATTGAAAGATTCATTAATTTGGTGGATGTTCACATTTTCAATCGCAAATCGATTTAAGATTCCAATAAGGTAATTTCGAAAGTATGATAAATTATCATTTTCTCCCAAGCCCATAACAGTAACTAGGTATCTAACTGTGCAGCGATATGGCACATAATTGTTGGGAAATTAGTTCCTAATTGCCAATTGACATCAAGCTGTAGGTATATTGGCGGTTCAGCCACAATAATCAATTATCTTCGTGGAGTATAATAGGAAGCACAGATAATAATACCTAATATATACTATAAGAATAAATACGTATATTTATATAAAATAATTAATTAAGAGAAAATAAGGGTAGAGGAATAATCGCTTTCAAAGTTATAAGATAATTATTGATAAAGCAGCCTGGCCCCATCTATTGGACTAAGTCGACTAATAATGGATTTTCTATTCGCAAGTAATATCATAAGGGCATCTAATTTTTCCGAAAAAAATCGAAAAAACACGTTGCTAAGTAATATTTTAACAAGAAGCATAAGTGCTGGTGGCAAAAAAAATTCGAGTCCAAGACGAGGATTTTTGCACCTGCACGAATGCATTTTGTTAAAAAAAAAACATTACTTTAGCATTGTGTTTTTTCACAGGAAAAATTAGATGCCCGAATGGTATTTGACAAGACTATTTCATGAGTAACAAATTATTCTGCATACACATAGCTTACAAAACATACTACCGTCGATTAATAATACGTCAGTCAACGTCAACGATACTACCCTTGTTCATGGAATCCCTAGTTAGCCAATGTGTGACAGAGTCATGAGGATACGAGAGCAATATTGGATACAAGCAACAGATGGCGCCAAAAATTAAAGTGGCTCAGTCATTGCCTACTAATTTTCTACTATTAAAATCTACCAAAAAACAGCTGGACAACTTTATTTTTTGCAAAATCTGCCCCTGTATCTACTGTATTTCTGTCATGTCCTTATGTCAGTGTCATACATTGGCTAACTAGAGTATCCATAAACAAGGATACTACTTATTATACATGCATACATAATAAATATGTTGGTATTAATTTGAAAAGTGAAAAACAGGTAGGTAATTTATTTAATCACAACAGCTGTCAAGTTTTGCCGCGGATAAACTCGAAAAAACTGCTTAGGTGCTGTCATACAGTTTTTTCCATCTAGAAACCATTTGTAATTCAAAATTGCGCGTTTGTGATTGGTGGAAATTAAATCGAGGGAAATAGTCGATTTAAATTCACTTGCTTCTCAATAGTGGTGCCAGCAGGCTAGGAATTAACTGTCGACTTTGATAGCGGTTGTTACTATTTTTAGTTTACGATTTTCAATTTAAAGAAAATCCCGCTGGCAAACGAAGCAACAATGTAACTTTAATCCACCAAATCTTTTCTCTTCTCACCCTAGGGGGTAGCCACAAATTGGCGTAAACTCGTTATATGCGTCCCAAAGTCCCATCCCGCAAGAAAGTTTCGCTCAAATCCGATAAACAATTAAATGCTCCTGTTACGTTGTTAATGAGTTTCGTACCAAAGAAAGTTTAAACTAAGTAGCAATATATAAAGTTGGTGTCTCTGTTTACCGAAGGTTTCCAACCAGTTTGTAGACAGGGTGATTCATTTTCATTAGGAACGGGAAATCCCGAAACTAGAGACCAAAATATGGTCCATTGTGGTCAATGTGGTTTAATAAGAAATTCAGTTTTACACTTGAAATAGTATATTTCATTACGAGTCTGGAAATAAAGATTTTTCCGTGCGCGCGTGACAAATTCCCGTGTGAGGCGCAGCCGAACACGGGAAGTCATTGGATTTTTTCTTGCAGATTTTGAAAGCACTTTTTATCGCAAATATCATGATATATGACACGAAATATTTTTTAAATGTTTTCAAACAATTATACTAAAAATTCTTTTTTATTGTGTTTAATAATAAGAAGTCTAAATATTAATCAGTATTATTGTCAACAATTTAACTTACAACTTATATTTTAATCGGAGAACCAAAAAAAGGACGGCAAAAACTAATAACAGTCACATACGATAATAAAAAAATAAATAAAAATCCTCCACCTAGAAGGCTTTGAAACAACGAAACCAATCCCTTGTCATTTGTCATAACTCCCACTGTATCATTTAGTTAATAATTTGTATTATTAGAAATGGAGGGTGCTTTTTTAAATGACGACAATTTTAACATGTTAGCATGTTATATATTGTGTCACGTGTCACAGAAATAGTGTAGAGGCCGGACGAAGGTATTGTTGCAATTAATAAATAATGGCAAAAGTTATTGGTTTCATTGGCTTAGAGCTTTCTTCGCACAATTAGAAAAAGCGAAGAATTTACTCCAAAACACAATGCGACACTGCTTGCTGTACAACGACAGAGGAAGGCACTAACCAGACAGGGCCGTATTTAAAAATATTAAGTTTTCGAAGTAAAAATAAACTGTAACATCAACACCGTCCATCTGTGGTGATAATACCGCCACATACTTGAATGCGCGTTGAAGAAGTACGACGCACTTTTGAACCTGGTCTCGCTGAAAACATTGTGTGCATTGATGAATGCAAGTTGATGTTTCACTGTGTGTGTTAACAAACGCGCATCATTGCGGCTTTCTTCAGTGAAGTAGATATATACTATTTTAAAATCCCTTCTGTCACCTCGAGTTTATTAATAATTATTGATTATTCCGGATTTATTACAATAAACACTTCAAATTTTGTTTATTGTCGCACTATAAATATATTGTCTCCTCGGATATAATAAATGTAGTTACTACTTACCAGACAGTTTTTTTACATAGAAGTTTTATTACTAGAAGTTTTATTATTATTAGGTACAGAGTAATATAACAATGTCAGACTCAAGAAATTTAACTCGAGATCTATTAAGAGAATTTATTGAGTTATATCGAGGTTATCCTTGTTTATGGAAAACCAAGTCAAAGGAGTACCTTGACAAAAATGAAAAAAATGCATCCTATATAATATTTTGCTGAAAAAATTAAAAGTTGTACAGACAGATGCGACAAAGAGTACAGTTATACAAAAAATTAACACTTTGCGTGGTGGATTCAGAAGAGAATTTAAAAATATAGCGCCCGCCACTGCAATCAAATGCAACTCCGCCGACATCGTTCTGCGAAGAATATGCGTTCGTGTATGTCGTTTACCGCGAACCGATGTGTTAAAACATCAATCAAGGTGTGTGGACAAACAGAGTCATACGTTGATGCACGTCGTATATGAATGCGCCTTGATGTTTTAAGACAATTACGCCCGTCTGTGACTAGCTAAACATGCAATAAAAGTGTTTTAAAAATCTGAAAAAAAAATCCAGGTCCGTATTTAAAAAAATAAAGTTGAAGATGGTTTCTAAAAAACTAAATGTTGTAGAACAAACCTAAAAACGCCATCTTAAAGCCCGTTTAAAAAGTGCCATAAGAAAGTTTTTTCTTTTTTCTCTATCTATGATAACAACTTCAGAAAAAAAAAATAAAATCGAAAACGCAAAATTTCACTTTTTCAAAATAACTCAAAAACGAAAAAAGATGTTAGAAATCTGTTTGTAATATTTTATTGACCTCAAAATTGCGCAACTTTTTCCTCATTTAACCGTTGTTCTATCTCTCACCGTTTGCAAGATCCCCATGCTGTTCATTCTTATCCGGGACACATTGTATATCGTTGAAACCAGAAAAATGTGAAGATTTCGAAAATCGAGAAATATACAGTGTGTTCCGTTAAAAAAACATAAGTTTGATCTATATCTCCGAATCGCGACATATTCTAAATCGCAAGAAAATTTTATACAATTTTATATTTACATTTTTTCCAAAATTAAAAACAAAAAGGTTAAGGGAGGAAGAATGTGAATAACCCTGTACGCTTTTAAAACAGTTCGTTGTCTTTCTTCTTTTGATACGAACCTTTCTATGGTTGTCTAAAGATCCATTTTCTACATTTATACACTTTATTTCTCGGAGGAAAAATACATGTGCGCAACAGAACCCTACGGCCCTTGGGGCGTTTCCCGTTTTATATAAAATTAAACAGTTCCAGCTATACGGACAAAAATAAAATAAATAGAGAGGAACAATTTTGCCCGCAAACCCTGTTATTCTGAAGGGAGCAGGAAGTTTTAATTAAAAGTAAGTAAATAATATGATTCCTGTTATTTCAAAGCAAGAAACTAAATCTATTATTTACCTTCGGCGAAAAATTTAATTTTAAAAGGGCCTGGAGAATAGAAATTGGATAATAGTGGGCAATTCCAGTTAACTGAAAGGAAATGAGTTGATATCAATGAATAAAGAACCCCAGGAAGGACTCAAATGAAAATAAGTAAGGATTGAGGCAAAGGATATATAAAGGGTGGGCGAATTTAATGGGCATTTATGTAATTCTCTTTATTGCATGATCTGTATTCTCTAATTCGGGACTTGTTTGTAGGAATGAGAATTTTTTCCTACTTCAATTCGATGTTTTCAACAGCATTTTTAATATAACCACAAACACATGTAAAAATTGCACAGAAAAAGTAGGTATTGAATTAATTTAAAAAGAATTAAATGTAAATTTTATGTACTTGGAAGTAAATGAAGACAAATAAAATACAAATTACAAAATACAAGTTTATTTTAAAATAAAGGCGACAAAATATCTAGGGTATCTAAGGTGTACATTTTCATATTTAATTACTTAACCGATTTATTAATTTTAAAATTTAATTTAATAGGAAAAACATCTAAGACAAGTAGCTTTTACATATTTTTATATAAATTTTAATGTTAGGCATCTAACAAAAAGAATTTACAAATAAGTAGGAGAGACCAGAACCTCAATTTCCATCTTGACGACGAAGAGGTATGTTCATTGTTCATTAACACAATATTTTGCCAGTTTTTCCCTTGATAGAGTTTTTATCATAAGATGACTTGGAAAATAAGGTAATGGTAATTCCATACTTTTTAAGTGCAAGTAAATACTTGTAGACGGTACAAAATTTTTCCTTTTTATTGCTGCCATTCACTTGTCTCTAATATCACTTTATCTCTAGGAAACTGCAAAGTTATTAGCAAATATTTTTAAAAAATAAGACTTACGAATGAAAAGAAACCCCACTATTCTTATTCTTTCCGCCCCGTTTGGTACATCCAAATACACAACAGGTGTCTCATGTGAGAGACACGAGCGCCCGGTATATGATTGTCGCGACCAAGTTGGCCTATTGTTACTGTCAGAAGAATTTAGTGTGTGTGTCAGATTTAATCTTTGCGTTGCAATAAAACGGTTCATTGTTCCGCGGTATTTTCTTTCGAACCAGTGTCCCGGGGCAGCCGGAGGCTTGTCGGGAGGGACACTACATTTTGTGGCGACCGTGACAGGACCGCGGGACGTGTTCACGTGAGCGTTCAGGATTGTGCTCATGTTATTGGTAGCCTGCGACTTCAGGCTATAACATGGAAGCTGCCAAGAAGAATCGCAAAGTGCTTCGCGGCGCTTTTACTCGGTCCGCGAACGAGTTGGAAGCACTGTTGTCGGCACAGACGCCTGATCTAGATGAGATTGAAGTCAGCTGGGAAATCGTGCATAAAAAATTCGGAGAAGTAAACGTTGTAAACGAGGCTGTATATTCCATGCTACTGGAGCAAGATGCAAGTGAAGATACACTGGAAAAAGATGTCAGTGAAAGCGATGTTTATTTAAAAAGGTACACGACCCTCCGAATAAAATCTCATGCCCTCCTAGGTAAGCGTGACGTAGATACCAACAAGGACATCTCGGAGGCAGGTAATAGTAGTGGAGGCCGAAGTGGAGGCGCAGGTAGGCTTAATTTTAAATTACCTAGAATTGAAATAAAAAGATTTAGCGGCGAAATAAAAGACTGGTTGAGTTTTTGGGCACAATTCCGAAAGGTGCATGAAGACCAGAGCATAGACGTACGGGACAAGATTGCCTACTTAGAGCAGGCCACTGTACCAGGTAGCAGAGCTAGGCGCGTCGTAGAAAGTTTTCCTGCGATGGCGGAAAATTACGAGAAGATGGTGGACTGCTTGAAAGCGAGGTATGGTAGGGAAGACCTGCAAATCGAGGTGTACGTGCGCGAATTGTTAAAGCTGATTTTGAGTAACTCTGTAGGTCGTGGAGACGTCGACATTTCTTTGCTTTACGATCGCATTGAGACGCAGATAAGGGCGCTAGAAACGCTGGGGATTACCAAGAAAAATTGCGCAGCCATATTGTTTCCACTCATCGAGTCATGCCTGCCAGAAGGATTGCTGCGAGCCTGGCAACGTTCGGGTGAGTTTTCTGGGGTTTGCGGAGGGAAAACTGAAGAGTTTTCCGAAGAATCACCACTACAAAATCGGTTAGAGAGTATTATGCGGTTCTTAGAACGAGAAGTTGAGAATGAACAACGCATTGTTCTCGCGACTGATAAGTTTGGATTAAGCAAGGGGGTATCGAGCAAATCGGCGGCTGCACCCAACAAGAACAGACCACAACAGGTTCCTGAGCAAAAAATGGCTACTGCGGCCTGTCTTGTAAATTCGGAAATAGGAAAATGCGTTTTTTGCGATGGGGGTCATGCGAGCGGCAGTTGTTTTAAGGCACAGGGGCTAACTCTAGAGCAGCGTAGGGAACTCCTCGTCAAAAGGAGTGCGTGTTTCAGATGTTTGACACCCGGTCACGTTTCTAGAAGATGCCGGAGTAAGCAGAGGTGCACGATTTGTGGAAAGCTACATGCCTCGTTAATGTGTACACACTGTACACAGCCTTCACCCTCGTCGAAGGAAGGGCCTGTGGAACAGCCGGTAAGTCAGGCGCTTGTAAATCGGACTAATTCTCCGGTGGTTTATCAAACATTGTGGGTAAACATCGTCTGTGGGCAGAAATCTCGTAAAGTTCGGGCTTTCTTGGATGGTGGTTCCGGGCGATCGTACATTTTGACCTCCACAGCGAGAGATCTCGGATTTGAGCCGGTGGGCTATGAAACGGTTGTTCATAGCTTGTTTGGGGGACTGGTCACTTGTCCACAACAACATTCTCGTTACGAGATTCGGTTGACTGACGATAGAGGGCGTTCTTGTGTTGTGAGCGTATTAGATTATCCCGAGATTTGTAATACGGTTTATCCCATTCATCAGGGAGTGTGGATGAGCGAGCTAGAGTCTCATGGCATTATGTTGTCAGATGTTTTTAATTCTGGGCCTATCGAGGTTTTGTTGGGCGCCGACATATTGGGCAAACTTTACACCGGACGCAAGGTGGATTTAAGATGTGGTTTGAGCGCGATGGAAACCATCCTAGGTTGGACTCTTATTGGGCGGGATTCGACATGCGAGGCAGAGACTAGCTCAGCGATGACTGTTCTGTCATTGTACGTGAACGATGCACCCATTACAAAGTTATGGGATCTGGACGCCTTGGGAATCATTGACTCCGCAGAAAGAAAAACACGTGCGCAGTTGGAGTTGGCGACAAAAGAACTGTTCCTGCAGACTGTTAGACGAGACGATCAGGGCCGGTATATCGTAAGGTTGCCGTGGTTGGAGGGACATCCACCCCTACCATCCAACTATAGATTGGCAGAAAAAAGGTTGGAATCCACATTGAATCGGTTGAAGTCAAAGGACATTTTAGACGATTATGGGCAAGTTTTCGAAGAATGGCTAGCTGAGTGTATCATCGAAAAGGTCTCTGAGGAACAGTTTGACACTGAACCCTGTCATTACCTAGCGCACCGACCAGTCGTAAAAGAAGGAAGCACCACGAGGATCAGGCCGGTCTTTGACGCCTCTGCGAGCGAAAGAGGAAAGCCGTCCCTGAATGATTGCCTAGAAGTTGGACCAAACTTGATAGAATCAATTCCTTCTCTCTTGTTGCGCTTTCGAATTGCTAAGCTGGGTGTTGTGTCGGACGTGAAGAGGGCCTTTCTGCAAGTTGGTATTGATGAAGCAGACCGGGACTTCCTGCGATTTCTTTGGACGAGTCCAGACGGGAAGCGAATCGTGTTTCGTCATAGGCGTGTGGTTTTTGGGGTGAAATCAAGCCCATTTCTACTGGGGGCAACCATCGACCACCACCTTCGAGCTTGTGCAGAAAAGTGTGATAATTCTGACGTCCCATATAGCAAAGAGACAGTGGACAGACTGTCACGTAGCTTTTATGTCGACAACTGCGTGACCAGCCTTGCGGACGAGACATCCCTCGAAGTTTTCATCAAGGAATCCGTGTCTGTCATGTATGATTCGAAGTTCGAACTGAGAGGGTGGGAGTACACGAAGCGCGTGGAATCTGAAGGAGAGCGTTCTGTTCCAGTTTTAGGATTGATTTGGGAAGCGAATAAAGATGTCCTAATGCTTAACGAAAAGTGTTTCAAAGTCGAGGTCGTTGAAAGCAAGGTGGTGACGAAGCGATTGATCCTTTCTGTGGCACAAAGGATATATGACCCAATAGGGTACACCTGCCCTGCCGCGCTTCAGCCAAAAATCCTGTTGCAGCTAACCTGGAGTAGAAAGATGAATTGGGACGTTCAAGTGGATGAAGACATCGAACGCGTTTTCCAAGAGTGGACGGCAGGTTTGCCTTTTCTGTTCAAGATACAAATACCTAGGTGGGTTAAAGCTGGTCCTGGAGAGGTACGTCATAGGAGCGTCCACGTTTTCTGCGATGCTAGCAAGGACGCGTACGCCGCGGTGGTTTTCCTGCGTACGGAATCTGAGAACAAGGTGTCGGTGTCTCTGATCGCTGCAAGAGCCCGGGTTGCTCCTCTCAAAGAAGTCACAATTCCAAGGCTTGAATTATTGGCGGCGACGTTAGGAGCACGTCTTGGATCATCTGCAATGCAAGATTTTGATGATGAGGTCGAGGTTCACTATTGGAGCGACTCATCAACGGTTGTTTCGTGGATCCGCAGATTCGAGGAATGGGCCACCTTTGTTGGAAATAGGGTAAAAGAGATCAGGTCGTTGACACGAACCGAATGTTGGAACCATTTGCCTGGTTCTATGAACCCAGCGGACCTTCCTTCGCGTGGTTGTTCTCCTCAACGCCTGTATGAGTCGAGATGGTGGGAGGGCCCCAAGTGGTTGTACGAAGATCCTGTTCTATGGCCTTGTGGTGAACTGATGGCCAACGAAGAAGAAGTACTCCGAGAAAAGAAGAAAGGAGTAGTGGTCTCTATGTTGGACATAAATGGCGATCCCTGGCATCTGTGTTACTTCTCAAAATTTGGAAAGACGTTGCGGATGGTTGCTTGGACTCGTCGTTTCATCGACAATGTTAGGGACACGCAACAACGCAAGACCGGTACCTTGACTGTAGCCGAAATCGATGCAGCTGAAGTATTCGTTTGGCAAATGGTTCAAAAGGAATGTTTTGAAGGGGAAACTGACCAACGCCTTCGAACGTTGCATCCTTTCAAGGATGGAGCCGGGTTGATTCGCTTGAAAACTCGGATTTCGAACAGAGAAGACACCGAATGTTTCCGTTTTCCAGTTGTTTTATCTGGAAAGCACCTCTTAGTCCAGCGCATGATTTTTGATCTTCACGAAAAGTCGTTACATGTTGGCCCACAGGGAATGTTGGGGTTGCTTCGAGAGAAATACTGGGTTCTTGGGGGAAGACGAGTCATTCGCTCAGCTTTATCTCGTTGTGCCACTTGTAGGAAACAAGACAGCAAGCCGTTTCAAGAAGAGAGCCCTGCGTTACCTGTCGATAGAGTGCGAGATGCGGCGCCATTCGAGATTACGGGCGTAGATTTTGCTGGCCCTTTGTTTCTGAGATCGGGCGAAAAGGTGTGGGTGTGTCTATTTACGTGCGCGATATATCGGGCGGTGCACCTGGAACTAGCGATGTCATTGTCGACTTCTTGTTTTATGAAAGCCCTACGACGTTTTGTGGCCAGAAGAGGTCGACCCCACACGATCTACAGTGACAACGGGACGAACTTTGTCGGTACAGAAAATGCGTTCGCCAGTTTGGACTGGGTTTCCGTTTCTGAATATGCCACGGCGCAAAGAATTGTTTGGCGCTTTAACCCCCCTACTGCAGCCTGGTGGGGTGGATTTTGGGAAAGACTTATCGGTATCCTCAAACGTTTATTGCGGAAGGTTCTTGGCAACGCGTGTTTATCGTTCGAGGATCTGTCAACTTTAATGTGCGAGTGTGAAGACGTGATCAACTCTAGACCCATCACGTACGTTTCCACCGATCCGAGAGACTTAGGCGTTCTAACCCCTGCGATGTTTCTACGAGAAGTTCGAGCGTCTGGAGTTCCGGATTGTGACGCAGTTGATCGTAGTTCCTTATGTCGTAAAGCAAGGTACCGTCAGAGATTGTGTGACGATTTGCGCCGACGCTTCCGATCAGAATATTTGGGTCAACTGAAGTTTAATAGAAGCTGCCAATCGACTGCAATGATTCGTTGTGGCGACATTGTTTTGGTGGGAAGTGATGGGAAGAAGCGTCTGGATTGGCCGATTGGACGTGTCCTCGAGCTATTCCCTGGAAGAGATGGAAAGGTCCGTCTTGCGCGAGTTCATACGGCTCGTGGTGTCCTGCTGAGACCCATTCAACGCCTGTTCCCAATGGAGTGTCGGGAGTCATCAGAAAAGTCTGCTGCTTCGGAGTCTCGTTCTGCACCAGAGAGTACGGGCGTACCAGAAATCGATTCCGAGTGCGATGTGCGCGCTACGTCGGTAAGTGCGGGAGTGCAAAAGGTCAATTCCGAGGGCAGTGCGATTCGCCCATTTATGAGTGTCACGCGAAGTGGTAGACTTTCGAAGATGCCTAAGAGGTTTAGATAAGAGGAAGGCTTCTTTGTCTCAAGCCTTAGATATAAGTTGTATTTGTTAGAACAGTTTAAGTTTGCCTTGTGTGCAACGAGCTTTCGTGTCTCGATTGTGAGTTACTTAAAATGAAACGTTCCTCAGGTGGGAGGATGTCTCATGTGAGAGACACGAGCGCCCGGTATATGATTGTCGCGACCAAGTTGGCCTATTGTTACTGTCAGAAGAATTTAGTGTGTGTGTCAGATTTAATCTTTGCGTTGCAATAAAACGGTTCATTGTTCCGCGGTATTTTCTTTCGAACCAGTGTCCCGGGGCAGCCGGAGGCTTGTCGGGAGGGACACTACAACAGGAGTTGACCATCTTTTTTGTAATCTACAACTACAACAGAGAAAATATAGCTACATAGCTAAATTAAATTTTCTCTCTGATCTAAAAATATTAATCCAAACACCAACTAAGAAAACTCAACGCGACGACACGAACTCAAATCAAATATTATAAATATAATAATTATTGGGACAGACGGAAAATGACGTTTGACAACGGAAGTCGTTTGAAGCACAGGACAAAAAAATAGAAGGTAGGTCATACAGTTTGATGTTCTACCTATTTTGTGTTATGTGGTTTTTGCCGGAAGCTGATTTATTTACTATTATTTCACATACTCAAGTTTGGCTGCCAGCAGTGACTATAGTTCTATAGTCACTGCTGCCAGTTTCTCTCTATACACTCCTTCCGTCTACTTGTCAATTCAATGGTATTACACGTAAAAAATATTGATAACAAACTACTGTGTATAACGAATAGAGGACAGTTGTTGTTGTTATTCCGCCACATGGGACTATAAATATTGTTAATACCCAAAAATGCTGTTTGTATGTTTATTGACTTTCGCGGAATGTGTTTTATTTACAAAGTTAAGAGTGGATGAATGAAAATGCATATTTAGTGTTGTTCCCAAATGAATATTAACAGTTTATAAGCCGCATAGGCTGTAGGTACCTACTTTGAACTAAACTTTAAATACACTTTGGAGTAGATTGTGAGTTGTGAGTAATAATATTCCTAAAATATTCATATGTGATAACGAGTGATATAAGAGGCAGAATGCAGTGATAATAAAAAAATAAAAAAAAAAGTTGGGATTTGTGAGGAGACTGTAATAAACTCGGGGCCTACGATTTACTAGTAGGGTGCTTCAAGCGTTGGGTGATTCACCCCTTCAACCATGAGCTAAGTAACTGCTTAGTTGTCAATTTTAATCTATTAGTCCACAAAACGGTCGTTGTGACGCAAGTTTCGTGTTGATGGCGTATATTATTTTACTAATGGGTCCTTGCCGCGTAAGTGTTGCTAGGCAATACTTTTTGTACTTAGCAACCACTTTCGCACCTAGCAACCATTTCAACATTTTAATTTGGCTGAATTAACTGGCATAGTGGCCACTTTGAATTATATGTATGTAAAGTTTTTCGAGATAAATGGTTAACTGCATTAAAAATGTATGCCACGGCCCTCGTACAATAAACTGGACAGCCATTGGGCCCTAGTCCCTCCACCAATGTTTAGCCATCCGGCAGAAGGATATTCTAGGGGATTTAGTGTGCAATCTAGGGGAGAAGCGAAATTTGTGGTGGCAACACAAAATGACATTTGACCACGGCCAACCACGGCCCTCGTGCATTTGACATGATTCAAATTTAAAATATCCCTCTAAATTTCCGAATTTTAATTGGACACCTAACACCCAATGACGTGTGGCCCAATATGGCCGACCTTTATTCGGTCTGAATTATTCAGGGTGTCCGGAAATTAGGTGCACATACAGAAGGGGGTAATTCTTTGGCCCATTTTAAGAAAAAAACTTCATATGAACGCATATCGTAAACGTCCTAACTTTTGAGGTACAGGGCGTTGAAGTTCATTTTTTTTAAATTGAATTTTGGCTACATCTCCAGAAATAATCAAGCTGCTGAACTGAAATTTGGCACTGCTATGTTTTTGGGGATGGAGAATAAGCTGAAAATGTCAATTTCACCGCATCTCATAGAGGGCGCCACTTGCGCTGTTTTTTGATCACGCTTTTACGCGTAACTTTTTTGCATGTCCATCATTTTAGTGCATCTTTTCATTCTGCAAGAAAAAGGTACTCTTGTTTCATAACGATTCAATCAACCGTTTACGTTTAAATTGGCAAAATGTGCCCCAAAACACCTGTTGACTCCAATATTCGAAACATAAAATTTTCAACGACCGCTTTCAAATGCTACATATCAACTGTACATTCAAAATGAAAAAAATGCTAAATGGATATTGGTCAAAACACCATTGGTTTTCTGGAAATAGGGTGTTGTCAAATTCAATCCTTTCCATTTTGAAAGCGAATAATTTTTGGTGCATTCTTCATAGGGATTTTTTTCTTCATTTTGAAGGTACAGTTGATCTGTAGCATTTGAAAGCGGTCGGTGAAAATTGTATGTTTCGAACATTGGAGTCAACAGGTGTTTTGGGGCACATTTTGCCAATTTCAACGCAAACGGTTGACTTTATCCGTATGAAGCAAGAGTACCTTTTTGTTGTAGAATAAAAAGGTGCACTAAAATAATAAATCTGCAAGAGCAAAAAGATAACCTCAAAAAAGTTACGAGTAAAAGCACGATCCAAAACAGCGCAAGTGGCGCCATCTGTGAGACACGTAGAAACTGACATTTTCAGCTTATTCTCCATCCCCATAAACATAGCAGTGCCAAATTTTAGTTCAGCAGCTTGATTATTTCGGGAGATGTAGCCTAAATTCAATTTAAAAAAATGAACTTCTCTCAAAAGTTAGGACGTTTACGACATACGTTCATATAAAGTTTTTTTCTTAAAATGGGCCAAAGAATTACTCCCTTCCGTATGTGCACGTAATTTCCGGACACCCTGTATATGTATATAGGTGGGACAAATTACTGTATTGGAAAAACAGTCTAGTTTATTTTACGAGGGCCGTGATGTAACGAGAAAAGTCCCTAGAATTCCCTAGTTACTCTAGTTTCAAATATATTTCTAGAATTTGTATCAAGTCCCTAGATTTACACAGATAATAGAAATTAAAACTTAAGTTTTTACTGATGCTTCTTTATTAAACATAAAACAGTAACAAAATCATTAAAGAAATCTCCTTAGTCTTACTTTTTCCCCCGTCAACGATAAAAAAAATTGTACCGGCTATATTCACAACAAAATATTGATGATGTTTTGTGGTAGCAATCAGCTTTAGAACATCGAAACTACTTTCTAAAACGAGAACACAATCTGCTACTGATCGCAGAAAATTCCACAGTGAGGTTAGGTGGTAAAATCTCATCTTCATATTACTATGGTACCACAAAACAGCAAATAGTGACACCAATTACATAAATATTACTTTGGCGGCGCTGACAAACAAGGATAGAGCTAGGGCGGAATTTTCGTCACTGGCATCTCAGTATTCTCAGTTTTAGTTGACAGGGCCTGATCCCATAATATAGCAAAATCGCATTGGCGGAATATTCTGATAATATTTTTTCAGAGAACATGCATATTGTAGGAATATTCATAAAAACTGTAGAAACATTATCTGAACATTCAGGCAACATTCAGGTGTTTGCCGTTTGAAGGTACTATTTCACGTATTATAAATATTCACAAAAATATCTTGAATGTATGTTCCACAAATATTCACTGAAGATTTATTTGAAAACTTCAGAAGCATTTTTGTATGTTCTATGTATATCCATTTAATATTCACGTGTATATTATAAAATAAAAAAACCGCCAATGCCAGGGTTCGAACCTATACGACCATCGATTTACAAGTTCAACGCTCTGACCAACTGAGCCATCGACCTACTTGGAAATATTACCTAAAAATAGTGTAAGCTAGAATCACGGTGACGTCACAGAACTAGGAATAAGTTACGTTTTTAAAACATCCGCCATGTAAATCTAATGTAAAATAAACTCTATTCAAACTAAACGCAAGTGAAACATAAATACAAGTTGTTACATGGCTAGAGCGTGATACGCACGTAATCGGCTTGCTATTGGCTAACCGGCAATAAAGTCTGACCCGGCGGGCGAGTGCAGCGAGTCGGTGTTTCTTACAGAGGTGTATTGAGTTGCAAGTGGACTTTTAATTTTTCCGATATAATTTTTTCGCCGTTTATTAATTGTTGGAGCTACGATTTGTGTTAATAGTAGAAATGTGCAGGTAAGTGAATGACATACAAGAAAATTTATAATAAACATAACATTTTTGGATAACCAATATGTTTCAAATCAAATCAATATTATAAAATTCATAGATCGCCCTTAATGCGGACCTGCCTCCTATTAGCCCTCAGAATGTTCACATGCTTCCATCGTGTAAATGTTTACGCGCCACTTGCATTTAGTTTGAATAGAGTGTAGGTTCCAACAACATTCTAAATTATGATATTCCAGTTATTGCCACTCGTGAACATGCATAAGCATAAGATAAGTATATCGTGAATGTCTTGTATATAACCATTT
Organism: Pseudeuparius sepicola; assembly: GCA_963920635.1. NCBI lineage: Eukaryota > Metazoa > Arthropoda > Insecta > Coleoptera > Anthribidae > Pseudeuparius > Pseudeuparius sepicola. The sequence continues at coordinate 9,569,718 of OY987299.1, forward strand.
GTGAACATTCATAACATGATTGCTGTAGCATGTTCCAGCAATAATCCAAAATTGCACATTCCTAAGGTGAACGTGCCTGTAATGTACTTATGTTAAAAAATGTTCAATTTGTAAATATTTATACAGGGTGATTCAAAACTATGCGGCACCCTTTCAGGGGCGTAATTTACTCGTTAAAATAAGACGAAAAGTTCATATCAACATGAGTCCAAAAACGCTTTGTTACGAAGATACAGGGAGATTAAGCTTTCAAAAAAATATCGATTTTTGTTTATACCTTCCAAACCAATAAGAATATTTAAACCAAACTTGGTACGCAATAATACCCTCATAGGATGACATAACACATGTTAATATCAGGTCTCCAAAGTAACCAGTGGCGGAGGTATGGGTAATCAGTACCATTAATTAAACAAAAAAAATTAAAAGTAAAAAAATATTTTTAAAAAAAGCTTTTATTTAAATGCGCTAAAAAGAATAAAATAATCTTTTCTTTTAAAACTTTTACTATCAACTTATAACGTCATTCCACAATTTATATGATATAAAAGCTTGTCGCGAGATTTAAGTAGTGGTATTTACTTAGTTTGAAAACTTAAATCTCGCGACAAGCTTTTATATCATATAAATTGTGGAATGACGTTATAAGTTGATAGTAAAAGTTTTAAAAGAAAAGATTATTTTATTCTTTTTAGCGCATTTAAATAAAAGCTTTTTTTAAAAATATTTTTTTACTTTTAATTTATTTTGTAATTTTTAGTTTGGCCAGGTGTCTGAGTCTATTCATCTCAGTTAACGCATCATTGTTGCAAGGTCGTTTGCCGGTTAGTTTAGAACAGTCTAGCTCTTCAATGAGGAGACCTTCTAATGACCATCTTGGGTGTTCCGCCATGTTGGATTTAGAATGACGTCACACATATAATCATGCATTGTCATCCAAATTAAACGTGTGTACAAAATTTCAGCTCGATCGGTTGAAATTTAACTAGTCCGCCATCTTGAGTGTTCCGCCATGTTGGATTTAGAATGACGTCACACATATAATCATGCATTGTCATCCAAATTAAACGTGTGTACAAAATTTCAGCTCGATCGGTTGAAATTTAACTAGTCCGCCATCTTGAGTGTTCCGCCATGTTGGATTTAGAATGACGTCACACATATAATCATGCATTGTCATCCAAATTAAACGTGTGTACAAAATTTCAGCTCGATCGGTTGAAATTTAACTAGTCCGCCATCTTGAGTGTTCCGCCATGTTGAATTTAGAATGACGTCACACATATAATCATGCATTGTCATCCAAATTAAACGTGTGTACAAAATTTCAGCTCGATCGGTTGAAATTTAACTAGTCCGCCATCTTGAGTGTTCCGCCATGTTGGATTTAGAATGACGTCTTACATATAATCATGCATTGTCATCCAAATTAAACGTGTGTACAAAATTTCAGCTCGATCGGTTGAAATTTAACTAGTCCGCCATCTTGGGTGATCCGCCATGTTGGATTTAGAATGACGTCACACATATAATCATGCATTGTCATCCAAATTAAACGTGTGTACAAAATTTCAGCTCGATCGGTTGAAGATATCTGCTTCAAAATTGAGTTGCAAGATTCCACCCGAACAAATTACATACATACATACATACATACATACATACATTGCAAGTTAAATAAAAGCTTTTAAAATAGTACGGCCCTGTACAATACAAAAATTTATTATCTTGTTTAATAAACAATACAATATGGAACAAAAAGTGTCTCTTTCATTTTTTTCATATCTCTCTCCCTTTCGCGGAAAATTGGAGTTTTTCCTATTTCTCATCTTTTTTGGACTCTTTACTTTACTTTGAATGTAACTATTATTTTAAGTAAACGAAATGATTTTCAAATGGAATTGCAGTAGGAGTAGGTAAGTTTTGATTATTATTGGTTTGGAAGGTATAAACAAAAATCGATATTTTTTTGAAAGCTTAATCACCCTATATCTTCGTAACGAAGCGTTTTTGGACCCATGTTGATATGAACTTTTCGCCTTATTTTAACGCGTAAATTACGCCCCTGAAAGGTTGCCGCATAGTTTTGAATCACCCTGTAGAACCACTAAGTAAGGAATATGTTACACAAGATATTGTGGAAATATCCCTTCTTATTCAAAACAATCATCTACATCATTTTTACATTAATCTAACATATAATATTTGTATCTGCGATTAACAAATATCTTTGGTATGTATATGCAGTTACTGAACATATTTTGTAAAATATTGTAACAATATGTTTTATAAATATTGGGGAATATTTTTTGTACATTAGGATTAGGAACTTATTTTGCATATTCAAAAAATATTAGATGATATAGGGGATTGTAATAAATTCTAGGCACCAAAAGATCTAAAATTTTCTTTGTTGTAAGTATGTTTAACTATAGAAGGATAATTCCCTGGGACTTTTACACTTACAAGTGACAAATTTAAAAAAATAAATTCATCTTTTTATATAAAATGCATAAATTATCAATCACAATATGTATTTTTTTTTTTAATTTATGCGTGAAATAAAAAAATATTAACCTATTTGTCAGATAATACACAATTTTATTTGATTTGCTCTCAGTAGGTTAATATTCGAATTTTAAATTAAATGTTTTCTTATCTGCGGGACCGCTCTCCGTTCGTCTCGAATCTTTTATTTTTGCGCTGGAGGCGTGGTGGCGCGCAGTGTCGTATTCAGGGGGGGGGGGGGCAAAGGGGGCAATTGCCCCCCCCCCCCCAGACCTGTCGAGATAAACGAGAATGGTAATATCAAAATTAATAATACCAAAAATTATATACTCCTGGCCTAATCTGAAAATGCAGTGAACATCAAACATCTACAATTTGTTATTTGTTTCATCTTGTCTTCTCGAAATTAAAACCTGTGCAGTAGATTTGGGAACGCGCCGCCGCGCCGTATAGCGTAACTAGATATTCTGTGCAGCGTGTAGGTAACCGTAAATTAGGCAAAACAACCTACTAAACATATTTTGCACAATTACAGTGTGCACCGCCACGCCAGAAAGAACATTTTCAAAACTGAAAATTTTAAAAATTTATATTAGAGACAATATTAGCGAAAACCCACTGAATGGGTTAACATTCCTTTATGTGTACCCTGAAATACCCATATCTCCATAGGAGATATTTGACGAGGTCAAGACCAAAAAAAGAATACTTGATTTTGTGATATAGATTTTACTGGTTTGAAGAAAAATTATTTTTATGTTATACAGGGTGTCCGGTAATAACTTAAAAAATTTTAAAAAAATGGAAAATATGACGAAAAGTTCATATGAATAGGTCCGCATATGTTTGGTTTTCGAGATGTAGGGTGTTGAAATTTAAATTTAATTTTCGATTTTTTTAAGTAACTTTTTGAGTAAAAAAGCAAGTTAATTAAGTAAACTCTCAAAAAATAAATGTGCTTGTTTATTTAAATTTTATTTTTAAATTTCTCGAAAACAGTCACCTTTGGCGTTATTCACCAAGTATACCTTTTTTGCTTAGAAAACGTTTGGGAAGAGGATACATCCACAAAATGGTTGTAAAAGTTTACTGTCAAAAAAGTTAGGGCAAATTAAATTAAATAATGATAGCGTATAGCCGAGCGTATAGCCCCCTACGGACTGCACCAAAAATAATACCAAATTATGACTTCCCTTTCCAAAAAAAACTCCGGCTACCAAACTTTGCAAGAAAAATTTTGTCGTCTCAAAAAGTTACTTAAAAAAAATTGAAAACAAAATTTCAATTTCAACACCCTGCATCTCGAAAACCAAACATCTGCAGACCCATGTTCATATGAACTTTTCGTCATATTTTCAAATTTTTCAAGTTGGTTCATTTATTTCCGGACACCCTGTATTTATTTATTTCAGAAAATATGTTTTTGTTCTGTTTTTATTCGTTGAAATTATGGACAGAGTTTTGTTATTTGTAACCGATTGCCCCTCCCAGACGTTAACCCTGGATACGCCACTGGTGGCGCGGACATACAATGTGCCGTTTTTATTTTTATGATAATGATTAGCTCTGAAACACTCTGTATTACTTAGTATACGCCATACGACTTCTGCAAAGACGAAGCAAATAATAAATCCCACTATTATTTCGTATAGTTCAAGACCTCTGACCATCTGCCGGGAAATAGATTTTGATGACCGAAAGCGGTCGCCAGCATAGACAGCGTTTATGAAATTTTTATTCCTAAACCACCGGCAACACGGTTAGGCTCTTCAGCTGACTGCTGGCGCCTCTAGCGGTGACTTTTAGCGGAGGGCATTTTACGGTTTTAAAAATCGAACGATTCTGCATCCGAGCGCTATCTGTTAGGCCAAGGCAAAACCAAGTTTCGGTGTGCTATACATATTTTACGAGCCCGATGCTACTGGCACTTCTGTCCGCGTAGCGTATATTTTCTGTGCATAGGGTAGACTGTGAACCACTTTTGTTTATAAATGGCATAAATCTAAGGATTTTATAAAAGGAAACATGAAATTTTTGTCAAAGCTACTTTGGAGTGTTTGTTATGAGAATATATCGTAATAATTTGCAAAAAGACAACATAAAGGCATCGACACATTTTTTTAAAAACACGTGCAAGTGGTTCACCGTGTACCAAGATGTGGACACAGTGAGCCGAACGATGAGTACACACTGAACCAATCTAAATGAAGATGTAATCACGTACTTTATAGAATTGCAATAACCACACAACTTAATTATATTTTCTTTATTCAAAGAAAAATAAACAGAACATAAATAAGTATTTTCTTATCATAAGAAAGATGTAGTATTTAACGTATAACAACACACCCGAACAAAACACAAACAAAGTATTCTTATATTATTTTGATTTATCGAGAACATAAAAAACTGTTAGGTATGGCATCTGGCTAACGTATGTCTATTGAACCGAAATCTATGTTAAATGTGTAGTATGAATTTTGCCTAGACGTGGTTCCATTGACCTGTGGATTTGGCAAAATGGCTTTTATATCTGTCTTGCTGACAGAAGCTACATCGGCTATTAGTGCTGCATAAAAATTATGCCTGGAAAACTTTTTTCTTAAAAAAGTAACAACATATTCATCGTCTTTTAGGTTCAACACTTCACCAACATAATAGACAATAGCTTTATTAGTGGTTTTAAACTGCACCAAAACATAGTCACTTGGCTGGGGCTGTCTGTCAAGCTTCATGACAAGCCCTTGCATAACCTCCTCACTCCCGGATTCATCACTGTCGTTTAAAACCATTGATGTCTTTGAATCAGATGACGAGCTTTGTACTAACACCCTCTTTGTTTTGACTGGTGGCACCTTCCTCTTTTTAGCTTCCTTTTCCATGGCTATTTGATCTTTTTCAGGTGTATCAGTCGCAATGATACTTCGTCCCGTCTTACGACGTTTTCTAGTATTTTTTCTAGGAGCTGCACGTAGAGGTTTCCGAAAATCTTTAGGAGACAAGAAGTCTTTTTGTCCAACTTTGGGCATAGATGAAGGACCAGCTTCTATAATATCGGCCTCTTCTAACAAAGTTGTTGAAGGTTGAGCCTTCCGATCATTCTGATTATTTTCTGAATGTTCTTCATTCTTAGTATTTTCGTTAGCATTAGGCACATTTTCTTTTTGTTCTTCTACAATAAAATATAATAGCCTCTCATTTGGATCCGGCCTGTCTGTGACGGAGCTAGGCAAAAAATCTATATCTGAGAAGATATTTCTGTCATAAGGGAAAATTCCTGTTTTCTTAAAAGCGTTACAAATTGTTGTGGGGGTCATAGCCTTTGAATAAGCTTCCCCTATAAACAATCCTACGTCGTAGATTGTCACTGGCTCTCCGGGGTGTCGAAGCATCCAAGAATCCATCGCCGCGTTATAGTATTCTTTAAAGGGTTTCATAACGCCAACATCCAAGGGTTGAGTCTTGTGAGGAGGTAAAGTAAGGACATTCACACCATTTTCTTTTGCCAGATCTAACGCTTCAATAGTGAGATGGGATTCATGGTTGTCGAGAATGAGCAATGAAGGGTTTTCTTTAGATGATGAAGAATATTTTATGTAATGCCTCATAACATCTACAAAAAGTTCCGAATTCATCCATCCGCTGGGGTTAGCTAATCCTAAGGTGCCCGTTGGCGTTCCTTTTATCATATGGTTCTTAAAATGAACCCTCGGGAACACTAGAACAGGGGGCAAACTTTGACCACTTGCACTAATGATGCAGCACGTGGTAACTAAAGTACCCTTTTCGCCACTGGTAACTTTAGAGAGGCATCTTATTCCTTTAGGGGCAAGAACTTTTTGTGGCTTTTGCACAGTGGTTGTAGATGTCTCGTCTAAGTTAAAAATTCGGGTACCATCTGCCAATAAAGGATATCTCTGCAAAATATTGTGAAGGTTGTCAAAAAAATTCCCTACATTAGAGCGATTGAATGCAGTGGCTCGTGCCAAGCTACAGCGTTCAGGTGACCTTAAAGTAAGTCCGGGTTGTCTTTTACGGAAGGATCGCAACCATTCAACACCTGCTAATTTATTTTCTGTCCAAGACACAGGCATAGGTATTTTGTTGCATTTTGCCATTTGATAAGCAATTTGACGGCAATCATAATTTGTCACACCATAGAACGCATAGGCACATTCAAACAAATAATTAAGTAATTCTTGTTCCTGTACATCTGTGAAAATTCGGTTAACTTCATAATTTGGAGTGAGTCTAGTTGCCTGTCCCAGCTGCTGTTGTTTTAAAAAATATCGGCGCAGTGTTGCATATGGAATTTCTTTCCTTTTTGCAGCTTGTCTTAGACTTAACCCAGAGGTTTTTAAGTCTAGTGCCTCCCTCATCTGTTGCTCGGTGTGTTTTCCTACTTTACGCTCTTTTTTTGTGCGGGCCATACTGAAACAATAAAAAATAAATAAATATGGTGTTATATGTGAGTAATGTACACAGTGAACCACTTGCCGTCACAGGTAAAGTACACAGTGAACCAACTCACTGTGATTCACTGTGTACTGGTTCACTGTATATTATTGGCAACATTTCACAAATCAATAAAAATAAATGTTTGGCCAACACAAAAAGAAACATTTTTAACATTTTCTTAGAAGCAAACAAATGACTATTGAGACAATATATCACATATGAAAAAAAAAAACTAAAACATTACAAAAAAAAGGACGCGGAAAATACCGCGTCAATTTACTTTGCTTACCTGAAATCACACACCCACTCTCCTTCGCACAATACGTCGTTAATCTTACAAAGTGACGTATCTCATAAAAACCCGAATTTGTGATATTTACACCAACATGCTCCTTAATATATAAATTTTGATCTCACAAAGTGGCGTAACTCAAATCACATTGGTTACTTGGTAAATGAATTAGACTTTTTGTCGTATACCATAATTTTCACATTTTCGGATTTCACAAAAAGTCGTAAATCGAGATACGTCGGTTTGTGAGATATTTATTTTTTAGACATACGCAAACACTTCAGACGTAACTCAGTTTAAACAAGTTGTGAAAGGATTTTGTCAGTGCGCGACCGCCCCTAAATGCAGCGTTAGATAGCCAGATACATTTCATTCATTGCAGCGTGCAGTCGTATGAGATTTTTTATAATTTACAGTATTTTCAAGATGGATGTACTTGTTTTGTGGAAAGACGAGACAAAAAATGTTTCTTCTAAAGAACTGCTGTTTAGAGGAAAGTTAAAAACAGGTAGTCGGGTTAAAATGTATTATTCAAATAAGTGGTAGGTATAGTGGTCAAATAATAGATACAGAGTTTGATTCGATGAAGGTCCTTTAATTAAAATTAAAAAATGTTCAGGTGAGAAAATGTGGAATATTTTGGTATTGCAGAACTTCAGTTTTTACTTTTCATTTACAGTAGAGAATAATTGATATTTAATTCATTTTTCCAGATACACTACAATGCAAGTCAGTAGAGCAATTGCCACTGGATCAACTTAAAGAAAATCCTGTCAAAGAGAAGATAAATAAAACGTCGACAGAAGACCAAAATAAATTAAATACTGGTGATAAGATAATAATAGACACCAAGTGTGCCATGTCAGATTCATCTGACGATATTCCTTTAAGTGAAATGAAAAAATGTTCAGGTAAGATTATAAATAACATTTTGGATTCATAATCTTTAGTTTTGGCTCTACAGGGTGGTCACTCTTACAGTGCATACCATTGGGATATCCGAAACGGTAAGAGATACAGCGTGGGTTAAATTAGAGAAAACTTGCGTTTTTGTATGCCTTTCAATAATCTGAAAAGAAATCTAAGATATCTTGGGTAGTTCCTGAAATATTGCTAAAAAACTGAAAATATGCTTTTTCTTTCTCCCTTCATAACTTTTTTATATGTAATGGAAAATTTATGAATCCTGGCATTCTTACATTTCTCGATGTGAGCTTTTCAATGGAAATGTCAAATAATTCCTATACGCCATCTAGATTCTGAAATATTCGTTTCGGATATCCCAATGGTATGCACTGTAAGAGTGACCACCCTGTATATTTACACTAATGACTGATATAGAATTACCTTTTCTAGTAAAACAACAGGACAAGTCGGAAGAAGACTTGGTCCTGGGACAGGTTAATAAAAACTTCGTTCACTACCTCATTAGTTAAAATTGTTTTGTTTTTATCGTGACATTAGTGGTTTTAGGAATTATCTTTGGTTTTTTTTGTTCCAATATTATTCTTAGGATGAAGTTTATTTATTTTTGTTAAGAGAATCTTTGTTGAACTTGTGTTTTTTACTTTTTTCGTTTTTTTTTTAATAAAGAACTTGACATTAAAAATAGTCGTGTCTTTTATTTACCTTTAATTTGCAATGAACAACTTTTTTTTAATAATTTGTTCTTTTATGTATATCCATTTGCCTTAAACAACGTATGATATAAAGAACAAATGGGCGTACCTATATGATTTTAATTTAGATATTTTGGTCTCACCAACAGTCGTATCTGACATTTTTCAAAAAAATTAAAAAACTAGAAGTATTTAATCTAAACACTTTTTAAGAGTTTAAAGTAAACATATTTTTACTTGAAATAAATAAAAAATATATTCATCTAATTATATTATTAGTCTTCAATTGTGCAGCCAAACAATCAGTAAAAGTAAAATTTGCTCTACTCAAAAATAAGGAAATATGAGATACGTCAGTTTGTAAGATTAACGACGAATAGACTCGACTGAGCACCGGCAAGCTGGCGGATATATTTTATTGGGCTGAGGTGACACCCCCCACCTAGATCATTTTCTTACGTAACTACTGGTGTGGTAAAAATGGCGGCTGATCCACTGTGTACCGTGATTCACTGTGGGACAGTCTACCCTATACCATAAAAACCTAAGTGCCTACCGCGAATCGAACGTAGGCGCGCTCGTAGAAAAAGAAATTAAAGGGGATGAAATGATACATCGGCGCGGCTTTCGATCGATTAATTTTCCTCCTGGGTTGACGCCCCGTTCAAGAAGAAAGCCACGAGGAGGGGCAGCGACAGGAATGGGCGATAACTCACCAGCAGTTCCTGTGTTTCAGCGTGGCGGTGTCGAGCAGCCGGCCCGCCTTTTGCCGATACTGCAACATCCCGCTGGCGAACAGGAGCACCAGGGGCACGCCCCAACCGAACAGGGAATACCTGGAATTGGGGAAGAAGTTAGTTAGGCAGTGCCGCAAAGGAGATTTTTTTCCTGGACCGAAAAAGATATTGGATATTTTCTAAAATTTATTTGTGGCGTAAACAGATCCACTGAATTTTAATTGGGCCACCAAACTGGTTAAAATACAACATAACAGCAAATGAACTAAACTTTGAACATGTAACTCAAAAAATATCTTCAACAATAGTATATTTCATTACGAGTCTGTAAATAAAGATATTTCCGTGCGCGCGTGTCAAATTCCGGGAAGTCATGCAAGCACGGAAAAATCTATTTCTAGACGTGTAATGAATGATATTTTATCGGCATATTAAAATAAATTTAATTGACAAAAAATAAACAATGCAGTCAATATAGTGTTTGGTATGTATGATGCGTTTCCATGGTTACTCTCAAATTATTTCAAAGGTGCTTTGTTGTCAATTAGTTATTGTCAGATAAGGTGAATAAAACGTCAAAAATATTACAGAAATGTATCTAAATATTGAAACACTTACGAATTAAAATACAAAATAGGTTAAATATCAAAGAGCATATAGAGTTTCTTAAATTTAGTTTAGGTACTTTGCTGTATATTTCTGTTTTAAAGCCATATATTCGGTATTTTTATTCAGCGCACGGAAAGTTTTTCCATGCGCTGTTTCCGTGCGCTAGCCCGAAAAACCCCATCTTTCATTATTGCTAAAACAGATGAAAATAAGGTGTTTTCAAAGAAGTATAATAAAAATTTGTTTCCTGAGCTTTCGGAGAATAAATCTTCCTCCTTTCTCAAAGATCTTGTCATGTCAAAGTGAAATGACAGATTAATAAATTTCAGGTTAAAATGTCATGACAACAGAAACAATAGCCTAGCCACCTGTCTGATATTGTACCCTGTGTTCTATCTAATTATTTATACTAACTTCTCTTTGAATAAGTGGCAATAATATTTTACTGAATTCCACTGAACATTCAGCAACACAGTTGTCTGTATTTCCTAGAATAAATGCTGATCATTTAATTTTTCGTCTATTTCCTACTTCTTCTTTGAGAATTGGTTTTGATCTATCCCACAAAATCTTATGATTGTTATTAGAAGAGTGTTCACATATTTTCGACTTCGAAATTAGATTTTGCCTGATATAATTTTTATGTTCTTTTAAACGAGCCTATATACAAGTCTCCCCAACATTGAACTTTCCACATTCGCAAGGAATTTTATAAATGCAATTTTTGAACTTTGTACCTCATTAAATGGTTTCGTTTTAACTAGTATCGATCTTAATGTATTTTTGGTTTTAAATACTGTTCTGACATTAAAACGATTACCTATGCGTTTTAGCTTATCTGATAGTCCAGGAATATAAGGAATAATTAAATTTACTGGTCGGTCCACCAGATTTATTTCTCTAATTCTATTAGCCTTGTTATTTTGTGGACAATCCTGAAAAACTTGCTCAATAAATTCAGTAGGATAACTATTCTTCTCAAGAACATGTTTTATTATATGTTTAATTTCCTCCTCAAAATCTCTTTAGCCCTGTCATACAAACTTTTATTGGATATTTATTTTTTCTTGGCCATATTCTCAAATTGACATAAAAAGTTCAAATTAACGTGTGTCCGAAAGCGGTTCGATATACAGCTCTTGGTTTTGGTGTGCAAGCTATAGGTTTTGTACTAACAGTAGGGACGCACTCCCAGTGGCGTACTTAATAATTTTCACCCCCATTTTATTTTCTTTCAAGGTATACCTATCATATTTGGCTCATGATTATGACGAGCACTCTACTCAAAGCTTTACAAAAAATGTACTTATTCTGGATACATGTTGTTTGGTTGTCATTATCCTTACCATTTAATACAGAATGCAATGCATTTCGAAAACGAAAATCCACCATTATTAACATATGGCCAAGCATTTTAGTTACACTCCAGGGCCGTAGTTAAACTTTGTTGGGGATTCGCAAATAAAAAAACTAAAAATTGAGCCGTGGGTGAACAAGAATAGAATTCGAAGTAACCTAATATGAACAAATTAATAATATTACAAAAACCAACTGGTGGTAATTTTTCTTTGTTAAGTAACCTTTTCCTTTTATAGGAAGACAAAAGTGATAACAAAGTTTTTTATTGTTAATTGTTGATATTGTTGACAGGGTGTCCCAGAACATGTGGGCAATCTCCCGGATTTATACAGGGGACGTTAAAATAACATGACAAGTTCCTATAAAAATTTTACCCAGAGGGCCCACCTACGGAGATACAAGCCCCTAAAAGACGCCCCTGAAAATCGATTTTTTAATTTAAATATTTTTTAATACGATGGACAATAGGTAAGACTCCTTAAAAAGGGCCCATAAAAACAATTTTGGCTTATTTTATTTGCCAGGGATGGACTAGCTGTAGCACAATAATGTCAATTTTTTACACCCTTTACGATAAACTCACAAAATAGTTTGAACCATAAACTAAAAAAAGACACTCTTGGTGGGTATCGATAAAATGAACTGTTTAGTAGAAAAAAATATTTTTGTTTAATACGATCTTTATTACATAATTTTATATGTCGGTTCAACGTTCAACATGAGCTCCTTCTAATAGACCGGGAGATAGTGACAGATTTTTGCTCAGTATGCCTTGCAAAGGGCATTATGTGGCACATATTCTCACAATAATAAGGTATGAATCAGAGAGTCATCCCGGGTTCTTCATGTGAAAAACTGAGTTTTCAATTATTCGAAAAATATGCGTTTTGATATGATTTTATACAGGTTGCCATGTGTTTTATTCAAGTTCAAAATAGAAAATTCCTCGGAAAACTATAGGCATACCGTTAGGGTGGGTCCAAAGGGCTATTATTGCCACGTGATCTTGTATTTTAATAATTAATTTTTCCACGTTTCTAAACAGGCTGCCAATGAGAAGTATGCAAGTTCTTGTTATGAAACTGCTGAAGGAAAGATGGCATACCGTTTGCGCATGTCCAAGTACACTTTACATCGAATAACTCGTTTAAATGATTAAATAACATTCAATTTAAACAGTACTTGGACATGCGCGAAAGGTATGCCATCCCTTTTTCAGCATTTTTATAATAAGAACTTGCATACTTCTCATTGGCAGCCTGTTCAGAAACGTGGAAAAATTAATTATTAAAATACAAGATCACGTGGCAATAATGGCCCTTTGGACCCACCCTAACGGTATGCCTATGGTTTCCCGAGGAATTTTCTATTTTGAACTTGAATAAAACACATGGCAACCTGTATAAAATCATATCAAAACGCATATTTTTCGAATAATTGAAAACTCAGTTTTTCACATGAAGAATCCGGGATGACTCTCTGATTCATACCTTATTATTGTGAGAATATGTGCCACATAATGCCCTTTGCAAGGCATACTGAGTAAAATCACGTCCAAAAATCTGTCACTATCTCCCGGTCCATAATGTTGTGCATTTCCTAGCTCTACGAATTGAAGATTGTTAAATCGGTAGGTGTCAAAAAAACAACTATAGTAACAAAAAACAAATGTAAATAAAAGTTGCATTTTTAAAATAGGCACAGAACGAATGTAAATTTCATCGGTTCAGGTTTCTTTACGGATGTAATAATAACCAAAATAGTTTTTCTCGTAAACACTTCATTTTATCGACATCAACCAAGAATGTCTTTTTTTAGTTTAAGGTTCAAGCTGTCTAAAAATATTATGTTTGTGAATTTATTGTAAAGGGTGTAAAAAAATTGACGTATTGTGCTACAGCTAGTCCGTCCCTGGCAAACCAAATAAGCCACATTTTTTTTTCATGGGCCCTTTCTAAGGAGTCTTACCTATTGTCCATCGTATTAAAAAATAATTATCATTTTCTTTCGAAAAATACCTATTCTTATCAGTAGTTAGTAATAAAAAGTTAATAGAATGATGAAGCTAGTGATATAAAAAAGTTTTTACAAAGTTACAAGTTTTTAAAATTTTCAGAAATTTCAAATATTAAAAATTAGCAAAAACTAAATCTTTTATTAGAGCGTTCAAATTTGGTACACTTACGTAAAATTGATTTCAAGTAAAACTTTTTATATTTTAACAAATATACCTATTTTTGTCGATATATTTTTTTAAATATCATTTTTGACAGATAACGAAAGTCACATGACCATGTTTGAGTTGGTCATTTTTCATCTTTTTTAAAGCAAAAGGCAACCACAAAATTAAATTTCAAAGTAAAACGTTAATTAAAAATTTCCCCCCTATGGTGCGAACTTTTTGGAGGACACTGTATATATATCCAGTGTGAAAGTCTTCCTAGAAAAAACTAACTCATCATTTTATGTTACCTTTAGAAAAGATGAACTGGAGCGAACGTGTGCATCGTACGACGCGACGTATACAGGCCATCGTCAGGCGCTAACGTATTTTACATTCCTGCCCGGATAATATAAAACCTCATAGAATCCTGTCGGCGCAGTCGGTGCGAGTCAGTCTTTTGACAGAGCTGTTTTACTTGTCGCTCTTATGCGCGCATAGCTAGCTGTGGGCGTCGAGGCGGGCGAATGTTTGCCGCTCGGCTGGGCTCAGACGAAGAAAAAACTTTTAAGGCAATTTCGGGGAGAGCAAGGGGCCGTTCGGCCCCAGTGAGTTCCTGGATTGGGAGAGTTAGGACAATAACGTCACTTTTTAACAGAAAAAATAATTTTTCATGAAATCGGCATTAAAATGTCCCAAAATCGTCATTAAAAGCACAGAAATCGTACAATAATGTAGCCCATTATTGTACGATTTTTTCAATAAGTAGGCCTTGGCGAGATGTAAACATCAAACGTCAGACGCGGAGAAATCGCCCGTCAAAAGTGACCAAATATTCAAAACCCGGCCGATAAAGGCTCATTTAACTTTTCGTACACATTGCGAAATTGTTTCCTATAGAAGCGCAATCCTTCAGTATACATATTTTAGTAAATTTGAAAATCAATAGATTTGTTGTGTAGGCTGCACAAGAAGCAGCAGTTTGGTTTTTCTGTCAGAAGGTGCCGTACATCATTATAGTTGTCCTAGGTAGAGCGATCGGTAAAGCCATGCAACGCCGCGCGTAGTCGGTTCGTGGACGGGTGATCCCTTATTATTATTTTCTTGCCTAATAAAACATTTTTTTTTCGATTTCAAGAAAAATATAATATGTACCTCGGCACTGAAGTTCTTTTTATGACTCATGTTGTTTATTTGCCTCGGCCAGAGGCCTCAGCAACTAAACTCCACATGAGTCATAAAAAGTTGAACTTCAGTGCCTTGATACATAAATAACTATTTCCAAAGTCACATCAATTTTGTGGATGAAGAATAATTTGGGATAGATTCCATGGGCGTAACAAACTTCTGACTACAGGAATCTATATATGTATTAATGTTGGTCCGCGATATCCGCCCCATAAATGGCGGGTTATTTGAAAAGCTTCTCCTATTCATTTAATTACTACTATATTACTGTTACTAAGTCGTATTTGTTGGCAAAATCCATAGTTTAATTATGAAAAAGTGAAAAGTGTAATGAAGGTCACAATTAAACTTTAATTTTTGCCAAGAAATAGGACTCGGTTATAAAATTACAGATTCAAATGCAAATTTGTTAAAACTAATGTATTAAATTATATACAGGGTATCCCAACGAAAACTTGACCCCCCCCCCAAAAAAATTATAAAACCGAAAAATATTTGAAAATTCGCCGACACCCGTCGATTTTTGTTTTTGGGGGGAGCTTTTTTGACAGTCAAGCCAACCCGATATGTTCATCCCCCTAATCCCTAGCAACACCAACTTTAAAATTTCAATGGAACTACCCCCGTCCGTGGCGCATCATTTTAAAGCCCTTTTTATTGCGAATACAGTGATGTATCGTTTTTAGAATTCTGTTGAGATTTGACAGAATTATTGACAATCCACTGTATAGTCCAAAACACGAAAGAAAACGTTTCTAAAGAATGTGGGCAGCGTTGCGAGATTTCCTACGAGTAGTCGTTATTTATTGGCATACAAGTTTTATCATATTGAAGCCGAATTTCTGAACTCTATTATACCGAAAAAATAAAGCTTGCATCACGGGACCACTTACCCATTTTTGTTTATCATTTATTTTTAACGCGGTGTGATAAAACACCTATTATATTTTTTTCAACATCGTCGCGTCTACCAACGCTTTTGAAATACGGCAACACAGCACTTCTACCAAGCAGTCGGCTGACAAAAGTAGTTAGCCAACGCGTTTTGTGCCTGTTTCTATAGTACGTAAAGTTAACTGCGTATTTGGTCTACCACACAGACCTCATTTTTTAGGCCGCTGGCAAGTTTTTTCCGCCGGCTCAGAGAGCTCAGTGGCGTTTCGTATGTTCGGGAGTTAACGTGTGCAAAATGAGTAAACAGGGAAGAACGTTGCATTTTTAAGCACGAGAAATAATTGCCAATGTTATAAGAATAATATTAACAATAAATTAAATAACAATTATATGAAAATTAATTCAGTGAGCTGCGCCCCTGAACTGTGACTAATTCTATAAGTTCTTCCCCCTTACGTCGCATGCATTCTGCCGTAAGGAGGACTATACGCGTAGTAATTTCTACACAAATGCCCGCCACTATTAAGTTTTTTATCTACTACACACGACCAAATTACATAGTTTTTATTGACGTCTCAATCAGTTTACAAAAAAGTAACAAATGAAAAAGCTGAAGCAAAACAAAAAAAGTTCATACGGATTCAAACCTTATATCTTTTTAAAATATGTAGCAAAAAGTCACTGTCACAAAAAAAGTTCCCGTTTTTTGCTTCTAACCATGAAATGGTTAGTTTCAGCCTGCTATTGAAAGTGGAAACGTATTTTCGAAATGGTTTGTTTATTCTATCGCGAAAAGGGTAGAAATTGTTGCAATTTGTTATCGAAATCATTATTGCGCTAAAGCTACAGCACGAATTGCAACAATTTCTAACCTTTCCATGATAGAATAAACCATTTCAAAAACACTTTACACTTTCAATAGCAGGCTGAAACTAATGATTTCGTAGTTACAAGCAAAAAACGGGGACCTTTTTGTGACAGTGACTTTTTGTTACATATTTTAAGAAGATATAAGGTTTGAATTCGTATATGAAGTTTTTTTGTTTTGCTTCAGCTTTTTCATTTGTGACTTTTTTGTAAATTGATCGACACGTCAACTAGGTAATTTGGTCGTGTGTAGTAGATAAAAAACTTAATAGTGGCGGGCATTTGTGTAGAAATTACTACCCGTACGGTGGATTGCCAACTTTTCGATTTTAGCCAATAATTCTGTCAAATCTCAACAGAAGGGTTGCTAGGGATTAGGGGGATGAACATATCGGGTTGGCTTGACTGTCAAAAAAGCTCCCCCAAAAACAAAAATCGACGGGTCTCGGCGAATTTTCAAATATTGTTTGGTTTTCGAATTTTTTGGCGGGGGGTCAAGTTTTCGTTGGGATACCCTGTATAATAAGATCGAGAACACATCCGAACAATGTCTTTTAATGTAGATATATTATGTACTACTACTTTTTAGATACAATATAAAATACATAGTTTATTGCCGATCGTGGTTGTGCATTAGGATTTGGAGTTAATTTTTTTCAAAAATACGAGGTAAAATACATCTTATTATATTATGCAGATACTTATTATCCATTTATTCTATAGAACATCTTCTTTGCTTTTTTTCTAATGTTTTCTGTAATTTTAATTCTGCAAAACATTTTATGATACTGGAATCGTTTGAAATAAACATGAGCGTTGCCTCGGTCATTAAAAGTACCTCCCAGGCCAAAAAGAGCTTACGCATATAGGTACTTTGAATAAAGCTCTAAATACATATGGAGTAGATTGTGAGTAATAATGATCTTCAAAATAACCTTTGTTCAATTACTAAAAATGATAATCAGTGATAAATATAAGAGGCAGAATGCAGCGATAATAAAAAATAAACAAAAAAAAAGTTGAGCTTTGTGTGGGATTTAAACCCTGGATCTACGAATTATTACTAATCGCGTACTCTCACCCTACCGGTAGCGAGGTGCCTATCAAATTTGTTCTGTTATGCGGCTGTTATTTGATGCCAGAGAAACATTGATATTATTAATTTTTCTTTGGTATAATTCGTGTTCTTTATGATCAAAACCAGTTTGTAAAACGATTGTTGTGAAACCTATTAAAATTGACGCAAGATTCGCGTTGCTACATATATTTTATTAATGGTTTTAAGGTCCTTGCTGCGTAAGGGTTGCTAAGCAATACTTTTTGTACCTAGCAACCACTTTCGCAGCTAGCAACCAAAATAACAGGGCACCTCGAACATTTGACTTTCGCTTTCGGGCCTGTTGGCGAGTATGTAAAGTGTACTTACGGGGGAGGGAGCAGGAAAAGTGAACTTACGCGGGAGGGAACAGAGGAAAAAGTATTTGTATAGACCTCGGTATAGACCAAGGCTAGTCCCTTTTTTAATTTATTTTTTGAGCACGGAAAGTATTTTAAAAAATATAAGGTAAGGTGGGGTAAGTGCGACCGGGTTTTTCACTAGTGTAGGTATATCTTTCTATTATAATAAGGAGTTTAAGTATAGGACTTTGTGAATTTGTGTATGGAAGCTCCAAGGGGTTTATATGAAAAACCCTTAGTGAAATAACGTAGTTTAACATTACTTTTAGATTTATGGCAATATATTTTTTTCTTGTCGGGTGGTTGCTCTTTCCAGAAAAATACGGGAAAATGCAATCGAGGGCCAAATTTTAGCTTTGGAATTTAGTTATTTATGTCGAGAAAGAGCAATATACTCAAAAAAATATAGAGAATGAAAAACGTGTTTGCTTTTTAAAATATTTTTATTTAAAAACGCGTACCAAGATGAAACAATAATTAGTAAGTACATTTTAAGATGAAAACAAAAAATCTCTTCTAAGAAAAATAAACTATTTTACTAATAAAAAAACATCAAATATTAAAACATAGCATAAAATAATACCAGGAAGTATTTTAACTAAAAATGTAATGCCCACGTTCAATCCTAGTTAAAATCATACATTCTAAAATCTCGTTCTTATAAATTATCGATTTGTCTTCTTTGGCAGGAAATACAAAACAATTTTGAGGATATTTTTTGCCTATGGCTGACCTCATGAAAGAGCATTCATAAACTCCTGTTAAAGAATCAATTACCTCTGTAACGATGCCAACAAAGGTTTTTTCATTTTTTTCCGATTTCAAAAGAATTTTCAAGTAAGATCCTTTACAAATTATGTCTTCTTTTTTTGTTTCTGTATCACTCTTGGATTTATTTTTCCCTTCACCTTCTTGTTCCTCGGGGATTTCCGATACTGCATTTATCTTATAATCTTGTTTTGTCTCTAGGTCGTTCTGTTTTCTTTTTTGCTTCATCTCCTTGTTCCTCAATAGAAATATCTGATTCTGGATCCATGTCATCGTCTGTGTCAATGTATTCTGGTTCCTCAAGATCAGAAGATTCAGAACTACTGGAAGAACTGAATTCTACTTTTTTTCTTTTCACATTATCTTTATTTTTTATATGTAAGGCCACTAGTACTTGGGACACTCTCTACTCCTAGTTTCTGAATTGTACTTTTCAGCTTTTTATTTTTGTTGGCCTCTTTGTCCGCTAAAATTTCTTCAGCTTTTTTAGACGTTATTACCTCCGCGCCTGCTACAATTTTTTTTCTTTTGGTAATCTTAACTTCGTTATTTTTGTTTGAGCGTATTGTTTCTAATAATAAATCTTGAAAAGTTGATGTGTTAACTTCTTTGTCAGGATCAAGTTCTTCACTAGATTGTTTTTCGTTGGAATTCATGTCTCTTTCGGTAGATTCATCCTGTTTTTTCCATTCTTGATACCTTATCCACACATCGCGGTCATATTTTTTTGAATTAATCACGTTTCTGTTAAATGGAACGATACCTCCCTTTCTGAAGCCGCCAAAGCCAAATTTTTCCAAATAAAAGTGCAAAATCTCTCTTTGACACACGTCGTCCAATCACACCAATCGTCCAATTGCAAAGTTTTTCATCCCAAGAAACCTTGATGGACTTAAAGACTGAGAGATCGAGGGGCTGAAGTAAATGGCTCGTATGAGCAGGTAACTTCAGAATTTCAATTTGTTGTGATTTTGCATAAAGTATGACTTCGTCAGTGACGTGGGTGGCGTGGCCGTCGTAGATGAGCAACACAGGTCTGTGTTCGGGCAGTGATGGTGTTAGATTATTTTTTAAAAAATTTAAAAATATTTCACTGCTTATCCACCCATTCTTACTAGCAGCGAACGTCATTCCTGGGCAGTCATTTTTGTTTTCTTCTGGTATCCAGTTAGCCCACAAATTAAGCCCTTTAAAAATAACCAAAGGCTCTGCTTTTTCTCCATTAGCATTAGCTGCTACTAAACAAGTAACATTTTCTTTACCACAGCCTCGCGTAGTCCTTGATGAAGCTTTTCCTTTCTCCCCAACAACTTTCGTTTTGCTAGGATCAGTACACATGCTCGTCTCATCCAAATTCCATACTGATGAAGGCTTATCCCATAAATTAAGCGATTCCAATGTAGATTGTAACAAATTAAAATATTCGTTTATAATGAAAGGATCGGTCTGTTTTTTCCCTACATATTCTACTGATTGTGGTTTCTTTACAGACAAATTATGGCGCTTTCTAAATAAAATAAACCAATCTTTTCCCGGACGGCCATCTTTAAAAGGGGTTTGAATTTGATTTCTATTAACACATTGCCGAATAACATCTAATAGCTCTTTTCTTGATAAACCAAATCCGCTTTTTTCTAATGATTTGAGATATTCAACAAGCATATGTTCATCTTCCTTTTTTAAGGCTGTTGGGCGGATTCCCGTCTTACTTTTCTTTCCTGCTATATGATATTGCAGCGTACTATAGGGAATTGAAGCCATTCTTACACCCATTGTACCGGATTTGACATTACGCACAGCAGTTTGTAAATCTTCAGCATTATACCCATGCCCCCTTTGGGTTTTTCTTTGGTAATTTCGTACCATCTGTGAAAACAGAATAAGTATGTAAGCATC
Organism: Pseudeuparius sepicola; assembly: GCA_963920635.1. Taxonomy (NCBI): domain Eukaryota; kingdom Metazoa; phylum Arthropoda; class Insecta; order Coleoptera; family Anthribidae; genus Pseudeuparius; species Pseudeuparius sepicola. Next base: position 9,590,532 of record OY987299.1, read on the forward strand.
AAATTCGAGAAAAATTTGAGGGAAAAGTGCAACCACAAGTGGTTGCACTTTCTCGCCAAGCTGTGGTTGCTTTTTCCCCATATGTGATTTTTTTGGGGTAAGTGCAATCATGTAAACAATTACAAAATTTACAAGAATTTCTTTTTTTCTTAATATACATTGAAATAAACAACCGTTTTGGCGATTATTCACAAAAAATCATTCACTTACCGTCAAACAGTTTTTTACAATCCGCAAATATTCGAGAGCACAATTTACCAAAATGGACTTGTATTCGAGGTTATGACGGAACTATTTTCCCGCCAAAACTGTAAAGACTCCAAACTCGGCCGATATTACAGTAGGTTAATAGTTAAGGCAATGATCACTAGATGGCATCATAGGTTTACAAATTAAAGACACTACGGGGATTTAAACACCGCTGATTGCATTTGCCCCTAAAATGCATTTACCCCACCTTACCTTATATTCTAAATTTGAAATGTTAGAACTTTCTAATTCATGAAGTGACAAACTTAAAAGTTATAATATGCGATGCTCAAATCTGTAATTTGCAGCAGTACAATAACATACTAAACTCAAACAACCGGCTTTTGGACTTAGTTTTTTTCCAATGATATCTGTAGTGTTATGTGCAATAATCTTTCTTTAGTGGCCGAGGACTCGCACCACCCATCCATCATAGTGGACTTTAAAGCGGTACAAGATCACGTGAATAATTTCCCAGTGAGCACAAATGTTTCCAAGGCTTATAATTTTAGAAAGGCTAATTATCCTCTGTTATATGCAACCTTATGTGAGACAGATTGGACCCCTCTCTATGAGCATTCCGATGTAAATTTAGTGTGTGAGGCCTTTTACAACATTTTGGGAAATATATTTGACACTTGCGTACCTTTAAAAGTTAATAGACGGCGCCGCTTTCCCCCTTGGTTTTCGAAAGACATTATCGACAATATTTATTTAAAAGAAAAATGCTATCGAGATTTTAAAATCCATAAATCGGAATATTTTAAACATAAATATATGGACCTCCGCAGAACAGTAAAACAAAAAATAAATGTGGCTTACAAGCAATATCTAATTCGTGCGGAGTCAAATATTGCTAGTGATCCTTCTGTGTTTTGGTCGTTCGTGAGGGGTAAAAGAGGTCATTCAAGAATTCCCTGTGCTATGTCAAATGACAACATGACATACAAAACTCCCCAAGATATTGTAAACTATTTTGCAACTTATTTTAATAGCGTATACAAAGTCTCTCACATACGCATTGAAAAAATGAATATAACTTGAATGTGTCTAATCTACTGCATATCCCTAAGTTTACTTCAGAAGATGTCGTTTTCGCAAGCAAAAAACTAAAAAATAAGATGACTGCAGGAGTTGATGCTATCCCTAGTTTCTTGGTAAGGGACTGCGCTCGTGTTCTGGTCGAACCACTCTCATTTATTTTTAACCTAAGTCTAAGGGAATGTAGCTTTCCAGAATTGTGGAAAACTGCGAGAGTATGTCCCGTTTTAAAAAAGGGTGATCCCACTCAGTTTACCAATTATAGACCGGTCTCAATTCTTTGCAACTTTTCTAAAATATTCGAAATTTTAATTCACGGCGCAATTTATGCTGACGTAAAAAACTCTGTTTTTCCTGAACAGCACGGGTTCATCAATAAAAGATCGTGTTTGACAAATCTTGCCTCCCTGTCGCAACAAATATGTGAAGTTTTGGATGACAGGGGGCAAGTCGACGTTGTGTATACGGATTTCCAGAAGGCCTTTGACCAGATTGATCACTACGTTTTGCTCTCAAAATTGGAACAGTTTGGCGCAGCACTTAATCTCGTGTCTTTCTTGTGTTCGTACTTGATCGATCGCAAACAATTTGTTGAAATAGAAGGTTTCTCATCTCACTTGTTCACTCCCACTTCTGGGGTGCCACAGGGGTCCAATCTTGGTCCACTCCTATTTCTGATATTTATTAATGACTTGATAGGACTAATTGAGTGTGAAAAGCTGGTGTATGCGGGTGATCTGAAACTTTTCAAAAATATTAGAACCCACGATGATTGTGTTTCTTTGCAGGGGGATATAGACGTGGTCGTTAACTTTTGTAACAATAACAGACTGTCCCTTAACGAAGGAAAGTGTAGTGTAATCAGCTTTACAAGAGTAAAACATCCGATAACTTACAGTTACAAAATTGGAGTAACTGCTTTAGATCGATTGGATATTATCAAAGATTTAGGTGTTTACTTTGACCAAAAATTTACATTTGTACCTCACATTCAATACCTGGTTTCTTCAGCTGCAAGGACGCTGGGATTTGTTATAAGGAATAGCAGATTATTTGAAAATCCACAGACACTTTCGTCCGTTCAAGACTGGAATCCTGCACTTTAATCTGGTCACCCATATACAACTGCCACATAAATAGTATTGAATCAGTACAGCGAAGATTCCTTAAATATCTTGTGTATAAAGAAGACCTAGTGTATGCACCCAGAGGTTATGATCACGATCTACTGTTGTCACGTTGTCGAGAGACCTCACTGCATGAGAGACCGAGATTAATCGCTGTAAAATTTCTATATAATATCTTACATAACAATATCGATTGCCCATTTCTGTTGCAAAGCATTAACTTTATGGTACCGCGTTGTGAGTCCCGTCATACACCAGCGTTTTACAATCCCTCAATCAATACAAATGTAATGTATATGTGTCCTGTGTATGTTTTATGTAGGGAGTTTGATAGCTTGTGTAAAGATAGGGATATACATCACGAATCTCTGGAGGCTATTTTGAACAGCATCACTTTTTAGAGTATATTTATTTTGATGTATAATATTTTGGTATGCATGTATATTGCACATTGTTTGATTTCTTTTTCTTTTGTATTTCCTATAATTGGGTGTAATCCTGTTGGAAATAAACGTCTTCTTTTCTTTTCTTTTCTTTTCTATGTCTCTTTTCTTTTTTCTCACTATTAGTTATGATATTTTTCTCTTCATTTCCTAAACGTCCGTTGCACTGCAAACAAAGTTTTTAATCTATTATCTTCTAGTAGGTTCAGACTCGTAGTAACAAAGGAATATTACTAACTTTATTTTAAATTAAAATAATCCAGTCGACAGTCGACTCTGCCACTGCACCGCGTACAAATTCCATTCGGAGCTCAAAAGTGGATTAAATATTTCAATTTGGAGATAAGTGCATGAAGGGAGGGGGGAGCGTCATCTAGTTATCTTTAATAACATAATTACACGTAGAGCTACAGCAGCAGCGCTGTGCTATTACTGGCTGTATAAACATTTGGGCGTGCATATGTGGGAACGGGTGAAAATACACATTTCCTGTGTTTTCAAACCAGACTGTTTTAGTATTCGCATACGAATGTTACATTTAACCCAAATAGAGTAGCAAGTCGTGGCATTTGATAATTTTAAGTGTGAACATTTCAGACAAGGATAACTTTTTTTTCAAATGGAATAGGTACACAAGAAAAATTTTCCAAATAAAATTTTAAATATTTTTAAAAATATACAAGTCATTAGTAATGGCACATAGTGCAACCGCATATATTTTGGGCCAAAATATTATAATTGAGGCTAATATGCCTTATAGAAATGTTGTTTGTTTAAGAGATACACGCGTTAATTTTTGAAAATGGAATTATGGCTACATCTCCCGAAATAATCAAGCTGCTGAACCAAAATTTGGCACTGCTTTGTTTTTGGGGATGGAGAATAAGCTGAAAATGTCAATTTCTACGTATCTCACAGAGGGCGCCACTTACGCTGTTTTTGGATTGTGCTTTTACTCGTAACTTTTTTGGGGTTTTAATTTTGGTGTTGAAGGTCCAACGTTTTAGGCATCTCTTTATTCTGCAACAAAAAGATACTCTTGTTTCATAACGATCCAATCAACCGTTTGCGTTGAAATTGCCAAGACGTGCGCCAAAACACCTGTTGAGTTCAATATTCGAAAAATAAAATTTTCACCTACTGCTTTCAAATATTGCACAACGACTGTACCATTTAAAGCGAGAAAAAAACCCATATGAACAATGTCCCAAACATGTCCACTTTCAAAATGGAACAGATTGAAACACGACAAAATTTGGACACCCTATTTCAAGAAAACGAATGTGTTTCGACCAATGTTCATTTGTCATTTTTTCTTCATTTTCAATGTACAGTTGATCTGTAACATTTCAAAGCAGTAGAAGAAAATTTTATTTTTCGGCACGTTTTGGCAATTTAAAAGCAAACGGTTGATTTGATCGTTATGAAATAAGAGTACCTTTTTGTTGCAGAATAAAGAGATGCACTAAAATGATGAACCTGCAACACCAAAAAGATAACTTCAAAAAAGTTACGAGTGAAAGCACGATCCAAAAATAGCGCAAGTAGCTCCCTCTGTGAGATACGAAGAAATTGGCATTTCCAGCTTATTCGCCATCCTCAAAAACACAATAGTGCCAAATTTCAGTTCAGCAGCTTAATTATTTCGGGAGATGTAGCCATAATTCAATTTCAAAAAATGAACTCTTAAACAAACAACATTTTTATGAGGGATATTGGCCTCAATCGTAATATTTTGGCCCAAAATATATGCGGTTGCACTATGTGCTATTATTAATGACTCACCCTGTATATTCAATTAAAAATTAATAAATATTTTAATATCAAGCTAAAGCAAAATGACATCTGATAGAAAAATTATAAAATTTCCACGAAATGTTCTCAATTCAAGATTCAAGTACCTATTGATTGACTGGAAACTTCATTGAACTTATCTTGAATAAATTCTCTAATCACCCTTTGAAATGCCCAGAACTTCAAGAATAACATCCAATTTCTAAATTCGAGAATAGCCTTATATCATTGAGTATAGGAATAACTTATATTCAGTTTTCCATAATCTAAATTTGAGAATAACATTATATTCAAATAGAATTAATAAATACCTACGTATACCTAAAGTCTATCCAAGTTACAGAGGCAGTGGATCAAAACATTGGCCACCACGTGACTTATTCTCTTATTGGTCTGGCCGTCATAAAATGTCAAGTGTTTACGCTGCGAGCAGAATGCAGGGCCGGCTCTTCCCTCAGTCGAGTTTCCTGCATATTTTAGATCGGATCGCGAGCAGTATATTCAGTAAATTTATTTTGCTACTTAATTTAAGGAAATTTATAAAGATCCACGAAATATAAAAACACAATTTTTAGAACTTTTAAAAGAATTAGTTCAGAATTACAAGCCAATGGGAATCTCATATTAGTCAGACCCTGGCAATCGATCGCAATGCGGTCATGTGACTTTGTTTATATCTACTGCCGCTGTAACTTGGATAGACCATAGTTCTTGGATCTAACAGTTTCAAGAATTGATATAATAAGGGCATTGCATAAGAAACTGTTATTGTTAGGTTATACTCTATCCATCTATCCATACATCATTCATATTAAGGAAATAAAATTATGGAAGTATTCAACCAATAATTTTAGTTAGAGCGCGCGACTACACCCCACACCTCGCTTTGAAGTTCACATTTGGCATTGAGTAAGGAATTCGTTCAATGCATTTGGGCAAGCGATTTCGTTTTGTATACAGTAGTTTTTATTGCAGCAGCAGACACTGTGGTTTCGGCCATCGTGTCGTGACCATACAAAAAAACCCAGACAGAGTTCAAAAGGTCGACTAATTCATGGTGTATAGTGCATTGGTTATGTTATGTGACACCAATACCCATATTTTCATTATTTTGTGAGATAGTCAGTTCCCTGTTTGATTATCTAAAAATTTCATTTTGTACATACAACGGCATTTTTGACACATAAGTTAACGTTTATATTATTCTTAAAATTATTCCTAATATGATCCGTAATCCTTATTCCGTAATGCAGCAGCCAAAATTTGGAAATTTTGCGGGCCTCAACTGCACGGGCGTTGCCAGGATTTAGTTTTTGGGGGGGGGGGTTTAGTTTGAGAAGTAAATAAAACAACAAAAATATACTTACATGAAATTTAATATAAAGTTCTTAACTTTAAATGAAATGGATAAATTAATTTCGTTCCTCTGCGCTAAATCTAAAACCATTAAAGAAGAAATCTTCGGCTTTTTCTTTTAAATATATCCACTACTTCATCTGCATGAATTTCTGTTCCATAGTGAATGTTCATTAGAGCCAAACCATTAAGTCTGTTTTCACTTGTAGTGTTTCGTAAATAGTTTTTCAGTCTCCTTAGGCTCGAGAAAGACCTTTCTGGGGTAGCAGTGGATACAGGAATGGTAGCCAAGATTTGTAGTAATGTGTAAATATTAGGATAAAGGTTTTTATCGCACATATCTAGGCATTCCAAACTAGATTTCGGGGTAGGCAGTCTTCTTATCAGCATGCAAGGTAGCTGAAGCTTTGATAGCTAAATCCAAATTTGTTTCTTTATTAGAAACCCCTTGACCTTGACTACACCACTTTTTCCAGTAGTCCATACCTTTAAGTTTATCACCCTTCCTTTTTTTCCCCTCCATTTTTCGACAGTAATAATGATTCACGTATCTATCCTTAACAAGGTCATCGAATAAAAGCGCACTAAAATTACTCACTTACACGGTACACTTAATTCTCTTCACTATTCGTTCACCACTTTTCACTTTTATTCGCTTCGAGTTCGCATGGAACAATACTGCCGTAAGCGCGGTCACGCGCCGCGGCGCCGCTTATATAGCAGCCCAGTAGCCGTCCAGAAACTTCCACGAACTTCCACAAAGTTCCGCTCATTTCGACCGAGGGGCGTGGCGAATAATCGAGAAACAACGCAAAGTGTCCCTACAATACAAAATAGTTCGGCTGCAACTGCGTCTGCCTCTCGTCAAAAGATGGCGCTAGGCGCTACTATTACTACATATATTCAAACGTAATAATAATTTAACTCTTCACTCCTCGTATTTTTTCGGTATAATATTAGGTAATATTTTGCTTATTTCGGGGGGGGGGGGGGGGGTTTGAACCCCCGAAACCCCCCCCCTTGGCTACGCCCGTGCTCAACTGATTGAATTCTATGTAGGCTTCAACTTGAAAGTACAATATTCTCAAAGTGAAGCTACTTGGAACAAAATGCCTTATATTTAATAGAACTCTAAAAAACATATACATATCAAATATTTTTAAATATTTGTGAGTCTTAAATATTTTCATTATGAATATAAATGAGTTTGAGGTGAAAGTATAAATATTATTAAAGAAAATTACATAAAATCCAATTAAAATTTGATATTATTTTTTATTTGAAGCAATTCTTTTATCGAAGGAAATATACTACATACCATTGAGTAAAGGAATAATTATTCCTTTACTCAATGTACATACCTACTACTCTCTTGGAAGCTACAAATATACTTATTTCACTGTGAAATTAAGATATTTTGCTCATCTGGGAAATTAATTTACAATGTTACACATCAAGTTAATAAGTAGTATGGTAGGAGTGTAGAAAGAGAAACTGGCAGCCAAACATAAGTAAGTGAAACAACAAATAAATCGGCACAATCACATAACAGAGAAATTAGGCAAAACATGTTTTGTGGGCAAAACGTCGTTTGTGTTAGTTGCAACGGTTCTCTGCCTTTATCTTTGTTAATTTCCATTTATTGTGCTTCATTATTAGCAAAGTCTAGTTCTCTAGACTTTGTTATTAGTATTCGTTCTTAAAATTACAATATAATTTCGTATGGGGGTGATTCAGACATGATGTAAAAAAATTTAACCACGCACTAAAAAGCAAAATGCGAAAATTTTTGGGGTATTTCCTATTGCTTCAATTTCACCTTCCACAAAAAGATTGAATGAAATATGGCAACATAGCTCTCCATAGTGCCAACTTTGACAGTTTACTTTGAAGCAGGAGCGTCGAGTTACTCGGGTAGTAAGGTTCATTTGCCCCAAGTTTTAAACTTCGACAAAAAAAAATTTCTTTCGTATTTTCCGTTTTTGTAGGCCTCCCCCACTGTGTGGTAAACCATCAACATTATGTACACTGGCGTGCATAGAAATCGGCCCACCGTTGAACTTTTCCGCTAGGGGGTCACATATCTCCGAAAATCGCAAAAAACAGATTTAAAAAAAATAATTTTATTTGTTTAGCCATTAAAATCCACTTTGGCAGTAGCCTAGAAAGGATTGTTTATATTATACTTTTGTTTGAGTTATTATCTATTACTTGACTTTTATAGATGACAGACATTCTAGCGTTGACTGATGTATTATTAAAGACTGCTCACGGCTGTCACGTCTGACACATTTTTGGCTCACCATGCGCTTTCCGGAGATAAAATACAATGCAGAATACATTGTTAGCCATCAGAGCCATCTGTTTTCCAGGACATAAAGCTATAGCCGTGAGAAGTCTTTATAAATACGCCAGTCAACGATTATAGGTTTATCATCAGCTTTGACTTATATACTATAACTTAGAACTTAACGTATGCATTATGCATCAACATTACCATATTGAATTGCAACGTACGCAAATTTATAATCCCCGCGAGCGCCTATGCAGCGTAAACTGCACATTGCGCGTGCGCGGCCACATCATGACATCTTATTTTAGCCACGATACACTTACCAACGGTATGTCACTAACGAATCCAAGGCAACTATGCGCATCTACGTCAGTTGCGAATCACGAATTCTAAGTAGTGCATGGTGTGCGGTTGTGTTTTACGATTTTGTATAGTTTACAGTTTAATGTGGCAAGAAAAAAGTGTAAACAACTGACTGATCGTCAGTCCAGCTCGACAGTGCTTTGAAATAGTCCAAAAATGCCGGGATGTGCAGTCAGCGTATGTCCAAATAATAATAGAAACAGTAGTAAGTAACGGAAATTAAGTATTATAGATTTCCCAAGGACAATAATCTGGTAAGGAAACAGATTATTTATAGAACAGAGCATTAAAAATAGGGGACTCAACAGAGTTTATGCCTGGTTTATACAGCAAATAAAATAGAATGTGCAATAAAAAATTAGCCTTGTTATGGTTAATGGGAATCATTATTTGATCCCTATTTTACTCACTATTTATTACGTTGTTTTGTTTGTTGTTTAACTATAAACTAAGCATTAGTTGTGCAGGTTGTGCTTGTGTCGAGTCTTCTGTGCATTAATTGGTAAATAAGGCTTTAATTGACATAAACCGACATAAACACTGGAAGGAAAAAGTTATATTTTTGGTAAGGCTTTGAATTTTATTTATCAATATCTTTGCCTATAACAAGTCATCTGTAAAATACTTTTTTCGATGGAGAGTTTGTGTTGATAGAAGCCAAAACTTAGTTCATGATTACCTTACTTACAATAAATGTATTATTTAGATACCTATATGATATTTTTTTATTGTCTACCAATATACGGTCTTTTAGTTAATTTAACAAAATATACCTCAATTTATTTGCTTGCATACGATTAGCTAAAACGCAAAAAAAAAACAAATTATTTGTAACTTTCTAAAATTATCAAATTAAATGTGTTTTTGTATCAACAGAATATTCATTCATTTATTTAGTAATATAATCTGCATATTTTTAACAACATTTATTTAAAAGAAAATGTTTAAAATAAGCAAAAACCCATAAAAAAGTATCTATTGCTGTGTAAAACATATGGAGCAATTTAAATTCCGATTCGCAACTGACGTCACAAGGTGCGACAGAGACAGGCATATGGATGCGCATTATGCGCAATGACGTACCGTTGGTAAGTGTATCGTGATTTTAGCGTTTCTCTATAATAACCGGGAGTAGGAACGTGCTCGACGCTAGATACACTCCCGAAACTGAGCGTCGAACCGTTGAGACGGGTATTCCAGCGGATTATATTGTTCGAGATGGAGTCCCACTTTCGATATTAAAATGGAGGGCAGCACGCTAACCTAATGCACGTGCTACGGCTTATTGGTTTTGCGAACATGCACGTACGTAATTTCGTGGTATTACGAATACGTAAGCTCGGATTAAAAAAAAACTACCGCAGGGATAAAGTATGATCAGTTATAGTCACTGGTATGATTTTTCTCCACGATCATTCGTGAATGGAAGTATTCTAGAATCATTTTTAATAATAGAACTAAAAAATTCTCACTCTAGAGCGAGATGATTTATTCTTAAATACTTGCGTCTCGTGTGTTTTGCATGTATTTCCAGGATCTTAATTTAATTCTTGTAATCTATTGCACATAAATAAACAATATAATAATAGGTATACTAATATTTCGTACTAATAATAATAAATCATTGCATTATTTTATATATTTTCATTCCATAACAAGACAATGAATGAATATACGCTAATCGAACTAAACACAGCATAGAGTGCCATGGATTTCAAGACTGTCAACCTCGCTGTCAACAATACTGGCGTGGGGGTGCGCGTCATAATAAGTATTTTCGAACGTGTTTTAAGTTAAATAAAATGAGTGAAAAATCGAGTGATTTTGATATGGAATTTGATAATTCCACCTGAAATTACATTTACGAATGTCGTGGGGAAAATACAGTCTGTTACTCGGTTAGAATCTACTATTCTTCTTTGGAAAGTTAACTGCTTCGAAAGATTCCTAAATCGTTGTTTAGGATTTCACGAGAAGAGCAAAGGGGTTGGATATACAGAATGACCGTATTTCGAGTCTATGCATGGGGATCTTGGTTATCTTAAGAGATACGAGGTCGGTTAAATTGGAACAAAGTTGCGGAAATTGACGCCGAGTAACATGGCAAAAAAATTTTGGCTGGCCCTTCTCGTTTTGAAAATAATGCGAAAAAACTGAAAATTGTGGTTTACGCTTTTATTTTTTAAACGAAAATGAACATGTCTAAGTTTAACATTATTAAGGCACCTTTTTACGAAGAATCTAAATATGACCTCGCATTTTTTTGTCGTCTCCGCCATGTTCTATTTTTGTATTTTTGAAAAAAGGATTTTTCAGTTTAATATGATATGTCACACATTATGCTTTACTTTGTTTTCCTTGTCGTAATATCAAATTAATCGTTTTTGCATAGAGTGCCTTGGAAGCATAAGCCTAGTTACCCATTGTTGCGAAGTGTGCTTTGGTAATATTGTTTAACGGTTCAGTAAAAATTTTGTCAATGTTAAATTTATTGATTAAATAAATCATATACATACCACGAGAGCATAGTCTGAGACCTTGTTATTTATTCGTCATTTGCCATACAACACATTAACACTAAAAAAGTCAAACTGGAAACACAAGAACAACAAAAACCCAGACGAGTAGACAATCATATATTTTATAACAAATGTTCAATTTGTCCTCCTTGTTCCTCAAGGCACAATGCAGCACGTTTCCTTAAATCGTTTATGGCTCGTCTAATATCCCTTCGCCGTTATTTATATTTGAGGAAGAATAAATTTGAATCGTCACGCTTTTCCTCATGTGAAAATGACATTTTTTCAGTGAAATAAAGTATCCGTGACACTATTATATAAATTGTACTAAACTATCAAACTTTATGGGGCTTATGTTTACAAGGTACTCTATGCAAAAACGATTAATTTGCTATTACGGCAAGAAAAACAAAGTAAAGCATAATGTGTGATAATGTCATGTCAACCAGAAAAAATCCTCTTTCCAAAAATGCAAAAATCCAGTATGGCGCCTATAAGAAAAATAAAAGTTGATCGTCATATCTGTCCAGGGAAACGTGTGTGGTAAAAGTGCCTTTTAACTTTTAATAACGTTTAACTTAGAAATGTCCAGCCCCCTTCATTTTCGCTTAAAAAAATAAAAACGAAAACGACAATTTTCAGTTTCTTCGCATCATTTTCAAAACGAGAAGGGCCAGCCAATTTGCCCCAATTTAATCGACCTCGTATCTCTTAAGATAACCAAGATCCCCATGCATAGACTCGAAATACGGTCACCCTCTATATATTATATATTTCGTGGTGGTACAAAAGTGCTTTGTTATATAGTCACAAAAAAAATTCAATTTAAACTCAGTCGCCCTATAGTTACACTAAATTCGCTATTCCTTATTTTGACACATCATAATGATCTATCGATTTCGCTTACACAACAGGAAATTAAACAACACACATTTTGTTAATATACTCACTTTACAAAGTTCCTGCCTATATTCTTGTCTGTGATAGGGACTAAATGAAGTCCGGTCCTGAACTGGTAGTGCATATTGTGGGTTATGAGCATCATCCAGCAGAAGACACACAGACGGACGTACTGTAGAGCGAATGCCAAGGCTATGCAAAGTTCGGCGTCCTAAAATACAAAAAAAGATATGCGTCATTTCAATTCTGAAAGTTTCAGTGGGGACACATTCAAAAAATGTTTATTTTTAAGTAATGTAGTCCAACAAGATCTTAAGCACAGAAAATATACGGCGTATATTTTCTGTGAAAATATACAGCGTATATATTCTGTGAGCATAAGATGAACCACAGGAGAAGTAGGTAGGTGTATGTTTCTTAATTTGTTTTAATTTTCATCCAATTCCAATTGTCGTATTGATCTGAAATTTCGCAAATCTATCCAATTCCGGTAAAAATAAAGTTGAAAATAATTTTTTTTAAAAAACACGCTTTTATTTAAGCCATGTACTTAAACGAATAAAATAAGTTTAGGTTTTCGTTAAGATAATTCAATTCCAAATTGCAACAAGTTTTTGCAAATTGAAAAGCTTGTCGCGCGAAATGTTGATGAAAGTAGGTACCAATTAATTTTATTGAACAGTGATTGGTTGATAAGCAAGTAGGTACCTATTTGCCAAAGTATGCATTTTTTCTTTACAATTCGCGCGGCAAGCTTTTCAACTTGCAAAAACTTGTCGCAATTTGGAATTGAATTATCTTAACGAAAACTTAAACTTCTATTCGTTTTTGTAGATAAATGGCTTCAATAAAAGCTTGTTTTTAAATAGGTTTTTTATTTTCAATTTTATTTTGTGCTTTTTAGTACCTATTTGATTCCCATGTCAGGAGGGTGGTAAAGAAATTTTGTCCGCCATCTTGGAGCGGCGACCATATTGAATTTAGTGTAATGGTACTAACTTTTTCGGTTTTCTACTCTTCAATCCCTTTCATTTGATACCCATATTAAGGGGGTTGACAAAAAATACAGCATCCGCCATCTTGGAGCGGCGGCCATATTAAAGTTAGTGAGATGTCACTAACTTTATCGTTTTCTACTTTTCAAGCCCTTTCATTTGATATTCATATTAAGGGGGTTGACAAAAAATACATCATCCGCCATCTTGGAGCGGCGGCCATTTTGAAAGTATTACAATATTGAGTATTGCACATTGTATTGTCACCGGAACTAAAGGGGTATGCAAAATTTCAGCTCAACTGGATGTCAGGAAGTGGTTCTCATTCAGCTTGCAAGATTCGACCTACAAATACGTACTAACGGGGCAAGTTAAATAAAAGATTGTAACAATACAACATTATGATACCATCGAGCTTTTACGATGACGGAGGAAAGAGAGAGGTGGCAAAAATATAAAGTCCTTGACTAGTAGAAGTCCAAGACCAGATAAGCACCTGCAGGTAGGAAAAAATAGCTTAATACGAATTCGAAATTTAAAAAATTCAAAAGTGAGGTTAGATTTCGTATTTTTTAAGTTGTATAGCATAAAATCTAATATCATTTTACCTGGCAAAAATGTAGTACAAACATTTCTGTCTTCATTTTAATCATAAGATCTTAAAAGCATATGCACTGGAATTATTATTTTCCCCAAGGTTTTCATAACCTATAAAACAAAACACTGCTTATAAGATCTTATGACTCAAATTAAGACAGAAATGTTATTAGATTGCTATACAACTTAAAAAAATACGAAATCTAACCTCACGTGTCTACTTTTAAGTGTATACAAATCGATAAAAAATGTATTTTGTGAGATATTTTCAAAAACCTTTTTTTGTTCGAAAGGTCTTCAAAAAACGCTTCTTTTGACGGTTTTTACTTTTATCAAAATGCAAATCCAGGGACGGCTACGATTTTTTTTATACTCTGATTTTCATAAAAACCATTTAGCGATTTTTTTATTTAAAATCTGACACAACAGCGTTAATCAGGACACCCCAAAACCCCCATATACTAAATTTGAACAAAAAATGTAGAGGGTGCTCGGTTCTACACCGTGTTAAAGTTGAGCAAAATAGGAATTTTAAAGACATCTGGCGAGCCAAGTGTGCCATGGAATCCCTTCAAAACAGTTGCATGGTCAACAGGACCACTCAAAATGTTGGTGTGAAAAGATTTAGTACAAAAATATACAGGGTATTTTTCTCTGAGCCATCTCAAAATTCTGAAGTTTTATTAAACTTTATACTGATCAGGAGTGTTCTGGAATCATTGAAAAAACATTAATAAACACAAAAGTAATTTATTTCTTTACAAAATGCCAACCAACAAATAAAAACAATTTAAATTATTGGGCCTTTCTCAACAAATGATACATTTTCTGTGCGTTTCCTGTGGTGACACACCAACCACCTTAACTGATATGGACTTACTGACCGGCAGGCTTCTGTATTTTTTAGATTTAGTTCTTTATAGTATGTGGAGCGGTTTTGATATACCCGATTTTTGACCCGTATAAAGTTACAAAAAATTCAGTAATTTGAGATGGCACAGATAAGAGCACTCTGTATATTTCGTATTGGACCTTGGTACACCAACAACTTGAATGGTCCTGTTGACCATTCATCTGTTTTGAGGGGATTCCATGGCACACTTGACTTGGGAGATGCTTTTAAAATTTATATTTTGCTCAACTTTGACACCCTGCATAATGGAACTCCCTGTATATTTTTTTATTCGAATTTGGTATATTATAAGGGTTTTGTGATGTTCTGATTAACGCTGTGGGGTCAGATTTTAAATAAAAAAATCGCTAAAAGGTTTTCGCGAAAATCGGGGCCCTGGATTTGCAATTTGAAAATGGCAGGAAGGTCAAAAGAAGCGGTTTTTGAAGGCTTTTCAAACAAAAAAAGGTTTTTGAAAATATCTCACAGAATACATATTTTATCGATTTGTATACACTTAAAAGTAGACACCCTGTATATCAACAGTCATTAGTGGGTGTGTAGGAGTAAGTATAGGGAGCTCTTAGTTTCCCACAACGGACGCACGCTGTTTGCAGAGACTGCAGTAGCAAACAAAACACAAAATGTGCAAATATGCATCAAAATTAAAACACTCTATCACCACAGATAGGTTACGTTATCTGTGCTATCACTATTTACTTTCAACTTTAATAGGTGGAAGTTCATCGCCACACGAATCGCCGAACTCTACAGTCTACACGCACCGGTCCACACACCTGTACTCAATATATTGACAAGACTGAGTCGCCACAGTCGCTAGAGCGCTACGGTCGGTACTATTCCTTCCTACCGCATGCTACCGCCACCACCCGACTATTGCTTTTGTTCTGGGAATAGTTATTCAATCGCAGTTAGTTCACATCAGAGAAACTTTAACGTATGGCTAATACGAATTGTGACTACTTTTTTAAGAATACCTTAAAATAATTTTACTAATTGAATTAGCTACGGTTAAATAACTATTCACAAAAACAATCCTCCTAGTTTACGACATGAGTAGACCCATATCCATCTATCCGGCGGTGCCTGAACTTGCCATCTCGTATAAGTAATGAAATAAAACTTGGAAAGATTTATTGAGAGTGAGTAATTTAATTCCTGGATTGTTGTAATATCATCAGGCACTTAAAACGCACTGTCACCATTGCGTTAGATTAAATGGAATTATGTCATAGTGTAAATTTTCAAGCACTCTGAATACCGGGAGCTAGCACGGAATTATTTCCGCATAATTGCCATAACTATGCATAGCTGGAAGTCCTCGCGACTAATGGAATTTAGCCAGGCGCTCAGAAAATGCGAGCGGACAGTCGAATTTTGAATTCGACGCCTCTAAATTAGAATGATACGGACAAAGATGCTCTCACGTAAACTGTGCTGAGTTCTGTAGAGACGGACAAGAAATTTAATGTTTTAATACTTCCTCTGGCAAAACTGATTTCTTTTTATAAAGAATCCCAGGAAGGAGTAGTAGTAGCTCTATTATTATTATAAAGTACGTGAGTAGTAACCAAGTTTTGGCACAATATTTTGATATCTGACACGCTGATAGGTGTCAGTATGTGGTATTTGGATACTTTTTGCAGTTATTATGCTTAGCTATGTGGCTTGTGGTTTTTCCCTGGCCGCCAAAAGTTAATGTTTGAGGGTAATAATCCATCTGTAAATAATTTTGTAATTTAAATTAACTTTTGAGGCCATGCACCCAAGTGGCATAGGCGTTTGTGTAGGTACCTACTTTTTCATAATTGGAAATTCAAAATTAGAATTGCTGTGTTATCAAGGATTCCTAAACGTAAGGACATAAACATGCCTTATATTTTTTCCTGTATTGTAGATACTGATTTCGCGAAAAATGAGCATTTCTGCCTCGACTAGTTCGTAGAAACAACAAAAAAGTGCGCGCCACTGTAAAAATGGAAACAGCATCCCGCCTTATGAGAGACTATCCCGGTACAGTGTTTGCTCCTTCCTGAGGTTCTTTATTAAAAGACTGATTTAGACGAAAAAAGCTAACCACAAATATTGCAGGTTAGGTAGAGATGGCAGTTAGGTAGTACATATTATTATTCAAAGATAAACTTTAAAATTTCGATTGGCTATAATAACGTTTGTCAGCAAACAATCAGAACAAATTATGATTTGATATTTCATGTATTTTTTCAAAGGAATATGTGTTCATGCGATAGGGAAGTTGCATGACTTTAAAATACATATAGTCTTAATTTGTGATGGTAAATAAAATAACTCCGAGTCCTGGAATAGGCATCATTTATAAATGAAGGGCCCAGTAGAAAAACGATGAGGTTCAATTTTTTTTAAAAGTTGAGTAAAACGAAATTTAAAGTTTTAAACTACGGGTGAAATAGTTTTTATTTTTATGTTTGAACCAATACTTTTAATGACATTCAGAGTTTATTCTGAGTAATTTTCTAGATTAAAAATGTATTAGAACCCCATTTTGAACCCAGGCACGAATAAAAACATCATTTATACCCATACCCAACATTTCCATCCATTTCAAAGTTGTAAAATTCAAAATTAAAGCGAAGTGAAAATTCTAACATTATATACATTGTCAAAAATACAGAATATGTAAATAAACAATTGCGAACAATCGCGTTCAAGCATAGAAAACAGACTGAAAACAGAGAACGCCACAGACCGTCTAATAACCAGCGGAGAGAGGGAATCTCATCGGTCTTCCATTTTCAACCGCAGTTTTTAGTGGAATATCATTGTTTATCCCCTGTAAGGTTTGGTGTGTTGATACCTCAGGTTAGAAGCTAACAAACGCCAAACGTCTTCGTTTTTCTACAATAATTTTAAATCAATTCTGGATTTTCCCACCATTTTGGAATATGATGTAAAAAAAGCCCATATCAAATTATGGTATTATGTAAATTAGGTTTTTCAGGTACTTTTAATTTTTATGATTATATGCCTAGATGGAGCAGCCTCCTGCTTACCTGCACATTGCCAGATCTAGTTATTCGCGACAATAATAATTAGTAATTAGATTCCACTTTAGTTTAGTTGTGCGATAAAACCACGAAATTATTGATAAAAAAACCATTGAAACATTTCTCAAAAACTAATTTTGATCTTATTATTCTTGCAGGAAGGAAGAGCCTGTGGATTCGTGGCGTCACTTTGGTAGAAGTGTACGGTTTGGTTTCACGCTTGCAAAAAATACATGTGTCTGTAGTGTGTAAAATAAAGCTTTAGTGAATTAATTATTTTTTCTTGAAATCGGCAGTGAAGTATCTCAAAATCGTCATTAAAAGCTCAGAAATCGGCACTGAAGCAGCCCATTATTGTACGATTTTTTCAATAAGTAGGCCTTGGAGAGATGTAAACATCAAACGCCCGTCAAATGTGACCAAATATTCAAAACCCGGCCAATAAAGGCCCATTTAACTTTTCGTACATCGCGAAATTGTTACCTATATAGTAGCGCAATCTTTCAGTATAAAAACAGACCTATATAGCGAAGCTATATAGGTCTGTGGTGTAAATATTTTAGTAAGTGTGAATATCAATATATTTTTCATGGAGGCTACAACGGGCAGTAGTGTGGAGTTTCTGTTGGGAAGCGCCGTGCCTCGTCATACTTGACCTAGGTAGAGCGATCGTCAAAGTCAAGCAACGCCGCGCGCAGTCGGTTCATGGACGGGTGATCCCTTATGATTATTTTTTTGCCTAATAAAACGTTTTTTTCCGATTTAAAAAAAAAATATAATATGTACCTCGACACTGAAGTTCTTTTTATGACTCATGTGGTATGAGTCATACAAAGTTGAACTTCAGTGCGTTGGTACATAAATAACTATTGTTGTTACCTTTATAGTTAGGCATTACTCCACTAAATCAGAAAAAATGTCAATATATCGCACAAGCATTAACTGGGGTACTCCTAGTGTGGAGTATTGTGAGGGTAAGAATTATTATTATATAAAATATCTGTCGCACGTTTCATTGCGAACCATACAAACATTCAGCACAGAGTTCACTGGAGGGAAGTCCAATCTCTTTTATTTGCATAGCTAGGTGGTCTGCGGAAACGGACCTCCTAAATAAAGCTGGAGTGCTACTCTCATATGTTAAAAATATTCGGAACACTCTGCCGCCATATTGTGCTGACAGCAGAGGGGAAGCCAATAAGGAAGCTGCGTTTTTTGGCGGGTTATTTGAAATGAAGTGAAAAATAGGAAGGAGAAGAAGAAGAAGACTTGAACCTGAATGGTGCGAACAGTTCCCGTAGAAATCAGCACATGTTGGCGGCCAAAAACCACGAGAGGATAAATCCCACTTAAGGTTCCACGTTTTCATTGGTCGACTCAAGGTTACATGAATTTGAACATTGTAGATTGTAGGCTTGTGAGGTTTAGAAATCATATTGCAATATTTCCTTCCAGCATAATAATGGCTTAGTTAATCACTTATCTGAAGAACATATGGTAACTATGGAACATCCCGTATGCACCGCGCGATTTTCTTGAAATTTTGGCTACCCCCACATTTTCGAGGTCCCTGAATACGAATCTGACCTCGATAATGGAGATGAATTTAGCTCAAACCCTAACTTCGCGAATACCCGTGGAGGAACCGAAATTTTGAAAGATTTGTGCCGTGTTTACGTCCGGCCCGGCCGCTGTTTTCGCCCGAAATTCGGCGCGCGCCAGAGGGCGCTCAAGGCTGGTTTTTGACGAGAGGATAAATCCCACTTAGGGTTCCAAGTTTTCATTGGTCGACTCAAGGTTACCTGAATATTAAGCCTCCTGGTCTTGTATTCAATAGCCCGTTGAGACATAAATTATGCAAATGAATTAAGAAATAACGTCAAATCCGGATGAATTTTTATTCTATGCAGCTCAAACTGATCACCACCCTATTTTGCACCTTTTGCTACATCGAAACTTCGCGAATACCCGCGGAAAAACCGAAATTTTGAAAGATTTGTGCCGTGTTTACGTCCGGCCCGGCCGCTGTTTTCGCCCGAAATTCGGCGCGCGCCGAATTTTCGATGTTGCAAAAGGTGCAAAATAGGGTGGTGATCAGTTTGAGCTGCATAGAATAAAAATTCATCCGGATTCGACGTTATTTCTTAATTCATTTGCATAATTTATGTCACAATGAATACAAGACCAGGAGGCTTAATATTCAGGTAACCTTGAGTCGACCAATGAAAACGTGGAACCCTAAGTGGGATTTATCCTCTCGTCAAAAACCAGCCTTCAGCGCCCTCTGGCGGTTGGACAAAAATTGCCGGAGGGGGAAAGCACCGAAGCAGTCCAGCTTTATTTAGGAGGTCCGTTGCTGCGGACCGCGCCACCTGGAATTTCAACTGAAAGGCCAGATCGAAGCCAACGCCGCCCTTGCGGTCCGTGCGGGAATTTACAATTCATAGTTGGCTGCGGCCAGCGCAGCGCGTCTCCGCACCGAACCAAATTGCTGTTGTCTGTTTAGGAGGCGGTGGCGTACCTGTGGCGTCCATTCCAGAGTCGATGAATTATGCAGGGTTTGGAAACCGTTTTTGTGTTCGAAGGGAGCGACGGGAAATGGTAAGGAGGTCTAATAAGGCTGGAGATTGGAGTTGGAGCTCGTTTCAGTGTGCCACGCTGGAGAATTTTGGAGCGCTCGATTGGAGGTTCGGTCTGAGCGCTTGGTGTGGAAGTTCGGTCTGAGGAACAATTTGGCGGCAATCTGAATCAAGAGGGACATTTGAGACGCTCTACACAAAATTGTTCTGTCAATTCAAGAGCTGGAGATTTCATAGAAATTGTCGAATGGGCACTTAAGTTTTTATTTTTTCTATACCTACTACACTCGCCGGCACGAAAAACGGAGCACTTACAATTTTTATTTAAAAAATGTGAAATTTTAATACTTTGCGATGGTTTATTATTATAATAAGTTAAACGCAAACAACAACATGTTTTAAGTAATTTCTAATAACAATTGGGCGCTTTTTTTTAAAATAAAAACTTTTGTTAGAATTTAAAAAATTAGAACGATAAACCCACATTGGTGTTGTGGCAAAATGTCCTTAAATGAATCAAAACTTAAACGATTTTTGAGCAAAAACTAATGAGGAGCATTTTTAATAACGGGTATTACCCCCGCGAGCTCGAATGATTGCATGCATTCTCCGTGGCATGCCTAAAATCAAATGGCGAATGTCCTCTTGAGGAATAAGGTCCCATTCCTCTAAAAGAGCTTGTTTCAACTGATTTATGGTTAAAGGAGCAGGAACACGACTTCGCATTCTTCGCCCAAGCATGTCCCAAACATGTTCAATCGGGTTCGCATCTGGACTTAACGCTGGCCACTCCAAAACAGGAATGTTTACATCATTTAAATACTGTTGAGTGATTCTTGCGGTATGAGGTCTGGCATTATCATGCATCAGAAGAAAGTTATTTCCAATAAAATCAACATACGGGACAACAAAATCTTGGAGAATTTCATCAATGTACCTGGCAGCAGTTAAGGAGCCTCTTGGAACGATGTACAACTCAGTGTGTGCCTCCAGAGAAATTCCAGCCCACACCATTATCGAACCTCCTTGGTATCCTACTCTAGGACTGAAGGTACATTCTGCAAAACGCTCTTATGGTCTTCGCCATACTCTCTCGCGACCATCTGGAGATCGCAGGCTAAACCTGGACTCATCAGTAAATAAAATTCGCCCCCAATCATTTTCACCCCAGTGCTCATGATTTCTGGCAAACCGAAGTCGCGCAACACGATGACGCCTAAGAAGCTCTTTACCTGTTGCAGGTCTACGAGTGGTAAGATTGGCTTCTCCAAGTCTTCGTCTAACTGTACGTTCGCTTACATTGGTATTCCGAACATGATGAAGTCTATTTCTGATTTCTACAACTGTAGCACGACGATCTCGTAGACTTTGCAAGAGGATGAAGCGATCATCATGAGCGTTAGTTTTTCGTTGGGGACCAGTTCCAGGTCGTCTGGTGTAAGCTCTAGTTTCCAAAAAACGTGTATAAATACGGTGCACAGTGCTATTGGATACGGCATATTGTTGGGCAACATATCGCTCAGTTCTTCCGTCTTGAAGCAACGCAACAATAGCAGCCGCTGTTTCAGGATTAACAGCCATATTTTTACCTTAAATAAACGCAGTACAGCTTTGAACTGTTTCACTTCTTTAAACTCAGACTTGTCAAAACAATAAAAACAAAAGAAAAGTCATGGCCAACTAAGACTTGTGTACTTTTTAATTTTTGGAAATTTTTATTCAAAACAGTCTAGTCTTGCTTTTCAAATAAACGTTTAATTGTTGTTAGATATTACTTAAAACATGTTGTTGTTTGCTTTTAACTTATTATAATAATAAACCATTGCAAAGTATTAAAATTTTACATTTTTTAAATAAAAATTATAAGTGCTCCGTTTTTCGTGCCGGTGAGTGTAGTTTCTCTCGAAATTATTATAATTCTACAGGTTAACTTGTTAGGTACGACTTGACTTTTTACGACTTGAACACGATGTGGATGAACAATATCATAAATTCCCTTGAATCGTAAGGAATAATTCCTCTATTTTGCTCTGTGCTCAAAACGTACTAGTTTTGTTTTATAGTGTATTCGAAAGAAATTGATGGCACGCTGTCCTCATTATAAATTCAAGAGACTACCTGGGTCCAATAAAAGGCTTTGCCATTTGTTTAATGTATTTGCCTGAGTTCTTCCTTCTTCCTGTAATCTCCAAGTCGCAATAGGAAATAAAATGCTAATAAAGGAAACTGTAAGTCCATAGGCGGAGGGTCGGGTAGTTAATTTGTTGCAAGTAAAATCGGGGCAATGTTAGACACTTGCAAAATGGTCTGGTAAGGAAAATAAAAAGTTTATCATTTATTATCGTTTTTACTTGTCCCTAAAACCCACCGAACAATTTCCAGGGTGTTGTCAATCAATTCATCAAAATTTCACATTTTATTTTCTTCCGCAATGACATGTTCGTCATGTTCTATGGCATTTGGCCAACTTTCTGCAGTAGTAATATCAAGGGGGGGGGGGGGGGGTACTTGGGTATGCACTTCTTTAGGCGGTTTTCGGTACCTACTAAAACAATAGAACTTCAATATGGCAATATCACAAAAAAATATATTCCTTACAAAAATAGAAAAAAATTAAAGAAAATATGTTTTAAATAAAAATTATGTAAACAAAATTTTTTGCATGTACAGGGTGATCCAAACTCGACGCCCCAGGCCTACAGCGGGAACACGAAAACTCAAAATAAAATTTCGAAAAGGGGTTCTTAAATGGGACATACTAAGGTCAAATTTTGACCGAAAATTAGCTTTTTTGATGTTTGGGAAAAGGGCCGCTGTGACGTCATCGATATTATTTTCCCAGAAACATATCAGTTTTTCTCTATATATTGAAAGTCCTTATCATTCTCAACAACTTTTATAGAAAGAAATTTTCTGTATCTTTTGTCGTTCCAAATCTACAGGGTCAAATATGTAAAAAAACATGGAATTATTTCTAATCATTTTTCGAAATCTAGATAGCTATGGAAACAATTGATAGTCAAAAATTATTTAAGAGTGTTAGGGTGCCTTGCGCACCCTTAAATTTATTCAACTGGAATATTTTTTAAAAAATTTTTTGTAACAAACAATAATAACAAACAAGTTAGTAACAAGCACAATTCAGAAATTTAATAAATATTCCAGTTGAATAAATTTAAGGGTGCGCAAGGCACCCTAACATACTCTTAAATAATTTGTGACTATCAATTGTTTCCATAGCTACCTAGATTTCGAAAAATGATTAGAAAAAATTCCATTTTTTTTTACATATTTAACCCTGTAGATTTGAAAAGACAAAAGATACAGAAAATTTATTTTTATAAAAGTTGTTGAGAATGATAAGGACTTTCAACATATAGAGAAAAACTGGTATGTTTCTGGGAAAATAATATCGATGACGTCACAGCGGCCCTTTTCCCAAACATCAAAAAAGCTAATTTTCGGTCAAAATTTGACCTTAGTATGTCCCATTTAAGAACCCCTTTTCGAAATTTTATTTTGAGTTTTCGTGTTCCCGCCCGACGGGGCGTCGAGTTTGGATCACCCTGGGTGATCCAAACTCGACGCCCCAGGCCTACAGCAGGAACCCGAAAACTCAAAATAAAATTTCGAAAAGGGGTTCTTAAATGGGACATACTAAGGTCAAATTTACAGTATTATCCACGAATTGAGTTCATATAAAGTGTAAATAACAACAAATTTTCGAGTTGAAATTTGAGCTTCTGGGGATCAGCCCTGCTTGGTTTTAAACTAATTTGTGACATAATTTTACTTTCGAAAAATCACGTATGCCTTGGAAATAACTAATTTTCCACCTCAGTAAAGTGTTCTTTTTGTAGGTTTGACGGCAAAAAAAACTGAGTATGTTTGCGAAATTTCGAAAGTCTAGGCTATAGGTACTTTGAATTTTTGGCATTTTCGCACTTTTTGTAGAAAAGTGCATTTTGTGTAGTTTTCACATCAAAATGTTATTAAGAAAACTTGTTGACAATGAAAAACTGGATAGGTGTGAAAAATTTCAAAACCTAGTTCGATTTTGATTTTTTTCTAATAAAAAATTAAAACGCACAAAAACCAAAGTAGACCTAGGCTGCTGGAATTGGTCAACCTATCCAGTTTTCCATTGTGAACAAGTATTCTTAAGGCGCTACGATACCCCCCATTTTCAAGGGTTTCGTAGTTTACATCTCCTACTTGCATTTCTTAATATTTTCACTTGATTTTTTTTTGTGGCTTAGATAAAACTACGAAGAATCGTCGTTGTGTATCACGAACTGTGCAGGACTAATGCGACACTGTGAAAAAAAATGCCAAACATACCCGAAATTCGACTATATTCGGTTAAGAATTTCGAGTATTTCCACCACTCAAAAATAATTCGAAGGACACAACGACGATTGAGGCATTCTATAACATTATTTTAAGACTACTTTCAAGTCGATACGTTTGTTCGTTTGGCTATGATTTGAAAACTACGAACCCATTGCCCGGCAATAAAATGATCCGTGAATTGGCCATTCGAGCAGGAATTAGACGTACGGAGATAGGCGGGCGGGCGGGCGTTCGCTGGAACTCGTGGTTCCCCTACTTCCCCCTACTTCGGCGTACCTCACCGGGCTCGGAAACCACGTCAGGAGAACTTTCAATCGATATCAGATGGTTCATTTTTCATTTTATTAGTCTCAGTCTCCCTTATTTGTGTTTCGCTTGTTTTGAATGTTAGTATGTAACAAATATTTATATTTCCGAGTACCCTAAGAAAATATTTTCTACCGCGACATTATGTATGTCGACTGGCATATAATAATACTCATTATTATTATTCCTCCAGGAATTATAAATAAATAATTATTAATCCATTGCGCCACAAATAAATTTTAGAAAATAAATAATTATTATTCACAAAGTACCTACTTTTTGCTTTTGTGTAAAATGGTTTAATCCCTAGGGCATAAAATGGCCTGGTCGTGCAAAAAGAGTAAATTTAAATTCTAGACCAAATTGTGCGCTTCATTTTTACTTTAAAAATGTGATAGGTACAAGTAATAATTTTGCCAAATAAATGGGTCATGTGAAGCATTTTTTGAAAACGAATTCCTATGTAAATCGCTGCATGATAAAAGCTAATTTATATACTTTCCAGAGGGAACGATAATAATTCTGACATCCAGTCAGTTTTAGAAACTTCTTCGTTAGAAGATTGTTCGAAAGTCATTGGAGTTGAAAATCGGGCAAAATAAAAATAGTACATTTTATTGTTCCAGTCTGTCGAATTTATGACATTTTAATACATTTTCTAGGATGTTCGATAATTCAGATTTGTCAGAATAAGGTTCTGATCAGGGCAAGAATACCTATAATGTTTGATAATGATGTCACAACAGTCACATGTAGTGAAACCAATAGGAGTAATTTGTGGGCTTGAGTGCTTTTATTCCCGTAGGTACCTAATATGGTTTCCAGAATTTGAGAGAGGGGTACCTACATATTTTGCATTTTGCACACTTATTCGGATTTAGGTATAAGTAGTACTGCAGGTGCATAGGGTTTGGGAAACAAACTTTCTGGGAAAAACAGGGCTTTGAATGGAACATTTACAAGGGATTAGAAATTAATAGCTCCTATTATCTCACAACTATTACTTTATTTAAAAAGGGAGACCAGTTTCGTAACTCTATAAATTAGTCCTTGAGGATGTAATTTTATAGATTAACGAAACCGTTGTGATATAATATGGCCTATTCACTCTAATCCCTCTAAAGTGAACTCTTACAGTGTAGAAAGTTTTTAGTTAGATTTATTTATTATTACACAAATGTAAATATGGAATACCTACTAGTTATATAAAACATTTTGAAGAAGTAGACTTTAGACGCACTTTTTTAGTCGTAGCAACACTATTATGCAGAACAATTATCCAATCAAACATTAATAGATGTTCAACTGACCCTAATGTGGTTCAAGAAGAATTCGGTAATCGAATCGTTAATTTAGATTTTATAATTCATAGCATGCACCTTTGCTGATATGAAAAATAATAGTAAAATTGCTTCGACGCCAAAAAGCTATGCAGTGTGTTGCCAACGAAAAGTGAACGCCCTGAAAAATATCATTTTTGCAATAAAGCAAACAGGCCACCGCCGTTTTTTAAATATATATTCGCGCTTCTTCGTCGGCATCGGCGAGACTCGTGTGACCCCGGCGGCCGTCGGCGGCGGCCGGCACGAGTTAATATTTCATATTATCTACACGTCTACACAGGAAAAAAAGACTGTTGTGATTTTAGTGAGTTCGTGTATATAGTCACTTTTCCATTACCTACTTTAAATATACAAGCAAATCCATGTGGTCCCAACAATATAATCTATACTTTTGACGTAATTGCGTTAAGAAGACGTATTGTCACTTCGATACTAAAATTGGCATACTACAATGAAAGCATAACCTCGGTTTTAAAATATCTTATGTTTTATTTAAACAATTAAATTTATTTTATTTGAATAATAATAATTCTCACCCTCAGACTACTCCAAACTATATAAGAGTACCCCAGAAGCAACTGAAAAAACATTATAATTCATTGGATGAACAAAAAACTTAATTGCAACTTTTATATTCATCAATGTAAGTAATCATAGTCCAAGCAAATTGTCAGTTTTTTATAGAGGTAGAAAAAAAAAAAGATTCTTAACAGGTAGATATTTTCAGGGTTGGTTGTGGGTAGCGTCCTGAGTATAACCCCAAAAAATCACCGTCGAAGTCGTGTTACGAACCCCGCAATAGGAGTGGTTTTGCAAAAATTTTTTTGCAATTTTTTTTCTTCTCATGTGTACAATTTTTCTTCTTCTTATGTATACATTATTACGTTCTCTACAACTTTCTCTCATGAAGTTTTTTTTTTAACTTCAATACTTCACGAGATATAGGTAAAAGATCACCACTATCTAAAGTGCTTTATAAGGGTAAAAAAAAATTCTTTAAAACAAGCTGATTTTTTCAGGGTTAACTGGGGGTTAACTTAGGAGTGCACACAGTGATCGCAAATTAAAGGTTTTGAATCAACCCTACACTCTATATCGTTCGTAGTCATAATGAACACTGCAAGTGAATGGCTATAATTGATATTAGTACCCACAATTAAGTATTACAAATCCAGCAAAAATTCAGTGACAATAGTTGTAATTTCAGTATAATGAACAGTTAAATGTATCCCTATTCAATTCAACACCATGAAACGTTATGTTGTTCTGACAAAAGAATGTGCTTAGAAAAGAAGTATTATAGAATCAATTCCAGAACACGCTATTTATTGAAATAAAATATTACATTTAAATTATTCATTAGAATTCAATATCAATTGTAATTGAATTGATTATTGTTAGTTACAAAAAAGCTTCTGCTTGAGTTTGAGGAATAATATCTCATATTGAATTAAACAGGGTTTTTTTACAAAGTGCCAGATTTTTCTCAGTGTAGTACCCACGGCCGGCCTGCCCCTCAATCGTAGCACTATGAAGGGGCAGGCTGGAGTGGGGAGTCGTGGGGACCAGAGGAAGGAAAAGGATAGGCATATCTAATCGAGCGACGTTTGTCCTGAATTGAGTCGGGCATTTCGGGCGGATTTCATAAGTATCGTAGCCTCTTAATAACATTTTGATGTGAAACTACACAAAATGCACTTTTCTAAAAAGTGGGAAAAATCCCAAAAAAATCAAAGCAGGCCTGGACTTTCGAAATTTCGCAAGTTTATCTAATTATTAACATTTTGCTTTAAAACGTACAAAAAGAGCACTTTACTGATGTGGAAAATTAGTTTATCATAATTCAAACCAAGCAGCGCTGATCCCCAGAAGCTCTAATTTCAACTCGAAATTTTTTTGTTATTTACACCTCATGTGAACTGTGTGGACACTGTAGGATACATAATATTAGTAACAATATTTGTATTTATTTTTTATTTAAAATTAAAATATGGGTTTCTATGGGGTGCATATACTTTTAAGTGGACACAAATCAATAAAAAATTGATTTGTTGGGATATTTTCAAAAAAATTTTTCATACAAAGGTCTTCAAAATGCGCAACTTTCTACGTGAACACATTTGTCAAATTGCAATTCCAGGGCCGGCTAAGATTTTTTTTTTCACAAAATCTATTTAGGCATTTTTTTATTTAAAATCTGACCCCACAGCGTTAATCAGAACACCCAAAAACCACTATATACCAAATTTGAATAAAAAATATACAGGGAGTTATATTCTGCAGGGTGTCAAAGTTGAGCAAAATAGGAATTTTAAAGACACCTGCAAAGTCAAGTGTGCCATGGAATCCCCTCAAAACAGTTGAATGATCAATAGGACCACTCAAGGTGTTGGTGTGCAAAAGTTCAATACAAAATATACAGAATGCTCTTATCAGATTTTAAATAAAAAAATGCCTAAATAGATTTTGTGAAAATCGGGGTTTAAAAAAAATCTTAGCCGGCCCTGGAATTGCAATTTGACAAATGTGTTCACGTAGAAAGTTGCGCATTTTGAAGACCTTTGTATCAAAAAAAATTTTTTTTTAAATATCCCAACAAATCAATTTTTTATTCATTTGTGTCCACTTAAAAGTGAACACCCTGTATTTATTTTATTTTGATTGACTCGAAATCGCCGCAGCACTTGACACTAGCTTTACATTTGGGAAATTATCTGCAAATAAATAACAATATTTCAAATTACATGTACGTCAAAATTAACTACCTTTTCATTTTTAACATTTGTGTGATATTGGCTAAGAACGCGTTTCATGCTACGCCACTGGCCTGTCGTGCGATGTGGCAGTCGGTAACACGGCCGCGGGCGCTGTTAGGCGTCCTCTCTCTTCCCTTGTCTAAGGTTTTGCATCATTTCCTTTCATTTGGGCCCATATAAGCTCTATCTCTCTATCTTTGTTTTTAGAGTAGTAAGGATATATTTTTTTAACCTTGGAGACAAAACAAAGGGCATTCTATGAATGGGGCGCCACGTCTATAGGTTCTGACGTCAATTGTAAATTTTCGGCAGCCACAACACAGAAGTAACTTGCCGAGAAAGAGTTTTTTTTTATTAAAAGCTTTTATTTAACTTGCAATGTATGTATGTATGTATGTATGTATGTAATTTGTTCGGGTGGAATCTTGCAACTCAATTTTGAAGCAGATATCTTCAACCGATCGAGCTGAAATTTTGTACACACGTTTAATTTGGATGACAATGCATGATTATATGTGTGACGTCATTCTAAATCCAACATGGCGGATCACCCAAGATGGCGGACTAGTTAAATTTCAACCGATCGAGCTGAAATTTTGTACACACGTTTAATTTGGATGACAATGCATGATTATATGTGTGACGTCATTCTAAATCCAACATGGCGGAACACTCAAGATGGCGGACTAGTTAAATTTCAACCGATCGAGCTGAAATTTTGTACACACGTTTAATTTGGATGACAATGCATGATTATATGTGTGACGTCATTCTAAATCCAACATGGCGGAACACTCAAGATGGCGGACTAGTTAAATTTCAACCGATCGAGCTGAAATTTTGTACACACGTTTAATTTGGATGACAATGCATGATTATATGTGTGACGTCATTCTAAATCCAACATGGCGGAACACCCAAGATGGCGGACTAGTTAACTTTGACTTGTGTAGTTTGGTGAGATAGGCGTCAACAGCATTGGTCTGCAACCTGTCTCGTTGTATATTTAGGCTCCAAGCTCTTCGCGCCTGGTCAAGCATACGTGGCCTTAAGTAGGGTTAGATCATTAGAAGGTCTCCTCATTGAAGAGCTAGACTGTTCTAAACTAACCGGCAAACGACCTTGCAACAATGATGCGTTAACTGAGATGAATAGACTCAGACACCTGGCCAAACTAAAAATTACAAAATAAATTAAAAGTAAAAAAATATTTTTAAAAAAAGCTTTTATTTAAATGCGCTAAAAAGAATAAAATAATCTTTTCTTTTAAAACTTTTACTATCAACTTATAACGTCATTCCACAATTTATATGATATAAAAGCTTGTCGCGAGATTTAAGTTTTCAAACTAAGTAAATACCACTACTTAAATCTCGCGACAAGCTTTTATATCATATAAATTGTGGAATGACGTTATAAGTTGATAGTAAAAGTTTTAAAAGAAAAGATTATTTTATTCTTTTTAGCGCATTTAAATAAAAGCTTTTTTTAAAAATATTTTTTTACTTTTAATTTATTTTTGTTATTATCGAAACATTTTCCGTATCATCTATAAAATATATAGCCTTGTATGAGACTCAGCAGGTATGTTGTACCTATGCATATTCCTCGTGCTTCGCAAGCATAAATCGCAGAAATTGCCGATACATCTCGAACACCGTCACGTACGAAATGGATCCGAGCGAAAACTCCGAAATACAAATCCATCCTTGACCCGCCCTAAAACCTAAACGGGAACGGCCGGATCACGTCATCCCCATAAACATGTCGAACCCGCCAGTCCGGGCCGGAGATTTTGCCAGATGTTCCATATTCGGATCCGCCATGAATGGCAGTTTAATAAATAGGCGTTCTGGAAAAAGAACGGAGAAGATAAAAAAGGTCGGCCTTGGAGCTTCGTTTGTTGTCTGTTGTCTAGTGTCCTGGATTGGGGGAGTTGGGACAATAATATCACTATAGTTATTTATGTACCTACCAAGGCACTGAAGTTAAACTTTTTATGACTCATGTGGAATTTAGTGGCCGAGGCCTCTGGCCGAAGCAAATAAACCACATTAGTCATAAAAGGAACTTCAGTGCCGAGGTACATATTTTTTTTAAATCGAAAAAAAAAATGTTTTATTAGGCAAGAAAATAATAATAAGGGATCACCCGTCCATGAACCAACTGCGCGCGGCGTTGCTTGACTTTGACGATTGCTCTATCTAGGTCAAGTATGATAAGGCACGGCGCCTTCGAACAGGAAAACCAAACTGCTGCTTGTTGTGCAGCCTCCAGTTGAGTTTCGAGAATAAAATTTCAGGACAAAATTTTTACAGCTGCTACATTGGTACAGAGTGAGACCAGAGACACGCTTATACAGTAACTTTGATTATACTGTGTTAAAAAAGAATCGATAGCACAGACGAGGTTCCATGGCCATAAAATGATCGTAAACCATGGGCGGCGTTATTCTTTTATTTTCAATGTGTAAAATAGAAAAATTATCTTTAAAAATATGGTTGTTGTCTATCAAATGAGTAGCGTCTGCTGAATTTTGTTTTTTTGTCATTATCTCTTTCAGACATCAACCATATTTTCATGGATAATTTTCCTATTTACACATTGAAAATAAAAGTAAGAAGTTATCTTTATTAGATTACAATATTAATGCGCTTTTTGAGGCAATTATGTATAATATTTAGGATGTTGGTAATTATCTTAATTCCTGGAAATTTTAATACAGGCATGAGACCTAAAATTGTAGGTAGCTACACCTATTTGCCTAAAATCCTTATACAGAGTGTCTCACATAAGAGTGAAACAACCCTATAACTTTAATTTTTAACCGAACAAAATAAAAAAATTTCCAAAGGTAGATGGCATTGTTGCCTACTTATTTCCAAAAAATTAGTTGCCTACTCCAAAGTCGAAGCCACCTGCCATGCCACAATCGAGGCTAAAATTCCGAAAGTCATATAGGCATTTTTTTTTTTCAAAAAAATTTACTAGAAAAAGTTGTTCAGAATCGATTCAGAACCCTAAATCCAAAATTTTGTCAAAATCAAAAATATTAATTAAAAGAAAATCTAAAAACAGCAATTTAATAATTTTCTGCGTTTAGAAAAGTGTGCCATGGAAGTTTTGAAGGAAAGTTGTTTTCATAAAGTAATTATTTTAAAATAAAGGCTACAAAACAAATTTTGAAAATTTTAATTTTAAATTTTTTTTTAATTTTATTTATTTGATGTTTTTTGATTTTGACAAAATTTTTTATTTAGAGTTCTGAACTGATTCTGAACAACTTTTTCTAGTAAATTTTTTTGAAAAAAAAATTCCTAATATGACTTTCGGATTTTTAGCCTCGATTGTGGCATGGCAGGTGGCTTCGACTTTGGAGTAGGCAACTAATTTTTTGTAAATAAGTAGGCAACAATGCCATCTACCTTTGGTAAAAATTTCGTTCTGGTCGGTTAAAAATTAAAAAAGTTATAAGGTTGTTTCACTCTTAAGTGAGACACTCTGTATAAATGGATAATGGTGAAATATTCAATTGTCGTTTGGTAGTTTACTAGTACGGCTTCGAGTTCATGTTTTATATCAAGACCGAGGTTTGCAAAACCCATTTTTCTGCAAGAGAAAAAACTATAGTTTTAAATGTTCACGATGCACTGGTACCTCAGCAGCCCTCTAGCACTGTTCGCATCGTAGTTGTGGAATGTTCGAATATAAGTGGAGTTGGAGAGGCAACCATTTATATAGATTTCTGAAAGAAACAAGGACCACAGGTGAACTTAATGAAGCTAAGAAAAAACCAGGGAAGAAGCCAACGCAAATTGGCAGCGATGCCATAAGCGATACCATAAGAAGGATAGTTCACAAGTTTTATTTAAAAAAAGAGTCACCAACATTAAATAAAATCTTAAAAGCTGTGAATGAAGACAACGAGTTGCCCGAAGTGAGAAGAACCACATTATGGACAGTCCTTAAGGACATGAATTTTCGCTGGGAGAAACAAAACCGCAAGTCTATTCTCATAGACAAACCCGAAATCATTTGTTGGAGAAGAGAACACCTACGGGCGATAAGAAGATTTCGAAGTGAGGGAAGAAACATTTTTTACTTGGATGAAACTTGGTTGAAAGAGGGACATACTGTTTCAAAAGTATGGAAAGACAAAAATATTCAAAGTTCTCGGCAAGCCTTTATGGAAGGGTCACGAGGTATAAACCATCCCTCTGGAAAAGTTCGTAGGTCAATAATAACACACTTTGGAAGCGAAGATGGATTTTTAGATGGCGGTTTATTAGACTTTCAATCCAATTCTACCAGAGATTATCACGAGGAAATGACGGCCGATGTATTTGATGAATATTTTCAGCAAATGGATAGCAAATAATTCCATACTTGTAATTGATAATGCAAGTTATTATTCTAGACTAGTGGAGAAGCTTCCAACGAGTTCTCGGAGAAAAGCGAATTTTATTGAATGGCTAAACGAGAAGGGGCTGCAATTTGAAGAAGGAATGGTCAAAAAAGAACTTTTAAAAATAGCCGCGCATCAAATAGTTTGTTTTATTAGTGTCTCAAAATTTAATATTTTTGCAAAACGGTTCGGTTGGTTTTAGGAACAGGTAATAACGATAATAAATGAATAAACATTTTATTTTCCACAAACAAACCATTTTGCAATCGACCCTCCGCCTATGGCTTATAATTTCCTTTATTAGCCATTTATTTATTGGCCATTGTTATTTGGAGATTACGGGGTGCGCCCAAGGAAGAACGCAGATAAATACATTGAACAAATGGCAAAGCTTTTTGTCGGCTCCAGGTAGTCTCTTGAATTTATAATGAGAGCAGCGTGCTATCAATTCTTTTTTAACAAAATATAGTATATATATGTATGCAAGCATAGCCGAACCCTAAACATTGATGCAAGGTAAAGACAGTGTTTGTTCGGCTATGATAAAGATTTGGAAATGATTTCCATACTCGCGTCTTTTTAAGTAATCGTGGCGGTCAGACCACTGGTTACACTTTACACTGTGGTTTACGTTGTAACGGATTTTTCCATTTCAAAATCCGTTACTAGTTTTTTATATTTTGTTATTAACATAAAGTCATTATTTTCGAACATATCTCATAATATCTCATACTTAATAACTAATTTATTCTTCGTACAGTTTCAATTCATTTATAACATTGTATTCAATTTTATTACCACTTTTTCAAATTTTAAAATTTCAAATAATTCAAATTTTCGCGCGCTATATACGGAAATGGCCGTGTACTTTCGCCTAGCCTTTCAGCAGGTATGTAGTTAAAGATCTGTATTATGAATTACTCGATTTTTCGGTTCTGTTGATGCATGATTTGATAAATACTGTTTAGTTGATTAAATGCGTGTCTTGCTAAAACCTGATTGGTCGGATGACGTAGGTCCTGCCAGCGATCGGCCGGTAGGGTCCGACCTGAGGAGAGTTTGCTCCCGTCTTCGTGTGTGTCGAGTCGCGCAGAGGCATCTGCCCATTTCCCGCCAAATTTTCGGCATTTTCGGCTTTTATCTAGTTGAATTTTTGCCATCGGTGATTTATTTGAGTGGTTTTGTATCTTAATATCGGGGATTGACTTCGTGTGACTAATATTTTTGCGTTTTTCTCTTTTCTATGTCCACGGCGTCGTGAGGCAGCGACGCTTGCCCGAGGCATTTCCTTTTTGGCTGCGTAGCTGAGGAAGCGCGGGACACAGCAAGCAGGTGGTGGCTGTTTCTCCTGGAAGACCCCACAGGTGAGTAATTTCTTTTGATTTTTGCTTAGTTCAGCAACTTTACTACTCACCTGTGGCGTTTTTTTGACGTGCTATTTTTTTGAAGGACTCATTTCGTCCGGGGCCCCGGCCATCTTTAACTCAAAAACATAGCATTGTCCTTTTTTTGAATACCCACCATCTTGCGGCTGTTATCTTGTTGAATATTTTCAAGTTTTGGTCACAATGGTCACACGTTACTTCCTTATTTTTCAAGTTAGGTCTCGATTCTGTGGTACCGGGCCACTCAAGTAAATCTGATACCGATATTTTCACTTTCCTAATAAATTCGTATTGCCTTTAGTTTATCAGCTTTCTTAGTTTCTCTATTTTACCGTTCAAGTCTCAAATAAACTTTTCGCGTTAAATAAGTATTAAAATTTCTTAAATTTCAAGAATTCGGGCTGGAGCATTCTCAAAATTTGTTTCTTCTTATTAAATATTAAGCACTTTGCTATTCCGGTCAGTTCAATAACATTATCTATAAAATTTAAAAAAAAACTATGCATAGTTCCTCTTAATTTAGTATAGTTCTAATCGTTTAATTTTCATCATTTGTCAATATTTAATAACTTTAGTATCATAATTCAATTTTAAATATTAATCGTAACCTATTGGTTTATAAATTTCTGTAAAAGGCTTAGACCTTGTCTAATGCTACTTTCTTTCTGATCTGTTCATGCTTGCACACCATCTCTGAGGACGCTACGATCACAGCCCTCTGACGAAGGAACAACGTGACGAGAGTTGCGTAGGCATCGAGTGGAGTTGCGTTGGCATAGGTGTTGACTCCTGGTCAGCTCTACTTCGGCGACGCCCTGAGATATCCGCTAGCCTCAACATCTGCAACGTCTATTTGAGCAGACAAGGACCGGAGGAAGCCCTAGCCACGCCCCACACTTCTACGAGCCTCGTTTGAGCGTAAGCGACTGAAGACGCAGTTCAAGCTTAAGATTCAGAGTGAATCATAATAGAAGCTGAACAGTCAGTTTAATTGTAAAGCTAATTTAATCTTTTTATTTGTTCTTAAACCAATTTTTAACTAAAAATTTAACTCTCTTTTCTAATTTACTGTATTTAAATATTTGCTCAATATTAACCTTATCCTAAAGTCGATTCATTTTATATCATTAAAGTTGTACAATCCAAAATTATAACATCTCAAAACTTGTGATAAATAAATCTTGTATATTTAACGAAGGTAACAGGATTTTATTGGACAGACCTAAGTATAGCAAACCTAGGATTGTTATAACGTGTAATACGGTCTTTCTTTTCTGGTGTAAAAATCTCATCCGAAAGAAAATGCGGCGATGACGCAAACCTTCCGCCCAAAACTCGATTAAACCAGCCACGGCCATACCTACCCGTGGAAAGAACTAATAAATTCCCATCTCCGGGATCGACCGGGCGCGGTGGCTTCCCTCCCGCTATTAGAACAATAAAATTGCGGAAGCGCCGCTCCCGCGACGTTCATTCCCGAACTTGGCCGGGGCGCGTGCTTTGATGTCTAAA
The DNA here is from genome assembly GCA_963920635.1 of Pseudeuparius sepicola. Lineage (NCBI taxonomy): Eukaryota > Metazoa > Arthropoda > Insecta > Coleoptera > Anthribidae > Pseudeuparius > Pseudeuparius sepicola. Next base: position 9,626,784 of record OY987299.1, read on the forward strand.
CGGCGCGCGTCGCGGCAATTCCGAATGGAAATTTCAGGGGCGGAAAGGTCAAGGGTGTGGGGTTTCATCAGTGGCAACTTTAGGGGGACGGGGGATAGTGTAGCCAGTAGCCCGACCAGCGTCCGGATTCTGGACGCTGCTAATAAGTCCGGCACTCGGCCTTGTGTACCTAGACAAGCGTGTCCCTCTTGCCCTCTCCCGCTCCCCTCCTCATCGCGCCGATCGATATCTTATATTATAAGAAAATAATCGGTATACAGTGTAGCTGAGAGCGGTTCGTTTGCATTCTACTGGGTGCGCGCAAAATATTACCGCAAAATATTACCGACCGACCGTGACTGGTTGTAGTGATGCCTAGTAATGCTTTTTACTGCAGTACGGATGGCTGTAAAACCAGTTCAAAAGACTATATTCTATATTACCTTTTTTCATTTCCTAAAGACCCTGAAAGGTAATTTTGAGTTTGAGGTAACAATTAAGACATTTTTATGTGACATTGAAAAATAATATAGATATAATTAAAGACCGGATTATATGCAATCAAAAACCTTTATAATATGCCCATATATATGCATACAATTCTTTAAATATATGCATGATTTATGCAAAAGCACCATGAAATATGCAATGACTAATTCCATGGCTTTTCTTTGGCAAAATTATTAAAATAAGCAACTAAACGAATTTTAAACATGTATTACATAAGATAGAACCAACAGAAACAACTACTCCGGGGGCTAATACCCCTACCGGCATTGAACTACACCATTGATTCTCGATTTTCGTTGGGAATAAACATTGCATAGATCAAAGTTCTCTCCTTTACCAACGTAACGTCAAAGATACTGCTATCTTTGTTGGGACATGTCTTGACATGCTGCAGGCACAATGATCCCAGCCAACGGTAATGGGCTGAGATCATTGTGCCCAGCCAACGGTAATGGGCTGAGATCATTGTGCCTGCAGCATGTCAGGACATGTCCCAACAAAGATAGCAGTATCTTTGACGTTACGTTATCTATGCAATGTCAGCCAGCCCATTACCGGTTTCATCCTCTTTGGGAATCATCAGATGGACGTAGGCAAAATCCGGAGTGCAGATGGATTCAAAAGATAGAACCAACAGAAACAACTACTCCCAAAGAGGATGCCTGCAGCATGTCAGGACATGTCCCAACAAAGATAGCAGTATCTTTGACGTTACGTTGGTAAAGGAGAAAACTTTTCAAAAATACTATATATGTAGTTATCTGCAATTTCTTTCTTAATTTCTTCTATCACTGAAGCATATACCTTTCCAACGACGTTTTTTCTTAATGTAGATTCATCTGGAGTGTTAAATGTGCAGTACTTTTGCAGAAATGCCTTCACTTGAGGGTTGGTCATCTTGTGGAGAGGAATATTCGCAGCCAAAACGATTCTGCACAAATCTTCAATAAATTCGGTCTGCCCATGGTGTTGATTACTGCTGACTTTCAAAGCTTGCTTCAACGTTGACTGAACAGGACCCGATTTGATTCTGTTAGCCTTAGAAATGTGGGACGGCGTCTTGTCGTGCTGGTCTACTTGGAATTCCTTCGAGCAGGAAACAATTTTTGAACAAGCCTTGCAAAAAATGCGATCGCCATCCAAAATAAGTTCTGGATACGGTTTAATCCACGAGGCACTTTGAATTTTTGGTATGTTCACTACGTAATTCACTATCACTTTGTTTGGGCACACTTTTGGTGTTCGGACTACTGCAACCACACTGATACTAGTGATACTAGTAATTTCAAAAAGGATGCAAATAATTTATAGTAGAGGCGCAGGTAGGTATTCAAACCTCAGCTTAACAAAGCTATAAAAATCTATTAAATTATTTAAATTAATATTTATATATATATATATTTGTTGGGTTTAAACTTTTATGGCTTTATGTAGGTATTAAGCTGGGGCACCTACCTGTCCGAATGCCCATGTTAAGTAAATGACAAACAAAATTTCTTTATTTCTACTTTCCAAAATAGCAAATATATTACGTTAGATATGCAAAGAAATCCTACATACGCATTAAATGACCAAAGATATATGCAAAATATGCATAAAATAATTATGCAATTGCGTAAAATCCGGTCTTTAGATATAATATATTAAAATATTGAAAATTTGAAGGTATCAGCAATGGAAGAATGCCTTGGGGTTCATCGGAGAACATAAATTTTCGAATATTCCACCTGAAGAGGCATATAAGAATTTGCAAGGCACATTTTGATGATCAGTCATTAACTTCGTCCGGAAAACGTTTAGTAAAAACTGCTGTCCCCTCGGCTGTCCCATTAAGATTATTGCCAGAAGTTTATGGTAAGACGCATGCTTTTGTAGGTACGTATGCGTAATATTTTGTTCTGTATTGTTTATGTCAATTTAAATATCAAATTATTTACTACAGGATGAAAAAGTAGATATGACTAGTTTTACTCTTCATCGTTAAATATTTATTTGTTATTTATGTTTTTGTCTGCTCTGTTTTGTTAGGCAAAAATTGCATTTTTATTCATGTTTCAACCAAAGTCTACAGATATACCTGCTAATTATGTAGATTCTGGTAATAGCTACCTTGTATTTTAATTTAACTGTATACCTACCAAAAACTGCCGGTACACTTACCTATATAAATAATGGTGTACCAAAGTCTACAACTAGGTATACTGATATTTGTAGACTTTGGTAAATAATGGAAAGTCAATATGAACCTGCCCCCGTATAACTAGCTTGACGGCGATTTCGTTTAGTCGCCCTCGTAAATGCGAAGCGTGCGTGAGGTGACGCTGATTTAAGACCGGTCGCAAAAAATTGTCGGCTTTTCCGAGAGATCAAAGAAGTGAGCGGACTTTAGTATTTCTAGACTTTGGTACAGCCAGTAGCCCGACTCCCGCGCTTCGACTACCGCCGACTCGGCTGGTTATCAGCTCGCCGGGGATTCTGTTGCAACCGGTTGATCGTTTAAATTAAAACTGCTCATAGCTTGTTTCGGTTTTAAACGGATATTGAACATAAAAGTGTTCTATTTTTAAGTTCTATAGGGCGATAGATATTTTGCCTAGTCTAGAACAGAGGATTGCGAACACAGTTAGACTACTGGTTGTTATACTGTGGTTTTAGGTGTGGTACAGGTGGGATCAGGAAGATTCACCGCCCACAATTCACCGCGGAATGTTCACCGCCCCCAATTCACCGCTCGCACAATTAGTCGCGCGCGCAATTCACCTCTCACAATTCACCGCTAGGAAGGAGAAAGCTCATTATTGACGGCCACAGTTATTATCGCGAAAAGAAGATAGAAAGTAAAATTCACTGGAAATGTTCAATGTACCAGAGGACCAAATGCACAGCTCGAGTAACAACTATAGAGATGACGAATTGGTTACTACGCGGAAGCAGCACAATCACTGTGGAGACGCGGCAGATTTGGAGGCAGCCAAAATTTACCACCGTATTCGCATATCTGCAAGAAGCACACAAAGTACACCACACCAAATAATTTCCGAAGCTTCAAGCACGTGCAGCCAAGCAGCAGCTCCTAAACTTCCACGTGTTGACAGCCTCAAAAGAACTATAAGGAATGTAAGGGGTCGCCATCTGTCTGGACCAATCCTTCCTACCAATCGCAGTGGCATTACCTTTTTGGAAGAGTACACCAAAACTATGAAAGAAGAACAGTTCCTGCTTTTTGATTCGGGCCCAACGGACAATAGAATATTGATTTTTGCGACAAGAGAGAATCTTCAATTGCTCGCTGAAAGTGATCACTGGTTTGCCGACGGAACGTTCAAAACTGTGCCATTGTTATTTCACCAGCTGTACACTATCCATGGTCTGAAGCACAATGCATGCTTACCATTAGTTTACGCACTACTTCCCGACAAAGCCGAGCTTACTTACGTCGAGATGCTGCAACAGCTCAAAAATGTGGAGCCATCATTGGCCCCGTTGTCCATTACAACTGATTATGAAAGTGCTATGATCAGCGCCTGCCAAAAGGAATTTCCACAAGCGAAACAGAGAGGTTGCTTCTTCAACTTAACTCAGTGTGTTCTTCGGAAGATACAGGGTTGCGGGTTGAAGGCGAAATAAGAAACCGACGCCAATTTTGCCCTGAAGATGAAAATGTTACCAGCGATAGCTTTTGTTCCCGTGGACCACATGGTTACAACTTTTCAGTTGCTTAATGAAAATGGTATCTTCCCCGAAGATGCTCAAGAAGTAGTTGATTACTTTGAAGATGTACGGATTGGACGCCCACAAAGAAGGCAGCAACGACGCCAACCACGCTATGCGAATGCTATGTGGAATGTATATGATTCCGTCTTGAATGACCTACCAAAGACAAATAACTGCGTGGAAGGTTGGCATAGAGGGTTTGAAGAGCAGGTATTGGCACATCACCCGAGCATATGGAAATTCATTAACTGTATAAAGAAGGAACAAAGTCTCAATGAAGTTAGGTTTGAACAATATATTAGTGGTCATGAAGCTCAAAGGCCCAGGATCAAATATCGTGACGCTGCAAAACGCATTAAAAAACTAGTGTTAGCCTTTGATCCAAATAATATAATAGATTTTGTTAGAGGCATAGCTCATAACATTTCTTATTAAATTTATTATAATTTGTCATATTAATATGTGTCAATTAAATAAAAATTTATATAAACATTTATAATGCGTTTTAAATGTAAATACCTTTTTATCTTATAATCCTAAGAGGGTACAGGTACCTAACTGAGTAGTGTAAAGTAAATCTCTTTATTCGGTGTGGTCATTTAAGTGTACAACATATGGGATTTTTTTTATTAATTGCACAACCAAAATACAGATATTGTCGAAAGTTGATGAACTTTCCTAGCGGTGAATTGTGAGAGGTGAACTGCGGGCGCGACTAATTGTGCGAGCGGTGAATTGTGGGAGGTGAATTGTGGGCGGTGAACTTTCCGCGGTGAATTGTGGGCGGTGAATTTTCCTAGACCCTCCTAAAGTTCTCCGTTTCTAAGATGCAAGGTGTTGTAATTTTTTTTAATTGATTTATGGCAATATCTCTCAAAATAATCAAACTGCTGCACTGACATTTGGCACCGCTGTGTTTTTGAGGATAAAAAATAAGCCGTAGATGTCGATTTCTAGATATCTCACAGGGGGCGCCACTTGCGCTACTTTTGAATCGTGTTTTTAATCGAAATTTTTGAGGTTATCTTTTCGGTCTTGCAGGTGCATCATTTTGGTGCATCCAACGTGTAGGTACTCTTGTTTCGTAAAGGTAACATCAACCGTTTGGGTTGAAATTAGCAAAACGTGCCCCAAAACACCTGTTAACTTCAGCATTCGAAATTTTCACTTACCGCTTTCAAACGTTGCGGATTAAATGTATATTTAAAATGAAGAAAAAAAATGCCAAATGGACATTAGACAAACACCATTAGTTTTCTTGAAATAGGGTGTCCAAATTTTGTCAAATTTAATTTCCATTTTGAAAGCGAATAATGTTTAATTCATTGTTCATAATGATTTTTTTCTTATTTTAGATGGTAGCTACAGTAGTAGTTGATCTGTAACCATTGAAAATTTTATGTTTCGAATGTTGGAGTTAACAGATGTTTTGGGGCACATTTTCCCCATTTCAACGCAAACGGTTGATTTAATCGTTATCAAACAAGAGCACGTGTTGGTTGCAGAATGAATAGATGCACTAAAATTATGGACAACAGGATAACCCCAAAACAGTTACAAGTAAAAGCACGATACAAAAATAGCGCATGCGGCGCACTCTGTGAGATACGTTGAAATTTTCATTTTATTCTCCATCCCCAAGAACAGGCAGTGCCAAATTTCAGTTCAGCAGCCTGATTATTTTGGGAGATACTGCCATAATTCAATCTCAAAAAGGAGAACTACAACGCCCTGTATCTCAGAAACGAAGACCTGAGACTGACGTCAGTCTCTGAGGATGTCCCGTGCAATCGAAGACGAAAGCTTGGAACGAGAAGTTTCGCTGACGCAGGGAAGAAACTCATATTCATCTAAATCTGTGGTTTTCCAAATTTCGTGAAAAGGATAATTATTATACTATTCAAGATACAGATATGTATATGCAGAGCAGAGACTAGTCAGGCCCAAGAAAGCGTCATACCAAAATGTAAATCTTCAGCGGCTTTTACTAAACGCCTTAATTTTGAATATGCAATTATGTAAAGGGGTTTACATTAATGAAACTTTGCATAATGAATATGCTTCCTAATATTTTGTTCCCATCACGTACCTTTGCAGCTAAAAGCAAATACTCAGAAATATGCTGGATATAGTCCTATCTAATAATTTAATTTCAATAAATATTACATTTTCCGAAGTAATACTTTCTATATATAGATTGCGATTGAGCTAGTACCTATAGCAATTTTCCAATTACCTGATATTGGATGAGAAGTAGGATAAGAGTCAGAACTAATAATTAAAAAGAGCAGGAAAGATTCCTTGAAAAGGGCAATTCATCAGCGATGAATTGCACTTTTCATTAATTTAGAACTGCCATCAGAAAAATAGATTTTCCTGCTCCCTCCCCCGTAAGGACACTTTACATACTCGCCAACAGGCCCGAAAGCGAAAGTTAAATGTTCGAGGTGCCCTGCTATTTTAGTTGCTAGCTGTGAAAGTGGTTGCTAGGTACAAAAAGTATTGCTTAGCAACCCTTACGCAGCAAGGACCTTAAAACCATTAATAAAATATATGTATAGCAACGCGAATCTTGCGTCAATTTTAATAGGTTTCACAACAATCGTTTTACAAATTGGTTTTGATCATAAAGAACACGAATTATACCAAAGAAAAATTAATAATATCAATGTTTCTCTGGCGTCAAATAAGAGCCGCATAACAGAACAAATTTGACAGGCACCTCTCTACCGGTAGGGTGAGAGTACGCGATTAGTAATTCGTAGATCCACGGTTCAAATCCCACAAAAAGCTCGACGTTTTTTATTTATTTTATTCTGCCTCTTATATTATTTATCACTGATTATCATTTTTAGTAATTGAAGGTTATTTTGAAGATCATTATTACTCACAATCTACTCCATATGTATTTAGAGCTTTATTGAAAGTACCTATAACCTATAAAATTGTCGGTAGCAGGAATAATGTAATACATTGCACGATGCGTAAGCTCTTGTTTGGCCTCGGAGGTACTTTTAATGCGTTGCCTCGGTCTTTAAACAACCACCTCAACCAAAAAAGTGCACTTACGCATCTGGCAATGTAAATAACTATTTGAGAGCTCCTATTATTAAATTACTACAAAACTAGATACACAAACTACTTGATAACTAAGTAATACTCGAGAGAAGTCCAAGTAGATCTTGAATAAGGTCCGTTTTCCCTGAAACTTGAGCGCTGAATTATCTATATAAGTACAGGTATTATTTGCTCTAGTGCCATATTCTGCTGTTTGAGTTTGAAACTATGATCCCACCCGAGATCCCAAACGTTTATTTCCCCTCGGGGAAATGTTCATCTCCTCTCACAAGTAGTCACTTCCGGGGTGGGAGGGTAAGAGGCCGGGCCGGGACCATTACGTCGGAATTTAAGTGGACTTTGAATTTGCCTACCTGCCTACTAACTTGGAAAGATGAGCCGTTTAAGAAAGTAAAATTAACAACGAAAACCGTAGAGATCGATGGCTCTGGAAGTGGCCTCAACACCGCATACACACATCACAGCTGTGGCTGAATTTGTTAACAGAAAAACCAAGAGAAGCCGAAACAAAGAATTTTTTGTACGAATGTATCAAATATTGACGTATCTCGGGCGCAAACTATGATCGAAAAGGAAGTCTTCTTTCTAGATGTGAGCGGCCGCAAAAGTATCTACTGTTCCGTCGTGTATCAATATCTAAATTTCGATATTTTAACATTAGTTTCCTGCATATTTAGATCATATATTTTTTTGTATACTCATATTATTATCCTGTAGGTATAGTTGGTTGCATAATAGTGATTGGATAGAGGGAGTAAGACCAAAAAGTAAACAGAGTCAACATCTTTTGCAGTGATGCCACGTACTTCCATTGTTTACAGCGTTTAATTTCAAAATAGAAATGTTTAATAATGGGATTAAATGAAGGCACACCTCCCATAACGCTAAATTAACAAATGTAGTTATTAATTTCTTGTATGTAACAATTTCAAACTAAAATTAAATTGCGCTGTAATTATAGTAGCTAATTATCGCTTTAATAAAAAATCGTCAACAGATACATCAAACCGCCCGACATGGCAACGCCGCCGTTGCCGCCGCGGGCGCCCCGTTCGTTACTCGGCGGTATTTGTTTTGTGTATGCCCAGCAAGTCAAGTTTTCCTTTTGTTTACATATATGCATTTTTCGTGTTTTCAATTGTTTTTCTGTTAATTTATAGACTATTTATTAGTATTTGGGATATAGTGACTGATTTTGTATATAATGGGACGCAGAAAGGGTGTGGTGTGTGGCCAAATTGATATTTCTCAGGATACAACCTATCTCAGGACACACGGGCCTAATGTTTGTTTACTTCGGTAAATTTGCATAAGATGTTGGTTGACTACAAACGTGTGTATTTTGATGCTGTTGCTCCCTCTATCCTTGGTTATTTCTCTGAGGATTGGATAATCACTTTATAACCTTAAAAATTCTTATTTTTTTTACATTTGTAAAGTATCTAAACCTTTTGTATTAATAAAATTTGAAGAATTTTGAAGGATTATTAGCCTATTCAGGCTATTTAAATCGAAGGCGTATTTTCACTTGAAGTGGATTGAGGTGTAATAATGGTTTTTGCTTTTTGTGCATCTAGAGTGTGTCCACGGCAAAGCCGCTTTTCTATAATATAATACCGCTTTGCCAAAGCGGTATTATAGGTACAATTTTTTGTATTTTGCTTTTGCTTCACCCAAAAACTATTTTAGTACCTTGGACTTTAACAAATGTATGCTGGTAGCAGCTTAAAAATAAAAATCGCATAAGGTAAAGTGCCTTTTCTGGTCGAAATAATGAAAAATTTTGTTAGAAAAACTTGCTCAGAATTAAAAAGTATGACGTTGTATCAAATTACTGAACTAAATATTTTTTACTTATATGTTTTTTAAATATAATGTAATAATGTAAAAAAAAATAATGAAATCATAATTTAAATTTATTTATTCTACCCATGTTCCTCCAACAATAAATTATTCTGACACAAAGACGGATCACTTTTATTTATGATTATAATGGAGGGACATGGGTATAATAAATAAATTTAAACTATGATTGATTACATTGACTACGTTTATCTCGACGCGTTCGATCCGATTGAGAGAGGGTTGAATTGAATTGAAAAGTGAAGCTGCTATTTCCAAACAGAAGTTGGCTAGAATGTGCATCAACCTACTGTGGAATAAGTATAATAAGTTAATGTCCTTAGAGAGGATTGAAAACCGTAGGATTCAACACTGATGATGTAAACGTAGAATTATAAAAGATTTGAGATAACTCAGTCGGATCCATTTCAATCCGATCGAGTTGTCACGAGATAAACGTAGTCATTTATAATATTTAAAAAAATTATAAATAAAAAAATTTATTTAGTTCTATAATTTGATATGTCATATTTTTTTAATTCTGAGCAAGTTTTTCTTATAAAATTTTTCAATATTTCGCACAGAAAGGGCACTTTACCTGATGCGATTTTTATTTTTAAGCTGCTACCAGCGCCCTCTATAAGATACTAACATTAGTTTTTGGGTGAAGCAAGAGCAGAATGCAAAAAATTGTGTTTGTAATGCAATTGTCATATACACCTATAACAATACCGCTTTGCCGTGGACACATTGTATATTTTGAGTTTGAAGGGCAACAATTTTTTGAGTTTTTCTCATCCACGTAGACCTTTGCTACAGAAGATCTCGGTTGTTCCATTAAAAAATACGGACTTTTCAAGTACTTATCAAACTGAAACACAATGTATACCGCTGTATATCTAAAACCTAAAAAATAATAAATAAATTTTCTACAAATAATATAGAAAATTTGGTGAAACAAGAGGGGACTGCATTTTGTTGTATTATTGATACAACACAAAAATTCGACTAATACTTAAAGACTTTATTAGTCGAATTTTTGTGGGAATATTTCACGCAGTGTCGTCTGCCAAACGATGATCATCTTCACATGATATATTTTTCACAAAATTATAAACAACAGACACAACAGTGAAGGAGGGCAATCTCTTCCGATTGGAGTGGTATAGTTAATCTTTTCATTCTTAAATGCTCGTTCTTCGGAAAGCCAAAAGCGAATAAGAGTTGATCGCCTGCCTTCAATCACAGAAAACTTAGCTAAAGTCTATCCAAGATACAGCGGCAGTGGATCAAAACATTGACCACCACGTGACCTATTCTCTTATTGGTCTGGCCGTCATAAAATGTCAAGTGTTTACGCGGCGAACAGAATGCAGGGCCGGCTCTTCCCTCAGTCGAGTTTCCTGCATATTTTAGATCGGATCGCGAGCAGTATATTCTGTAAATTTATTTTGCTACTTAATTTAAGGAAATTTATAAAAATCCACGAAAGGCAGAAACACACATTTTAGAACTTCTAAAAGAATTAGTTGAGAATTACATGCTACTTTGGAATCTCATATTAGTCCGACCCTGGTAATCGATCTCAAAGCGGTCATGTGACTTTGTTTATATCTACTGCCGCTATATCTTGGATAGACTATAGGTACCTATACTTCAGGACATATTACAATTTGACTTACAGCCAGCTGTACGATAGATCCTAGGCATTTCGTTGTACAAAACCTTTGACAGGATATATATCCACTGACACTCCGGGCAGTCTTTTCTCAAACAGATTCACACAGTCTAGTCGTAATATTTGCACAACGATATAAACTGACAGGAGTGAAGGGCCACGGAACGACAGGACCTGCAAGCCTCGTTGCCAGTTAATTGTCTCAGTTCACGGCCTTGTAATTTGAGTCCGCTGTTACACGGGCTTCAAATAAGGCAATATTTCGCTCGCCAGTTACAGATGTTTATGCTCAGCCAACCGGTAGCTCTATACACGTCGTTTTATTATTTTTCGGCGCTCGATAAATGCGGCAAAATACGGTGTCGGGATGCGGATGTATCGGAAATTCAATTCCGTGCATTGAGACCGTATTGCGAGTCAGTGTCAATTTCCGCATCGGAACGTGAGAGTGCCCCCAAGGACGATGTTTTCGGCGTATGGTGCAGCGCACATTCTTGGCTCACAGTTAAATATCATTGCAGTAGGTTACTTTTCTTGAATGTTAATACTGGACCGACACTATATTAAAGACCCGAGCATGACGTCAATGACGTCATATTTCATTGTTGTTTACGGACTGGGGTGGCGCCACTCGACGAAAAAAATGGCGACCTATTATAGGTTATAGGGGGGTATTCTGTGGTTATAGGTATGTCAGTTACTGACGTTTAAATTGTCCCAAATTTTAAATATCCAGCTTTATTATACGATTTGCCTTCTTTTTACGGTAACGAATTGTCTTTGCGCACAGTATTTAGCAGTTTTATCCTATTAACAGAGCTTTTATAGGTAGATTTGTTTGTGATAAAATGAAATTTCCATGCACATGAAGAAAATGGTATGCACACTGCACAGACCATAAGGTGAATTGCAGAAGAATAAACACTATTTTTGAATTATGGGATGATTTGATCAACCAGCTGAAGAAGCGAAAATTCTAGATATTATTTTGGAAGAGTATTTTGTAACGTATGCAAGAATGAAAATAGAAAATTTTTGTAGCTCCATAAAGCGAACCAATAGTCCTCCATATATTTTCATTCATTCACATTCATTCATGGTTTCATTTCAAACCAAAAGGTACCAAATACTCTTGCTTGTTTTGTATACTCGCTTTTCTGTATGAAAATATGCCATGTGAACTTGTCAAATTAGAAGGACATAAACAAATATTTTATTTTACTTTGGATATTAAATTCGTTGTAACAGACACATTTGCATGTTCTTATTTTATAAAAGATTCTGCAACAATGGTGTTTTAACATTAAACCACTGTGTAAATTTATTTCGTCGTGTGGCGCCAGTGGCGATCGCTTGAAAGAGCGCTATGCTCCAGGTTAATATCAGCGTCCAGAGATATTCTCTAGACTTTGTTAATATTATGTTTGCGTCATAAGGTCACATAAGTTGTTACTTAAGGCTTAAGGCTTTAAATAAAACGCCATCAAAAGAATGTTTGGTTGCCTGTATCAATAGAATTTTATTTACATCTAGCTGGAAAAGCTAGTGCATTTAAAAGGTTTGTTTATTTGAAAGGGTATTTTTAAAAAATGCATAAATACCTACTAATTAATCTATTTTAAAAGCCATACTTGCTAAATTAACTATATATTATTTTAATTTCTGGCAGCTATAACTTTTAAAATAGTGTCATCAATATCTATGAATGTTTTAAAAATACACTATACAGTGTGCCCATTTAAGTGTGCAATAGATGGGATTGTTTTTATTAATTACACAACGAAAATACAAATATTCCCGAAAGTTGGTGCATGTTCGATAATCATATTAGGCGTACTTAAATTGGTTGCAAGTCAAACAGCATACAGGGTAGGTAAAAAAATATAAAAATTGAACAAGAGTAAAGTATTCTTCTTTCAAAAAATTCAGCAAAAGGTTATTGAGAAAAGTTGTTTAGAATTAAAAGCTATGTCTAAATACCAAGACGTGGCCTCCTAAGAAAAAATATTTTTTTGAAAAACAGTAATCTAAAAAAGTTTTGTATTAATATTCACCCTAAACAATTTCATAAATCAATCAAAATTAAATCAATTTCGCATAACTTTGTTCGAATTCAAACATTTTTGTTATGCAACGTTAAAATTTCGCAAAAATTCTTCTGAACAAGGTAAAACATTAGTAATGATAATGTGTATATTAAAAAACTCTCATTTAAGGTGCAAAATTTTTATTTTAAGTGTTTATTAAGAAACTGAAAATTAATTGACGAAAATTTTTTTTTAGGAGGCTATGTTTTGGCATTTAGGCATAGCTTTTAATTTTAAACAACTTTTCTTAACAACCTTTTGCTGAATTTTTTGAAATAAGGGTACTTTATATTTTCTCAAATTTATTTGTGGCGCAAACAGATCCATTTAATTTTTAATTGGGTACTTTACTCTGCAATTTTTATATTTTTTTACCTACCCTGTATGCTGTTTAACTTGCAACCATTCTAAGTGCACCTAATATGATTACTGAACATGCATCAACTTTCGGCAATATCTGTATTTTGGTTGTGCAATTGACAAAATAAGTTCCATATATTGCACACTTAAATGACCACACTGTATAGTTTTTCCAACCATTTGTAAATAAGATTCTATTAATACAGGCAACTAAACATGCTTCTAATGAAGTTTAAATTCAATCCTTAAATTAACGCACCTAGTAATGGGCCAGATGAATAAAAACGACTATAAATAATTATTTTGTTGTTTGTAATGTTTTTGAGATATTATTAATTAATGTTATTGAGATATTATTAAAAAAACCGTTCATTAAAATCAATTCTAACACCCTGTATCTTTTTCATAAAGCATCTCCGGACCCATGTTCACGTGAACTTTTTTGTTCAAAATACAATTTTCCATCGTTTATTTCAAAATTGTGGTGTACAAATGTATAAGTAATATTCCTGGTGTGGGTATTAAATAATTTTCGACAAATAATATGGCTAATTTGGGAGAATAAAGCATTTGTTATTCGTAATAATTTACATTTAATATTTTTCCGAAAAATATAAACAGCAGACAATTGAATGTTGTGAGGGAGGGAAATCTCGTCTGGTTGGAATGGCAGTTGATCATAATATCATTTTTAAGTTTTCAAGCAGGTACCTACAAGTGGACCGCAAAGAAAACGTATGGCTACTTCAAAGTATTATTACAATTTGATTTACAGCCATGTATACAGTGAGCACGTAAAGGTTGGAATAAATTCGGTAAAATGTTGTACTGTGCGATTAAAAAAACGCTTCGACACGTCCAACATAATTTTGAAAGGCGCATATTTTGACATATTTGTCGTTCTTGTGACGTCATTACTAACCAAGCTATAACGTCATCTATATTTTTTTTCGAGGCCAACGATAAAGACAGGCCACGGCGCTAACGCATAATCGCGTAGTCACGTGACCAACTTAGTCGTATATAATGAAAGGCATTTTTGGAGATAAGTAGCAAAAACAAATTTCGTAACAATTTGGCAAGTTTTCTTTCATCTATTACATTATTGGTTTTGTGCATTCAAGCTTTCTTTAATTGTTTTTTCAAAATTTTCAACCTGCCTCAGCTGTTTTAGGCTGAGAGTTAAACGGCACTGCACTCACAATATTTTGGCACATTCTCAAAAATTGTTCCTTTAGCTTAGGTGATATTCTCTATAGGTATTTTCCTCCCACAACACATTTGTCTTCCTGGCTTTTGTAATATGTATAAACAGACCCAATATTTGGTATTTAGGTTATTTTTTACGAGAAATAAAAATGAAAACTAACCTCAGTACTGTAAATATTGACGAGGTCTCAGTTGATCGGCAGCGTGAAAGACCATATTATTATCAGGGCGTAGGTCGACAACGAAAATCCTAGAGTATGTTACAACACTGATTTATTTCGCACAAGGTGAATGGTGAATACAATAAATACACAACCCGAACGTGGTCAACGGGAACGGCTTCCAGCCACCCGGAACGTCTGAACTCGCGAATCTCCCGTAATCAGTTCACCCCTCTGTGTCTCAGGCTCCACTGTCCAATACTGTCCCATGTCCATAATAGTCCATTCCGGGTTCCCTATTCTGTGGTTCGGGGAGAATTCCCCTTAACAGCGCTAACGCGTCGCGTCGGTGCGAGCGGCACCAATACTCTTGGACGGCACGACTCCCACCCAGACACCCAGAGGCCAATAATAACACCTGGGCGGTTCCCCTCCGCCAGGACACACGCGCACTAGACACAAACTTGTTTCTAAAATATAAACTAAGACGTTTAAAAATACTTTAAACATTGAAGACTTCTCAAAACCCAAGCTGCCGCTTTCAGTTATGTGACAAATGACATGTAACGTCTGACTAAGATGGTCACGTGATTTTTGTGCGCCAGGGCCTGTCTTTATAGTAGGCCTTGTATTTTTTTTAAATTGCAACCAGTATTTTCGATAGCGTCATTTAAAAGAACGCACTTTTCTAAAAAAAATTCATAAATTTTAAATTAAACATTTTTTTATTAGACGACTGTACCTACATTGTAGTGCTTATTTTTTTTGCTCAGTTCCATTTTTAAGCAGGCTTAATTTTTGGGAAGTGGCTATTTATACGTCCGACGGATACAAACGTCAGTATACGTCTTGCGCTCTCATTGGCGGGCTGAGTCACGTGACTTCTTTGGACGTGCATTTAACTCCGTACACGTCCGAAGCCGAAGTAAACTAATATTTAGATACGTCGGAAGTGCATTTTTCTCAAGCATCTTTGCAATAAGGAGCGTATGCACTGCTCCTTTTTGGGGGATAGACGCTGCCGTATGAAAAAAGTAGTGGTAATAATTTCCAATGGTGTAACTCACCCCCGATTTTCTTGAAATTCTGGCTACCCCCCGACATTCGCCACCTGCGATGCCCCCGACATTGTCGGGGGGTAGCCAAAATTTCAAGAAAATCGGGGATGGGTTACATCATGGTAAATAATAAAATAACCTCTTCATTTTTCATTCCGCAGCGC
Organism: Pseudeuparius sepicola; assembly: GCA_963920635.1. NCBI lineage: Eukaryota > Metazoa > Arthropoda > Insecta > Coleoptera > Anthribidae > Pseudeuparius > Pseudeuparius sepicola. Next base: position 9,642,624 of record OY987299.1, read on the forward strand.
CCATCGCGGAAAAAGTAGGGCATACGCAATATAAAATGAGACAAGATAGGTCTGAATAATCTCGGACATCATCCAATCGACTTAGTAAACAAGCCGATTCATAATCCATCGGACGGTAGAAGTAAGGTTATGTGTCACGTGACTCAATCGACCAATGAGAGCGCAAGACGTATACTGACGTTTGTATCCGTCGGACGTATTAATAGCCACTTCCTAATTTTTAATCGAACATTACAACATTTTACCGAATTTATTCCAACCTTTACGTGCTCGCTGTACTGTATAACAACAGGTTCTAGACATTCCGAGTTTGAAAATTGCTGTAGGAACCAATAAGCTTATATCACAGAATATTTAGCTTCCGCGTAGCGTATATTTTCTGTGGTTATATCACAGAATATCTAGCAGCGTATATTTTCTGTGATTATTTGAAAAAAGGCGCTGTCACCAACATTCCGGGCAGTCTCTTCACACTAGTAGTGTAGCTATTATCCATAATACCTTTCAATTTTACGAATTATAATACCCAAGCTGAAAATATCACGACTGCTCAGCAGGAGTAGTAGTTTCTTTGGGATTATAATAAGTTAACGAAAGGCATTATCATTATCATCTCATACCACGAGTTGTATTTACGAAGAGAATTTAACAACTGCAAATCATTTATAATTATTTAGTATTTAGGCGTAATTTGCCAACGAAACTTAATAAATAAATTTACTAAAAAATTATAAATATTTTGCATTTTCGAAAATGTGATTTAAAAAATAAAAAAAGTATCCACAACCGCGATTTCAACCAGGGACCTTTTGCACCTAAAGCAAGAATCATGCCACTATAGACCATTGTGCTTCCATATAAAATTTACTTAACTACACTCTATTCAAACTAAATGCAAGTTTCGGATAAACATTTACACAATGGAAGCACGTGAACACTTCCGAGGGCTAATACCAGGCAGGGCCGCCTTAAGGACGATGTCTATGAATTTTATATTATATAATATTAAAATAATATGCCCCAGTATTAAGAACTTTAAAAACAAACTTTTATGGCACACCTAGTCATTCACTTATCTGCAAATTTCTACTATTAACACAAATCGTAGCTCCAACAATTAATAATAAATACACCTCTGTAAGAAACACCGACTCGCTGCACTCGCAGGCCGGGTCAGACTTTATTGCCGGCTAACCAATAGCAAGCCGATCACGTGCGTACCACGCTCTAGCTATGCAACAACTTGTGTTTATGTTTCACTTGCGTTTAGTTTGAATACAGTATATAGCTGCATTTCAATTTAGTTGCCATACTTAAATATTGGAGTCTATTGAGAGCTGTAATTTAGGATGAGCCTTCTGTTTTGAATATATTTCTTGTGTTAAGAAGTTATCTGGTAAAATATCACTTTTAGCTACCACAATTTTGGTTTAGCGTAACTAGGGAGTAACTGAGAAAGTAGGATCGCTATATTATCGCTGAAATCATCACCTGATTGGTCAATACTAAAAAATTATGTGATTTCATTGGTTTATATTGTTATATTGGCAGGCGTTGAATTCTCCCAAATAACGAACATTGTCTCGACGCAAGGTTAACTTATTACAGCCACTTTTCAAATCGACTGACAGGGATGACCCGTGCGGATCCAGCATTTCTCGAATTTACGCCTACGTATGTACGTACAGACTGAGTCATTTTCGATGGTTTTATGGGGTATCTCCGTTATTTGTATAGATAGAAAAAAACAAGGTAGGTGTTCATGAGTTAATTTTTTGAGATATTTACGATCCTCAAAACAGATCTCTCATATCTCCAATACTTTAGGAGATACAGGGCGTTTTTGAAATTTTTGCAATTATCATAGCTCATTTGTTTTTAAACCTATATATTTCGTTGAAAACGCTTTATACGCACTTTTTTACGTAGAATCCATTGGAGTAAACAGTTTTTCTATAAAATAGTTATTTATGTACCAAGGCACTGAAGTTGAATTATTAAGTTGAACTTCAGTGCCTTGGTAGGTAAAATAACTATTTTTTAGAAAAACTGTTTACTCCAATGGATTCTACGTAAAAAAGTGCGTATAAAGCGTTTTCAACGAAATACACTCACCGGCACGAAAAACGGAGCACTTACAATTTTTATTTAAAAAATGTGAAATTTTAATACTTTGCGATGGTTTATTTATATAATAAGTTAAACGCAAACAACAACATGTTTTAAGTAATTTCTAATAACAATTGGGCGCTTTTTTTTTAAATAAAAACTTTTGTTACAATTTAAAAAATTAGAACGATAAACCCACATTGGTGTTGTGGCAAAATGTCCTTAAATGAATCAAAACTTAAACGATTTTTGAGCAAAAACTAATGAGGAGCATTTTTAATAACGGGTATTACCCCCGCGAGCTCGAATGATTGCATGCATTCTCCGTGGCATGCCTAAAATCAAATGGCGAATGTCCTCTTGAGGAATAAGGTCCCATTCCTCTAAAAGAGCTTGTTTCAACTGATTTATGGTTAAAGGAGCAGGAACACGACTTCGCATTCTTCGCCCAAGCATGTCCCAAACATGTTCAATCGGGTTCGCATCTGGACTTAACGCTGGCCACTCCAAAACAGGAATGTTTACATCATTTAAATACTGTTGAGTGATTCTTGCGGTATGAGGTCTGGCATTATCATGCATCAGAAGAAAGTTATTTCCAATAAAATCAACATACGGGACAACAAAATCTTGGAGAATTTCATCAATGTACCTGGCAGCAGTTAAGGAGCCTCTTGGAACGATGTACAACTCAGTGTGTGCCTCCAGAGAAATTCCAGCCCACACCATTACTGAACCTCCTTGGTATCCTACTCTAGGACTGAAGGTACATTCTGCAAAACGCTCTTGTGGTCTTCGCCATACTCTCTCGCGACCATCTGGAGATCGCAGGCTAAACCTGGACTCATCAGTAAATAAAATTCGCCCCCAATCATTTTCACCCCAGTGCTCATGATTTCTGGCAAACCGAAGTCGCGCAACACGATGACACCTAAGAAGCTCTGGACCTGTTGCAGGTCTACGACTGGTAAGATTGGCTTCTCCAAATCTTCGTCTAACTGTACGTTCGCTTACATTGGTATTCCGAACATGATGAAGTCTATTTCTGATTTCTACAGCTGTAGCACGACGATCTCGTAGACTTTGCAAGAGGATGAAGCGATCATCATGAGCGTTAGTTTTTCGTTGGGGACCAGTTCCAGGTCGTCTGGTGTAAGCTCTAGTTTCCAAAAAACGTGTATAAATACGGTGCACAGTGCTATTGGATACGGCATATTGTTGGGCAACATATCGCTCAGTTCTTCCGTCTTGAAGCAACGCAACAATAGCAGCCGCTGTTTCAGGATTAACAGCCATATTTTTACCTTAAATAAACGCAGTACAGCTTTGAACTGTTTCACTTCTTTAAACTCAGACTTGTCAAAACAATAAAAACAAAAGAAAAGTCATGGCCAACTAAGACTTGTGTACTTTTTAATTTTTGAAAATTTTTATTCAAAACAGTCTAGTCTTGCTTTTCAAATAAACGTTTAATTGTTGTTAGATATTACTTAAAACATGTTGTTGTTTGCTTTTAACTTATTATAATAATAAACCATTGCAAAGTATTAAAATTTTACATTTTTTAAATAAAAATTATAAGTGCTCCGTTTTTCGTGCCGGTGAGTGTATATAGGTTTAAAAACAAATGAGCTATGATCATTGGCGTAGCTAAGGGGGGGCTGGGGGGGGGGCTAAGCCCCCCTAGTATAAAAATAGCCCCCCCTGACAAATTCTAGCGTTTATTTTTATATTTTTTTTGACATTATAGGTTTACATTGAAAACCTTACTAAGCTGATTTAATCTTGCTTCGTGTTCGTGTTATTGCGTATAGTAATAGACACTGACTAAAACACTAATGACAAAATAAAACTAACTAAACAGCGGCAACACTGAACACTGGCAACACTGCCGTCACGCACTCACCCCGCACCCGTCCCCGTCAGTCCGCCACACGCCACACTCACAGAATTAGCATCACTCAGGGACTCTTTAAAATAAGGGGACCCAGCATTTCACAGTCTAGCACATAGCAAAAGTGAAGCCTTGAGGGGAAGCTCAAAAAATGGCCGATTTGATAAGGCCACAGCCAACTATGATTTACATTAAAAAAACACAAGTTTATGTCATATCTCAAAAATTACAAACAACATAAAAAATTGGATTACACTGTCTTATTAAGCCCAAAATTATCTACAATTTTTGTCTCTACAGTTTTTCTGTATAATCAGAAATAACGGAGCTACAGAGATCTGATGAATAGCAACAAATCACTCTTTTCAAAGTATCTAGTGAGCCATGAACTTTTTCAAAAATCCAAAAGGGGCATTAGATTTAGCATTCAAAACTGCAATTCTTTCCTCATTTAACCTTTGTTCTAGCTCTGCTAGTTTCCGAGATCCCCATAGTGGGCATCGAAAAAAACTCACCCTGTATGTAGTAAAGTTGTGTGTATTTAAATTAATAACGTTGTGCCGATTAATAAGTAAATAAGCTCTACTATAGTTTGCGTTTAATTTTCTTCATTTAGTTCAGTAAGTTCATTTACAAATAAGTACCTACCTAATTAATAAGTACCTACATAACTAATTGACAATTGACCCGCGCGCAGGTGCTGTGACGTAAACGGCGACGCTTATTCGACAAAATCATGGCTTACTTTTATTTTTAAACGGAAATTTGAGTCGTTTTATAGTGAGTTAGGTAAACACATATACACCAAAGTGTTTATATGCGGCGCTCCGGCGCTTTTGCGGGTTACTGAATCTCATCTCCTTCAGGGGCTTAAGCCCTCCCGGAGAAAAAAGGCTAGCTACGCCTATGGCTATGATAATTGTAAAAAATAGCAAAAATTTCAAAAACGCCCTGTATCTCCTAAAGTATTGGAGATATCAGAGATCTGTTTTGAGCATCGTAAATATCTCAAAAAATTAACTCATGAACACCTACCTTGTTTTTTTCTATCTATACAAATAACGCAGATACCCCATAAAACCATCGAAAATGACTCGGTCTGTACCTTTCCTGCCATCGATACCGCAGGCTCCCGTTTCCAATTGGGAACGAGATAAAAATTCCGTTCCCGATAATCCCGGCCAATCCTCCGGGGCGCTTTGGTCTCATCCTCTTAATTTTCCCGGAATTATTTTCCCACTTTTGGAGCGCGCGCCAACGCTCCATTACGATGTTTTCTGATGGTCCCCGAGGCCTCGCCGCGTAACTCGAAGTTTGTTTGTTGAAGTCCACCCGAACCGAGTAATTTTCTAACTCAAATTACAGCCACTTTTTTATGTGTGCATATATGCCTTACTTTTTTGATATGAATTTTATCGAACAAAATTATTTTACGAGTGATGGTTTTTCCTCAGTGACAAAGTTTCAAAATGGTACGCAACTTGTTTTTTCATACTTCGTGTTGATCTTTGACAAATTAATTTGATACCAAGAAGGCTTTTATGACAAGAACTTACATACATACATACAAGAAGGCTTTTATGACAATAACTTCTCATTGGCAGCCCGTTCAGGAACGTGGAAAAATTAGGTATTAAAATACAAGTTCACGTGGCAATAATAGCCCTTTGGACCCACCCTAACGGTATGCCTATGGTTTTCCAAGCAATTTTCTATTTTGAACTTCATTATAAAACACGTGGGAGCAGCCTGACTAAAATCATATCAAAACGTATATTTTTCGAATAAATGAAAACTCAGTTTTTCATATGAAGAACCCAGGATGACTCTCTGATTCATACCTTATTATTGTGAGAATATACACAACATAATGCCCTTTGAAAGGCATACTGAGTAAAATCACGTCCAAAAATATGTCACTTGCAGTAGATTCGAAAAAAAGTCAAGACGAAGAATTTAAATAATATTTGTGTGGATTTATGGTGGAATCGAATATTCCTCTCTATAAATTACCTACAGGGTGTCCAACTTTAAAATTGTACAAATCCGTAAAATCTTCATTTATAAAGATAATCGCCAAAATTTTTTTTGTTATAAAGGCCTTCAAAAACCGCTTCTTTTGATCTTCTTGCCATTTTCAAAATGCAAATCCAGAGCCGGCTGCGATTTTTTTATTCCCCGATTTTCACGAAAACCATTTAGCGATTTTTTCATTTAAAATCTGACCCCACAGCGTTAATCAGAATACCCCAGAACCCCCATATACCTAATTTGAATAAAAAATATACAGGGAGTTCCATTCTGCAGGGTATCAAAGTTGAGCAAAATAGGAATTTTAAAGGCATCTGGCGAGTCAAGTAAGTGTGCCATGGAATCCCTTCAAAACAGTTGAATGGTCAACAGGACCACTCAAAATGTTGGTGTGAAAATATTTACTACAAAAATGTACAGGGTATTTTTCTCTGAGCAATCTCAAAATTCTGAAATTTTATGAAACTTATACGGATCAACAGTGCTCTGGAATCATGGAAAAAATATTGATAAACACAAAAGTAATGTATTTCTTTACAAAATGCCAACTTACAAATAAAAACTATTTAAATTATTGGACCTTTCTCAACAAAGTCACTGTCTAAGATGATACATTTTCTGTGCGTCTCCTGTTGTGGGACACCAGCCAATCTTAACTGATATGGACTTACTGACTAGCAGGCTTCTGTATTTTTTAGATGTAGTTCATTTATAGTGTGTGGAGCGGTTTTGATATACTCGATTTTTGACCCGTGTAAAGTTCCAAAAATTCAGTAATTTAAGATGGCACGGATAAGAACACTCTGTATATTTTGTATTGGACCTTTGCACACCAACACCTTGAGTAGTCCTATTGACTATTCAACTGTTTTGAGGGGATTCCATGGCACACTGGACCCTGCAGATGCCTTTAAAATTCCTATTTTGCTCAAATTTGACACCCTGCAGAATGGAACTCCCTGTATATTTTTTGTTCTAATTTGGTATATGGGGGTTTTGGGGTGTTCTGATTGACGCTGTGGGGTCAGATTTTAAATAAAAAAATCGCTAAATAGTTTTTGTGAAAATCGGGGGTATAAAAAAATCGCAGCCGGCCCTGGATTTGCATTTTGAAAATGGCAGGAAGGTCAAAAGAAGCAATTTTTGAAGGACTTTCAAACAAAAAAAAGTTTAGGCTATTATCTCCAAAAATGAAGATTTTACGGATTTGTACAGTTTTAAAGTTGTAAGTACTTCATAATTGTTTTAAAATGTTCATCGAAAAATGGTGTAACAAATAAGCTCCTGATAAAGTACTTTGAGAAAGAATCCTTTGGTACTATTTTAATTGTAATTAAAAAAATTGATGCCTCTTTGTCTGTATATTTGCCTTTTTCAAATTTTGACTTGATTTTGATACTCAATAATAATTATGTAATTAGTTTTATTCTTTCTGGCATTCTATAGCTCCAACATGAAACTAAAATTAAAGTGCAAAATTAGCTGCTATTTTTCTAATTAAACGGAAAATAAAGAAACTGGAAATATTGTACAAACATTGGCAATTATGTCTGTAATGAATGAAGCTTTCTTTCAAAACTTTAAACGCCCTCAGCGCATAAATGACACAATTATGGAGATTTTTAATTTCACCTTGTCCATAAAAACTCTAATTAAAAAACTTGAAAAATTAAACATCTGGACTGCGTTTCCTTTGTTGATATTCATTTCACAACCTCGTTGAGTTTTGTTAACTTTGCTAATTAATTTTCCCCCCATTTGGAACTAGAAGAATAGTTTAACTCCTAACAAGAGCAAAATGATGTTTGGTTTTGTACAAAGAGATAACATTATTAATTAGTTCTTAGGATTTTTTTGCTAATATTTATTATATACTAGCAATTTAACTAAGTAGCTAGGCATTAGCTTACAATAACATTGCAAGATCAATAATAATATGAAGACACGAATTCTATGAATCGAACCAGAGGCCGATCGAAAGTTATAAGTACTTGTCAGTATAATCATAAACAAAGCAGGCCCGTAACCAAAACTTGAGGCGGGCAGGTATAATTTGAGGTAGGGCGATAGGGCAAAATATGTATTTCATTTTTCTACTCCTATACTAGTAACATACCTATTAAGTAACGGTTTAGGTTATAAGTAAGTCCATTGTTACGAACACTGACACGTAATGACTGACACGTAATGACTGACACGTAATAAAAAAAATTACATATCATCTGTTCTTAATTAAAACACAATTATCACGGGTGCCTTGTTAGCGCGGCATTCGCGCCACCATGGCAACCAACCAACATACTAATTGTTGCCTGTCAGATAATCAGAAGTATAGTTTATCTATTATAATAGTTTTTCTTTCGTCGAAGAAAAAGTATAGTACAAAACTCGAGTTGTAAGCTTATTACATACTCGTGGAATTACAGCACTCGCCGCTGCGCGGCTCGTGCGCACCTTTTCCACTCATACGTAGTAGGTAAGCTGTTTACAACTCTCGCTATGTAATATACTATTTTGAGATGGATATATTATAAGATATACCTAGTACCTACATTTTCTCGAAACGAATGCTGTTGTCAAACATTGACATTTGGCATTAGAATTCAAAAAAGTACGGCTTCTAAAACTGTAATGTCAACCCATCTATAATCTATAGCCCAGGGACCCTTTAAAGTAAGGGGACCCAGCATTATACTTTCCAAAGTGAGGCCGTTTCTTTCCCCAATCTAATGGTCTCAATGATGCCAAGCATGCCATTTTATTGGAGAATCTTTGAATATATCAGGTACTTTGATTGTTAGTAAAAATGATGATTTCTAAAAATTAGGCTTGACAATGTTCTGTCAACAAACACAGAATATGGCAAGTGCCAAATGAATCAAATTTATTTTATATTTGAATTTGGTTTCCTGCAATTATTTCCGGGAATTTAAGTAATATAAGTATGGTAAGTCAGTGCCGATTTTGCTTATTTGAGAATGTGTCGCTATTGCACCTTGTTACCAGGTTCCTGAATGCATTTGTAATAATATGTGTACTTGAACTTTCTTCCCTTGTTGAATGTATCTACCCAAAGAACTTTCACAGATTTCGGGATGGACTAATAAGATTAGGTCTTGTACTTAGTTCTAATCATGTAGTTTTTCTCGGTGCTCATTTTTGTAATTTTATTTCTCTTCCAAGGCACCTCACAAACGTAAAATAAACTTATAGTTGTAGATAAAAACTGTTTAAAAAAAGACCTGACTGAAGCTACCTGCTTAATAATTTAAAATTTAGGAAATACCATTTTTGTTTTGAACTACTTACTTATACGTAATGCCCACGTAATGGGAATTGTAGGATTACTAAAGGTGAGGCAAGAAAAATCTGGTTGCAATTATTGGGACTACTACAGGCGGCCGCGTTCGCATTACCTTTAATTGACTATCTGGAAGTTAGACAACTTAAAAATTTTGAACTATGAAGGGAAATATTTTGCCTCCTTTGGAATCTATGGCACTGGCATGTCACATAAAACCTGATGGCAGTTGGACACTGACATATATAACATAACCTTGTACCAGCCCACTTATGTGGTCTCCTTGGAGATATACAGAAAACAAGGCTTCACTTTTCCTATGTGATAGACTGTGACATGCTGGGTCCCCTTATTTTAAAGAGTCCCTGCTATAGCCAAACCTTCAACTATACAATGGTCAAACCATGCAACAGACCCTCACATTTCAACTCTGTATGGAGCCTAATAAAACATCTTTTTCCGATTTCAAAAAAAATATGTACCTCGGCACTGATGTTCTTTTTATGACTCATGTGGTTTATTTGCCTCGGCGAGAGACCTCGGCAACTAAATTCTATCTGAGTCATAAAAAGTTGAACTTCAGTGCCTCGGTACATAAATAACTATTATTTTTATGCGCACATGTTCTTATTTTTTTATGTTTGGAGGATATTTTGAGAGCAAGCAAAAATGTATTTTTTACCAAAAATCCACAAGCAGGACTGCCCATTAAGACCAATCGTAAGCTTTGTCGGTTCACCGACTTATGGTCTGTCAAAATGGCTAGCGGAATTGTTAAAGTTTGCTTTTGACAGGGATGATCGACATGTTAAGAATTCTTTTGAATTCTCAGATTTCATGAGATTGCAAACTATTCCATCCGATTACGTCCTCATATCTCTTGATGTTGTGTCACTGTTTACAAATATACCTATAGATCAACTGTAGAAATCTTAAAAAGAAGGTGGCACAAAATCGAACCACATACAAAAATGTCTCTAAATGTGTTCTTGGAACTTTTTCTTTTTATAGTAAATTCCAGCTATTTTTGTTTCAATAATAAATTCTATAAGCAAGTTTATGGATTAGGTATGGGCAATTGTCTCTCACCCATTTGTTCTGACATTGTTATGTCTGAATTACAGCATCATTGTATTAACCAGTTAAATTTCCATTTACCGTTTTTTAAAAGGTACGTAGATGACATTATAACAGCTGTACCAATTGATAAAACAGCAGAAATTGTTCGCGTTTTCAACTCGTTCCACGACAGGTTACAATTCACTGTGGAAGTTGAGCAAGATAGCAGCATTTCTTTTTTGGATACCAAACTTATACACTGTGATACGGGGGAAGTTAAGGTAGACTGGTACCATAAGCCGACCTTCTCAGAGAGATTTTTAAATTTCTACTCAAACCATAGTTTTAAACAAAAAATTAATATAATGAACAATTTAAAATATAGGGCCCTAAATATATCAAATTCTGAATTTCACAAATCAAATTTGAATCGTATTAAAACATTTCTTTGCAAAAATAATTATCCAATAAGTTTAACCAATAAAATTTTAAATAAAAATCGCGCAATAAATTCTGTTATCCCTACACCAAGTAATTATTGTAAAATACCACATTGTGGAAGTCTCTCTGAAAGATTGGCCGGTGTTCTTTCCTCACGTCTGGTTAAAGTTGCGTTCAAGAATGAAAATACAGTGTGCACACTTTTTTATTCTAGACAGAAATCGAGAACGCCTACCAGTCTGGATTCTGGTCTGGTGTATAAGATCCCATGTGCAGTCTGTTCAAAATGCTATATAGGACAGACTGGACGCTACTTAAAACAAAGATTGATTGAACATCAAAGGGATCTAAGAAAGAAAAATGTTGTCAACCCCACTGCTCTAGTAGAACACCACAGAGAGTTTGACCACGGTTTCGATTTTGATGATGTAAAAGTAGTTGGAAAACAATTGGTTTATAAAAAGCGGTTGATTCAAGAAATGATCTGCATCAAAAAATTTGACAGTGTTAATACACGCAGAGATATTGAGGGGTTAAATAAGGCTTACTTTAACTTAATTTCTAAGCTACCAAAATAATAGCTCCGTTATAGTTATGTGGTTTTTATATTATTATCATTTAGTGAGTTTAAAAATGTGCAGTTTTATATTTATTGTAATATTTTGTGTACGTCTTTGGGAAGATCTCAATCTTTGCCTTGCTAATTTTAATATTTTATTATGAACATACTTTCTTACTGGTTTTTGTTCAATACTTGACTTTTGTGGAGCCTTATCGGTGATAGTTTTTACATTTATTTTTCATGTAGGTACTAACAAAAAAGTCCAGCAGACTGTTCAGCATCCCCAAGATTTTGATAGATATATGTTCAATTTTAATGTGTTTGTCGTTGTTTTTCCGTTTCATGGTAAAATCCGATTGTCTAAATGTTTGTGGTTTTTATTTTGATTTTTAAACTCAGGAGACGTGAATTCTGGTGAGTAAAATATATAATAATTTTTTTTTTACTTTTCCTGTCATTTTATACATATATATTCTTATTCGATTATTGTTGGCAAGCATCTTGTGTTGATTTTTGTGTTTTTTTTTTATTGTTACTATTGTCAGTTTACGCTTTCGTTATTGTACTTACTGATGTTTTAATATTGCAGAGCCTTGAAGATGGTTAAAAATATAACCGAAATGTCGGCAAAAGAATAAACTAGTTTCCTTCGTAATTTTTGATCCCTACCCAACCAGTACACCTACATGATAAATTATTGGATCACTAACCGTAATAACGTATAATAATTATAAACCAAGTTTTTTCTTAGTAGAAGTAAATAAAAAGAGTTTGCTATATATGGAAAAATATACAACCATACCCATTCCCTTTTAAAAATTCCCAGCTCGCTGTTGTGTCTAAAAAGTATCCGTCTGTTTTCCCCAAGGTTATTTCTTATTTATTCACCGCAATACTTTGTCCTTCATGTGTCCTTATTTGAAGGGACATTGCGCCCTTCAGTTCCCACTGGAATTGTCGAGGAGTTCTGTAGGGAATTGCCCTGCCAGACGTAGTTCATTTGTAAACAAGGCAGCCCTTCATTGGATCTAATTGGGCAAACTTTTTCAGTTTAGCGCGAAACTCCTTGGATTTTTTCTGATATAAGAAACGCGGCAATTTTTCTAGGCGGAGTTGAAGATTCAATTAGCCCAATTATACACAGTTTCGCCCTGTTATTTAATAATATCACATATCATATTACAATATTCGACAAATAACATGACGAACCGCCATTGGCAGTTTATGTACAAACAAGCAGTGAGAACATCTAGGGAATATTCCATTTGAGGGATCTGAAATTCTAGGTTGTATAAATAATTAGGCTATTAGTGAATTTGCGTGCAGATTTCGTGTCCTAAATATGTATAGTATGTAAATGTAATGTGTAGCTTTGTAAATAATATACACCATTAAGAGAATATATCGCTATAGTATATTTATTTTGAAGAGTTAATAAGTGTAAACAAAATCCATTTAAAATTTTTCCCATTTAGATAAATCAGGTACAGTGTATTCGAAAAGAATTGATGGCACAGATTGATGAGGTTCCAGGGCCATATGGTTGTTGTGTAACAAAGGACTAGCGCGTGTGTTGAAATTTGTTTTTTTTTGTCAAAATCTCTTTCAGACAATATCCATATTTTTAACGATTATTTCCCTCATACTGCTTGCATCCAATAAGGTAGCTCCTTCCATAAAAATCCAACCAATGATATGCCTCTGCTAGCGATAATTTGCACTAGTGCAATTACCGGTAATTGCACTTGTGCAAATTATCACTTCGTTGCTTAGCAACCGCGAATCTGTTGGATACAAACACGTACCTACTTCTTAAATTTATGTGTGTTTCACACTGTTCTAAATTATGCAGCGTATAAATTATGTTGCGGTATTATTAAGCATTATATCAATGAATTTATGTAACTTTTACATTGCTAAATTCTTGTTATTTAGACCTCCGCCTCCGTTTAAATTTATGATAAATCCAGAAAATAAACCAACGCCGACAGGGTGTATGTGTAATCGCATTTGCCTTGGATACCCAAGCGTCATGTTTGTTTACTCGAACGCTACAGTCGAAGCTGTCAATAAACTCGTTCAAAATGAGTCATTTTGGAAATGTAAACATAGAAAAAATTAATACAGAAATTATTAAATCGTATTCGTGAAATAATCTCGACAAATACCACTCGTGCCGGAAATTTTTCTAGATAATTTTATGCTCAAGCCCTATTTTGCCCATTAGCAAAACCACTCGTACAAATTGGGCTTTTATTTTCAGAGATAAAATCCCTCGAGCTTCGCTCTCGGGATTTTATCAGAAAATAAAAGCCCAATTTATACTCGTGATCTTTCTAGGCAAAATAGCGCTTTCGAAAAAATTATCGATAAAATTTCCGGCATTAGTGATATTACATACGGTAATTTTTCTTTATCGTTATAATTCCTATCCATTTTAATAGAGACAATTATTAAAACCCAAATTTATTACCTATTATTATAATGAGACTTAAATTTGCAGCTGGTACATATTTGCCTAACATCCTTATAAACGGAATAATCATGAATGTGAAATATTCATTTTTTGAAATCGGAAGTGAAGTGTCTCAAAATCGTCATTAAAAGCTAAAAAATTGGCACTGAAGTAGCCCATTATTGTACGATTTTTTCAATTAGTAAGCCTTCACGAGATGTAAACATCAAACGTCAGACGCGGAGCCATCGCCCGTCAAAAGTGACCAAATATTCAAAACAAGGACAATAAAGGCCCATTTAACTTTTCGTACACATTGCGAAATTGTTACCTATAGCAGCGCAATCTTTCAGTATAAATATTTAGTAGGTTTGAATATCAATCTATTTTCCATGGATGCTGCGCAACAGGCAGAAGTTTGGAGTTTCCGTTGGGAAGCGCCGTGCCTCGTTATACTTGACCTAGGTAGAGCGATCGTCGAAGTCAAGCAACGACGCACGCAGTCGGTTCATGGACAGGTGATCCCTTACCATTATTTTTTTGCTTAATAAAATATTTTTCCGATTTCAAAAAAATATAATTTAAATATGTACCTTAGCACTGAAGTCCTTTTTATGACTCATGTGGTTCATTTGCCTCGGCCAGAGGCCTCGGCAACTAAATTCCACATGAGTCATAAAAAGTTGAACTTAATTCAGTGCCTTGGTACATAAATAACTATTGTCGTTTTCAGTGGCTTCGATTTCATGTTTTATACCAAGATCCTCGAACCACGTTTGCAAAAGCCATTTTTCTTCTAGAAAAAAAGTATAGTTTTCAGCCCATTGGAAGCGCAGATGGATTTCTAGATAGCGGATTATTAGACTTTCAATCCAGTTCTACCAGAGATTATGTATTTGAAGAATATTTTCAGCAAATTAATGATAGAGCAGATACCAAATAATTCCATACTTGTAATGGATAATGCATGTTGTCATTGTAGACTAGTGGAGAAGCTTCCAACTAATTCTTTGAGAATACTTCTTTTGCTTAACTCCACACACACCAAAACTTTCACTAACCATGTTATCATAAATACGCCATGTTCGGCAGCTGATGATCAATTCACAGAACATTGTTACTGCAGAAAGTTGGCGAAATGCGAAACAACATGTTATTGCGAAAGAAAATAACATGTGGAATCTTTATGAATTGAGTGACGATACTCTGGAAATCGAGCCTCTTATTATTACCTTAGAACAGGACGACTCTTCCGAATTTTCATAAGACTGTCTTTTATATTTTGAATTGAAATATTATTTTAATGTGAAATTTTATTGCCATGATTATTATAGTTTGTTTTATTACATTTTTTTCAAAATTTAATATTATTGCAAAATAATTGTTTGTTTGGTTTTAGGAACAAGTAAAAACATAATAAAATTGTTGCTTATATAACGTAATTGATTGCTTCGTTACACAAAGTCAAAGTGGACATGATAACAATGATTTAACAGTCGCAAACTTTTCTAATATTTCTGCCTTAAATCCGTGATATCGCTGGTTATGCGGGCTGTACCTAGTATGAATAATTTATTAAAACTTTTTATTACTTTTCTACCACTGCAAAAAAATCATCCCGGGGATTTTGCGCTCTTATAACTTTTCTGCGGTAATCTCTGCCAAAGTTTGAAACTTTTGTCATAAACACACAAGAAGAATTTACCGGTTTTACCGATGCAATAATAGGGATGTTTACGGAAAATAAATTTATCTTCTTAATATTTTTTATAAAAATACTAGAGAGAACTATGTACAGGGTGGTTCATTATAAATTGACACCCCCTTAACTTGTTGGTTTTGAGGTTAGAAAAAAGTTTCTGACAAAAGTTTTAGATACTAATACATAGTTTTTTGTGACGCTATTGGACCGTGTACAGTGTGTTCTAGAAAGCCGTGGCAGACATAACTTATGTGTTTTTTAAATGGAACACCCTATATATTTTTGAATTTTTGAAATCTGCTCATCAAAAAATATATAGGGTGTTCCATTTAAAAAAACATAAGTTATGTCTGCCACGGCTTTCTAGAACACACTGTACATGGTCCAATAGCGTCACAAAAAATATGTATTAGTAACTAAAACTTTTGTAAAAAACTTTTTTCTGATCTCAAAAACTAGCAAGTTAAGGGGGGTGTCAATTTATAACGAACCACCCTGTACCTATAGGTTTGAATTTGTTGAACTCTATCTCATTGGCTTGACGTGATTGCCTTACTGGAAAACTCGCGCATTCCTCGAACTGCTGTCCTTTGTGCATATTACCAGAGTAAATACACACATCAAAATAATTTAAGGGACAAATACAAAAATGCATATATTTTCGTAATTATTTCGTATTTAAATATTAAAAAAATTATTACAACTATGAGCAGTTCCAGCAACAGTTAATGCATACGTATTAATATTCATTACGTTAAAAAATGCAGAATTTTTTCAAAATGAAACGAAAACCCTTCTTAATTTAATAGGTATTTGTCATTCAGTGCTATGGGCAAGTTTGGTTTGATTTTAAACATTTTAGGATGCAGAGACATCCTTTGGAACGTGAAACGTTGTTACGTTCTATTGGCATGTACCGTACAAGGTAACTACCCCAATTCAGGATACATTTATAAGATTGCTAGCCTAGCCTAGCGATAGCGCAGTATCACTGCGTCGCAATTGGTTATTCAGCTGCACAATACACACAATGTACGGGTTAGTGACAAAACTGGCCGAAACAGGTTCCACGAAGATGACATTAATGGCCGCCGGCCTGTATGAGTTCCAGCATTATCACGAGGAAATCGCACAACCACTTTACAGTGGATACAAAAACATTTAAATTGGCACCAGCAGGAATGGACTCCAATTTTCTTTTCTGATGAGCCCCGATTTGGACTTCGGCCAGATTCAAGGTGGCATCGCGTGTGGAGTTGTCCTGGAAATGCAGAACGCCTTGCAGCTGTTCGAGCGGTTCACACCTTTCGAGGAGGTAAGATCATGGTATGGGGCGATATCAACATCGGCGCGGAGGAACTAATCTCGTTTGGTTGGAGCGGTATCTGAATTCCAATGATTATCAAAACATTATTCTTCGGCCTATTGTTGTTCCACATGTTGAGAGAATTGGACCAAAATTTCAACTAATGCACCACAATGCGCGTCTCCATGCAGCAAGTGTCGTGCGAGAAATTGTTTTCCCAAAAAGTCCACCCGTTTGTTTTTATTATCTTTAACTAGGCCAAAAATTAGAATTGAAATTTGAAAATCGGGGTCCTGCTGACGTCAGCTGGACCCTTTACCAATCAGTTTCATAAGTTCGGGCTAAAAAATTTAATAGATTTACTTGTTTTTTAACACTTATTATTAATAAAAGGTATACAACTGAGGTGTATTAATTATATGGCACACCATTATAACCAGATTGTAGTTTAATTATAGTTTTATTATGTAATTTAAATAGGACATTTTAATGTAATAAACCCTCCCAGGTAGACGACAAAATAGCCGGCAACATCGCACCACTGTCATTTCGATTGTTTACGTCTTACGTCTTACGTCGTCGGAGTTAACCTCATCGATAGTTGGTGATTTGTTCTTTGTGTTGAGAGTTTTTTCATTTTTCATTATGAAAACTAAACAATGCTTTAACAAAGCCGTCTTCCATGCTGAACACTATTATATTAAGCAGTAACTCACAACAAAACGTAAACGATGGCTAGCCAAACGAATAACGAATAACCAACAAAAACAAACCAACGCAATAAATAGGTCACAGCTGTGATTTGACAGAAAGGTGGGCGGGCTGTTTAAATTTGAACCTGACCGTTTTGCGGCGTTGCCGGACCTACAAAAAGTACCTATACTCACTCCGTGGACATTTTTATTTTTTTCGGCCAAACGGGCCTTCAAAAAAATTTGAAAAAAAAATCCATAAGTATATTTTAGTCAAAGCTATCATCTGAGCTTATCAGAAAAAAACGTGAAATGTGCCCATTTCTGCAGGGCAATGAAATTAATGTTTTGCCTTGCCCTTCTCATTTCTCTGACCTTAATCACATCGAGCACTTATGAAATATGCTCGGACGAAGACTTTTGGTGCAAAATATTGTGTTCCAAACTGACCAACAACTATTCGAGTGCTCTTCAAATGAATGGAACGCCTTCGAACAACATGACATTGACAACCTAATTATAAGTAGGAATGCGTATATGTCGAGCGGTTGTTAAAAGTCGTGGTGGTAATCCTCTGTATTAATTATTATTTAATGTTGCTTTATTGTTGTTAATTATGTGTTGCAAAAACATGCACAATTTTTTTCTGGGAACTTTGCAAATTTGAAGAATTTCTTGATTCTTTTGTGAATTTTGACACATATAAGTCTATTTAGAGTAGGTACAGCTATCATATATATAAAAAATATGGCAGGAAATTGTGTTTTATTTCATAATTTTTATCATCGTCCCTTAGATTCTTTTGATGTGTGTACAGGGGGGTCAGATAAGAATGCAAAGTGCTGTATCTCGGAAACTATTCGTCGTAGAGACTTGCGGTAAATTTTTTTTAGAATAAAGTGGCTAAGAGAAAAACTTGGATTATTATTTTCAGATTTCCAAGATAGTCACCAGGGGGCGTAACCGCCATCTTAAACTTTTAAAGTGATTTTTCACTGAAATCCACCTAGTAATGTTACCAAAATAATAAGTGACTATTAAAGCGAGTAATTTTTGACACTTTTTGACATATCTATTAAAATAAAGTGGTCGGGAGTGACTCAATGTTTTTTTAAATAAACAGCTGTAACTCCTAAACGACTGAACGGATTTTAACAAACTTGGACTCGTTGGAAAAAGCATTTATTGGTCCATCAAACCCATCTTACCCGTGATAGGTCTAAGTCTCAGTGATACCGCTAGAGCGCGGTTTTTGATATAATAACAGAAAATTGCAAAATTCTCGTAAAAATTAAATGCAATAATATTACTTTTTTTTAATAAAAATGTAGTGAAATGATACCTAAACAGGCTAGTGAAAACCGCATCTCGATATCCTATTCCTAGCTGAGAATATCAAAGAAAGAAAATTTAGTGTTATCATAAAATTTTAAAAAGACGCTGTTACACCGGTATTTATTCTTATTTGCCTTTTTTTAATTTGATGATAAACTTTCATAATTTTATAATTTTTTAATTATAAAAGTATACCTAATATGCAAGTGCAAGGTAGGCAAAATACGAAGGGTAGGCCATGGAGGAAAAACAAATACCTAAAATCAACTTGTCAACATTGGAGCTGCTGTGATGTCCACGCATCAGCGGCTCCAACAATGCATTGACTGTGATGGAAGACAGTTCGAGCATTTAAGGAAGCATTAGTTTTATTAAAAAAAAACCATTTTCAGTTAGGAATAGGATTTTAATACAAGTTGATTTTAGGCATTTGTTTTTCCTCCATGGCCTATATTATGCCCCTACACGTTTTTTTTTAATTTTTTGAACAAAGTATACTTTTATAATTAAAAAATGATAAAATTATGAAAGTTTATCACTAAATCTCAAAAAAGACACATAAGAATAAATACCGGTGTAACAACGTCTTTTTAAAATTTTATGATAAAACTAAATTTTCTTTCTTTGATATTTTCAGCTAGGAATAGGATATCGAGATACGGTTTTCACTAGCCTCTTTAGGTATCATTTCACTACATTTTTATGAAAAAAAGTAATATTATTGCATTTAATTTTTTCGAGAATTTTGCAATTTTCTGTTATTATATCAAAAAAACGCGCTCTAGCGGTATCACTGAGACTTAGACCTATCACGGGTAAGATGGGTTTGATGGACCAATAAATGCTTTTTCCAACGAGTCCAAGTTTGTTAAAATCCGTTCAGTCGTTTAGGAGTTACAGCTGTTTATTTAAAAAAACATTGAATCACTCCCGACCACTTTATTTTAATAGATATGTCAAAAAGTGTTAAACAAAAATTACTCGAATAAAGCTTACCTTTAAAAGGCATATATTATTTTGGTAACATTACTAGGTGGATTTCAGTGAAAAATCACTTTAAAAGTTTAAGATGGCGGTTACGCCCCCTGGTGACTATCTTGGAAACCTGAAAATAATATCCAGGTTTTTCTCTTGGCCACTTTATTCTAAAAAATTTTTACCGCAAGTCTCTACGACGAATAGTTTCCGAGATACAGCACTTTGCATTCTTATCTGACCACCCTGTACGTAACTATCTCAGTTTTCAAATAGTCTACTTATTAGTAGGAGGTAGTTTGTGACCAAAAAATGTGTTGGGTGAGATAAACTTTCAAGGCGTTCTCGAGATGAAAGCCTTCGGAAAAACCCGTCCATTTCCCGTAGTTCCGCGTGCTTTGCATTAATCCGACGTAGTAATTGTGGTGGCGAAGGTCAGAAAACGATTAAGAAAGATTAGGGGATCCGTCGGGGAAGTTGGAGGATATCGCAGTTGCCTAATTTGCTTTATCGCAGGGTTGCGAATGCTCCACGGCAGGATAACCGCGATAAGTGGAATGGAAGATTGCGGAAATGGCGCTGAAAATCTGAGAAATAATGTGCGAATGTATAATGGATGTTCTGTCTAGAATTGTTCAATAATAGTAAGTTATTCCATTGCTTTGAACTTTGATTTTTAAAATTACTTCGCTACCTATGACGAATTTATTCAACGTTTAGAGAAACGCACCTATTATATTCCAAAGCACGAAAGAAAACGTTTCTAAAGAATGCGGGCAGCGTTGCGAGATTTCCTATACGAGTAGTCGTTATTTATTGGCGAATACAAGTTTTATCGTATTGAAGCCGAATTTCTGAACTCTGTTATACCGAAAAAATAAAGCTCGCATCACGGGACCATTTACCCATTTTTGTTTACCATTAATTTTTAACGCGGTGTGATAAAACACCTATTATATTTTTTTCAACATCGTCGCGTCTACCATCGCCTTTGAAATACGGCAACACAGCACTTCTACCAAGCAGTCGGCTGACAAAAGCAGTTAGCCAACGCGTTTTGTGCCTGTTTCTATATGGTACTTAAAGTTAACTGCGTATTTGGTCTACCACACAGACCTCATTTTTTAGGTCGCTGGCAAGTTTTTTCCGCCGGCTCAGAGAGCTCAGTGCCGTTTCGTATGTTCGGGAGTTAACGTGTGCAAAATGAGTAAACAGGGAAGAACGTTCCATTCTCAAGCACGAGAAATAATTGCCAATGTTATAAGGGTTTGCCTTCCTCCATAGTCTAAAGCATCACCGTTAAGAATAATATTAAGAATAAATTAAATAACAATTATATGAAAATTAAGTCAGTGAGTTACACAAAATTGAGCTACGCCCCTGAACTGTGACTAATTTATAATATTTGCGAGTTCTTCCCCCTTACGTCGCACGAATTTTGCCGTAAGGAGGACTATACCGATTTGTGAAGTCATTTAGGAATAACGGCAAAAATTATTTAGAAAAAAAAAAATAAACCTTTAACACTCTGTATGTCAAAAATGAAGACCTTGCTGACCCACGTTTATATGAACTTTTTATCTTAGAAATACCTGAGGAGTTGTCCTCTGAAGTGTCGGACACTTATTAAAAAACACCCTGTATAGACTGTTTTTGAGATAGTTAAATCTTATTCAAAACTGTATAGCATTTATTTAGAATCTACATTATTTTCGTGCAACTATTGAATTTTTGACAGCTTTGTATATCAAATATCAATATTAGTCTTTCACTTATTATTTCCCACAATTTTCCGATCGACTATTATCACATAACGTAAACTTACCAGTGTATGACATCTTTAAGGATTGATTTATCAAACTTTCATCTATAAAAATCAATTTGACAATATGGAGTAATTAGGAGACAAATCACTGGAAATAATTAATACCAACAGCCCAAATCAAATCTGCAATATATTTTTTATAAACAATATCTTAAAAAAAATTTTTATCCAGTAGCCGACATAGTGATTTTTGACTAGACCAGTGGCGTAGCTATGCTAGGGCAATTCGGGGCGGCGCCCCGGGGCCCCGCGGGTTTAGGGGCCCCCTAATCCTTGACATTCCTTTCGTACTTGACAATATTTCTATAAATATTTTTTTAATCGCCAAAAAAGGCTAAAACATTTTTAATAAAAATGCAGGAAACCCTGATTGCGTCTCTTTAAAATATATTCCTTGCTACATCAGCCTAACACTCAAGTATCTTTTGTGACAAACGCGACACCGCTCGCCGGCCGAGTATTCCCACATTCCCAGACACAACAGAGTCACAAAGTCGTTTTGTTCAACACTCAGTAGCGATTATTATTATGTTACGTGTGTATATTAATATTAATTCTCAGTAAAAACTATTGCGGACCAGCTGATTTTTTCCAGAATTGTTCTTGGATTGTATTCCAATCAAACGATGACACAGTGCTGGTTTATCCGCTGGGCGCTCGGGGCGCTCGGGGTTTAAAACCTTTGTTAGGGTAAGCTGTGCTTTGGCTATTAAAAATGATAATATATTTTTAATTAATGGATATTTTTTGTATTTTTTTCAATAGAATGCTTTTAGATTGAGTGGGTATTAACTATTATACCTAGTTACTTTTTCGAACAAGAGAGTTTTTCTTGTGTTGCAATGTTTTTGCACGGTTTTTGTGGCTTTCTTAAAACAGACCATATTCGTTTGATTTAACATACTGATGAAAAAATTAAATGGCTGCAGTAAATAATTGTAAAACAAATAAAAATGGTCTATAATAAGTATTATAATTATTGTAAACGTATCTTGTCTCAATAAAATTTCGTAAGAACATTGTAAGTGCCATTACCTTTAAAAAAACTTGTGGTTTTTCCAGACAAAAATATAGCGTTACAATGTTTTAACAGTCGAACTAATTGAAACTAATTGAAACCCAAAATTGTAACATGTCTTTAAAATTATAAAGACTGTTGGAATTGTAATTATCTTTACTATGTTTTTACCGTCCATTTTGTCAGATACAAAGGGATGACGCATCAAAAATTTTGGGAAAATAATTCAAAATTGAATAGTTTTGTATTTTTATCCAAAATTATCCCGTAACTAGACCCGAGAAAGGCGAAAAAGCGAAAATCTCAAAAATGTCACTTGCAATGCTTTTGCATGCGTGTATCGATATGTAGAATTTAGAAATCAAAAATGATATAAATAAAAATAAAAATATCTACTGGGAAAATAAAAACGATGCCATTTATTTGATAAGTTTTGCGAAAATAATCTGCATGCACATTTATGTTTTTATTTTCTATTTTGTAATAAAAAGTGAAACCCAAATTTGGTTTCAATTAAAAGAGTGGCCGACGAGAGTCTATTAAAATGGACCCTAAATCTATAGTGGCCAGGGCCCGAAGTTTGGCTAAACCGGCACTGCGATGACACTCAAAATCCCGTAATGCAGAATGCGATAGAGGTGGTTTCGTATTTATATTTTAACAAAAAAATATGTTGACAAAAGCCGCAGCTATAGGCAATTTGATTCCCTACAGTTTTTCTTATTTTTATTTGTAAGTTTTTTATTTTACGAATTATAGAAGAAAACGCCGCTTAATGAACCCATAACTTATAAAATAACGTTATAAAAGTTATAAAAGAAATTCATAAAGCAAGGTTGGAGACAACTTTTTTATCTAAAATTTTTATCAGTGTTTTTTTTTGTTATAAATAAGTAAGAAACCATTCCTATTGCAAGGTCTATAACGAGGGTCTAAGTGTGATTTTTTTGGTTGGATAGGTACTCAGAAAACAATGAGTAACCTTAAAAAATTTACTTTCCCGCAAATTTTCATTTGAAAAATTATATCGTTACTGGACTACAGAAGCAGAATTCTACACCGGGGCCCCAAGACTCCTAGCTACGCCACTGGACTAGACCCTTAGCCTGAATCTGATAAGCCCAAAACCTGCCACCCTAGAAAAATAGTCACAGCAATTTTTAAGAAGGAAAACACAACTATGATTATTGTATGTAGAAATGTTTATTTATTCGTACATTCTCATTTCTGGAACATAGTAACTTATTCTTGAGTAAAAAACTTTGGGTTTCCAATTTTGTAAATTGTTATTTGTTCGTATTATGTCACAGTTGTTATTAAAAATAATGTTTATTTAATTATTGATTTATTTAATTATTAATTTAATTATTATTATCTTACCTTGTTTGATTAGAAGTATAAGCCACAAAACTTAAAACAGTTGAAAAATCTACACTAAAAACACGTAATACAGAAAGATTTTTAGTACCTGTAATAATTATAAATAATAAATGATGTTTAGTGGCATATCAGGTAAGGATATCAATTGAAAAAAATGCACTCCAGCCGGGACTTGAACCCGGGACTCCTACTGTGGCCGTAGGCACTTTAACCAACTAAGCTACCGGAGATATGGGTTCCATAGGCTAGGTGTTATTTATTCCAATTGATATATAGTTAGTAGCGGTGAGATGTAGAAGACTTCGGCGTCTTCTACAGCTACTAGAAGGGGTTAGAGGGTGTAGGGAAACCATTCATTATTGTTGGTTATGTAAACTTCCTATTTGTTCTTCCACCCACAATATTCGACATATAGCGACTTAATGCAAGTATCGAACGTGGAAATTCTAACCTACAATGTCAAAGCCAGAATATGAAACACAGAAAGATTTTTAGTACCTGTAATAATTATAAATAATAAATGATGTTTAGTGGCATATCAGGTAAGGATATCAATTGAAAAAAATGCACTCCAGCCGGGACTTGAACCCGGGACTCCTACTGTGGCCGTAGGCACTTTAACCAACTAAGCTACCGGAGATATGGGTTCCATCGGCTAGGTGTTATTTATCCCAATTGATATATAGTTAGTAGCGGTGAGATGTAGAAGACTTCGGCGTCTTCTACAGCTACTAGAAGGGGTTAGAGGGTGTAGGGAAACCATTCATTATTGTTGGTTATGTAAACTTCCTATTTGTTCTTCCACCCACAATATTCGACATATAGCGACTTAATGCAAGTATCGAACGTGGAAATTCTAACCTACAATGTCAAAGCCAGAATATGAAACACAGAAAGATTTTTAGTACCTGTAATAATTATAAATAATAAATGATGTTTAGTGGCCACAGTAGGAGTCCCGGGTTCAAGTCCCGGCTGGAGTGCATTTTTTTCAATTGATATCCTTACCTGATATGCCACTAAACATCATTTTTTAAAACACGTAATTACACACAATTTTTTGCAACGCAGAACTAAACAATTAAGAAACCAGAATGAACATAACTTCTATAAATTAACAAGTCGGTAAAAATAGAGAAACCATAGTTAACATACATAACTCATAACTGTGAAACTGTGACTTCTACCAACATAAATATTTCAATAGAATGGATTTATGTGTCAGGCACTGGTACGTTTATTTTACGCTTGGTGCGTTTTAAACCCTGATAAAGTAAATTCTGAACTGAACTCTATGAACTTCCTCACCCAATCCTAATCGTGTTGAAACCCCAGATAATACTCCAGCTTTCATCTCTAGAAACCTTTGACCCTGTAATTCGTCTTTGTTCAAGGTTATTTGATACGTTACGTGCACCCCTACACCCAGATTATCTAGCTGCTTAGTGACCGCAGCAATGATCGATAACAACCATCAGGGATATTAAACCTACACCCAGAAACCCTGTGCTGTTTCAATCAATAGGAGTTATGTCTCCTATCTGGGGAAAGTTTGGAAAGGGTCTATTCGGATATTCAGGAGTACTTGATATCTGTACGTTTGCCGGACTGTTTAGCGGAGTATAGGCTATCGAATTTCAATACCAACCTTTGATGGAATAAGTTGTCTCTGGTCTTTGGGAGATATAGGTCGAATAAATAATAATAGAAATTAGCAGCAATCTGAAATTGACTGGAGATGGTGTAGGAAATGTTATAAAGAATTTCAGATGACAACAATAAAAAGTATTGAAATAAATGAGGTTGAAACCCAGGACCCAGGAACAAATTCCAACAAGAAGAAGAAGAATTCAAAATAAACCTTCTTTTTGTGGTTTGTGGACATTTTGGCCTTTCAAATTATCGATTTCATAGATATGTTTATACCTATGCAGGCAATTCTATTAATAAACTGTATGAACTGCAGGGATAGTTAGGAACCGATTATTTAATTTTCTAATGACTACTAGCAGTGCAGTGCGAAATTTTCCGAAATCTTTCCTTTGTGAAATGTTACCGTCTACCAATGACGTCAAAACCTATAGACGTGGTGCCCCATTGTTAAAATGCCCTTTATTTTGACTCCAAGATTAAATATATCCATACTACTCTAAAAACATGCTACAAACAAAGACAGAAAGTCAACCATCAACCAACTATACACCCGGTGATTCCCGGTTATAGTTCGTTAGAGTCGAAATAAGTTCTCTACGGCTCGACAAAAAGGGGCAATTTCTGACAATCTCGCGACATTTTCGAAATAATTTGATGGAGCGCTTAGATTGTGATTAGTTCTGGGCGTCAAGCGTTTATCAAAACAATCCTGTCTATAGGTTCTGACGTCATTGCCGTCTACTGTGTTTAGTCGGATTGAAATAGACAAACAAAAATTATTAGAAAAATCCACCGAAAATACCTACAATGCTATTCATAAACTTCGCACCAAATGGGAAATTTTTATTATTAGATTTTTTTGAAAATCTGATTTCGGGCTATATTGGTGCATGTTTTGGGCACACTATTGCGCCTAAAGAGAGTCGTGATGTTACAGCCCATGCCTGTCAAATATGACATTTAAAATAAAAATTAGGAGAAATGGGGTTTTACCTTGTAAATCGGAAAAGGTAATTAAGAAAATGTATTCGTATTGTATTATTGTGCGTTTATGTCAATTTTTAGAAGGATATTCGTTTTTTTCTTAATTGATCTTTCAGGAATTGAAACTGAAACCATAAAATTCAAAACTGTACCTTATCGTTTTGCTTCATTCAGTTCATAATATAGATGTGCTTTGTGTATAGTAAATTACATAGCGAGAGTTGTAAACAGCTTATTACGTATGAGTGGAAAAGTTGCGCACGAGCCGCGCAGCGGCGAGTGCTGTAATTCCACGAGTATGTAATAAGCTTACAACTCGAGTTTTGTACTATAATTTTTCTTCGACGAAAGAAAAACTATTATAATAGATAAACTATACTTCTGATTATCTGACAGGCAACAATTAGTATGTTGGTTGGTTGCTATGGTGGCGCGGATGCCGCGCTAACAAGGCACCCGTGATAATTGTGCTTTAATTAAGAACAGATATGTAATTTTTTTATTACGTGACAGTCATTACGTGTCAGTGTTCGTAACAATGGACTTACTTATAACCTAAACCGTTACTTAATAGGTATGTTACTAGTATAGGAGTAGAAAAAAAAATTACAACACTGGCTCAGGGCATGAACTTAGCGTAAAATTAAAGAGTCTGCATGCTCCAATATTGTGTTGTTACATAACAGCTGTTTTAAAAAACCTTATTTCTCCCCTTTTTGCGTTGAAATTTATTTGTATTTTTATGGTTTAGTAAGAAAGCAATCAGTAAATAAGTGTCTAACATATCGTCTATCACTTTGTACATATATAATGAAGAAAAAACAAATGTCCTGATATCTTTCTGAAAATAATTCGAATGTAAGACATTTTTAGTTTTAAATGTCAAATTTGACAAGCATAGGCTGTGACGTCAAGACTCTCGTTAGATGTAATGTGTTCAAAAATATCCCGAAATTATGTTTTCAAAAACAAATAAGATTAGCTAAGCTCTGTTCAACGAATGTTCATACCTACGTCACAACTCCGGCTCTTGTCTTGAGTCATGAATATACGATGAATATCGTCCTTATATTCACGAGTCAGACAAGGACGGGAGTTGTGACGTAGGGATGAACATTCGTTGAACAGAGTTTAGTCACGAAATCCCCATTTTATTAGTTTTCTGGTCAGTTTTGAACTTTACTTATCAATGGAACAAGAGTACACTTTTGTTGCAAAATAAAAAATGCACCAAAATGATGAACCTGCAAGACCAAAAAGATATCCTCAAAAAAGTTATGAGTATAAATCCGATTATGCTACTCCGCCGCTCCGCCTCTGGGCGTTGGGAATAAATTGTTGCACTTCAGAGACTAAAGGACTGCACCAAGTTTCATTTCAATTGCATAACTTCTGTAGAAGTTTTTGCGAAAAATATGTTTTTCAATCTGTACCTTTATCACCATGTAACTTTCTTATTATGCATTTTCGGGCCTATGCTTATAGGAAACTTTTTGTTCAAAATGACATTTTCTACCTGTCATATTATATTGGCACCATAACTTAGAAACGCTGTATAAACTAATAGGTATCTATATTTTAATATTGGGTTGAATGCCTTTTTCTTTGCAGATTTTTTGTAACGTAAAATTTACGATGCACTGAATTCCGCCAAAAATTTTGCATTCTCCATTCTCCATCATCGACCATATCGGACTGCTCAATAATGCTCAATACTCGTAGTTCCATTTCGAAAAGACTTCCACCGAACCTTGTTATGTGTAATCGGGCATTGTCCTGTCGGATAGGATTGGATTTTGCGAACGTATTGACGAAATGAGCCGGAATAGAGCTTAATACCCGACACAAGTTCATCTCTATGAGCCGGACAATACTGGGACAAGACTACGTCTGTGGCATACGGTGTCCGGCAGAAAGTTCGTACCATTTATTGGGATGGAAATGAAATTTTGATTTCAAATTTTGGGGGATCACATAAGAGGTTAGGAACTCTATTTTCAAGATGGTGGCACTTCCGGAAAAACCGGAAGTGAGTACCAACTTTGTTATTTTAAATGGAACACTCTATATATTGTTACATGTTTGAACTCCTTATAAAATTCTAAGCCAACTTCATAAATACATATGTGTGATTATCTTTAACCGTTTTGAAGATATTCTCGCTATTATGATTTTTTGACAGATGATTTGGCGTAGAGGCCCTGTATGACACGAAAAGTGACAGTTATTCGTTTTAACAGAGGTTGGACAACGATCGGATCTCTCTCTCTGGCGAGGGTCTTATTTTCCCTATGAAATTCATTTTGTGCAACAGACATATATTTTTTCGCTCTTTCTATCATTCCCCTAGCAGCAGGATGTGTCAAAATTGGATTTTAAGGTTAAGCTAACGACATTTAACTGCCATAAACGTAGGTAGATGAGGGCACAGTTTAAAATGTATAAAAATATAGATAAAACCAATAAATTGGGTAGGTAGTAAGTATATTATTTGCAAAGCTTCACTAATAATAATTATTATTGAAGTTTGAATGGAAAAGTGAAGAAACATATAATTTGTTCCAAGCAAACAGCAATTTTAGGATATCAGGATAAAAACATTTATTAAATTTTTGTAGGAATGTGGTATACTTATGTAGATACATAAAATTAAACAAGGCTCTAGCATACCAACTAACTAAACTTTCGAATATTTCTTCAATAGGAATCGTAGCTGCAATAATAATTATTATTCCTTTCATTTAAAAATAAAAATCAAAAAGGTCTTTTAAATGGTTTAAACTGTATGGTTTCGTTTCTTCAAACTCTCTTCTTATACCTACCGTCAAAATTTTAAGACAATTAATACTGAAATTTGTACGGAATAAAAAGTTGGAAAGTTTGTTTTGGTAATATGAATCAACCACTATTGAAAAACATGGTTAATAGAATTAGGCTGAATAAAAAAATGAGTACCTAGGTATTTAATATAGATATTAGTCTTTCTTTCATTTTTTGTAAATAAAAGTTAATAACTTTTCAATGCAAGAGAGATCATCTATATTTCAAAAAAGAAGACAACAGTATTTTTGTTTTCAAAGATATATTGTAAGTAAGTAAGGAAGTAAGGAAAAATCAAACTAGTACAAGTTCTCAGAAATTTATACATATTTAATGGTTCTTTCTTGCTAAAGTCACGTTCATCAAACGTTGCAGGAGAGGATTGTTTCTTCAGCACAACCTGACACTCAAAATCCATGTCGGAGAAGTGAACCTGTGAAAGTTAAAGAACTAAATTTAAGCTCCCTAAACATAATAAAACGCTGCCATCAAATGCTATTTTTTTATCAGCAAGAAATTTGTAATGGAATATTAATACAAAATAAGCTCACACATTTAACTGACTACACAAAAAGGGTTCTTTATATAAAATTCCCACCTGTGTTGACTTCTTTTTTGTCCGATTTTGTTGGTCTTAGTGGAAAATAAAGCTGTAGGAGGTTTCGAAAAAATGTATTTACGAATTAAATTATATTACAGTCTCTTTCCAAATTTCACGATAGGAAGAATTTTCTAATTGCAAACAACTTTTTTCGTATTTTTTAGTTTTCTCCTTTCGAGAAGCAACGAAAATTTTAAAAAATTAACAAAATAGGTCAAAAAATTATGGAGGTGGAAGTTTTGATGTGGAATATCCTGTATAGTTTTCTTGAATATACGTCTTTTCGTTATGAGAATTTTGTCGTAGAAAAATTTCCTTTACAGTAACAAAATATTATAAACCAATCCAAAGTTATCACGCACAACTTATATAATAAATACATTTTTTATTATTCCATGAAACGAAAAATGCCTATGCTGGTCCAGTAAATACCTATACCCAACAGGTTTTACCTCCTTGAAGACAAAAACTTTAGCATTATCTCTTTAACATTGGGAAATTTTCATAAGAATTCTAATAAGTGGTAAATATTTACTAATATGTAATATATTAATTTAGGTACCTTATGTTATGTTGCTGATGCAGATTAAGGAAATTATTCTGCAGATGAAAATCACAGATCAAACAAAAAATAAAAAGGAACTAGATACTTAGGTATGTAATTAAATTTACTTACCTCGCAAAGTTTCGTATCATTTCCAACTCTCATGTTAGAGTATTTCATTTGCACTTTCCATCGTGCTCGTTCTTCTGCGCTTTTTTGAAAGGGTGTTAAGAAAAATCCATCCTGCTCAGAATTCTTGCAGTTTCTTATTACGCAAGATGTCATTTTTACCTTTTAACACTCCTTTTTGCAAAAGAAAATTAGCACGCTCAATAATCGTATATTTATTTCTTATCTATGCTCAATAATTTGTTGACAGTTTGTTGACAAACTGACACCCGCCAATATAAAAATATAATAAAAACAATGTTACTAGATCTGCCAAAATCTGTTGTCCAACCTCTGTTAAAACGAATAACTGTCACTTTTCGTGTCATACAGGGCCTCTAATTTGGCGCATAAGTTTTAACTACGATTAACTAAAAAACTAATATTTTGCACATTGATACTCAATATGAAGGGTCACGCGAATCTGACGATAGAACTTTAAAGTATTGAACAGGGTGTTCAGAAATTGATGTCCAATATTGTCATTAAAAATATGCGAAAACTCCATTTTTTCAAAATGGAAACGCCCATTTTTTATTTGTTCATTGCATTCCTCTTAAAAAATGGTGCTAAAACGTAAATACTCTTAAATTATCTGCAATTGATGGTTCTCGAGTTATTTCATAAAAACTCATATTTCTTCACATTATTTTACATTCCTTCAAACTCAAAACGCCTTTTTCAAAATTTGAATATCTCATTTAGTATACGAG
Organism: Pseudeuparius sepicola; assembly: GCA_963920635.1. Lineage (NCBI taxonomy): Eukaryota > Metazoa > Arthropoda > Insecta > Coleoptera > Anthribidae > Pseudeuparius > Pseudeuparius sepicola. Next base: position 9,674,192 of record OY987299.1, read on the forward strand.
AGAGGTTCGAAAATATGAAAAAGGCTCAAGAGTAAAGAACCGTTATTTTTAATTTCAGAGAAAACATGTATTATGAAAATTGATTCGAACTAAAAGATAAGGTAGGGTGCACCCACCCTACCTACCCTTTTGTTGCAAAATGAAAACATTCACCAAAAATTGTGGACCTGCAAGACCAAAAATATAACCTGCATTTGTTTACACAAAATTTTGTACTTCAATGACTAAAGGACTGCACCAATTAAATTGCATAACTTCTTAGGGGTTATTACAGAAAATATGTTTTCAACCTGTAATTTTATCACCTTGTAACTTTTTTATTATGCATTTTCATTTTCGGATCCATGATTATAAGAAACGTTTTGTCCAAAGCATTGTATTGACAAGTAGATGGAAGGAGTGTAGAGAGGGAAACAGGCTGCCAAATTTGAGTAAGTGAAATAGTAAATAAATCAGCTGATTCCGGCAAAAGCCACATAACACAAAATAGGTAAAACATCAATCTGTTTGTCCTAACTTCTATTATTTGTGTCCTGTGCTTCAAACGAGTTCCGTATTTTAAATATTTATATTTGATTTTAGTTCGTGTCGTGGTGGTAGTTTCGTATAAAACGGAGTTGAGTTTTCTTAGTTGGTGTTTGGTTTAATATTTTTAGATCAGAGAGAAAATTTAATTAAGCTATGTGGCTATATTCTCTCTGTTGTAGTTGCAAATTACAAAAAAGATGGTCAACTCCTGTTGTGTATTTGGATGTACCAAACGGGGCGGAAAGAATAAGAATAGTGGGGTTTCTTTTCATACCTAATACCTAAGTCTTATTATTAAATATATAAAGTTTTAAAAATCTTTGTTAATAACTTTGCAGTTTTCCAAGAGATAAGGTGATATTAGAGAAAAGTGGATTGCATTTGTAGTCAAGAGAGCGATTTCAAAGAGAATTTTGGGCAGCGCAAACTTAAAAAGTATGTAATTACTACAGTTTTTTATTTTCAAAGTCATATTATGATAGAAGGGAAAAACTGGCAAAAATATTGTGCTAATGAATCCAGCTCTTCGTCCTCAAAGATGGAAATTGACGTTCTGGTCCCTTTAATAAGGTACTAATTGTACCTGTCTTAGATGTTTTTTCTATTAAATTGAATTTTAAAAGTAATAAATCAGTTAAGAAAAGTAATTAAAGATGAAAATGTATACCTATAATCCTAGATATTTTGTCGCCTTTATTTTAAAAGAAACTTTTATTTTGGAATTTGTATTTTATTTGTTTCCATTTACTTCCAGGTACATAAAATTTCCATGTCAAATTTTCTTAATTAATTCACTAGGTACTTTTTTCTGTGCAATTTTTACATGTGGTTGTGGTTATATTCAAAATGCTGTTGAAAACATCGAATTGAACTAGGGAAAATTTCTCCTTTCTGCAAACAAGTCCCGAATACGGAATACAGATCATACAGTAAAGAGAATTACGGAACATGCCCATTAAATTCACCCATTAATATGCAACATCCCTTTACACATCCTTTGTCTGAATCAGCTTACACGTTCATTACGCGTCCTTGTCTTACTTATTGCCATTTGAAACCTATCTCTCTCTAGAGTTGGCTGCCCCAAACACAATGAAAATCACACCTGTGCGACTTCGATAGTACCTGGACCAACACCATATTAAAGACCTGTGCATAGCGCTGTTTCAAGCGATCGGCACTGGGGCCACACGACGAAAAAAAAAAAAACGACAGGGTAGATTAATTTTAAAAACACCATTGTTGCAGAATTTTTTTATAAAATAAAAGCATGCAAATGAGTTTTACAACGAATTTAACTTCCAAAATAAAACAAAATGCTTGTTTGTTATCTTCCTTAAATTTGACAAGCTTACATGGCATACATTCATAGATTTTATTAAGAAAAGCCAGTCTAAAAAGCAAGCAAGAGTATTTTGATACCTTTTGACTTGAAATAAAGTCCATGGCTATAGTTTTAGTGTAAGTAAGTATAGAAAGCATATTTTTTTAGTTTCTTCTTATAGTGGATCTTTGGTTCGCTTTGGGGCTATAAACAATATATTTTTTATTTTCCTTCTGCATACGATACAAAATACTTTTTCAAAATGTAATATCCAGAATTCTAGCTTCTTCAACTGGTTGAACAGATCATCCCTTAATTCCAAAGTAGTGAATATTCTTCTGCAATTCACATAATGGTCTGCGCATACGATTTTCTTCATGAGCATGGAATTTTCATGTTATCACAAACAAATCTACCTATAAAAGTTCTGTTAATATTGTCACAACTGAGTGCCTTCACACGGAGCCTTTACCATGTGACGCACTACTTGTGTGTACCGGAGGGTTGGATTAACCCTCCCAGCTTGCCGGGATCACTGGGTGCGGGAGTCGCGAAGCGCAGAAGAAAGACAGCAGGTACAAACTAGGGTGATGTTTATTCTTGCACTCACAGATATGCCTCTAACAGTATCTGGACCATGGCGGAGGTAGCGCGGACTGTGGACCGACGCGACCGATAGTACGTGCGGAAGTGACCGGGACGCGAGCTGCGCCCTTGACCCGACGCGACGGCGGGGTGCCGCTACTGACCCACTGACGTCTTCAACAGTGCCCAGGGGCGCTGGCGTCTGCCCCTCGGAGTCCGACCTGAACAAGGAGGCTATTTAGGATCCATTGCCAGGTCAGACCACCGAGGGTGGTCCGTGATCGAGTAGCTGCTAATAAGCGGGGCTTACTGATGCCCAGCCTGTGGCTGGTGCTGGATTTATACTCGCAGATTTGGCCGACTCGGCGATTGGACTTTGAATTATCTAATGTTTATCTTATCGAGTGATCCTCGTATATTTTGTTATTGATTGTCCCCTGTATTTTGTATAATGTTATCTTTATTTGTTATGATTCAGTAGAAGTAAGTTTGAATAGTTTGGTCCACAGATGTCACTTTGTTGACAATATGATAAAACTGCGAAATATTGACGCAAAGAGAATTCGTGACCGTAAAAAGGACGGAAATGGTAATAAAGCTACATAATATTTAAAATATGGGACATTTGAAATGTCAGAAACTGACATATCTATAACCACAGAATAGCCCTGTTATAACCTATAATAAGCCGCCATTTTTTCGTCGTGTAGCGCCACCCCAGTTCGCAAACAACAATGAAATATGACGTGATGCTCGGGTCTTTCATCTCGTGTCGGTCCAGGTAGCACCTACTTATCAATTCGACGGTTCAAAATAACATTTTCCACCTGTCCTATCACGTTGTCACCATAATTTAGAAAAGATTTCAAAGCACAAGAAAGTTAAAATGTAATAATGGATTTATTCTCTCGAGAAGTCAAGAGGTTATATTTAAATCTCCCCCAATTTCATTAACTTTAGAATCCTGAATTTTCAAAACAAATTTCTTAACATATTAATTTAATTTTATTCTCAAATGAAATGAGAAATAATATCCAGAGTGAGCCATATTTAATGTTAAACAAGGCTTCGTTTGTAAGTTGCAGTGTCACATTGTTGTCAGATCTGAGGTTAGAAATGATGGAGATGATTTAAAAATCTAATAAAGAGGGCAAATTCCTAAATTCAACGGTAATTCACCTGCTGGATGGATGAGGTCATAGCTTAATGACAGTTATTTCTGTTGGATTTTGGAACGTCTCTGATGGAGTAAAGTTGTGACAGTTGTGTCTTGTGTCTTCTATTAACCTTAAAACATAATTTGTTATTTTGGAAATGGAAGGAATAATTTGTATAAAACGTATTTTCGAAGAGAGTGACGATAGCGCGATAGTTTAAATTTATCATCTTCAAGTGATGAGGAAATTGTATATATTGTATACACTGTGTCCCGGATAAGAATGAACAGCATGGGGATATTGCAAACGGTGAGAGATAGAGCAACGGTTAAATGGGGAAAAAGTTGCGCAATTTCGAGGTCAATAAAATGGCACAAACAGATTTCTAATATCTTTTTTCGTTTTTGAGTTATTTTGAAAAAAGTAAAATTTTGCGTTTTCGATTTTATTTTTTTCTGAAGTTGTTCTGACAGATAAAAAAAAAGAAAAACACTTTCTTTTGGCACTTTTTAACGGGCTTTAAGATGGCGTTTTTAGATTTGTTCTACCACGTTTCGTTTTTGAGAAACCATCTTCAACTTTATTTTTTTAAATACGGACCTGGATTTTTTTTTGCAGATTTTGAAAGCACTTTTCATTCCAAATACCATGATGTATGACACGAAATATTTTTTAAATGTTTTGAGACAATTATACTGATTATTCTTTTTTTTTTCATTAATTTTTTTCTATTGCGGCCCTGTATTTAATAATAAGAAGTCTAAATATTAATCAGTATTGACAACAATTTATTTACAGTTTATTTTTTCTTCGAAAACTTAATATTTTTGAATACGGCCCTGTCTGGTAAGTGTTTTCCTCTGTTGTTGTACAGCAAACAGTGTCGCATTGTGTTTTGGAGTAAATTCTTAGCTTTTTCTAATTGTCAGAAGAAAGCTTTAAGCCAACGAAATCAATAACTTTTGCTATTTATTAATTGAGGCGTTTATTTGAAAAACAACACATGTCCATTTTAACCGAAAATCGACTTTATGCAGATTTATATAGCAAAATATCATATACACACGTTCCAAACATCAAATAGTATAAAAACCTCAGTTGTCCGGGTTAGAATTAATGCCCAAATTCGGCTTGTTTTGGAAAAAAACAGATGTCCACATATTCCACGTGTTCACTTCAACGGCGGTTCAGTCTGACAGCTTGCCTAATAGTATGGCAAAAGATTTTTACGATATAAAACGGAAAGTTAAAGCTAAATGCCAAAGTTCTCCTAAAGTAACGGCCATTGCGTTCGATTTTATGCAAAATCTTCCTCTACCTAATTTAACGCCCAACAAAGTGTTTTATAGTAGACATCTTTGGCATTATGTGTTTGGAAATATACATGAGATCGGAAGAAATGGTTTCAATATCTATACTTATCATGAGGGAATGGCCAAACGTGGCCAAAATGAAGTCACTTCCATGATATTTCAGTGGCTTAAAGAACATTTACCAAGCCAATCTGATTAAATCTGGTTCTTTTCTGATGGCTGCCCAGGCCAAAACAAGAACTATGCGTTTATTCGCTTTTCATATATCCTTGTGCATGTACTAAAGTTGGCATCTAAAGTGACACACGTATATCCTATGCTCGGGAACATTCATACTTACCCTGTGATAGTGAATTTAGTCTAATTTCTACTGCAAAAAAAGTAGTTCTGGACTTTCCAGAAGAATGGAATGAACTAATTCGGCAGGCAAGGTCCAAACCATCTCCATTTAATGTAGCGAATGCTGGAATAGACTCCGAATGGTTTGTAATGGATGAAAGTTTTAAAGACTTATTTTTAAAAAATCCCAAGCCAAAAAATTAGCTAAAATTGACATTGGGACAAGTGTATTTTTTAATTTTTTAATATTTTTTCGTTTTGTGTGCGAAATAAACAAAAATTAAAGTCAAATGTCGTTTCTTTATTTCACATTTAATTATAAAAACACCTTAATAAAACCAAAATCGTTAACAGTATAAAGACAAGCAGTTTTTCTTGATTTTCCGAAAATTCTTTTTTTTGACATGTGTTGTTTTTCAAATAAACGCCTCAATTGCAACAATACATTCGTTCGGCCTCTACACTATTTCTGTGACGCAAGATATAACATGCTGACATGTTAAATTTGTCCCCATTTGAAAAAGCACCCTCCATTTCTAATGATACAAATTGTTAACTAAATGATACAGTGGGAGTTATGACAAATGAGAAGGGGTTGGTTTCGTTGTTTCAAAGCCTTCTAGGTGGGGGTTTTTATTTATTTTTTATTGTCTCATATGTGACTGTTATTAGTCTTTGCCGTCCTTTTTTTAGTTCTCCAATAATCGAAAGATAAGTTGTAAGTTAAATTGTTGACAATACTGATTAATATTTAGACTTCTTATTATTAAATACAGGGCCGCATTAGAGAAAAATGAATGGAAAAAAGGGAATTTTCAGAATAATTGTCTCAAAACAATTTAAAAATATTTCGTGCCATACATCATGGTATTTGCGATGAAAAGTGCTTTCAAAATCTCCAAAAAAAATCCAGGTCCGTATTTAAAAAAATAAAGTTGAAGATGGTTTCTCAAAAACGAAACGTTGTAGAACAAATCTAAAAACGCCATCTTAAAGCCCGTTAAAAAGTGCCATAAGAAAGTGTTTTTATTTTTTTTTATATATGTGATAACAACTTCAGAAAAAAATAATATCGAAAACGCGCAATTTTACTTTTTTCAAAATAACTCAAAAACGAAAAAAGATATTAGAAATCTGTTTATGCCATTTTATTGACCTCGAAATTGCGCAACTTTTTCCCCATTTAACCGTTGCTCTATCTCTCACCGTTTGCAATATCCCCATGCTTTCATTCTTATCCGGGACACAGTGTATATTGTATATATTTCCTCAACTTCCTGTATTTTTATAAATTGGGATTTCATTTCTACAATTTTTTTAAGACAACGATACACTTGTTTCAGTGATAACAGGAAAAATAAACATTTATTTTTTTATTTTTCATAAAAATAACAAATCCAACTTTGTCGTGTCAATTCCCACAAAAAAAGAGATTTCATTCGCTGTTTTGTGAATTCCACCTATTCATCAACATCAGAAGCATGATGGGCTTGATAGATTTGTGGTGGAACCCCCACCCTTCCCCTACTCCATCCATCTGCAATCCATCGCTGAATTATGGAATAGTTTGGTGGACCTTGATTGCCATCGATGGGTACAGCGCTGAATTTAGGAATTTGCCCTAGAATATAGACCGGGAGAAAGTGACAGATTTTTTGACCTGATTTTACTCGCTGTGCCTTTCAAAGGGCATTTATGTTGGGTATATTCTCACAATAATAAGGTATGAACCAGAGAGTCATCCTGGGTTCTTCATATGGAAAACTGAGTTTTCATTTATTCGAAAAATATGCGTTTTGATATGATTCTAGTCAGGCTGCAAATGTGTTTTATAATGAAGTTCAAAATAGAAAATTCCTCGAAAAACCATAGGCATACCGTTACCGTGAGCCCAAAGGGCTATTATTGTCAGGTGAACTTCTACTTTAATAATTAATATTTCTACGTTTCTGAACAGGCTGCCAATGAGAAGTGTACAAGTTCTTGTTATGAAACTTCTGAAAAAGGGATGACATACCGTTTGCGCATGTCCAAGTACAGTTTAAATTGAATGTTATTTAACCATTTAAAAGATTCATACCTTATTATTGTGAGAATTCAACGCCTGCCAATATGAACCAATGAAATGATATGATTTTTGAAATATTAAATCAGGTGATGATTTCAGCGATAATACCACTAGTGGTATTTTCGCTGAAATCCTACTCTCTTAGTTACGTCCTAGTTACGCTAAACCAATATTGTGGCAGCTAAAACTGATAACCGGATAACTTCTTCACATTACCAAATTTAATATGATGTCTAGAATATATGTTTTCAGTTAACACATTGGTCTTTAAATATCTATTAGCACAAAAAACATATTCAGAACCGAAAGTTCAATCTAAATGACAGCTAGCTGTCAAACTAACTATTTGCAGTTGTTAAATTCTCTTTTTAAATACAACTCGTGGTATGCCTAATAATAGATAATACCTTTCCTTAATTTATAACTCATTATAATCCCAATGCCAAGAAAATACCACGACTGCGCAGCTTTGGGATTATAATTCGTAAAATTAACGAAAGGTATTATCGATAATAGGCACACCACTTGTTATATTACCCCTGAGAATATACGCAACATAATGCGCTTTGAAAGGCATACTGAGTAAAATCACGTCCAAAAATCTGTCACTATCTCCCGGTCTAATATAGCTTCATTGTATTCGTAGCTAATTTTCTACAAATATATTTCAACTGTAATATGAAATTATAAGCTAAAGTAAGGCTTCAGTAGAGTGTAAACAAATATGTTATGGGCCTGTTTTCCTTTAGTATACAAGCACTTTGTAGTATTACAAAAATCAATTTTGTTCTTCAACCAAGTAGAACGCGCAGCTCGGCCGCTATCAGGCAATATTACACGCCATATCCCGCAAACAGCTTCCGCAATTTTCTAGCAAGTAGAAAGACAACGTCCCGAAAAAGCAAATTGCTCCGAAGGGGAAACTAACGTTCTGATAAAAGTCCTCTTTGCCTCGGACTTTTTAATTTCCTTAGAAAGCCTTTTTGTTCGTTCACTTGTGGAACAGAAAATCTAGAGTCGCAGTTTTAGAGGATGTGGCGCCAGAATAGGACTAAGGAAAAGTAGAACAAAATTATCTTTTATAGCACACAAATGTCTATCAAATTTTGTTCGGTTTCTGTCGATGGGGAAAAGATGCACAATGTGACAACAAGGTACAAACACCTGGCCATTAGTGTCTAAACTCGACCTGATCTCCGCGCCATCTCTTAGACGGTAGCATTAGCTGCATTTGAATTTGCGCTTAGGGGAACGGACACTTTATTCGAACTAAATGCAAGTGGCGCGTAAACATTTACACGATGGAAGCAGGTGAACAATTCTGAGGGCTAATACGAGGCAGGGCCGCATTAAGGACGATCTCTATGAATTTTATAATATAAAATATTAAAATTATATACCCTAGTATTAAGAACTTTAAAAACAAACTTTTATGGCACACCTAGTCATTCACTTACCTGCAAATTTCTACTGTTAACACAAATCGTAGCTCCAACAATTAATAAACAGCAAAATAATTATATCGGAAAAAATAAGGTCCACTTGCAACTCAATACACCTCTGTAAGAAACACCGACTCGCTGCACTCGCCCGCCATGCAACAACTTGTGTTTATGTTTCACTTGCGTTTAGTTTGAATAGAGTTTAGTTTGGTAATACTTATACCTACTGATGGCAGAGTTGACGCGCTTGGATCGTCTTTAACAAAACAACATAATGTGAGAGAATTCTTGTGCGTTTGTTCGTAATTACAGCGACTGCGAGATATTTTTTCGTATGATAATTTAAATTTGAATAATATCGAATGTCCTGGAGGGGGATGTGGATTTGGCGAAGCGTGCGAAGATGTAAGAGAATGATATGAAAGGACTGCGTCGCGCCGCGTATCTCGTGCAGAGTAAAAGTGTCACTCCCAGCCAGTAATAAAGAGCCCTACGTATAACAAAGAGCGGGGAAAGAACCCTTCAGAGTCATTTTAAATTTAGGAGTCATCCAGGGCTTCCCTCGCGAAACATCTCGACGGTTTTTTATCCAGAATATTTTCAGACGGCATTTCGCAAGTAAAATTCGTTTTACGGTTCATGCAGATACATTTCGCGCCGACAGGAAGGATAATAATATCTATTATTTACGCAATTAATGATTTTGAAGACACTAAAGTCTCACTGCTATTTAGTGGCGAATCCAGGATTAACGTCTGGGGGGGGGGGGAGGCAATCAGTTATAATAGCACAGAAAATATTATATTTTCTGTGATAATAGTACAGGAGCATAATGTATTCCGTGGGACCTTTTGTGAAGTTGAGACTATGTGGAATCTTTCATTGTATGCTACGTAATTGCGTAGTATCGGGTGTTTACCTCCGAGTTGTGGCGTTTGCTTTTTATGGCGTCATAAATCCAATATGGCCGCCATACAAGATATTTATTCGCTCCATGAAAAATAACTCCTTCCAGAGGGCTCATATGCAAAATGTGCATAGAATATTTTCTATTCTGCATGAGCAGATGAATAAATTTAGATCTTATCAATTTTTCCATATCTTCTACCGTTTAAGAGTTATGATCTATTATATATGTCACCATCGGTTATTAGAACCATCGGTTATTTATTAAGGGTAAAAAATAATGATTGTGCTTCTATTTACTCACAATAACTTTAATATCACACTTATATGCAACAAATAATTGTCCATATAGCAACTGCACTACACATATTTCGGACCAAAATATAACGATTGAGGCCAATACGCCTTAATAGAAATGTTTGTTTAAGAGATACAGGGCGTTGAAGTTCATTTTTTAAAATTGAATTATGACTAGATCTCCCAAAGTAATGAAGCTGCTGAACTGAAATTTGGCACTGCTGTATTTTTGGGGACGAAGAATAAGTTGAAAATGTCAATTTCTATGTAACTCACAGAAGGCGTCACTTGCACTTTGAATCGTGCTTTTACTCGCAACTTTTTTGAGGTTATCTTTTTGGTCTTACAGGTCAATCATTTTAGTGCATCTGTTCATTCCGTAATAAAAAGGTACTCTTGTTTCATAACAACAAAATCAACCCTTAATATAAATAAAATTACCTAGCACTTTTAAATGATCAACTGTATCAATTGAGAAAAAAGTCCTTATGAACAATGTACCAAAAATGTTTCGCTTTCAAAATGGAACGGATTGAAACTCGGCAAAGTTTGAACACTATTTCAAGAAAACAAATAGTGTTTTGACCAATGCTCATTTCGCATTTTTTTGTTTATTTTGAATGTACAGTTGATCTGAAACATTTAAAAGCGGTAGCTAAAAATTTTATGTTTCGAATGTTGGAATTAACATAGGTGTTTTGGGGCACATTTTGCCTATTTCAACGCAAACAGATGAATTTAACGTAACAAGAGTAGGTACCTTCTTGTTGCAGATTAAAAAGATGCACTAAAATGATGGATCTGCAACAACAAAAAGGAAACCACAAAAAAGTTACGAATAAAAGCTCCATTCAAAAACAGCGCAAGTGACGCCCTCTGGGAGATCCATAGAAATTGGCATCTTCAGCTTAACCGCAAATGGCAACGAAGACAAAATAATAGTAATTGCCCCCCTCCCTCGCACAAGCATGTGGTTGCTTCTGGGGTAGTCCTAGTTTGGAGTATTGTGAGGGTGAGAATTATTATTATTATTGTTATTATTATTCTTCGTCCCCAAAAATACAATAGTGCCAAATTTCAGTTCAGCAGCTTGATTAATTTGGAAGATGTAACCATACTTCAATTTCGAAAAATGAACTTCAACGCCCTGTAGCTCTTAAACAAACAACATTTCTATTAATGCGTATTGGCCTCAATAGTTATATTTTGGTCCGAAATATGTGTAGTGTAGTTGCTATATGGACATTTATTTACCGGACACCCTGTATATATTATTAAAGTGTGTTTCATACCATTGTAATGACTCTACTTGTAATGTTTGTTGCATATAAGTGTAATATTAAAGTTATTGTGAGTAATTAGAAGCACAATCATTATTTTTTACCCTAACCGATGGTTCTAAACCGATGGTTACATATATAATATATCATAACTCTTAAACGATAGAAGATATGCAAAAATTGATAAGATCTAAATTTCTTCATCTACTCATGCAGAATAGAAAATATTCTATGCACATTTTGCGTATGAGCCCTCTGGAAGGAGTTACTCTTGATGGAACGAATAAATATCTTGTATGGCGGCCATATTGGATTTATGACGCCATAAAAACCAAACGCCACAACTCGGAGGTAAACACCCGGTACTACGCCATTACGTAGCATACAATAAAGAGATTCCACATAGTCGCAACTTCCCTTCACAAAAAAACCCACGGAGTAGATAAATTGCATTATGCTCCTCAACTATAAATAATAACAAAAAAAAAAAATGAATAAAAACAGAACAAAAACATATTCTCTAAAATAAATAAATAAATGCACCAACTTGAAAAATTAAAAAGAAAAATGGAAAATATGACGAAAAGTTCATATGAACATGGGTCCGCAGATGTTTGGTTTTCGAGATGCAGGCCGCAGATTGTTGAAATTGAAATTTTATTTTCCGACAAAATTTTCTTGCAAAATTTGGTAGCCGGGTTTTTTTTTTGGAAAGAGAAGTCATAATTTGGTATTATTTCTGGTGCAATCCGTAGAGGGCGCTGCGTACGCTATCATTATTTAATTTAATTTGCCCTTTTTTTTGACAGTAAACTTTTACGACATTTTGTGAATGTATCCCCTTTTACGACATTTTGTGAATGTATCCCCTTCCCACACGTTTTCTAAGCAAAAAAGCTATACTTGGGGAATAACGCCAGAGGTGACCGTTTTCGAGAAATTTTCAAATTTCTGCATCGATGCAGGTGCATATCGACACTCGTATGCAATTAAATTCAAAATAAAATTTAAATAAACAAGCACATTTATTTTTTGACAGTTTAATTAAATTGTTGTTGTTTTTTTTTGCAAGAAAATTTTGTCGTCTCAAGAAGTTACTTAAAAAAATCGAAAATAAAATCAATATTATTCATATGAACTTTTGGTTATATTTTCCATTTTTCTTTTTAATTTTTAAGTTATTACCGGACACCCTGTATAACATAAAAATAGTTCTTTTTCGAACCAGTAAAATCTTTATCACAAAATCATGTATTCTTTTTTTGGCCTTGAGCTCGTCAAATATCTCCTCTACACTCTGGAGATAGGTATGGGTATTTCATGGTACACATCAGGAATAAGGGGACCCAGCATGTCACAGTCTATCACATAGGAAAAGTGAAGCCTTGTTTTCTGTATATCTCCAAGGAGACCACATAAGTGGGCTGGTACAAGGTTATGTTATATGTCAGTGTCCAAGTGTAATTAAGTTTTATGTGACATGGCCAGTGCCATAGATTCCAAAGGAGGCAAAATATTTCCCATCACAATTCACAATTTTTAAGTTTTCTGACTTCCAGATAGTCAGTTAAAGGTAATGTGGCTGCCTGTAGTAGTCCCAATAATTGCAACCAGATTTTTCTTGTCTCACCTTTAGTAATCCTACAATTCCCATTACGTGGGCATTACGTATAAGTAAGTAGTTCAAAACAAAAATGGTATTTCCTAAATATTAAATTATTAAGCAGGTAGCTTCAGTCAGGTCTTTCTTTAAACAGTTTTTATCTACAACTATAAATTTATTTTACATTTGTGAGGTACCTTGGGAGAGAAATAAAATTACAAAAATGAGCACCGAGAAAAACTACATGATTAGAACTAAGTACAAGACCTAATCTTATTAGTCCATCTCGAAATCTGTGAAAGTTCTTTGGGTAGATACATTCAACAAGGGAAGAAAGTTCAAGTACACATATTATTACATATGGATTCAGGAACCTGGTAACAAGGTGCAATAGCGACACATTCTCAAATAAGCAAAATCAGCACTGACTTACCTTACTTATATTACTTAAATTCCTGGAAATAATTGCAGGAAACCAAATTCAAATATAATATAAATTTGATTCATTTGGCACTTGCCATATTCTGTGTTTCTTGACAGAACATTGTCAAGTCATAATTTTTAGAAATCATATTAATTTTTACTAACAATCAAAGTACCTGTTATATCCATAGATTCTCCAATAAAATTGCATAGTTGGCATCATTGAGACCATTAGATTGGGGAAAGAAACGGCCTCACTTTGGAAAGTATAATGCTGGGTCCCCTAACTTTAAAGGGTCCCTGGTACACATAAAGGAGTGTTAACAACCCATTCAGTGGGTTTTCGCTAATATTGTTTCTAACATAAATTTTTAAAATTTTCAGTTTTGAAAATGTTCTTTCTGGCGTGGCGGTGCACACTGTAATTATTGTGCAAAATATGTTTAGTAGGTTGTTTTGCCTAATTTACAGTTACGCGCTGCGACCGACGGAGTGTGTGCATAATATATGGCGGCCCGTGCTCAAATCTACTGCACAGGTTTTAATTTCAATATGAAACAAATAACAAATTGTAGATGTTTGATGTTCACTGCATTTTCAGATTAGGCCAGGAGTATATAATTTTTGGTATTAATAATTTTGAAATTACAAATCTCGTTTATCTCGACAGCTCTGGGGCAATTGCCCCCTTTGCCCCCCCCCCCCCCGAATACGCCACTGCCTGCTATATGGTTCATGTACGGAAGCAGATTTCATGCAAGACGCACTTCATCTATAGTCCAGAGAGAATGGTGAAGGCGGCAGGAACGAGGCGCTTCCTTCTGTGGTTCCAACATATCATACTTGATATGATGGGTGGGATGAATTCCCAAATTATTATTTGCTGTGTAATCCTTTCGATTGGATGTATGATTAAAATGCGGAGATGCATGCTGCCCCGTCTCGTTAAAATCCAATTTGTTTTGGATAACCGCATGGCTAATCCAGAACGTGGATTGATAGCCCTCCTGTAAGCGTATATTTCAGTTTTTTAATTACATTTTGCGGCGAAAATAAAAGAGAACTCGTGTACTTCAGTCGCAATTAAAAACGTTGTAATAGACTTCTGAAATTTACTGGGCGGGGACGAAGCGATGAGTGTTGCAATTCGAAATACGAAAGTTGACATTAACTTCCGTCCTAATCGGAAGTCAGTTGGAGTTGGGAACATTTCCAGGGCGATATCTCGGGAATTTGCGCTTTGAATGTGCAGAGTTCACTTTTCCAGATACGTACTTAGTTTGTTTAATAGAAATCAGCTTTCAAAGAGTGTGAACTTTGCATCAATTTGACCTGAGCCTAGGTCAGTTTCGTTACTTATCTCAGACACATAATAAACAAAGACTAACCTAAAGGCTGCATTGTAATCAGCCAACATAAAAAATGACTACTCGAATCAAAAACAACAAATTTTACACTTAAGCCTGCATAATATGATGACCAGAGGTTACGTTTCCTATGACACAAATCCAACATTTTACTCCTTCCATCGTTCTTATTATTAATTAATAACTTAGCTATATTATGTATTTTGTCCAATAACCCCAAAATCTCCTAAAAAAACAAGAATAACGAAAAAGTAAACACTCGAAACACATCAACACAAACCGGCGAAATCTCAACGATCACAAAAACCTCGTGCAACGTTGCCATGTAGCCAGAATAAGCAATTTATTAAGGATATTATTTATAGACCAAGTAGGATCAGTAAATTCACAAAATCGTTAAAATGTATTGTTAAATGATAACTGTCAAAATTTTTACTATACGTATAGATTGTAGATATCAACTAATTATTCCAAGTTGATGTTTTTTAACGTTGGTTATACATTTATTTCATAAGTACAAGATAAATTTATGAAGAAGTTTGGCAATGGTGCAATCATTACCTTGTTTTGTTTTAGATTTCTGTTACTAACTCAGGCAAATAATGTTACTATTTTTTTTTATCTTGGCAGGGTCTGTATTGTATTGAATTATTAGTCTATGTTTATTATTTGTCTGAGTTACTTATATCAGACGTAGTAACTGAATACCGATAAAATATTCTTTATAGTGCAGTCAACGATTGTATTCACCAAACACTTTCTACAAACACTTATTACAAACGCTTACTACACCTGACAATAATAGCCCTTTGGGCCCACCCTGATGGTATGCCTATGGTTTTATGGTTTTCTGAGGAATTTTCTATTTTGAACTTACATTATAAAACACATGGCAGCCTGACTAAAATCATATCAAAACGCATATTTTTCGAATACCTAAATGAAGGTAACTCAGGATGACTCTCTGATTCTTACCTTATTATTGTGAGAATATACGCAACATAAATGCCCTTTGAAAGGCATACTGAGTAAAATCACGTACAAAAATCTGTCACTATCTCCCGGTCTAACAATTTGTATCTAAAAAGTGAACTAAATTATAAAATTAATTACCCATGTTAAGATATTTTCGAACTTTCTTCAAAATTCAAAACGGAACTTTATTTCGTCTATTTTTTTAGTTTTTGGGTGTCCTGATCTGATTAACATTATGCTATGATTTTAAATAAGAAAATGGCTAAATTGTTATTAAAAGATATATTTTTACGGTGTTGCTAATATACAGTGTGGTCAACGAAAATACTAATATTCTCGAAAATTGATGCATGTTCAATAATCATATTAGGTGCACTTAGAATGGTTGCAAGTTAAACAGCATACAGAGTAGGTCAAAAAATATAAAAATGTACAAGAGTAGTACCCTTATTTCAAAAAAATTCAGCAAAATGTTATTAATAAAAGTTGTCTAGAATTAAAAGTTAATACCGAAACGTGGCCTCCTATGAAAAAAAAATATTTTTTTAAAAAACAATAATTTTCTAAAAAAAAATTGTTTTAATATTCACCCTAAACAATTTCATAATTCAATCAAAATTAAATCAATTTCGCATAACTTTGTTCAACTTCAAGCATATTTGTAAAATTAGCTTAGATTTTTAATTTTTGAGGGAATCACAAACTTCATGTTTGTTGCAACGATATTGAACAAAACTTGAAAATTTCGCAAAAATTCTTCTGAACAAGGTAAAACTTTAGTATTGATAATGGGTATATTAAAAACTCTCATTTAAGGTGCAAAAGTTTTATTTTAAGTTTTTATAAGGAAACTGGAAATTAATTCACGAAAAAAATTTTTTTCTTAGGAGGCTATATTTTGGCATTTAGGCATATATTTAATTCTAGACAACTTTTCTTAATAACATTTTGCTGAATTTTTTTGAAATAAGGGTACTACTCTTGTAAATTTTTATTTTTTTGACCTACCCTGTATGCTGTTTAACTTGCAACCATTCTAAGTGCACCTAATATGATTATTGAACATGCATCAATTTTCGACAATATCTGTATTTTGGTTTTGGTTGTGCAATTAATAAAAAGAGCGCCATATGTTGCTCACTTAAATGACCACACTGTATATTCTCGGATTTTCTGAAATAAAGTTTTAAAATAACTGAAAAATTTATATTTTATGATTTGTTGCGGCTATTCATTATATTATTTTCTCTTTGATATTTGGTCTAGGAATATATCATTACAATATAGGAAAAGCAAACGATAGAAGTCTTCTATAGACTCGCGTAACTCTCTCGCAGTCTCCCCTCCTCGAGTCCATAATCATTTCAAAAATATACATATTATTATCTATCTAACCACACAACTCGCGATCAGATCCCCTTACAGGGTGTCTACCAAATCGAGTTTTTAAAATTCCCTGACTTTTCCAGGTTTTCCCTGACCAAAAAGCAAAAAATTCCCTGACTAATACTTACCTACTGAGATAAATATGCGAATTTAAATAAAATGGAAGAATCAGCAGATCCCCTAGGATGAAATTACTCTGAACGATCGTGCTTACTAACAAAAAAATTCAAAAGCGGACTATTAGTTTTAGTGATGTCATCTGACAATTGCAAATTATGTCCTATTATGTTTTCGAAGAAAGTTATAAAGTGGCTTGGAATTTCAACTTTTTGGCAGAAACTGTTGCTAACGAGGTTAATAAAGTACAGTATAAATTGACACCCCCCTTAACTTGCTAGTGTCTGAGGTTAGAAAAAAAAGTTTTGTTACAAAAGTTTTAGATACTAACACAACGTTTTTTGTGACGCTATTGGACCTTATACAGTGTGTTCTAGAAAGCCGTGGCAAACATAACTTTTGTTTTTTTAAATGGAACGCCTTGTATATTTTCTACGCATTTTTCCGATTTATAGGTTGCCATGGAAGACAAAGGCCAAATTATAGTAACAAAATTATTGACAGTTTGCAAGTATATTCACGCTTTGGAAAACAAAATGGGCTATTTTAAGTTTTCAAAGAAAATTAAGAATGGAAATTGAGAGAAATGATAATTTTTTTTGAAAACGACAATAACATTTAGAAAAAGGATATACGTATGAATTTATTGATATTTGCTACCAAGTTTCTGTTTATTGGGGCAACAATAAAATTGCTGTGTTCAGTATTTAATATGTGGATTTCTTCCCGAATTCTACCTTTCAGTGTTTCTACATTTTTCGGTCTGTTATAATAAATTCTGTTTTGAAATAAACCCACAAAAACATATAAAAATATATCCTTTTTCTAAATGTCATTGTCGTTTTCAATAAAAATTAAATTACAAACAATAAATTTGACGAAGTTTATTACCTATGTTACTATTTAAAATTTCTTATTTCTCTCAATTTTCCTCCTTCATTTTCCCTGAAATCTTAAAAGAGCCCATTTTGTTTTCCAAAGCATGAATATACTTGCAAACTGTCAGGTGTTACTATAATTTGGCATTTGTCTTTCATGGCAGCCTATGACCCAAGGAGTAATCGCTCAAAAAAAGGCTTAGTTCTGAACGAACGGTTGGAGCGAACATATTACAAAAATATACAAGATGTTCCATTTAAAGAAACATAAGTTATGTGTGCCACGGCTTTCTAGAACACACTGTATAAGGTCCAATAGTGTCACAAAAAACTTTGTATTGGTATCTATAACTATTGTAAAAAAAACTTTTATTTCTAACCTCAAAAACTAGCAAGTTAAGGCGGGGTGTCATTTTATAATGAGCCACCCTGTAAAAAATAAAGATACCAGATTTATTGTAAAAATATAAAATCACGTATAAAACAAACAAATATCTTTTACACATTCTCCAAAATAAAAAAATATATATAACACCTTCAAAACAAAAATAAATAGCTTCGTAAAATCTTATTTAGTTAGATTATGTTTGGAGTATAGTAGAAGCACAGGGATCACATATAAATAAATAACATAATGTGATCTCTGTGGAGTAGAATCAAAATGAATATGATATAATTTTGATTAGTTTTTGTAAGAATTAAAGATAATTCCCTGACATTTCCAGGTTTTCCGGTTTTCCAGGTTGGTAGACACCCTGCCTTATCACTTTCTGATGGGTATTCAGTACGCCGTCTCTCGTGATTTTGTCCGACTCTTTCGAATAAATAGACTATAGATAATCATAATCCATCTTATTAAAAGCAAACGATAGAAGTCTTCTATAGACTCGCCTAACTCTCTCGCAGTCTCCCCTCCTCGAGTCCATAATCATTTCAAAAATATACATATTATTATCTATCTAACCACACAACTCGCGATCAGATCCCCTTATCACTTTTTGATGGGTATTCAGTACGCCGTCTCTCGTGATTTTGTCCGACTCTTTCGAATAAATAGACTATAGATAATCATAATCCATCTTATTATCCGGTTAGATCGTGATTACGGAACAACACACGGCCTCGCCTTTGCACCTAAAAGCCGGCGTGGAATTTGTCTGGTAGCATTATCGCCTTTTCGGGCAATGTTCGTTCCCACACGGCCCAGATAACTCAGCCGCCGACGGAGGGTGCTCCCGGCCGGTGCGCTGCGCGACGCCCACATACCGCGACTAACCTCACTTGCAGTGGCGGATTACCCTATAGGCAGAGTAGGCTACAGCCTAGGGGCCCAAGGCTTTAGGGGGCCCGTTCTTAATTCGATGTTTCGATCGGAATTCGAAATTGGAAAAGGTTTTACATTTTGCAATTGAAAACAAAGAAAACATCACTCCTTATTTTTTGACCTAGGCTGTTATGTACTCTATTTAGTCCACTCGCCGCTAGAGGAGGTAACAGGCACAGCGACGCATGAATAATACTAGCATCACAGAAAATATACGCTACGCGGACAGAAGTTCCACACAATGTAATTATTTGGCAGCCCGAAAGGAAGCCGGCTCTCGAAAGCCGGCTTACCCTGGCTTTCAGCAGTGTCTATAGAAGAATTCTTCCATAGTTCTGCCTTGACGGCCGTGGTACTTTCATTACTCAATACTAGGCGGCAGCACGCTAGGAAAAAGCATCCGAAAGCGGCGTTGCCGGATTGTGCAAACAGTCGGTGGTTTTACCGAACTATAAAAATAAAGAGAAGATCTTTAATAAAATGAGCTTGCCCATTTAGAATCCAAGGTTAACAGTGACGCTGTCAGCAGTAACTATAGAATTCTTCCCTCGAGAGATTTATTTTTTGTTTTTGGAAAGGGCATTCAATAATTATTTTACGAATCCGTGGCTGAAAAAAATTACTGCGCAAAAACCACCCCTGCACCCCTCAAGGAACAAAATAATAACTACATTATTCTTGTATTGTTGGTCCGATTATCTGCGCCGTTTTTAGCAACGACGTTCCAAATGATTCCAGATGCATGAACATGAACCCGTGGTAGAAAAATTTACAAGCAAAAATTATCCCTTCCAACTTCCAACCCTCGGATAGATTGCTTTTGCTCCGACTATGATAGTTTTTTGAAAGCCTAGCCACTATAACTCTTATTTCACGAATCCGTGGTAGAAAGAAATCATCGTACAAAAGCTACCCCAGTGGCGTCGCGTCGGGGGGGGGGGCAGTCTGGAATCATTACGAACGTCCTTTCTAAAATCGGCGAGGATCCGACAATAAAGTGATCCTTTTTTTTTCCTAAAAGGGCGGTGCTGGGGATAGTTTTGCCCAACAATTTTTTTAAAGCACGAATTTGAACATCTGGAATCATTAGCTAAAAATCGTACCATGAAAGTTGTCATTTTTTTTTTCTTTAAGGGGTAGTGGAGGTAGTTTTCGCCCAACAATTTTCTTCAACCACGAATTCGTGCATTTGGAATGATTAGGAACGTCCTTGCGGGGATCATGATATCAAATGAATATTTCAATTTCAACAAGTATTCAGTTAAGTCCCAAAATTAAATAGTAAAACCGATAAATTTTGCATCATTGACATCCTGTACATATTTTCTACATTGTAGAACAAATATTTACCGTATACTAAGTGTATAGGTAATTAGTAAATAAAATAGGCAGGAATAAAATATATTATTTGTAACATCTTGGTATATTTTAATTAGATAATGATTAGCTCTGAAGCACTCTGTATAACTTAGTATACGTCATACGACTTCTGCAAAGACGAAGCAAATAATAAATCCCACTATTATTTCGTATAGTTCAAGGCCTCTGACCATCTGCCGGGAAATAGATTTTGATGACCGAAAGCGGTCGCCAGCATAGACAGCGTTTATGAAACCCTTATTCCTAAACCACCGGCAACACGGTTAGGCTCTTCAGCTGACTGCTGGCGCCTCTAGCGGTGACTTTTAGCGGAGGGCATTTTACGGTTTTAAAAATCGAACGATTCTGCATCCGAGCGCTATCTGTTAGGCCAAGGCAAAACCAAGTTTCGGTGTGCTATACATATTTTGCGAGCCCGATGCTACTGGCACTTCTGTCCGCGTAGCGTATATTTTCTGTGACTAGCATATTATCCCATATCGGCATCTGCCCACGGCGTGGCGCTACCGCCGGTGCCGCCGCTGCCGACGATCCACGATGGGGTCAGTCATGTTTAATGTTCTGTGGTTCGGTCTATTCTCTGTGCTTTCATAAGTTAGGTTTGATTAGTTTAGTGTCAGTAACAACAAAGCAATTAAAAATAATAAAGAGATGAGTGGTGTTCCTCAGACGAGCTCGGTTCCAAGTGGAGCAAAAAAAGAAAAATTACAAAATTAAAGGCTTCAAGGCAAGCCGAAGTTTTGCAAAATGTTCCAAAAATAAATCTTTTTTTTTTAAGGCATTAATACTAATACCACTGACACTGATTCTGAATGTCAAAATGTGTTGAAGGTAGGTTGATCTTTTTCTGCTGAAATTTGAAAAATTAAGCTTAGGTGATTTGCTTACTTCCTGTTTTTGGTTTTTGTTCTCTATATTAAAATTGAGCAACTCTTACGCCTGGCGTAAACAAGAGCACGTGCGTTGAGATATTCGCCAGGGCCGCACTGAGGCACGATCTTTATTTAATTTTAGTTTTACAACTGTTTACATCATTATTTCGGAAAAAAATTATTGGCTTAATTAAAATGGCTCGAAACATGGATAAAATTATTTGTGGCAGTGTCTAAATAGCTGAAAACAACAAGATAAAACCGCATAACTACACTTTTGCGATCGAGTACGTCCCTGTTGCCGAGTCGGGTGAAGGATTTTTTCGCTCTTTAGGTCTCACTTTAGGTAAATACATAATTCCCGATATTATTTTTTACTTTGTTTTAGAAGTATTTCTTGAGAGCAAAAACCCGAATCCTTAATATTATAGAAACAAACAAATTGTGGCAAGCTTTGCAAGTATGAAAGCCAGGAAAAAAGGTTTTAATTAATAATACGTACCTATGTATCTACTCTGTTCTTAGTACGTAAAGTTAAATGTTAAATTAATATTTTTTCAATATGTCCTTTTATAAAATAAATAAAATTGTTGATAAAAAAACTATCGGCACTTAAAATTTTACTTAATATTTACCTAATTTTTTTATTGCGACGGGTCAAGGGGCCCTTAATAAATTTAGCCTAGGGCCCAACACAGCTCTAATCCGCCCCTGCTCACTTGGCAACAGGGCCGTTCCTAACCCTTTTGGCGCTCCGTGCAAAATAAAATTTGCCACCCCCCCCCCCATAAAAAAATAGTTTCTTCGTTCAAATACAGGAAAATAAATGAAAATATCGTGAAAATCTTTAGCATAATACAGATACACTTCACACTTCATTAAAGACGTAAACTTACTTTGTAATTAGGTACAAGCCGTGACTATAGAACTATACAGGGTGTCCAACTTTAAAACTGTACAAATCCGTAAAATATTCATTTTTGGAGATAATCGCCTAAGCTTTTTTTTGTTTGAAAGGCCTTCAAAAACCGCTTCTTTTGACCTTCCTGCCATTTTCAAAATGCAAATCCAGGGCCGGTGCGATTTTTTTATAACCTCGATTTTCACGAAAACCATTTAGCGATTTTTTAATTTAAAATCTGATAGATAGATAGATATGTCCCTGAAAGGTCATCATTTTTGAAATATTGGTTTGGCATTGCCGCGAAATCCTGGCCTACTGCGATGTTTTAAAGGAGTGTTTTTTTCTAAAAACCATATTAGGCATTTTTTAATTTAAAATCTGACACAGCGTTAATCAGAACACCCCAAAACCCCCATATACCAAATTTGAGCAAAAAATATACAGGGAGTTCTATTCTGCGGGGTGTCAAAGTTGAGCAAAATATAGGCATTTTAAAGGCATCTGGCTAGTCAAGTGTGCCATGGAATCACTTCAAAACAGTTGAATGGTCAACAGGACCACTCAAAATGTTGGTGTGAAAATATTTACTACAAAAATATACAGGGTATTTTTCTCTGAGCCATCTCAAAATTCTGAAATTTTATGACTCTTATACGGATCAAGAGTGCTCTGGAATCATTGAAAAAATATTGATAAACACAAAAGTAATGTATTTCTTTACAAAATGCCAACTAACAAAAAAAACCAATTTAAATTATTGGACTTTTCCCAACAAATTCACTGTCTAAGATGATACATTATCTGTGCGTTTCCTGTTGTGGCACACCAGCCACCTTAACTGATATGGACTTACTAACTGGTAGGCTTCTGTATTTTTTAGATTTAGTTCATTTATAGTGTGTGGAGCGGTTTTGATATACTCGATTTTTGACCCGTATAAATTCAGTAATTTGAGATGGCACAGATAAGAACACACTGTATATTTTGTATTGGACCTTTGCACACCAACACCTTTAGTGGTCCTATAGACCATTCAACGGCTTTGAGGGGATTCCATGACACACTTGACTCGGCAGATATGCCTTTAAAATTCCTATTTTGCTCAAATTTGACACCCCGCAGAATGTTTTGTATATGTTTTGCTCAAATTTATTATATGGGGGTTTTGGGGTGTTCTGATTAACGCTGCGGGGTCAGATTTTAAATAAAAAAATCGCTAAATGGTTTTCGTGAAAATCGGGGGTATACAAAAATCGCAGCCGACCCTGGATTTGCATTTTGAAAATGGCAGGAAGGTCAAAAGAAGCGGTTTTTGAAGGCATTTCAAACAAAAAAAAGTGTAGGCGATTATCTCCAAAAATGAAGATTTTTTACAGTTGGACATCCTGTCCTGTATAGTCACTGATACAAGGAACATTTATACATTATAGTACATACAAAGGCAAAAAAATTCTCAGTTCTAATCATGTTACCCTTAGCTAAAAGAAACACAAAAATACAGGATATAGGAATACTTACAAAACTAACAAACTACTAAGAACATATAATACGTGTATTAAAGCAACACTCTCCGCGCTTTCATTGAAGCAAAACTGTGACAGTGATTTTTTTAAGACGGCAAATATTCATTTTTTATTATTTTTTTGCCGCAGTTCTGATTGTGCCGCCCCGTGCAAGTGCACGCGTTCTGTCCCCCCGCTAGGATCGGCCCTGCTTGGCAACACCGCATTCGCCACATTTACCCAATGACGTCAGAACCTATAGACAGGTTTGTTTTGACATAGAAGAATCTGTAGTAGATTCTTCTATGGTTTTGATAAAGGCTTGACGCCCAGAACTAATCACAATCTAAGCGCTCCATTAAATTATTCCGAAAATGTCGCGAGATTGTCAGAAATTGCTCCTTTTTGTCGAGCCGTAGCGAACTTATTTCGACTCTGGGCTCGGAGGCTGGCGTCGTTAGACCATCCCCCGAGTCTTCAGGTGAGGTTCCGATGCTTCCGGCGTCCCCAAACAAGAAAAAACATGCGATATCTAAGTGTGATTCTGGAGGAACTGTAACCGGGAATCACCGTGTGTATAGTTGGTTGATGGTTGACTTTCTGTCTTTGTTTGTAGCATGTTCTTAGAGTAGTATGGATATATTTAATCTTGGAGTCAAAATCAAGGGCATTTTAACAATGGGGCACCACGTCTATAGGTTTTGACGTCATTGGTTCCGAGAGACACTGTAATTAACCGAGGCCAACGATAAAGACAGGCCACAGCGCTAACGCATAATCGCGTAGTCACGTGACCAACTTAGTTCTATATAATGAAAGGCATTTTTGGAGACAAGTAGAAAAAACAAATTTCGTAACATTTGGCAAGTTTTATTTCATCTATTACATTATTGGATTTGTGCATCCAAGCTTTCTCTAATTGCTTTTTCAAAATTTTCAACCTACCTCAGCTGTTTTAGGCTGAGAGTTAAACGGCACTGCACTCAAAATATTTTGGCACATTCTCAAAAATTGTTCCTTTAGCTTAGGTGATATTCTCTATAGGTATTTTAATTGTTTCACTTTCTTGAAAATGTGTTAGCCACACATACTTAAGGGTTTTTTAGAAATTAAATCTCTGTTGGGATTTTACGAATCCATTTTTGGCGGAAATTTTCATCCCGAGGCAAAACAAATGTTTGTTATGGCGACACTTTCTTCCTGGCTTTTGTAATATGTATAAATATAATATAAACAGACCCAATATTTGGTATTTAGGTTATTTTTTACGAAATAAAAATGAAAACTAACCTCATAGGTATACTGTAAATATTGACGAGGTCTCAGTTGATCGGCAGCATGAAAGACCATATCAGGGCGTAGGTCGACAACGAAAATCCTCGAGTACGTTACAACACTGATTTATTTCGCCCAAGGTGAATGGTGAATACAATAAATATACACAAACCCGAACGTGGTCAACGGGAACGGCTTCCAGCCACCCGGACCGTCTGAACTCGCGGATCTCCCGTAAGCAGTTCACCCCTCTGTGTCTCCGGCTCCACTGTCCAATACTGTCCCATGTCCATAATAGTCCATTCCGGGTTCCCTATTCTGTTGTTCGGGGGAGAATTCCCGTTATTACAGCGCTTACGCGTCGCGTCGCGTCGGTGCGAGCGGCACCAATACTCTTGGACGGCACGACTCCCACCCAGATACCCAGAGGCCATAATAACACCTGGGCGGTTCCCCTCCGCCAGGACACAAACTTGTTTCTAAAATATAAACTAAGACGTTTAAAAACACTTTAAACATGAACACTTCTCAAAACCCAAGCTGCCGCTTTCAGTTATGTGGCAAATGACATGCAACGTCTGACTAAGATGGTCACGTGATTTTTGTGCGCCAGGGCCTGTCTTTATAGTAGGCCTTGGTAATTAACAAAGTGACGCTCGGAATCGCCCGCTCAGCGGGATATCGATCGAGGGCTAAGGCGAAGGGAGAGCGGGATCGGGCAGGAGGGAAATATTTGTTTACACAGGCCAAGTGAGCGGACTTATAGTATTCTCTAGACTTTGATATCACTGCAAAAAGGAGGAACATTTTCGATTCTGGGGCATAGATCATCTGTGCCACGCAACGTTGCCATACCAAAGGGGTAAAGGTGGGCTTGGCGTACGGCAGGCGGGCGTGCTGGGATTTAAGTTTCGCGAAAAGTGGGGCTCCTGTGATGTTCGGTCTTTCCCCCGAGGAATTCGCCAATGCGCTTGTTTGTTGTGAGCTGTTTCGTGCTTTGACCTTCCAGGGTAAGAGTTGAAAAGTGCGATCGCCAGTTTATTTTCACCGCATTGTTAGGAAAAGCCGTTTCAGTAGGTTTTGAGAGTGGGATTTTATCTGGTTCCTGTTTAGTCGTGGTATTTTCACCGCATTGTTAGGAAAAGCCGTTTCAGTAGGTTTTGAGAATGGGATTTTATCTGGTTCCTGTTTAGTCGTGGTATCATAATGTATTGCCACAGTAGCTTACCCTGTAAGCTGTGGTATTGCCACAGCTTACCCGTAAGCTGTGGTATTGCTCTCTAAATATTGCCGTTGCTATTATAGTAATTTTTTGCCTTTTTATAAAAACATTTCATAATAGTTCTTTCAATTAATAATTTACAATATTTTTAACCAACGATATATCGTTGTTTTTAACTGTTGCTAGTATAGCTTTGAAACAATACGAATGAAAAGTAAGCAATTAAATTATAACGAAATAATTCAATGAACTCGATTGAGTTCAGGCACCGCCGGTATTATCGAAACTTAACATAAAAATCGCTGACTGCTGATTCCGCGACAAAATCAAAGTTTACCTAAAACCATCGATCGGTTCAAGGCGACAGTCAGTCGGTACCACGGGCGTAGCCAGGATTTAGTTTGGGGGGGGGGTTTAGTTTGAGAAGTAAATAAATCGCACATATCTAGGCATTCCAAACTAGATTTCGGGGTAGGCTTCTTATCAGCATGCAAGGTAGCTGAAGCTTTGATAGCTAAATCCAAATTTGTTTCTTTATTAGAAACCCCTTGACCTTGACTACACCACTTTTTCCAGTAGTCCATACCTTTAAGTTTATCGCCCTTCCTTTTTTCCCCTCCATTTTTCGACAGTAATAATGATTCACGTATCTATCCTTAACAAGGTCATCGAATAACAGCGCACTAAAATTACTCACTTACACGGTACACTTAATTCTCTTCACTATTCGTTCACCACTTCTCACTTTTATTCGCTTCGAGTTCGCATGGAACAATACTGCCGTAAGCGCGGTCACGCGCCGCGGCGCCGCTTATATAGCAGCCCAGTAGCCGTCCAGAAACTTCCACGAACTTCCACAAAGTTTCGCTCATTTCGACCGAGGGGCGTGGCGAATAATCGAGAAACAACGCAAAGTGTCCCTACAATACAAAATAGTTAGGCTGCAACTGCGTCTGCCTCTCGTCAAAAGATGGCGCTAGGCGCTACTATTACTACATAATATATTCAAACGTAATAATAATTTAACTGTTCACTCCTCGTATTTTTTCGGTATAATATTAGGTAATATTTTGCTAATTGGGGGGGGGGGTTAAACCCCCGAAACCCCCCCCTTGGCTACGCCCGTGGTCGGTACTAGTGCTAAAGAAAAGATCGACCAACCGGCGGGGCCCGCCTGCCCCTGCTGTCTCTTCACAAAAGTAAGTGTCTTTCTCTGATTGTATCAATTGTCAATTGTGTCAAGCTTTCTTAATCCTAAATAATAAATTAACCTATATCAAATTAAGGCTAATTGTTATTATTTGCTACGCTCCAGGTCGTGACATATGGTGGAGGCGCCGGGTAATTTTTTATTTCCACAATTTTGATAATAATTTTTTTTGACACATCATGTTTTATACTAAATTCAATACATTTTTTCTTAACACAATTGACATTTACCTGGCAATATTAATGCTTTTTTATTAAAAACAAAAACACGTCGTAAAAATAACGCTTGTCATATATTTTTTTTTAATTGATGTAATCCATTTCCAAATGCAAAAAAAACAATGTTTATTTATACGACGGGTTAAATTTCATTGGGTGTATTCTGTGAACTTTTTCTCCGTATTTTCTTTGCTTAAAAGCGTTTATTTCGTCAGTTATTGCAATTTTTTCGGTACCTTGTTATAATTTTTAAGCATATTTTATTGTTTCTTGATTTAATAATATATACAAAAACTAAATTGAATGAATAAATGACTGAGCCTACAGCTAACAAGCCCGTTACAAGACTCCAAAATAAAGAAAAAGCAAAAAATCTTAGATTAAATTTAGAGGCGGATAGTTTTAAAGATTTCGAACCTCGTCACCGCAGCACGGACATAAATCCCTTTCAACCGCGAGCGTCACTATCTCGAAGTGCAAAAGATACTCCGAAGAGTCCTAGTTATTAACAAGTCCTTTTAGCGAAAAATTTAATTTTGAACACCCTTTACAGTTAGCAGAGGCAAATCAATTTGTAGATTCTTTAGCAAAATTGCCAGATAATTTAAATTTTGATATAGGTACACAAACAACCCAAGTAATCACTATAAATCGTAGGGTACAGACAGAAATAAAATTTACAGAAACTCCCTCCCACCCTAACAACGATACTAACGACTACAAAAAACAAAAACAAACGCCGGTAGAAATTACGGACAAAGAAAAATTACAAAAAATGAATACTACTTTGGCAGAAGCCTTAAATGACGCTAGAAACCCGACGGTGCCAAAATTTATTCCCCCTCCTAAATTTGACCCCGCTCTTGACTCACCGGTTAATTTTATAAAAAACTACGAAAGCTCGTCAACAGCAAACGGCTGGAATGACAATTACAAAATAACGTATCTCGGCAATTTTCTCGTAAGTTCTGCAAGTGTGTGGTACCAAAAGTACACAAATGATGAAACAAACAGAAACAAACACTGGGGAGACAAAAAAGAAATTATCCACGTGAGCAGGATACTCCAGTACTATGATCCCTGGACACCAGACACCAGCCCGAGACCGTAACAAACGACAAAACAAATTTCACCTGACCACAAATATAATATAGGCGTATTTTTATTATTTAAAGCTGTATAGTGAATAGCGTCTCGACAATGTTAATATTATAGAAAAATATATAGTATAGGTATTATTTTGAGTAAGAAATGATAAGAATGGGAATACATAGGTATTTAAAATTAAAAGTTTTAATAGATATATACTTAAAGATAAGAATATTATACTTTAGATAGACAATAATATTAGGCATAACTGAAAAGGGAAATAAGAAAATTTGAAAATAGGATATTTTAACAATTGGAAATAATCGTAACGCTAACATAAATTTTACTTAACAGGATGTTACTTACTTTGGGGATGTTATGTTTTCCAATACAAATGCACTGTAAATTGGAAATAACCGCAGGTGCCTTCTGGAGAGCACAACCTGACACCCTAAGTTACGAGTCAACGGTTCTTTTAATTTACCAATCAAATTGGGTTGAAAAACAAAATTACGACAAAATTAACAGGACATGTGGCAGCGACAGTGTGGAGTGTACATTTCTAAAAAAAATTACTGCTTTGCAAAACGCTTATATTACCGATTTCAAAAATGTAGAAAGAGGTTGGAGTCCATTATACTTAAAAATCACACAGATGAATCAAATCATATACAGAAACGCTCCTTAGACTTTCTAGGAGAAGGACTTGCATGGTGTTGTTGTGTTGCTACCCATCATAATTTAGATTCTTTTATAATAAATGTGAGAGATTTGGAAAATACAATTTTTAAATTGACAAATGCATTTTCAAACTCTATTCAAGTAATAGCAAATAATAACAATTAGCCTTAATTTGACATAGGTTAATTTATTATTTAGGATTAAGAAAGCTTGACACAATTGACAATTGACACAATGAGAGAAAGACACTTACTTTTGTGAAGAGACAGCAGGGGCAGGCGTCATCGCAGCTGGAATACCTGGTTGCTGGTTGGCCCCGCCGGTTGGTCGATCTTTTCTTTAGCACTCGTACGGACTGACTGTCGCCTTGAACCGATCGATGGTTTTAGGTAAACTTTGATTTTGTCGCGGAATCAGCAGCCAGCGATTTTTATGTTAAGTTTCGATAATACCGGCGGTGCCTGAACTCAATCGAGTTCATTAAATTATTTCGTTATAATTTAATTGCTTACTTTTCATTCGTGACAATACATTGAATTTTTTTTGGCACAAACAAATTCCGTTCCTAACAAAACAAACATTTTCTAGATGTTAACAAAACCTATTGAAATTGAATCTCTGTCAAATTCACAGACAATAAAAATAATAATTTATTTAACAGCATCAAAAGTCTACTATAATTATTGTTCACAGACCACAGAGCCTTGCACTGAACATGGGAATTCCCATTAGTTTCCATTAAATTGCTTAATCACCATAAAACTATTCGGCACGTAAAATAATCAAAAATTGTTTGTATCGGATGGTTGGGCTTGGTATATTATGTATATTGTTCAACTGAAAATACAAATGGTAGCAGATTTAACAGGAAAATATCTACTAATATGCATTTTTCAGAGAACTTTATTTGAAAGAAAAAGCTACCTTTTTGATAGGCTAGCTCTGTGTAAATGCGCATTCCAGTTAGCTCATCAAAAAATCAATGTTTTCTTTCAAATGAAGTTTTCAATAGAAATCGGGAAATTGAAAAGTTTGAAAGCTACGAGATGCAGCGTTATTTAAGTTGACTTAAAGTGTTCTAACTATACCTACTTGAATTCAAATGGCTAGCGAAATAACGGTTTTGGGTGATTTTTGGTGATTTTTATTGCCAACCAAACCCCTAGAAAATAACATTCTTTATTGTGGGGTATTTCTAGCCATTGACGGCCGTTGACAATAGATTTGGGTGTTTACTACCTGATATAATTAAAATACTTATCAATATGTTTATATTTATAGCTGCAGACGGAAATTAATTTCGGAATTGGTCATTTTCGTGTTGTGTGGTTGGCAATGGCTAAGGTGTGGCGCGCGCAGGTCTATCTGTCATTCTATGTCCGGCGTCCTTGCGTTTTGTTTGCGTCGCTTTGGCCGATAAGTGCTTTTTTGATCGTTTTAAGTGTGTTTTTCGCAGTTTTGGAACAGTTTTTTACTGTGCACAGTGTTTGTTGTTTATTTAAAAGTGCTCGGGTGACGAAATAAAGTCTTTGTATTTCGTATTGTGAAGAGTGAGAGTGGTGAGAACATCGAACAATAATGGGCCCCCCTTATTGTAAACATTGCCACGAACATATCGCCTCTCTCATTAATTATTTTGAGCGTGAGAGAAACAACAAGGGACCCCTGTTGGCTCTAGAAAAAGTACGACAGGTCAGTTAGTGTAAGAAGGTGTTTGTAGAAATGGTAGGCAACCAGTAATACAAACCTTTGTATATTAGGTGTACAACGACAATACAATTTAAAATCAAGTCGCGTCCTTTGAAAACCAACCTTAAGCTAAAAAAGTCCGTTATTTTGCTAGCTATTTGGATTCGAGTTTACCAAAATGTACCCGTGGCTGAAGGTGTGGTAGCCGCCATAGCTCTATAGCACCACGACTCATCCATGTAAACGCCTCACTAGCTATTTTCTAGGAAACAATTACTACAAATCCAAGAAAAACCCATACAGAAACAGCGTTACCAATTTCCGAGAGTTACGAGGATCAATTAGACGACGGAACAAAATCTCTTCAAAGAAGTGAGACAGACTGGCTAATGAAATTGTATTGTAAATAAACTATCTAAAGTTTCTAAACTTTAATTTACTTCAACACTTACAAGAGAAATCGATTTTTGAAACACTTTTATTCCCAAATACAGTAATCCCAGATCTGCCACCAAATTTTTAATGAGAACAGAGATTTCTTTTTAGGTTATGTTGTAAAGCGTAGCATCCAGAACTGTTTTCGACCAATTATATCGCCGAGAACTGGTTCAGAACTGTTGTTGTTGAAACAAACTCTATTCAAACTAAACGAAAGTGAAACATAAACACAAGTTGTTGCATGGCTAGAGCGTGATACGCACGTAATCGGCTTGCTATTGGCCAGCCGGCAATAAAGTCTGGCCCGGCGGGCGACTGCAGCGAGTCGGTGTTTCTTACAGAGGTGTATTGAGTTGCAAGTAGACCTTTATTTTTTTCCGATATAATTTTTTGGCTGTTTATTAATTGTTGGAGCTACGATTTGTGTTAATAGTAGAAATTTGCAGGTAAGTGAATGACTAGGTGTGCCATAAAAGTTTGTTTTTAACGTTCTTAATACTGACTGTGGCATATTATTTTAATATTTTTTCTTATAAAATTCATAGAGATCGTCCTTAATGCGGCCCTGCCTCGTATTAGCCCTCAGATTTGTTCACTTGCTTCCATCTTGTAAATGTTTACGCGCCACTTGCATTTAGTTTGAATTGCTACGTTTGACGGACGACGGACCTGCCAAGGCCAACTTAGATGCGGATTAAAACAAATAGTATAAAAAGAAACTGGGAAAAGGGAATTACAAATTAAAATTAGTTCTGGCAAATAACTTGCTTCCCTTTTGTCTTTGCCTCTACAGTGGAAATATTGCAAACGAGAACCCATATATCTCGAGCAGCGTCCTCGAATTATTAATGGAAAAGTGCCTTTTTTCAATGAGCAACCGGGACGATCCATTAGGTAGGTATTCTCATTATTTCCAGATTTATGGGAAGCGCTCATCTCGGAATGTAACCTGAGAAAAGATAAAAAGCGGCAGTATTAACGGTTATTGCATGCAGCGAGTATAATATGGCGGACAAAAGACGAAATCATTCATCGGAACAATGGGCAAGATGGTCCGCGATATTTTCTGCTTAGCTCTAAATCGGAAATGTAATTTACAATTTACCCTCGACCTCTGACCGCGGGAAACTTCTGTCGAATTTGAATATTGGAAGAATTCCTAATACCTAGTTATTTGGATTCTTTTCTGCAGTGTTGTATATTTTTTATACAGGGTGATTCAGTCATGATGTAAACAAATTTAACCACAGGTGGAAAAAATAGCTTAATACGAATTCGAAATTAAAAAATTCAAAAGTTAACAAAAAAAAAGAAAAAAATATTTTCAGAAGTATATTAAAATCCCTTGTTAACGGCGTTCACCAGATCAGCTTATTACCTTTTTGATTTTTCATGTCAATCAACAGTACCTAATTGGTGGGTGTGTACATAGGAGTATAGGGAGCTCTTATGGTTTCCCACAACGGATGCACGTTGTTTGCAGAGACTGCAGTATAGCAGGCAAAACACAAAACTAAGCACCAAATGTGCAAATATGCATCAAAATTAAAACATTCTACCACTGCCTACTTTCAACTTCAATAAGGTACAAGTTCATGGCCTCGCGAATCGCGGAACTCTAGACGCCACGGTCCACACACCTGTACTCAAGATATTTACAAGACTGAGTCGCCTAGTCGCCACAGTCGCTATAAAGCGCTGCAGTCGGCACTGTTCCTTCCTACCGCATGCTACCGCCACCACCCGACCATTGCTTTTGATTTTATTAATTTTGTCGAGTATGGTTTACATTTAAAAAAATATATAACTTTGGTTTATATCTCAAAAACTATTAACGCTACCAAAAAAACTAATTATTCCATTCGATTCTACGCCAAAAAATCTATAAAAGTAGTTGATTAAATTTGTCGATATATGTAAGTTGTAGCCAGGAGAGAGGTTTCCAAAAAATCGAAAATTTCAGTCCTGCGCCAATGCGCGGAAACTATGAAACTTATCTAAAATCTGATTGGTCCACCAAATTCCTCTCAAAAAAGTAGCACAGTGACTGAAAACCGCAACCCTCTAGCTTTAATAATAACCGAGATTTTTGAGAAAAACACCCAAAATGGGACACCCTGTACACTGTACGCATTTTCGGAACCATACTTGTAGAAAACTTTTTGTTTAAAATGACATTTTCTACCTGACATATTACGTTGGCACCATAATTTACAAACACCCTGTAGTTGCTGTAGACATCACTCAATTAGCCCAAAAATTTAATTGTTCTAAATCCAGCTTTGGATTTTTTTAAATTTTTATTATACGTATACAATGACATTTGCTAGGGTAATAAACCCCTAAAATATTATAATATTCTAACAAGTTGTGCAATAGTAGTTATTGCCTACAAAAATATTGGTCAAAACTGATAAATCACCCTGTACATATGTAAAAAGTTATAATTGAGGCCATTCCTGGTTAGTCTGAGTAGCAATGGCAGTACCTATGTCGCTTTCCTCCCGGGACACCCTGTATATGAGTGGAAAATGAACATTCCGTGCGAGTTACACACTATACTTTTTCTACGACTGTTATTATAAGTGTTTGAATCCAAATTAGTTTTTTTTATAATTATTTAATTATTTTGAACGTGAACAAGTAGGTATTAAATTTAAGACAAATTTTAACGAAATATTGCTTACCTACAATTATTTACAGTGTTAAAATGATATACGAGTATTACTACTTACAGATATAAAAAATATTTGGGAAATTTGCTGGAATTACATTTTCAGACGTCACATTTGCAGCTTCCAAAATATGCGTTAGTGTCAATTTTATCTTATGCTCCTGGAACTTTCCATGTTTATTATAGGTTACTAGTAATTATTTAATTTTCTACTTTAAAACATGTAAACAGACATAAATTAATAACTCTCTTAGACAAGTAAAGAGAGAGGACGCCTAACAGCGCTCGCGGCCGTGTTACCGACTGCCACATCGCACGACAGGCCAGTGGCGTAGCATGAAACGCGTTCTTAGCCAATATCACAAAAATGTTAAAAATAAAAAGGTAGTTAATTTTGACTTGCATATAATTTGAAGTATATTCATTTGCAGATAATTTCCCAAATGTAAAGCTATAGTGTCAAGTGCTGAAATATATTTATTTGTGGCGAGTTCGAATCAATCAAAATAAAATAAATAATGCTCGAACATGGAACATATTTTCTCCACGACCATTCGTGAATGTAAGTATTCTAAAATCATTTTTAATAATAGAACTTAAAAATTGTCACTCTAGAGCGAGATGATTTATTCTTAAATACTTGCTTCTCGAGTGTTTTGCATGTATTTCCAGGATCTTAATATAATTTTTGTAATCTATTGCACATAAATAAACAATATAATAATAGGGATACTAATATTTCGTACTAATAATAATAAATCATTGCATTATTTTATATATTTTCATTCCATAACAAGACAATGAATGAATATACTACACTAATCGAACTAAACACAGCATAGAGTGCCATGGATTTCAAGACTGTCAACCTCGCTGTCAACAATAGCAACGTGGGGGGTGTTTTAAGTTAAATAAAATGAGTGAAAAATCGAGTGATTTTGATATGGAATTTGATAATACTCCACCTGAAATTACATTCACGAATGGTCGTGGAGAAAATACAGTCTGTTACTCGGTTAGAATGAAAAAATTCGATACGAGTATTTTCTTACAACCACATTGCAGTTTCTACTATTATGAAACTATCATAATTAATTTAAAAAATTTCAATAAAAACGATGTTAAAATTTTTTATATTGGTCCTATTTACAAACAAAACAATGCACTTTATCATACTAAAAGGAAGGAATTTGAAGAAGTTATATTGAGAAAAAGTAAAGTTTTAGGGCATCCTTCAAAGGTAGCTTGTTAAATATTTACCTGTGAAACGAAATCCCGGGCTCTTGCTTTTCACTTCTGCTTTTGCAACCAAACGCTGAACAATTCACCATCGTAAGAGTATATTTTCTCCTTAATCACTCTTACTTTTAATTCATAAATTCACGAAATTAACTCACAACGTACACGCTTTGTCTGCGACATATAAAATGGCCGCGATTCAAAACGACGAAACAAAATGTCTAAGATAACTTTGAACTGTCACTCACCAGCGCCGTGTACACTCTCGTTTGTTTTTGATGACATCCTTCACTCAAATTTGTAAGTAGCGGACTCGTGCACATTGATGTACAGGGTGTCCAGATTTGGTTGTAAATGGGGGGTATCTCGGTAATTTTTAGAGATAGGGATTTGCGGTTTTCGCGAACCGTTGCTACTTTTTTGTGAAACGAAAGATACCGTAAACAGTTTTTTTCATAGCCACCTTCGTTTTTAAGATACAGTACAGGGCGAAATTGAAAATTTGCGCTTTTGGGGCATACCTCGTATCTTGGGAACGGTTAATGATATTAAAATGGCAGAAACTGTATCTTATAGACATTTTCACGTAGAATTCAGTGCCGTATTCACTTTTTTACTAAAATTGATAGTGTTCGATATATGGACCAAACTTAGGTTGTTCCATTTCCATTTAAAAAAACCTAACTTTGGTCCATATGTCGAACACTATCAATTTTAGTAAAAAACTGAATGCGGCACTGAATTCTAAGTGAAAATGTCTATAAGGTAGAGTTTTTGCCATTTTAATATCATGGACCGTTCCCAATATACGAGGTATGCCTCAAAAGCATAAATTTTCAATTTCGCCCTGTATCTTAAAAACGAAGTTGGCTATGAAAAATCTGTTTACGGTATCTTTCGTTTCACAAAAAAGTAGCAACGGTTCGCGAAAACCGCTCACTCACTATCTCTAAAAATAACCGAGATACCCCGCATTTACTTCCAAATCTGGACACCCTGTACACAATGTAGTATATTTATATTTTCCTGCTCCCTCCCCCGTAAGTACACTTTACATACTCGCCAACAGGCCCGAAAGCGAAAGTCAAATGTTCGAGGTGCCCTGTTATTTTCGTTGCTAGCTGCGAAAGTGGTTGCTAGGTACAAAAAGTATTGCTTAGCAACCCTTACGCAGCAAGGACCTTAAAACCATTCATAAAATATATATGTAGCAACGCATCAATTTTAATAGGTTTCACAACAATCGTTTTACAAACTGGTTTTGATCATAAAGATCACGAACTATATCAAAGAAAAATTAATAATATCAATGTTTCTCTGGCGTCAAATAAGAGCCGCATAACAGAACAAATTTGACAGGCACCGCGCTACCACTAGGGTGAGAGTACGCGATTAGTAATTCGTAGATCCAGAGTTCAAATCCCACACAAAGCTCAACATTCTTTATTTATTTTTTATTATCGCTGCATTCTGCCTCTTATATTCATCACTGGTTATCAATTTTAGTAATTGAACAAAGGTTATTTTGAAGATCATTATTACTCATAATCTACTCCATATGTATTTAGAGCTTTATTGAAAGTACCTATAACCTATCAAATTGTCGGTAGCAGGAAAAATGTAATACATTGCACGACGCGTAAGCTCTTTTTTGGCCTCGGAGGTACTTTTAATGACCGAGGCAACGCTCGCGTTGCCTGGGTCTTTAAACAACCTCCTCGGCCAAAAAAGTGCACTTACGCATCTGGCAATGTAAATAACTATTATTATCATAGCGTGACGTCACAGCCGTGGGCCAACATTTTTCCTTTCATCCTCAACTTGTCAACTCCAAACAAAAAATGCATAGATACCTACATTTTAATGTAATACCACAGACATATATAGCTTCGCTACTATATATGTCTGTGGTAATACCACAGAAAATATTCGTAGTATATTACCACAGAAAATATACTACGAATATTTTCTGTGGTAATACCAAAGTTTACTGCATGAAACAAATGTGGGGGTAACGAGTTTCTGCTGATTTGCGCTTGTTGACGAAATCACGTAATTTCAATGCTCCCCGTTCATCCCGAAACATTTGCGGGGTCCTGGGAATTTCCTCCTGGATGTCCCATGGGTCAGTCCGAAGCCGACGTCAGAAAATAAAAAAATTTGCATTTCATTCCCAATGTAAAACGCGCCGAAGTGCGTCGACGTATATAATATATTATGTACACCGACAAAAGTATGGGGTGAATATTTTAAATTTTAAATTTTCTCACGTAGCACTTTGATATTCAGGGGACATTTGACGGCGTAAGTGGGGGCCCCCCTTTCTGGGAATTCCTGGAATTTTTATTAAACGACGTGCGAGTAAGGTCTATTCAGCGCAAAACTCCTTCATTATTAAAGTTATGCTGTACGTATTCAAATGGAGTTGAATAATTTTCGAACTTTGTCGTTAGCTAGAAGGTATTGACTCTTTAGCGCAAATGTACTATACAGACTGTAACTTTGATTAGTAAGTACATACAGGGTGGCTCATTACACATAAATTGACACCCCCTTAACTTGTTAGTTTTTGAGGTCAGAAAAAAAATTACAAAAATTGTATATATAGATACTAATACAAAGTTTTTTTGTGACGCTATTGAACCCTATACAGTGTATTCTAGAATGCCGTGGCAGACATAACTTAGGTTTTTTTAAATGGAACACCTTGTATATTTTTGGATTATTGAATTCTAGGCATTTTTCTGATTCCAACGAAGTATACTCTTTCACTTTTAAGTGGACACAAATCAATAAAAAATTGATTTGTTGGGATATTTTTAAATTTTTTCTTCAAAATGCGCAACTTTCTACGTGAACACATTTATCAAATTGCAATTCCAGGGCCGGCTAAGATTTTTTTTAAACCCCGATTTTCACAAAATCTATTTAGGCATTTTTTTATTTAAAATCTGACCATACAGCGTTAATTAGGACCCTCTAAAACCCTTAAGTTCAAAATTTGAACTAAAAATATACAGGGAGTTTGGTTTTACAGCGCCTTAAAGTTGCGCAAAGTAGTGATTTCGAGGGCCCCTGGAGAGTCAAGCGTGCCATGGAATGATTTTAAAACAATTGAAGAATTAACGGGACCACCCAAAGTATTGATGGACGAGACTGCAAGAAAAAATAATACAGGATGTTTTTCTCTACCGCTGCTGAAAGTTCAGACTTTTCTCGAATTTTATATAAAAGTCGTCCTAGGAACATAAACGAGCTACAACAAAAATAATTGAAGCTTGCGATTCCGTAACAATAGATAAGTTAAGACGAGTTGTTTCTAATAACAAAAAACGGCTTGAAAAATGTATTACGTTAGAATGCGGTTATGTTGAAAAAACCCCGATAGTTTAAGATCTAAATATTTTGTTTGTTATTTTATTGTTAAGATTAAATAAATTTTGTTATTAGTAACTTTGTTTCAAAAAGCACGGCAAACTTGATCAGAATAAAATTCGAAAAAAGTCACATCCTGTATTATTTTTTCTTGCAGTCTCGTCCATCAATACTTTGGAACGTCCTGTTAATTCTTCAATTGTTTTAAAATCATTCCATGGCACGCTTGACTCTCCAGGGGCCCTCGAAATCACTACTTTGCGCAACTTTAAGGCGCCGTAAAACCGAACTCCCTGTATATTTTTAGTTCAAATTTTGAACTTAAGGGTTTTAGAGAGTCCTAATTAACGCTGTATGGTCAGATTTTAAATAAAAAAATGCCTAAATAGATTTTGTGAAAATCGGGGTTTAAAAAAAATCTTAGCCGGCCCTGGAATTGCAATTTTACAAATGTGTTCACGTAGAAAGTTGCGCATTTTGAAAATTTGAAAATATACCAACAAATCAATTTTTTATTGATTTGTGTCCACTTAAAAGTGAACACCCTGTATATGCTATATGTTCGCTCCAACCGTTCGTTCAGAACTGAGCCTTTTTTGTGAGAGATTATTCCTTGGGTCATAGCATAGAAGCAGTGTTTAGTTCGGCTATGATAGAAGAATCTAGGAATCTAGTAGATTCTTCTATGGTCATAGGTTGCCAGGGAAGACAAATGCCAAATTATAGTAATAATTATTGACAGTTTGCAAGTATATTCACGCTTTGGAAAACAAAATGGGCTATTTTAAGATTTCAGAGAAAAATGAAGAAGGGAAATTGAGAGAAATGAGAAATTTTAAATAGTAACATAGTTAATAAACTTCGTCAGATTTATTCTCTGAAATTTAATTTTTATGGAAAACGACAATAACATTTAGAAAAGGATATACCTACGTGTTACAAATGCTCCACATGGCCTCCATCTTGCTTAATGCATTTATTACTAACTCTCTGTTTATTGAGTCAACGATAAAATTGCAGTATGTGGATTTCTTCCCGAATTTTACCTTTCTCGGTCTGTCATAATAAATCTTGTTTTTTAAATAACCCCACAAAAAAAAAATATATCAATTAGAAAAATTCCAAAGAAAAAAATCCACATTTTACATTCATGATATTCAGGGCACACCTGATTTAATTGATATGTTCTAACGTGTTGAATAAAGCATAATTAATTAAGGATAGAGGATGATGCCTCAAATTGTAAGGAAATATTAAAATGAAGTATGTTTTTCTAAGGGGACATTTTTTCTTTAAATATTTTTTTTTAAATACATTTTTTTCGTCAGAGAGTAGAGAGTATGAGCTAGATTGGCTATTTGCAAATAAAGATCACCAAACTGTGTCCCGTGGTTTATACAGGGAACTTCGGAAAATCCAATTTTTTTAACAGACTTCAAAAAAGGAGGAGGTTATCAATTCGGTTGTATGTTTTTTTTTATGTTTGTTACCTCAGAACTCCCTCATTTATAAACCGATTTGGACAATTCTTTTTTTATTTGAAAGGGTATACCTACAGAATGGTCCCTTTTAAATTTGAAGAAAAAATTCCACCCCTAAGGGTCGAAAAATAAGGGATGCAATTTCATATTGGACCGATTTCGATGATTCTCTTTTTATTAGAAAGGGATTACTATAGGAGGGGTCCCATTTAAATTTGAAGAAAAAATTCAACCCCTAAGGGTGGACAAATAGGGAATGAAATTTCATATTGAACCGATTTCGATGGTACTTTTTTTTATTAGAAAAAGAGTACCTTAGAGGTGGTCCCATTTATATTTAAAGAAAAAATGCCACCCCTAAGGGTAGATAAATAGGGGATGAAAGTTCATATTGGACCGATTTGGATGATTCTTATTTTATTAGAAAGGGGTTACCTTAGGGGTGGTCACATTTAAATTTGAAGAGATAAATTTCAATCCTAAGGTTGGACAAATAGGGGATGGAATTTAATATTGGACCGATTTCGATAATTCTTAATAATTCACTAAAAAACAAGAAATAAAATTTTTTAACAAAAAATTTAAAACCGACCTCAAAAATTTGCCCGTATGAACACACTCCACTAAATATTAAAAAAAAAAACAAAAAATAACACTGACTTCACAAATTTGCCCGTATGCACATTTCAACTAAAATTTTAGAAATATTTTTCCTCTTTCTAAATTGAGTTATCTTTGGAGTCGGTGACAGTAAGTTATATGATATGTAGGGTGTGATGTATTCATATCTAAATAGATTTAAATTCCTTGCCTTGACTGTCACCAAATCCAAAGAGAACTCAATTTAGAAAGAAAAAAATATTTATAAAATTTTAGTTGAAATGTGCATACGGGCAAATTTGTGAAGTCGGTGTTATTTTTTGTTAATTTTTTTTAGCTTTGGCCCCACTTTGTGAACGCCGCGTATAACTGATATCCAAAAAGTTTCAAGCTCTGGCCAATTCGATGATATATGATATTTTATTCTTAAAATTATGCCTAATATGGTATTCTGAAAATTAAATAGTATAGTGTCTGTGAGATAAAATAGCTAAGGTATAATTACATTGGCTTTATTGTACTCCTTGCTATCAATTCTCGATTCTAATAAATAAGCCATCCCGGCGACAGATAGGGGATAGCTTCGCCATAACGCTGATAGATTTTCCATTTAGATAAATCAGATAGTAATT
This sequence comes from Pseudeuparius sepicola, assembly GCA_963920635.1. NCBI lineage: Eukaryota > Metazoa > Arthropoda > Insecta > Coleoptera > Anthribidae > Pseudeuparius > Pseudeuparius sepicola. The sequence continues at coordinate 9,715,985 of OY987299.1, forward strand.
AGTTTCTGTCGGAGCACAGAGCCCGAATAAAGGGTAAACTTGTTATCGCACAGCGACGCGGACTGGAATTGAAACAATTCCCATTTGCGCTTATCGAAACGAATCAAGGATCGGTAATTCGATAAACTCAAAAGTGCAGTTTTCACAAAAAAAAATATGTGGTGTAAGCAATACGCATTGGTGCAGCGGATCTGCCCAATACACACACCGACTTGTCAAAAGTGGTCTGTTTTGCGCTGTTAAATTATGCAGGCGGAAATTATGTTGCGGTATTGCCAGACATTGTATATACAGGATGATTCAACTAAAACTCCCCGGCTTCATATGTCAGCAACGAAATGAGATCATTTAGTTCCGTAAAAAAAGGCTGGTAGAGCTCGTTGAAGACTTTATTTGTAAGCTCAAACTGAATTTTTCACAAATATTGACAAATCAATATTTTTTTTCCTATCGCAGTGCATGCATGTGGAAAATCTGTAGTAGACAAACCTAAGATTATTTCCAAAACTAAAATCGAGAAATTATTTTTCTGAGGAGTTCTTACGACTATCCTAATATCTCACAGAGTTTATATCCCCCCTTAACTCTTTAAGTTTTTAAAGTTGTAGCTTATTATAAAAAAAAAATTAACCCATACCCATACTATAAATAATATACAGGGCATTTCTTATAAGCGGGACAAACCAAACATACGTTCTTTAATGGGAACACTCCATATATTTTCAGTTTTCTGAAATCCACTCATCATTACAGTTAAAACGGTATGAAACTGTATAACATTATCTTTTACTGTTTTTGAAATATTTAAAATTTCCAAATTTTATAATACTAAACCTATTTAAGTTTGATTTGTGGTTTGCGTGATATATGCAGAACAACAAAAAGAAAGATACCAAGGTAAAGTTACATTAACTATTTGAGATCTTACTGGAGTTCTCAAAATAAAAATATTTTATATCTGAATTTCAGCAACATCTAAAATCCTAACCTAACATTCTACAATTTTAATGACATAAGTATCCCTTTAGTTACATCAAACACTTTTTGTTATCCCAGGGTTGTAGGATTGTTTCTTGGGACACCCTGTACATTTAAACTGACGAAACAACTCTGAGATATTAAGATAGTTGTAAGAACTCCTTAGAAAATTAGTTTTTCGTTTTTAATTTTGGAAATAATCGGAGCATTGTGACTATTGCCGATTTTCCACATTTTTTTTTTGACACATTTAAAGTGCGATATAACTAAAATGCTGTTAATATTTCAAAATTTGTTTATAGCACATAATTTGCTTCAAATTGAAGGACACTTTGAATTCGAATGCCCTACTTTTCAATTCAGAAAATAAACCAGTTTTAAAAAAGTGAAAAATCTCACCTGCCATTGGCATCATTTTATTATTTTTATCTTCTCGGACTGACCACAAAAAATAGCGCTTCTGAAAAATTTGTTGCTACAATTTCCGGGACTTTTACATAAGACAAAATTATTTTCTTATCCTGTATCTGAAAAACCTATGCTTTGACTTTACTGTAAATAATTTATTTAAATGTTTTGACCTAGGACTTATAGGAACGCATTTTTTTCTTCTTTCGGCCATATAGTTTGGACAGAAATCTTAACTGATTTTTCATAAGAACGCTCACGTAAAAATAACTATTTATAACAAAACCGCACATAAGAAAAAAATTTGCAAAAAATAACAATGGCATTTTTAAAAATATTCGGGATATAAACTTATTTCCTTTTATAAGCCCGCCCTGATTTCTCGCTAAACGCACGAATTATCTCTAATATAATTGAGGAATTGACTCGGGTAATGAACCGTGATAAAATATTCATCAATTTCGTAATGTAGCGCCGCTAAACTCAACTAAAGAGAAAAATTAGCTCTTCCGCAAAAACGTAATTTTTCCCTCGGAAGACGACCCATCTGAAAATCATTTAAAATTTTCATCGCCACCCCGTTAATTAATCATTCAAAGCCCCCTCCGCTCCCCCCCTCTAAAATCCAAGGGGGAGAAATTAAATTTCTCGTCCGAGCGCTGGTCGCAAATAACTGAAGTAATTAGGGCGGGTCGTGCTTTGTCCGCCCTCGTTGCGTATGGATTCGCGCCCTTTAAATAAATCAGGTGGAAAATGGGAACCTGGGGACGTCCGGTATGCCGATGAAAGTACCTAAAAAATATGCGCTAAAAGGGCATTCACACGTTGAAACACAACATTGTAGGACGGGCGACAACAAACACAGATTTAATTTCTATTTTTTTCCTCCAAAAAAGAACTAAGGAGCGACAAGGATTGTTAGCGCCATGTAAACACCCCTAAGACGAAAACTTCTGCAAAAATTGCCCGATTTTTACCCCCTCTACTCAATCTTCTGGCCACGCCTCCTTCTGACGTCAGCCAATCAGAGCGCACCGCGCGGGACGCGGCTCGTGCCTCATCCCCACCGATCGGACATCTTCGGGCAACGTCGAATCCACGCCGCGCTGTGGTTGGCTGGCGCCAGAAAGGGGCGTGGTCAAAAGTGGAAGTGGAGGGGGTAAAATTGATGAAAAATCTACGGGTTTCCGTCTTACGGCGATCCACATAGGGTTGTACTTTTGTATTTAATTAGAGCAGCACAGTTTGTTGGTAATATCATATTAGACAAAGATACACATAGACTGTCTAAACTCTAAACCATTGCTGATTGCTGGAATTGCGAGCCTCACCAAATATTTTATATAAAAACTAAATTAATATACCTATATCGGTTAGTATTGAGCCCTAAGATTTGTAAGACACTGCAATTTACCTGATTTAACTGGTTTTCGTTCCAAAGTTAAAGTTTGAAAAGGGACTTCCTGGTCCTTTTTAAAAATGTCACTATGTGGGTAGTCCAATTAAGTTTATAGTATCATGGATTTTAATAGGTAGATTTTTGGTATTTTATTTTGGTTATTCTAAATGGAACGTATTAACTTTGTTAAATCCTGGATTTTTTCATGAAAAATATTGTATTGTCTGTAAGCGCCTCTTTTTTAAAATAGAGGATTTATATTTAAAAGGGATTTATTTATTTGTTTTTTTGTGTGTACACTATCTACTGGGATCTATTATGCATTTGCCAGAATTAGGATTATAGTATAAGCGTATTAAGGACTTAGTGCATTTAGTTGCAATCGGATTATTGTCCAGTAATTACCGACTGAGCTAGGAGAGTTAATTCTCTGTCCAATGAAAAATAAAATAAACAGAAAATAAAGGACACTCAAAGAATTAAAAAAGATATATCTAGAGTCCAACCCTGTAATTTTTATTAATTTGGGGACTGGAAACGACAAATTTTTACCCGTTTGTCGCACTTGATGAACTTATTGTGTGTGCCAAATTTTCAGTGTCTGTCAAAAAGTCTGTACACGGTGGCTGTAACTTTTTTTTAGAAGAGTGGCCCTAAAGGTTTTTGAAATGTTTTTATCCCTACCCAGTTTTCACCATGAAACATTTTGACGCGAAAGCTACAGAAAGGACACTGATAAAAGAGTAAAAATTAAAGTAAGATTAGACTTTTGAAACCTACTCAGTTTACCATTTGAAACAAATTTCAGGTGCTGATTAAAGCAAAGTGATTTGATTTGATTTGTTATTTATTTCCAAAGATCAAGAAACGTACATTGTATACAGATTCTTAATATAGGACACGTCACAAAGAATTAGTATAAACACCAAGTATCACAAATTTATCACAATTATAATAACGAGTATGTTACACGTCGGGTAATTAACTGTTACAATATTCATATAATGAGTAAAGGGCACGTGGCAGGAGGAATTTTTTTAATTCGACTTTAAATTGCTCTTCAGAGTGAATGTTTTTAAGGTAATCCGGTAAGTGATTGAATATCTTTATTGACATATTATGAGGACCGTTCAGGCTAGAACTGGTCCTACACCGTGGAATACGTAAGTTGCCTTTGTGCCTTGTCATGAGAGTGAATATCTTTATTTTTCGGGAGCTCTTTTAGATTATTTCTAACATGCAATGCGCAAAAGAATATAATATATACTTGGGAGCGTTAGAAAATTGAATTTAACGAAAAGTTGCCTACAAGAGGTACGTCTCGGCACACCAGCAATTTGGCGGACGATATTTTTTTGTGAGATGAACACAGAGTTTGATGTGGGAGCGTTGCCCCAGCAGACAACACCGTACGATAGCACAGAGTACACG